>CM038144.1:271869349-272577316 GCA_021437245.1 Aegilops speltoides | reverse complement strand
GGGAGCTTGAAGAGCTACAGCCGTAGCTACCCGAAAGTGAGAGTTGCAAATGAGTCGATCCTCGCGAGTCGCGAATGATCGGAACCCCACGAGTAGCGAATGATCGGAACCCCTCTCGTTGTGCATGGGCCTCCTTTTATAGGGCAAGGGGTCACCGGCAGTGTCAGCGTGGGGTATAGGGGTAAAATGTAAAAGAGGTGGTAGTTGGAGCAGTCTTGGAACGATTGCAGCTACGATTAGCGAGCAGTGGATTCTACCTACTTTTGACAGAGGGGACAAGAGCATTAAATGCCGTCGCCGTCGCCCCAAAGCTCCGCCCTTGCGTCTCCGTTTGCCACGGCGATGGAGCCACCACCGTGGAGTGCCACCGCACCCCTCACGCAGCTTAGCCACCCGCCACGCGTCTCTGGAGAAAGCTGAAGGCGACGCGTGGGCAGATGAGCTGGAGTGCGGGCACGCAGCGTAGCTCGCCCGGCAAGTACCTTGCCGGGGTCTTGATCTTGCCGGGCCCGGGAGCTTGTCGGGCTTGTAACTTGTCGCTCCCCGGGCCCTCGCCGGGACGCGTATAGCGCCGAGGCGTGTCTTCTGTGATGTAGTCTTCTAGCCTCCCCGGCGAGCTCCTCTCGCCAGGGCCTTGTGTGGGTGATATGATCTTGAGCCTGGAACGGCCTTCCCGGCAAGCTCCTCTTGCCGGGGCCTTGATCTTTTGTCTTGTACACTTTGTTCTTGAATGGCTTGGTATGGAGCAGGAATGGTCTCCGGCAAGCGGTTGGTGATCCACTACGGAAGCTGCGGCGCCGTGCACAAGTTGAAGTCTTGAGGTACCCCTACCTTAGTACACCGACATAGGGGCACCAGATCTGAACTCGGGGGGCCGCTGCCCATTTAGGGTCCCGCGGCTCGGTGATATAGAACTACCCCGATTGCCACCCTTTGATGGTTTCCACAAAGGCGCCCTCAAGCCAAAGGATGTTTGGCATCTTGCCCACCATGGCGCCTCCGCACTCCGCTTGGACGCCCTTCACTACCTTCGGCTTGACGTTGAAGGTCTTGAGCCTGGCGAAAGTGGGGCGGATGCGAGAAAGGCCTCGCACACCCACGATAAACGCCGAGATGTTGAGGATGAAGTTTGGCGCCGGATCGTGGAAGTCGGCCGTAGTAGAACATGAGCCCCTGGACGAAGGGATGAAGTGGGAAGCCCAGTCCGTGGAGGAAGTGGGGAAGGAATACGACCCTCTCATGTGGCCTGGGGGTGTGTAACGCCCTCGATGCGGCTATATCTCCCACGTGTCGAAGCACGACTTAGAGATATAGCCGCATCGAGGGCGTTACAAGTTGGTAATCAGAGCCTTCCCCGACCTTAGGAGCCCCACTACTTGATCGTTTTTAGCGGCCGAGTTGTGTCTAGAAACTACATCAAACCACCCTTTCGCCCGCCGGACATGTCCACCCCGCCGCCGGACGTGTCCACCGCCGGCAGCCACGTCACCCCGGCCAATGAGAGGCCGCCACGTCACCCTCTGGTCGCTCCCGGCCAACCGGAGCGCGCCACCTCACCCGCTGCTCCCTCCACCGCGCCCGAGCCCGCTGGGCCCAGATCCGCCCAGCAGGACCCGAGCCACCGCCGCCGCCGCTTCGCATCCGCGCCTCTGCCTGCGCCGCCCCGCCGCCCAGGCGCCCGCGCCTGCGCCGCCGCCGCGCCGCATCTCCGCCACTTGCGCTGCGCCGCCCATCGCCGCTGCCGCCTCGCCGCCCGCGCCCGCCCCGCCGTGGACCCGAAACCCGCCGTGCGCCTCACGCCGCCGGCGCCGATCTCCACCATACTGCTTGCCGTCGTCGTCCTCGACCAGTCGCTGCCGCCTTGGTCCCCGGCGCCGCCCGCATTTTGCCACCACTGAACAGGTCCGCCGCCCAGATCCGTCTGAATCTGGCGGTCCCCACCCGCCGCCGTCGGCCCTGGCGTTGCCGGCCGCCGTCGCCGGCCATGGCCTCGCCTCTGCCCGCGCGTGCGGGAGGACGAGGAGCGCGCCCTCGCATCCGGTCACGTGGGCCCCACAGCCCCTAAGTCCCACCCGAGCACCTTCTAGTTAAACTGCGCCCGTCCGTTTTTTTTCAAATATCTGCTAAGTCCCCGGATTTTTGTAATATTTTCATGCCATGTTTGACCTGCTGCATCTCTGCATCCGTAGCTCCGTTTCGTGTGTGAAATATGTCAAATTGTTCGCCTCGATGAGTAGATCATTTCATTCCATTACATCATTTTCATTTGAGCTCATCTTGATGCCCGAAATGCTGTTGGAAGAGTGCATGTTGATGTTAATCTGCTGAAACTGTTATAACTTCTTTGTTTTATCATTTTGCCATGATTGATGTGTGCATCCTATGAGGTTGAGCTCTACATGAATGTTGAACTATGCCATGCCATCTTTCCAGGGGTGTTGACCATGTATTTTTGTGAGTTGTGTGCTGAGTGTATCAAGCTTGCTAAGTAGGATAGTTGCTGTTGCTGTTTTCCTGACAGATTCTGTAAT
This sequence comes from Aegilops speltoides, assembly GCA_021437245.1. Classification (NCBI taxonomy): domain Eukaryota; kingdom Viridiplantae; phylum Streptophyta; class Magnoliopsida; order Poales; family Poaceae; genus Aegilops; species Aegilops speltoides. The sequence continues at coordinate 272,574,785 of CM038144.1, read as the reverse complement.
ATTTTGTTGCTATGTTAACATGCTTCTAGTAATCATTCTATGCATAATCTAGAGATGTCCTATAAACATGTTTTGATCTACATGTCATGCTCTATCCATTCATGCCCTTGGTTGCAATTATAGCCTGCTGGAACATGTTCATATCTTGCTCTAAAGTTGCTTGAAAATGTTGTTTGTCAGCCTGTTAACATTAAGTTCACTTGTTCCCATGTGTTTTCCTAGTGATCCATGCACCCTATGAACTTGCTATTGCCATGCTTAGCTTCATAAACATGCCTTATTACTGTTGGTTGCCTTGCCATGCCATGTATTGCTCTGTGGTGAGTGGTTCAAGCTCACGAACATGCCTACTTATTGTTGTTCCTGCCATGTATGAATCTGTAATATAACTTGCCATGTTTACATGGGCGCCATCATATTTTCTGATCCTTTTTGGCTCATGGTCAATAAGGGTCTGTTGTTCTATGCATTTAATAGTATCATGCCATGCCTTTGTTTGCCATGATATGTTCCTGTAACATGTTTTTGATAGCTCTAAACATTGCAACCTGATGTTATTTTTGCCAAGTCTGAAACTGTTATTATTTGCAATATCTCCATGTGTTTTGGAGCATGTTCTAGTTGTTTCTGGAGATAGCTCAGTGTTCATGTTTTGTTATGCTTTACGTGTACTTCATGCCCATGCGTTTTGTTCTTATGTTGGGGTGCTGTAGCATGTTGTTTTAATGCTTGTAAGATGCCTAGTTGCCGTTATGGACAGATTGTAACTATGACTTGTATAGTGTGTGTGTGTTGCACCGTTGCTCCGTTTTGAGTGTGCTCTATATGAAACTTGCTTGATTTTGCATGTAGTTTCATATTATCATGTTGCATCCTTGTTTTGGTGTGTTTGCTGGATGTTTGTATGCATTTTGCATCAATGCCATGTTTAACTTGTTTTGATCATATCTTCTAGGCCGTAGCTCCGAATCTAATGAACTTTATATGTAACTTGACTAGAATTTCGTGTAGATTCTCTTGGTGCTCTTTAACTTGCTGTTTAACAACTTGAACATAAGGTTTATTCAGTTCTGGACCAATTTCGAAATATGCATATGAGGACTTACCGGAATTGTTATATGTTGTTTCCGGCCTCATTTAAACTTGCCTTGATGTGTTGTTCTTGTTTGCATCATCTCTTGCCATGAGTAGCTTCATGTAGCCTTTGTCATGCATCATGCTTGTTGTGCGTCATGCCTTGTTCATGTGTGGTGTGTTTACCTATTGAAAGCACATTTGCTCCCTGGGTGGTTTTGGTAATTAATGACAACATACTTTGTGGTTGAACTAATGCTTTTATCAAGTATGTTTCAGGAAATTCAATCACATTGGCATGGCAAAAGGACTGAAGAGGTGGACCCCTCAAAATGCTAAGGCAAGCATTGGCAAAAGCTCAAGACTCCATTTTTGGTTTAGTGATCCAAGATCACATTGAGTCCATAGGAAAGCCAATACTATTAAAGGGATGAGGTTATGATAATGATCTGGTTGCTCAAAGTGCTTAGTGATACATCTCCTAAACTATCAAGAACTTTCACCGCCATATACACTCATAAGTAATCTCGGTCCCACCAATATTCCAAACTCAGTCACACCGAGATGAACCACCTCAGCCACAAAGCCAAACCCTAGAAATCTCGGATTTTCCGATTCGAACTTCGGTCTCACGAAAATTGAGTTGCCAAGCTTCAGAACATACGTCATCAAATCGGTGTCACCGAGATGATGAAGTCGGTCCCACCGAGATTGGCAAGCTCTTGTCTTTGCGAATCGGACTAACCGAGTTTGTATTTTCGGTCCCACGAAAATCCCAACGTTCACATGATTTGAACTTTCGGTCTCACGAGTTATCAACCGGTCCCACCGAGATTGGTCAAATGTGTGTAGCAGTTGGATTTTGTGTGGAGGCTATAAATACCCTCCACCCCTCTTCATTCGTGGAGAGAGCCATCGAAAGAACTACCACTCCTACCTTACATTTACGAGAAGAGAACTACCTACCCTTGTGTTGAGATCAAGTTGCTCCACTCCCACCATATGAAGCTTGATCTCTAGCCTTCCCAAGTTGCTTTCCACTCAATCCTTTCTTCCACCACAGCCAAATTAGTGAGGAGAGTTGAGTGTTGGGGAGATTATCATTTGAAGCACAAGAGCAAGGAGTTCATCATCATCAACACCATCTATTACCTTTTGGAGGTGGTGCCTCCTAGATTGGTTAGGTGTCGCTTGGGAGCCTCCGTCGAGATGTGGAGTTGAACCAAGAAGTTTGTAAGGGCAAGGAGATCGCCTACTTCGTGAAGATCTACCCGAGTAAGGCTAGCCCTCCGTGGGCATAGGCCATGATGGCATAGACAAGGTTGCTTCTTCGTGGACCCTTCGTGGGTGGAGCCCTCCGTGGACTCTCGCAGCCGTTACCCTCAGTGGGTTGAAGTCTCCATCAACGTGGAAGTGCGATAGCACCACCTATCGGAACCACGAGAAAAATCACCGCGTCTCAAATTGCGTTTGATCTTCTCCACTTCTCTTTACTACTTGTGCAATTTACTTTCCGCTGCCCATACTCTAGAATTGCATGTGTAGTATGCTACTTGACTTGTGTATGTTATGCAAAATCTGCCAAAATCTGTCCTTGATAAAAGACTGAATTTTTATCTTGTCGAGTAGTCTAATCACCCCCCTCTAGACACTCTCACCTTCTTCGATCCTACAATTGGTATCAGAGCTTTGGTCTCCATTGCTTTGGTTTACACACCATTGGAGGAAGATGGACGTGTCTACGTTTGGGAGTGTTAGCCATTGAGTGCCTATTCTTAATGGAGTGTCCTATAACTCGTGGAGGATTGAAATGCTTATTATCTTTAAGATGTATAACTTGCGCAAATATGTTGAAACCCCATATGTGCCTCCATTTGACCCCTTGCACCCTACCATGGATGAAGAGCTTGATTTGCTTCGTAACCTTAGAACTGTAAATCTTATCATTAGAGGTTTGCCTGATAACTTGCTTAAGCTTGTTACAAACTTTGAGTGTGCCTATGCTATGTGGAAATTCTTGGAAGAACTTTATGATGAAATTCTATACAAGACTATTGAATTTGATATGATGCGCCCCAATGATCCCAACTTTGATAAATGCTTCTTTGAACTTCGTGATCTTATGAAAAAGAAGGGTGATCCCGGTCTTATCAATATTCTAATTAGAAATGCTCTTGTATTGCATTCCGATGATTATTGTCACATTGACAAAACTAATGCAAGTTGTTGTCAAATTAACCTAGGTGTTGATGATGAACTATCTATGGGTCAATATGATGATGAGCATGAGCATGATGATGATTACTCCGATTCGGACACCGAGCTAGACAAGATCATGAAGAGTCTCAATCTCATGGCGAATCTGAGAGACTACATATCCGGTGGAAAAGAGTGGATTCTTGATAGTGGATACACCGATCACATGACCGGAGACGAAGACATGTTTCGAGAGCTTGCAAAGAACGATGGTCCACGCAAGTATGTGACTTTTGGAGACAACTCCAAGGGTAAGGTACTTGGCCTTGGTAAGGTGGCCATATCTCATGATAGCTCTATTCAAAATGTCATGCTTGTTGAATCACTTGGATACAATTTACTTTCCGTGTCTAGATTAGCTGACTTTGGATTCAATGTGCTATTCACCGAAGTAGATTGCCAAGTCTTTCGTCGTGACAATCATAACATGGCATTTACCGGTATCCGTAGAGGTGATCTATATATTGTTGATTTCACTAAGAAAGCCCAACCTAGAACTTGCTTCATTGCTAAATCCGCAAAAGGTTGGTTATGGCATAGAAGGCTTGGACATGTTGGTATGCGTAATCTAGACAAGCTAATCAAAGGTGATCATATTCTTGGTGTTAAAGATGTTTTCTTTGACAAAGATAGACTTTGTAGTGCTTGTCAGGCAGGAAAACAAGTAGGTGGAAGTCATCCCGTGAAGAACATCATGACCACAAGGAGACCGCTTGAGCTTCTTCATATGGATCTCTTCGGTCCCAATGCTTACAAAAGCCTTGGTGGTAACTCCTTTGGTCTAGTTATAGTTGATGATTATTCCAGATTTACGTGGGTATTTTTCCTTGATGACAAATCGCAGAGTTCAGAGGATCTTCAAAACCTTTGCTAGAAAGGCCCAAAATCAATTTGAGGTGAAGATCAAGAAAGTTCGGAGTGACAATGGAGCGGAGTTCAAGAACGCTAATGTAGACTCTTTCCTCGATGAGGAAGGATTCTACATGAGTTCTCGACTACGTACACTCCTCAACAAAATGGAGTTGTTGAGAGGAAGAACCGAGCAGCTCATAGAGATGGCGAGAACGATGCTTGATGAATACAAGACACGAAGCACTTTTGGGGTGAAGCGGTCGAGACAGCTTGTCATGCTATCAACAGGCTTTATCTTCATAAGCTCCTCGGCAAGACTTCATCTGAGCTCCTCACGGTAACAAACCCCAAGTGGGATACTTTCGTGTCTTTGGTTCAAAATGCTATATCCTTGATAAGCATCGACGATCTAAATTTGCTCCTAAAACTCATGAAGGCTTTTTCCTCGGTTATGGATCAAACTCCCACACCTACCGTGTCTACAATAATTTCACCGAAAGGTTGAAGAGACGGTAGATGTGAAGTTGATGAATCTAATGGCTCATAAGTAGAGCAAATGCCTATTGATGTAGGAGACAAGGACCCATCGAAGCCATCCAAGATTTATCTATTGGAAAGATCCGTCCCATGGAAGTGAAGGAGAGTACCTCATCTACATATGTGGAGCCCCTACCTCACGGCAAGATGAACCTCAAGGCAACATGGAGGCCTCCACAAGTGAAACTCACCAAGATGAGGAAGTGCGACAAGAAGATCCACCACAACCTCCTTCTCCACCGCCTCAAGACAACACCAACAACAATGAAGAAGAAGAGGAAGATGAGGATAATGAGGAAGCTCAGCCACAACCTCAAAAAAAGCTATCCCGAGTCCGAGCAAGAGTCAAGAAAAATCATCCCGTGGAACAAATGATGAGCGACATCGACTCAGGAGAATTACTCGCTCTAAAACTCGCTTAGCTAACTTTTGTGAGCATTACTCATTTATCTCTAGTATTGAACCTATGAAGGTAGAAGAAGCACTTGAAGACCAGGATTGGGTGAGCGCTATGCGAAGAGCTACACAACCGAGAGGAACAATGTATGGACTTTGGTAGAAAGCCCAAGGATGATCAAAACGTGATTGGAACCAAATGGGTGCTTCGAAACAAGCAAGATGAAGATGGACAAGTCATCCGCAACAAGGCTCGTCTCATAGCTCAAGGTTACACACAAGTCGAAGGTATGGACTATGGTGAGACCTATGCCCCCGTTGCTAGACTTGAGTCCATTCGCATTCTTCTTGCTTATGCCAACCACCATGATATTACTCTCTATCAAATGGATATTAAAAGTGCTTTCCTAAATGGTTAAATAGAGGAGGAAGTATTTGTGAAACAACCTCCGGTTTGTGAATCCTAAAAGCCTAATCATGTTTACAAGTTGCACAAAGCTCTTTATGGTCTTAAGCAAGCTCCTAGAGCTTGGTACAAATCTTGACTAGCTTTCTTCTTGAAAAAGGATTTGAGATTGGAAAAATAGACTCAACGCTATTCACGAAAAGGGTTGATGGTGAACTATTTGTGTGCCAAATATATGTTGATGATATTATCTTTGGTTCAACTAACCCTCATTTTAGCGAGAAGTTTGGAAAGCTCATGTCGGAGAAGTATGAGATGTCCATGATGAGTGAACTCAAATTCTTCCTTGGGTTGCAAATCAAGCAATCTAAGGAGGGTACCTTTGTCTCACAAACAAAGTACACCAAGGATCTCTTCAAGAAGTTCAACATGCAAGAAAGCAAAGGTATGAGAACCCCATGCCTACAAGTGGACATAATGACTTGACAAAGATGGAGAACCTGTTGATCAAAAGGTTTACCGATCTATGATTGGTTCTCTATTATATCTCTATGCTTCTCGTCGACATAATGTTGAGTGTATGCATGTGTGCTCGATATCAAGCAGCCCTAAAGAATGTCATCTTAAAGCTGTTAAAAGGATTGTGAGATATTTGATACACACACCAAACTTTGGCATTTGGTATCCTAAGAGGGCCTCTTTCGACCTTGTTGGCTATTCCGACTCGGACTATGCGGTGGCAGGGTTGATAGAAAGTCAACTTCGTGCGTGTCAATTCCTTGGTCGATCCCTTGTATCTTGGTCCTCCAAGAAACAAAATTCGGTATCATTATCCACTGCCGAAGCAGAATATATTGCTGCTGGTTCATGTTGTGCTCAGTTGCTATGGATGACACAAACGCTTAAGGATTATGGGATACATGTGAGACATGTTCCTTTGCTTTGTGACAATGAGAGTGCGATTAAGATTGGACACAATCCCGTGCAACACTCTCGAACGAAACATATTGAAGTTCGTCACCATTTTATTCATGATCACATTGCCAAGGGTGACATCAATCTTAAGCATGTTCGTACTGACAAACAACTTGCTGATATCTTTACAAAACCTCTTGATGAGAAGGTGTTTTGTCGCTTAAGGAGTGAGTTGAACATCATTGATGCTTCAAACTTGGAGTGAAAACTCCATTGATGCATGCAAGGCATGAGCCTACTTGACTAATCCTTGATATTTCTCTTATGATGATGATCATATGTCTTGGACACATTTGCCTCCTTGTATTGCATCTAACTCCTTGCAGGTACTTGGATGATCTACATTCCACAAGATTACCACACACTCAAATCTTGAGTAATCTTGTCATTGACCAAGTATCTAGCCCTTTGGGATGTTGAGTTCAAGGAACAAAACTCCACATATCCTTTTTGACACCTTATACATCTAGTATTTCACTCTTGTCATCTTGAATATCCTTGAGTATTTCCTTGCTTGCCTAACCCATGTAGGAAGATGAACTACACAAGTGGAAATGGCGCTCCAACTTCACATTCAATGAGCACCTACATCAAGTTCACCTACATGAACAAAGCAACAACAAGCCCAAGGTATGTTCTTCACATCTTTAAGGAGCTTTGCTCAAAGACATGAGTACAAGCAGCTTCATAAGATGTGATCACATCGAATGCTTAATCGAAAAATGGCAACCCCATTTTGAGCTTAAATGATGAGTATGACCTATGATCAAATGTCCTCATTTGACTCCTAAGTCAATATACTCAAACATAGGTGACTTTGTCGCCGACCCTTATCTAGATGAAGTACATATGTTTTGGAGTCTTTCTGTTTTATCTTATGTTCTCTCATTGAGTTTTCATTTTATAATTAAAAAAAACTTCATCTAGGAATCTTTTTCATTTCTATTTTTGTGAATATCTTTTTGGCTCTGATCAATTCCTCGAAAATCATTTACAAATTCATTGCAAATCCTTTGAAACTTTCCTTGCAAAGTGAGCTGAATTATTTCTGTATTTCCTTGGAATTAAACTCGGCGTCACCGACTTAAATATTTCGGCCTGATCGAAAAGGATCTGCCCTAAGTCCCTGACTTTCGGACCCACCGATCCATCTTAATTCGGTGTCACCAATTTATCTCTTTCAGGGTATCATTTTCTACAGCTCCACTCAATGATTCTCTATGCATGTTTCTTATTGCCCTGTTGTGATTCTTAAGGATCCCACTTCTTTCCATCTTCCCTAACCTTCCTAGTTTGCTGTCCTTTTCGGCACTTGATGTCAAAGGGGGAGAAGACTTAGGGGGAGAAGAGATGATTTAGGGGGAGAGAATCACATCAAAGCTTTGCCATGTTCCACTTTGTACATTACATTTGGCATCATTCTTTTGATTTTGCTTTCACAATTGATATCTTATGGAAAGCAAAATCTCTCAGAGTTCATTGAAAATCCTTTTAGTTTCGGAGACATGTTTGCTAATTCAAGCTTGTGCTCTATATGAGACACTCTTTATACATGTCATCCCTGGCTTGGTACTCTTGATGTTCTTGCAGTTGGTTGAAGAAATACTCTTGTGTTATCTAACCTGTTTTCCCAAGTTTATCTCTTGGTACAATGCCAAGGAACCTCAAGGTAAGTATATACACTTTGCAGAATGTGCATGATGGTGACTTGCTTGTGAATACTTGTTTGCAAGAAATCACCATGCACATATGTATTATCACTCACTTCTTTTCATCTGCTCGATGCATATAGCCAAGCTGCATGTAGCACATCTTGCTTTTCTCTCTCTGTGTGCTTGTGGTAGTCCAAAACCATAATTTATGAAAATCTTGCACACTTGTAGGGGAGCATGTGTACTACATGTTTGTCAAAGCTTTCGTGATAATTCTGTCTTTCTTTCATAGCTTTGATGTCTTGTTTTGTGTGTTGCCATCAATTACCAAAAGGGGAGATTGAAAGCACATTTGCTCCTGGGTGGTTTTGGTAATTAATGACAACATACTTTGTGGTTGGACTAATGCTTTTATCAAGTATGTTTCAGGAAATTCAATCACATTGGCATGGCAAAAGGACTGAAGAGGTGGACCCCTCAAAATGCTAAGGCAAGCATTGGCAAAAGCTCAAGACTCCATTTTTGGTTTAGTGATCCAAGATCACATTGAGTCCATAGGAAAGCCAATACTATTAAAGGGGATGAGGTTATGATAATGATCTGGTTGCTCAAAGTGCTTAGTGATAAATCTCCTAAACTATCGACAACTTTCACTGCCATATACACTCATAAGTAATCTCGGTCCCACCGATATTCCAAACTCAGTCACACCGAGATGAACCACCTCAGCCACAAAGCCAAACCCTAGAAATCTCGGATTTTCCGATTCTGAACTCGGTCTCACCGAAAATTGAGTTGCCAAGCTTCAGAACCTACATCATCAAATCGGTGTCACCGAGATGATGAAGTCGGTCCCACCGAGATTGGCAAGCTCTTGTCTTTGCACGAATCGGACTAACCGAGTTTGTATTTTCGGTCCCACCGAAAATCCCAACGTTCACATGATTTGAACTTTCGGTCTCACCGAGTTGTCAACCGGTCCCACCGAGATTGGTCAAATGTGTGTAGCAGTTGGATTTTGTGTGGAGGCTATAAATACCCTCCACCCCTCTTCATTCGTGGAGAGAGCCATCGAAAGAACTACCACTCCTACCTTACATTTACGAGAAGAGAACTACCTACCCTTGTGTTGAGATCAAGTTGCTCCACTCCCACCATATGAAGCTTGATCTCTAGCCTTCCCAAGTTGCTTTCCACTCAATCCTTTCTTCCACCACAGCCAAATCGGTGAGGAGAGTTGAGTGTTGGGGAGATTATCATTTGAAGCACAAGAGCAAGGAGTTCATCATCATCAACACCATCTATTACCTTTTGGAGGTGGTGCCTCCTAGATTGGTTAGGTGTCGCTTGGGAGCCTCCGTCGAGATGTGGAGTTGAACCAAGAAGTTTGTAAGGGCAAGGAGATCGCCTACTTCGTGAAGATCTACCCCAGTAAGGCTAGCCCTCCTTGGGCATAGGCCATGATGGCATAGACAAGGTTGCTTCTTCGTGGACCCTTCGTGGGTGGAGCCCTCCGTGGACTCTCGCAGCCGTTACCCTCCGTGGGTTGAAGTCTCCATCAGCGTGGAAGTGCGATAGCACCACCTATCGGAACCACGAGAAAAATCACCGCGTCTCCAAATTGCGTTTGATCTTCTCCACTTCTCTTTACTACTTGTGCAATTTACTTTCCGCTGCCCATACTCTAGAATTGCATGTGTAGTATGCTACTTGACTTGTGTATGTTATGCAAAATCTGCCAAAATCTGTCCTTGATAAAAGACTGAAATTTTATCTTGTCGAGTAGTCTAATCACCCCCCCTCTAGACACTCTCACCTTCTTCGATCCTACACCTATGTTGTGTGCTTCTTCTTGTTAGTTCCTGTTTCGCTGCGATCGTGAGGATTCGTTCGTCTACGGTTGGTTCGACTACGTCCGTTTTTCTTCTTCATGGACTCGTTCTTCTTCCTTGCGGGATTTTAGGCAAGATGACCGCTACCCTGGATCTCACTACTATCATTGCTATGCTAGTTGCTTCGTTCTATCGCTATGCTTTGCGCTACCTATTACATTTATCAAGCCATCCCATATTGCCATGAACCTCTAACCTTTGACACCATTCCTAGCAAACCGTTGTTTGGCTATGTTACCGCTTTTGCTCAGCCCTCTTATAGCGTTGCTAGTTGCGGTGAAGTTGAAGATTTCTCCATGGTGGATGTGGTTATGTTGGGATATCACAATATCTCTTATATTATTAATGCATCTATATACTTGGTAAAGGGTGGAAGGCTCGACCTTATGCACGGTGTTTTGTTCCACTCTTGCCGCCCTAGTTTCCGTCATACCGGTGTTATGTTCCCGGATTTTGTGTTCCTAACGCGGTCGGGTGATTTATGGGACCCCCGACGGTTCGCTTTGAATAAAACTTGTCCAAAGAAGGCCCAACATTGACTTTTACCATTTGCCTCACCACCAACTACTTTTCCTTGGGAGTAATTAACCCAAGGGTCATCTTTATTAGCCCCCGGGCGGTGCTTGTCTAAGTGTTGGTCCGAACCGAGCCCTTTCATGGGCCCCCTAGGGGCAACTCGAGTCTGGTTTTACTCGAGCCTGTCTCATCCGTGTTGCCACGAGAACGAGATATGTGCAGCTCCTATCGGGATTGTCGGCAAGATCGGGCGGCTTTGCTGGTCTTGTTTTACCATTGTCGAAATGTCTTGATGTACCGGATACCGAGTCCGATCGGAGTGTCTCGGGTGAAGGTCTATTCGCCGATGATCACGAGAGCTTGTCATGGGCTAAGTTGGGACACCCTGCGGGTATAAACTTTCGAGAGCCGTGCCCGCGGTTATGTGGCAGATGGGAATTTGTTAATGTCCGGTTGTAGATAACTTGACACGGATCCGAATTAAAACGCATCAACCGTGTGTGTAGCCGTGATGGTCTCTTCTCGGCGGAGTCCGGGAAGTGAACATGGTTTCTGTGTTATGTTTGACGTAAGTAGGTGTTCAGGATCACCTCTTGATCATTACTAGCTTCACGACCGTTCCGCTCGTTCTCTTCTCGCTCTTCTTTGCGTATGTTAGCCACCATACATGCTTAGTCGCTGCTGCAACCTCACCACTTTACCCCTTCCTTTCCCATTAAGCTTTGCTAGTCTTGATACCATTGGTAATGGGATTGCTGAGTCCTCGTGGCTCACCAGATACTTCCAAAACGAGTTTACAGGTGCCTATGTTACCGAGCAGGTGACGCAACGAAGCTCAAGGAGGTGCCTTTGTGTTGTTTCGTTCTAGTTGATCAGTTGTGGAGCCCAGTTGGGGTCGTTCGGGGACCTTTGTTGCATTTGGGGTTCTTCTTTTGTTTTGGTTCCGTAGTCGGACCTTGATTGTATCTGGATGATGTAATGCTTTATTCATGTAATTGTGTGAAGTGGCGATTGTAAGACAACTATGTATCTCTTTCCTTTATGTATTACATGGGTTGTGTGAAGATTACCTCACTTGCGACATTGCTTTCAATGCGGTTATGCCTCTAAGTCGTGCTTCGACACGTGGGAGATATAGCCGCATCGAGGGCGTTACAGGGTGGGGATGAGCTGCCCCTCGTCGGGCAGCCGGTGCGCGATGTCGCTGGAAAGGTATCCGGCACCGCGCAGCTTTGTGATGTGCTCCTCAGTAACGGAGGAGGCCAGCCACTTGCCTCCCGCTCCAGACATGGTTGGAGAAGATTGAGATGAGATGTGCGGACTTGGGCACTGGAGCTCGAGTGCGCGGAGATGGATAAGCAAAGGAGGAAGAAGGCGTAGGTGAAAAGGTGGATCCTTATCCCCTTATATATACGCCGACGAAGACTATGTGTCCCCACCGGCCTGGTAAAACTCGCTTATCTCCCAAGCGCCACCATCAATGGCACGGTTGGGTTACCCACGTCCGTATTGATGGGAATCCCGGAATAAGGGGAACATGATCTCTGCTTTGACAAGACGTGCCAAGGAAACCGCTTCGCTAAACGCGCTGAGGTGGTATAATAAAAAACGATTCAAGTAAAGGCATGGTGGTGGTATGACGTCATGCCACAAAATACGTCAGCAGATCGAACTTGTGTACATGTTATTCTCTGTACGGTGGAATGTGGAAATTATTTTGCAGAGCCGAACACTATCCTGGTGTTCACAATCTTCTATGAATTATTCGGAGGAGGAACCCGCCTTGCAATGCCGAACAATATGCGCGCCGGACTCATCGTCATTGAAGCTGGTTCGAGGGCTCTTGAGGAGTCTGGACTAGGGGTGTCCGGACAGCGGACTATCATTGTCACCGGACTCCAAGACTATGAAGATACAAGATTGAAGACTCCGTCCGTGTCCGGGATGGGACTTTCCTTGGTGTGGAAGGCAAGCTTGGCGATACGGATATGTAGATCTCCTACAATTATGGCGACTACTGTAACCCTAGCCCTCTCCGGTGTCTATATAAACCGGAAGGTTTTAGTCCGTGGGACAACACAACCATTACAACAATCATACCATAGGCTAGCTTCTAGGGTTTAGCCTCCTTGATCTCGTGGTAGATCCACTCTTGTACTACCCATATCATCAATATCAATCAAGCAGGAGTAGGATTATACCTCCATCGAGAGGGCCCGAACACAGGTAAAACATCGTGTCCCTTGTCTCCTGTTACCATCCGCCTAGACGCACAGTTCGGGACCCCCTACCCAAGATCCGCCGGTTTTGACACCGACAGTCCCCATCCAGAATGCGTGGAACATCCAACACCTCCGGAAGTTCTATCCATGATCAAGGGCATGCGCCTCTCAAGTCACCGCTCGTGACACTCTCACATAATAATGAGTTGGGGTTGTACATGCCCCGGAGTCTCCTGAGTGCCACCCCTGGGCCTCACGGGGGCTCCCACCCACGTCCTAGTGGAGGACCCATGCTCCATGCTGGTGGGAAAACCAGAAGACTAGTGTAGGTGCCGAACGCGTCTATTCTTTTGCTTGCTTTCTCTAGCTGATTTGCAACTTCTTGAAATGAAATTTGGAGCTTTCGCATCTTTTATTTGAAGGGGTTGGGAAAATTTTTCTTCTTGTAGCATTCACTCTTTTAGGTCTTGCCTTAGGGAGAGTGACAGTTGCTCGTTTCTATTCCTCGCGTGTCATGCTTTTGGGGCTGGCCACGGTGTGTCCGCCGGGGCGAACCACAAGGACACCTCGCCAAAGCCTTGGTGCCCCAGTCTTTGGCAACTTAATCCTTGTGCAACACTCTCAAATGAGCTTACGGGCACACATGCCCTCTCGAGTCCATGCCTCCGGGCATCGCGACGTGGCGTACTAGCGGCGACTAGCACATGCTAGGGGGCTCAAGCGAGGTGTGGAACCTCTGGAGGTTCCCTAACCATGTAGCCGCAGGGCGCCTCCTAAGGCGTGACGACGTCCGAATCCTCAATAAAGGAACCTGTGGAAGACCCCTCTGGAACAAAGGATGCGCAGGGATTCACAGCTCCGGAGAAGCTTGCCCCCACGACATGGGAGTGTACCGCAAGAACACTAAGCTAAGTCATCCCAATCACAATCAGTGGCAACATGAATACCAGGACACAATATAAAAACGGTAACATAATGGCGCAAGCGCCATGCCGCGCGATTACAGCGGCTCCTGAGACCCGGCTCTTGCAGCGCTCGCGCTCAGTCGGAGTCGTCCTCGTACTTCACAGGCACGCAGCATCGAGGCGGCTCATCTCCTACCCTGGTTCAAGCTCGGCGGTGTGGCGGCTCGTTGTAGTCGCTGTTTCTCGTGCTCTTCCCAGAAGAGGAGGCGCCACTACTAGAGGCGTCGCGACGGTCACCAAGTGCAAGCTCACCACCAGAACTGGTTGGCTGAAGGGGTTGAGTTCTTTGCACACGTCCTAGAGTTCGAACCTTTTCTTGGGTCTGCGGAGCCCTGAATCCGGCATGCAATTTTTCTCCATTTTGGAATATTAAAAAAATTAGTAAAATTAAAAGTAGTCCGAAGAGTGCACAAGGAGGCGACAAGCCTGGGGGCTCGCCCTACCCCCTGGGCGCACCACTATGGCTTGTGGCCACCTCATGTGCCCTCCAGACTCCGTTTTCTTGTGGAATACTCCTTTTTGTCAGTAAGAAAAATCATTATATAATCTCCCAAACGTCTTGACCACCGTACCATGAAAAAAATCCTCTGTTCTTTTTTAGGGTTGTTTTTCTGACATATCTAGATCGCCATGATGTCTCCAAGTGACCCATGGACAAGTTTTTTGAGAAGGTCATCAACCCTTACCTCACAGAGGTGCTGCAACACCCTCAAACCATTGAGATGCGTGAGGGGGTGCTGCACATCCGCGATGTTGTGGGGCCAAAGAAGACCGGAAGCATGGAGGCAAGGCTCGAAGAAATGGAGAAGCAAGGTTCATGTGCCAAGGGATGGTGGAACATGGACTCAACGCCAATGACTTGATGATCATGAAACTTACCCGTGACTACAAGCTGGACGCCAAGAAAATCGGAGAGGCAATCTTCAAGCTTCATGAGAGAATCAAGCATCCCCAAGACCATATCTATGACCTGCAAAACCAAAACTGTGAGTATGAATACAGATTTAAGAGGATGAGTTTCGCTGCAGATTTGAGGATCCCGGAGACTCGTTCATCTTTTTATGATGGTGAACCTATGCCTTGGAAGACGGAGGATAAGACCCTTTCATCATCAACAACTCCATCATCACCACTTCCGAAGAAAGAGATCTAAATATGGGTATGGGCACTCTCCTTGGGCACTGCCAATCTTGGGGGAGGTGCCCCAGTATCGTATTACGATCAAACCTTTACCTTTAGCGTTTTCCTTAGTTCGATCCTTTTGGTTATATCTCGGTTTGGTAGAATAAAGTTTTTAGTATGATCTAGCCTTGAGTTTTGCTTTATGTTCCCTCTATGTAATCAAGTCTGAGAGATATATAATAAAGATTAGTTTTGAGTTGAGGGCTTTGCTTTCTTGCTTAGATCATGAGAACAGAAATAAAGAATAAAGAATATATAATTTATGGGAAGTGGCGACTTCACATATAAGAAGTATGTCGCATGAAACTAGTTGATAGTTGATGAACATAGTTTTGGTCATTGTTGCAATTAATAGGAGGTAATAAAGAAAGAGAGGTCTCACATATAAATACACTATCTTGGACATCTTTTGTGATTGTGAGCACTCCCTAAAATATTATATGCTAAAGGTTGACGTTGGACAAGGAAGACAACGTACTGGGTTATGTTTCTTTATATCTAAATAGAAGTTATATTATTATGGATCCTACAGCATGTTGAGCTTACTTCTCACCCCTTGCTAGCAAAATCTTTTTGCACCAAGTAGAGATACTACTTGTGCATACAAGCACCCTTAACACAGTTTTGCCATGAGAGTCCACCATACCTACCTATGGATTGAGTAAGATCCATCAAGTAAGTTGTCATCGGTGCAAGCATTGCTCTCTAAATATGTATGATCTATTAGTGCGATGAAAATAAGCTTTATACGAACTTGTGATATGGAACAAATAAGAGCGACAGACTGCATAATAACGTTCTTTATCACAAGCGGCAATATAAAGTGACGTTCTTTTGCATCCTTAAGATTTTGTGCATCCAACCATAAAAGCGCATGACAACCTCTGCTACCCTCTGGAAAGGGCGTATCTTTTACTTTTTTACTTTCCACCTCTATATAAGAGTCATGGTGATTTTCACCAACTCCTTTTTACACTTTTTCTTTTTGGCAAGAAGTTTATGTTGGGGGATATCCAAATATATATATATCAACTCGGATGTAGATATTCATAAGCTATTATTGTTGACATTAACCTCGTGGTAAAATGTTGGGAGGCGAAACCATAAGCCTCTGTCTTTCTCTATGTCCGATCGAAACTTTGATCTCATAAGTATCGCATGAGTGTTAGCAATTGTGAAAGATTAAATGATAGTTGAGTATGTGAACTTGCAGAAAAGATCTTATATTGACTCTTTATTACGTATTAATGAATTGCAATTGGTTAAATGACTGAGATCATAGTTTGTTAGTTTCCAACAAAGTTCTTGTTTCATACTTTACCTTGTGAACGAATTGTTACTTTAGCATGAGAAGTTATATAACAATATGTTGTTGTTCTAAACATGATCATGATGCCTTCATGTCTGTATTTTATTTTATCGACAACTCTATCTCTAAACATGTGGACATGGTTACCAATTTCGGCTTTCGCTTGAGGACAAGCGCGGTCTAAGCTTGGGTGAGTTCATACGTCTATTTTACTTCAAGATTTTATATTGATATTTATTGCATTATGGGTTGTTAGTAACTATTTTGGTATTGATACTTATGCCTTTTCTCTCTTCTTTTACAAGGTTTACATGAAGAGGGAAAATGTTGCAGCTGGAATTCTGGACTGGAAAAGGAGCAAATCTGAGAGACCTGTTCTGAACAACTCCAAAAGTCCTGAAAATTTACGAAGAATTATTTTGGAATATATATGAAATATTGGGTAAAGAAAATACCAGAGGAGACCCACAAGGATGCCAGAAGCCTAGGGGGCGCCCCTATGTCTTGTGGGCCCCTTGGCAGGCCTCCGGTGCCCATCATCTGCTATATGATGTGTTTTGACCTGAAAAAAATCATAAGAAAGCTTTTGGGATGAAGCGCCGCCGTCTCGAGGCCGAACTTGGACAGAAGATTTCTAGGGCTCCGGTGGACTGTTCTGCCGGGGAAACTTCCCTCCCGGAGAGGGAAATCAAAGCCATCATCCTCACCAAAAATCCTCTCATCGAGAGGGGGCAATGTCCATCAACATCTTCAGCAGCACCATCTCCTCTCAAACCCTACTTCATCTCTCGTATCGGACCTTTGTCTCAAAACTTCAGGTTGGTACCTGTGGGTGGCTAGTAGTGTGTCGGTGCAACAGACCCGGGGCCTATTACACTGATTGTGCACAGGTGCAAGATCAGGATTGAAGCATCAGAACAAGGCAGACAAGAGACCAAGAGATTCAAAGCATCAAAAAACAGATCGAAAAGGATCCAAGGCCAAGACAGAGGGGCCAGAAATTATCAAGGGAGAAGCCTGCGTTGCCGGGCAGGCGATCCCGGCAAGGGGCGAGGCCACCCTAGAAGTAGACGACCGAGGCATCCCGGTAGGGCCTGCCGGGACTCACATAGACCATATTATCTTGCCGACTACTCCACCATGACCCACGTCATTGATCAGTGCGGTGTCAAGCTGCGGAGTGATTAAGTGGCAACCATTCACCACAGCGCGGCCACTTCCTACAAAGGAAACCTACAGATGACACCCGTCCAATGATGTGTCAAGCGAGCAGGCGTGGAGCTGGCAAGATAGCCCGGCAAGCCTTGGCGGGCAACCAACAACGTGACACTAAGCAGTGCATTAAATGCACACTGTCAGCCTGGAGAGTTAGGTATGATAGCACTATTTGTTGTCATATCAATGTCTAAGGACTAATTTGCCATTGTGGTGAGCCCTTAAGCTATAAAAGGAGGCCCATGGCAACCGTAGGAAGGGGTTCGCGAGGTTGGAAAGTTAGAGCACCAGCACCTCCGTACGAGCGTAGCCACTGCCGCCCCAAGGCAACCCTTGTCGGGCAAGTGTACGACGCACCACCACCACCTTTCCACCATCAATCCACCAAAGCAGGAGTAGGGTTTTATGCCTCACGGTGGCCCGAACCGGGGTAAAACTGCCCATGTGATCTCTGCCATGTTGCCCTATGTTGGTCTGCTCTTTATGCAACGTGACTCCGCCCTGCCGAACTAGCAAGGGGGCGTCTTGGTCCCAGAGGTGACCGTGGTTTCCCGCGACATCTTTGGCACGCCAGGTAGGGGGATCGCTTGCGCGAACCTAAAGACGTAAAGAGCACATCATCTTCATTGCCATATGCATCTTCGACAGTGCCGACCATGGTACCCAAGAAGAAATCAGCTTCTTCGGCTCATCCATCCACCTCGAAGTCTCAGCTGCCCGCGGCCTCCAATGTTGTGGGGGGAACGGAGATGCGAGAGGGCGCGGACGCAGCTGGGGATGTGGTCGAAGTAGGCGGCACCACCACCATTTCCCCGCGGCCGGCGTGAGAGCAGGAGATACCGGAGGAGAGCAACATCAGCAACTCCTCGACGGCCGTGCTCTGCTCGCTGACGGGTGTAGCCACAGTGATGGCGTTCAGTCTGTGGCGAACCTCCGCCCTTCGGCCGTTCTTGCTGCAGGAGCGACCGCTGTGCGTGCACTTTCCCCAAGGCAGGTCGACCGAGCTGATGCGTCCAATAGAGTTGATGGCCCTCGAGCGCCTCTGCCTTACCACCCTACCACCCAGGTAGGTGCACTGCAACAGCTGGGGCACAATGCTGCCGCCGCTGGCTCCATCAGGAGCCGAGCGACAGCGCGATCGACATCATCATCATCTATGCCGAGCACAGCCTCGAAGGCCATGGCGTGGGCTCAGCTGCTGCTGAGGTTTCCACCAGCGGCCGAGAAGATGGACGAATGGCGCGCCACCATTGAAAGTCTGCCCGGTTTTGCCGAAGCCGAGGGCTCACGCCGAGCTGCCCCACCACGACCTCCCCAAGCAATCGTGACGGCCCATGCTGTTGCCCGTACGGTAGGACCCATCCCCACGGTGCAGTCCCCATCATGGGAGCCAGCACGGGCACGACCGAACCAAGACCCCGATGACGTCTTGAGGGCCTCTTCTGATCCTCAAGCACGTCTAGGCCAACGGCGAACCCAGAAAGACAGGCGAAGAGGAGACGTGTGCGTCGTCGAGCAACGCCATGGCAACCTCCTCCAAGCCGACGTGCGCGACGGCCCCGATATCGATGAGCCCACTCTCGATGCTGGCGAGCCCCTGCCCTTCAAGGTTTGCTGGCCTGCCTTCACCCATAAGTTGCAGCAAGTCTGTTGGCCCTTCGTTTGCCCGTTCAAGCAAGAGATACCTGAGAAGTACGACAAAAGGCTGAATCCGGCTGAGTTCCTAAGCATCTACATCGTTGCTGTTCAGGCTGCCGGGGGAAGAGATGAGAAGGTGTTCGCCAACTACTTCCCATTGGCCCTCAAGTCCAATGTGAGGTGTTGGCTGATGCACCTCCTGGAGAACCCTATTTCGTCATGGGCAGACCTGTGCCACGAGTTCATCTGCGCTTTCACCGGTGGCCACCAGGAGTAGGGCTATCCCAATGATCTGCAGCTTCTCCAACAGAAGGAAGGAGAAACCCTCCTTAAGTATTTACATAGATTTGGCAAAGTTCATAGAAATATACCAAATACCCATACGGTAGCCGTGATAGCTGCCTTCCAGTCCAAGGTGCGCAACCACCGGATCTGTTCTAAGATGAACTTGTGGTTCCGCAAGACTGTGAACGAACTGTACACCCTAGTGGATAACTGTGGATGGATGGAGGACGGGAGAAAGTTTCCCGGATAGGAAGATTGCATCAATGTTGATTCAGAAGACGATGATGAATCCACCAGTCAGAAGAAGGTTAAGAAGTACAGCAAGAAGCAGAGGGATAAGGTAGTGATGACTGTTGAAGGATCAGACACCCCAAGTACCGGCAAGATTGCCAAGGCTGAGGGCCCCGCCAAGGAGATTGCTGTGTGCGCCAATTGCCGGGAAGCCACAGCTGCCGAGAAGGCCGGGAAGGGCGATGTGCCATAATGCAAGATCCACCGGACCAAAGGACACGACGTATAGGAGTGCTATCTGGTTGATCAGTTGGTCAAGAGACAGAGAGCAGAATATGAGAAGCATGATAAGGAAAACAGTCAGAATGTCGCTGGCGGTAAGGGCCGAGGTGATGGAGCAAATCGCCCCGGCAAGCCCTTTCGGAATTAAGGAAAACCCGCCAGAGACCAGGGGAAGGAAGTCTGTGATTATGAGAGTAATAAAGGGGATGAAGAGGAAACCAGTGAGCCAGGGTTTCAGAAGGCTACGGACTCCCTGTGCATTGACGGGGGTGCATCTTTGCACACCTTCCAGCGCCAACTCAAGCGGTGGGCATGAGAAGTCAATGTCGTGGAGCCAGTGCCAGAAGCCGGAAGCCGCTCAAATGGTCTCGTACACCCATCATCTTTGAAGCAGAGGACTATCCTAGCCGTACCACTATGGTAGGATGCCTGCCTTTGTTGGTTTTTCCAACAATTCGCAACCTCAAGGTCACAAAGATGTTGGTGGATGGTTGGGCCAAACAGCTATCAGCAAGCTTCAGATAGCAGAGGAAGAACTAGAGATTACAGGCACGTATCAAGGAATCAACCCTAGCAGGAGTCACCCTAAGGTGAAGTTACGTTGCTACGTTTGGGAGAGAGCTTAACTACCAAACTGAGAAGATTGTGTTTGACGTAGTTGATCTCCCCCTGCCATACAATGGGATCCTTGGGCGCTCGGTCTTGGCTAAATTCATGGAGGCTTCCCATTATGCGTACAACACCCTGAAGATGCCTGGGCCACTGGGAGTCCTCACCATCCCGTCAGATGAGAAAGATGCCATCATTTGTGTGGACAAGATGTACCGAGAAGCGGTCGCGACAGAGGCAGCGATGGAAGCAGTTCCTGCCAAGGAAAACAAAGGGAAGAAACGGGATTGTTGGACCTTCGTCAAAGAGTCCGGGAAGCATGCCCCCTCTGAGTGCACGACACCAGTTGACGACGTGCCGGAGTGTTCCAACAGCAGAAGATCCAAGGTTGCTGCTCCGCAAGTGAAAAAGGTCCCGGCAGGGCTGCCTGGCGTTGATGGTACTTTCACCGTCAGTGCCACCCTCGATGAAAAATTAGAAAACGCGCTCGTTGCCTTCCTACGGGCGAATATCGATGTGATTTCTTGGCAACCATCTGATATCCCCGGTGTTCCCAGGGAGGTAATTGAGCAGCACCTTGCTGTCTGCCCACACGCCAGACCTGTTAAGCAGAAAGTTCTGAAGCAGGCCTTAGAGAGGCAGTAGTTTATTGCAGACGAAATCAAGAAGCTTGAGGCAGCTGGTTTGGTCAGAGGAGTGCTACATCCCACTTGGCTAGCAAACCCAATGGTGGTTCGGAAGGCAAACGGGAGGTGGAGGCTATTGACTTCACAAATCTCAACAAGGCTTGCTCGAAGGACCCGTTTCCCTTGTCGCGTATTGATTAGATAGTGGATTCCACTTCAGGTTGTGATTTGCTCTCATTTCCGGATGCCTATTCGGGATACCACAAGATCTTTATGTCCAAAGAAGGCAAAGAGAAGACATCATTCATCACTCCATGTGGTACGTACTGCTTTGTACGCATGCCATTTGGATTAAAGAGTGCTGGGTCCACCTTTGCAAGGACAGTCCAGATTGGTTCTGAACCTCAGCTGCACAGAAACATTGAGGCTTATATGGATGACACTGTCGTCAAAACCAAGGACAGAGCAACTCTCATTTAGGATTTGGAGGAGACGTTTGCAAATCTGCGCAAGATCAACTTGAAGATAAACCCAGAGAAGTGTGTGTTTGGTGTCTGAGGGAGTCCTGGATTCAGGGGTCCTCGGGTATCCGGCCATTGACATGGGCCAGACTAATGGGCTGTGAAGATATAAGACTGAAGACTCTCACCCGTGTCCAGATGGGACTCTCCTTGGCATGGAAGGCAAGCTTGGCGTTCAGATATGTAGATTCCTTTCTCTGTAACCGACTTTGCACAACCCTAGTCCCCTCCAGTGTCTATATAAACTGGAGGGATTAGTCCGTAGAGGCAATCCTAATCATACAAGCTAGACTTCTTGGGTTTTATCCATTACGATCTCGTGGTAGAAAACTCTTGTAATATTCATATTCATCAAGATCAATCAAGTAGGAAGTAGGGTATTACCTCCATAGAGAGGGCCCGAACCTGGGTAAACATCGTGTCCCCCGCCTCCTGTTACCACCAACCTTAGACGCAAAGTTCAGGACCCCCTAGCCGAGATCCGCCGGTTTTGACACCGACATTGGTGCTTTCATTGAGAGTTCCACTATGTCGTCACCAAAAGGATTGATGGCTCCATCGATCATCAACAACAAATGCAGTCTAGGGGGAGGTTTTCCTCCCCGTACAGATCTTCGTATTCGGCGGCTTTGCACTGCAGGCCAACTCAGTTGGCCGTCTAGAGCAGATCAACAGTTATGCCCCTGGTCACCAGATTAGTTTTGGGAATCTGGACTATGTCGCTGATATCCGAGGAGACTTGATCTTCCAAGGATTCGCACCCCCAACCTCCGCTCTGGCCTTAGATCCGGAGTGCATCGCTAGGTCCAAAGACGAGCTCCCTGAGCTCGCAGGGCTATTTGCGGCCTCTAGGCCCATCGTGGGAGAGCCGGAGGAAGTGGTATCGCTAGCAACCATCATGAAGCCGAACCCTCCTCCGGACACTGGCTCCAAATCTTCGGAGTCAACACTGTGCGAGTTCGGCCAAGGATTCTCCTTCTCACTGCACTCCACGAACTCCCTTCTCTCGGGCCAAACCTCGCTTTTCAGCGAGGCCTTGGACTTAATGTGATCCCTCATCATTACAGAGGAGCAACGTCCGAACTATGCTCAGCCTGGACTAGGGGCTCAGAGCAGGGGATTTTACGTCCCACAAACCACCTGCTTTATAGCCAATGTCGAAGACTTAACAGACATGCTCGATTACGACTCCGAAGACATCGATGGTATGGACGACGATGCCAGAGAAGAGGAGACCCAAAACCTGCCGTTTACCGGACACGGGACGACCACCTCCTCGTATGATGTGTGCATGGTGGATGTACCTAAAGAGAATAACGGCGACAATGAAAAGGATCCACTCGAGGATAATACTCCTGAGATACAGCTAAAGCATCGGCATCAGCGGCGCCGCTCTAAACCACGCCGTGGAAAAAACAGCAAAGCCGGCATAGGAGAAAATAATACTCTGGACTATGCCGAAGACAAAGAAGACCCCGTTAAGCCAACCTCCGAACTGGACGAACGGGAAGATGGGCAAGTTAGCCCTGATGAACAGGCCATGAACGAAGACTCGGAGGATAGTAACTACCTTCAGCTCTCTAAGGATGAGGTGAGCCTCGGCAACGAGGATTTTATCGTGCCTGAGGAACCTCTCAAGCAGGAGCGCTTCAAGCATCAGCTAGTAGCCACCGCTAGAGCCTGAAAAAGAAGCAGCATCAGCTTCAAGCTGATCAAGATCTGCTCAATGATAGATGGACTAATGTCCTAGAAGCCGAAGAGTAAGGCCTCAAGCGCCGAACCAAAAGTTACCCGAAGCGCAAATTGTTACTCCAATTTGATGACGAGGCGCTGGAGCCCGTCCTACCAGCTCATAATGCGGCTGACGGGCCACCATGTGGCCGGGACAAAGCGGCAACTCAAGCCGAACACCATCCCGTACCTCGCTGTCACAGCCCTAGAATAATGTTTGTAAATAGTGGCCTTGCCACCCATGCATCATGTCTAGATTTCTGAAACTTGAATTGAGGAATTTTGAAAGCCTCAAAAACTTAATTAAAAGTAGGGCAAAGAACCTAGAAATCTCATTCTTTGTTCCAAGATGTCCTTTTGCAATGTTAGAAATTTTGGCAAGAGCTATATATCAAACCAAAATTTAGGAACATTTTGAAGGAATTATTTTGGACTTTGAATTTAAATCAATACTATTTTGAATTTGAGTTTATATTCAAATATATCTGAATATATGTTCAAATAACTGAAACAATTTTATGTGCTTTGGTATAACTCCATTGTGCTAAATAAAATGTTAGGGAATTTTGTCACCGATCTTGAATTTGTTTTATTTAGAAACAAAGGGCAAAAGGAAGTAAATTAAACAAAACAGAAGGAAATTAAAAAAAGCAGAAGCTTACCTAGCGCTCACTGCAGCCCAGTGGCCCAGCTCAGTGCCGAGGCCCAGCCCACCAGTGAGCGGTTGCCTTCAACCTCTGCCAAGATGGCGGGGCGTGTCGCCAAGGCCGCCTTCGCCCCAGCCACCTCCTGCTTCCTCCCGGCCCCTCTAGCGACGCCACGGAGATGCCCGTGTCCCTCGCTCCTCTCCCTCACTCATTGCACGTTCCCCTCTCTCCTGCTCCGCCTCTCTCCTCTCTCTCACGAACCCGCGCAGCCGCCGCCACCGACGAGCACCGCCGTAGCCACAACCATTGCCTCGCCTCACCGACGCCCAGAAGCTCCGCCCGACCCCTCTTCCTCCCCACCGATCCACGGCCCTCCGGAAGCCCTCTGGCGTCGCCCTCAAGCTCGCCCCCAACCTTGGCCGCGGCGAACTTTCGAGGATTCATGAGCTCCAGCCCCTCCCGGCCTCGCCGTTGCCTCCACCAGATCCGCTGTGAGCTACTCTTCCATTACCCCTCCTCCTCGTGCTCATTCCCGTACTCTAGCCGCCCTTTCACCGGAGCCGATTGCTCCTCGCCGCCGGCCATGGCGTGGCCGTGGCCACAGCCACCGCAGCTCGCTCCCGAGCCCACCCGCGTGCTCACCGCAACCTCAGGAACCCAAAGCATTTAACCATTTGTCCTCCCGTGCACCGCAGCGCCGGTCCCGTGAACCCCCGAGCTCCGGCCGCCGCCTCGGGCTCCACTCCGGCGAACCCCGGCCACCCCCGCACCTCCGTTGGTCCCCTAGATGCGCGCAGCGCGGGCTACCTCTGGTGCTCTTGGCGTCCAACCGCAGCCCATAAGCGCAACTCCGGCGAGCCACCGCCGCTCTGGTCGTCGCCCGTCGTCTAATCGCCGCCGAATCGGCGTGGCGTTGCCGTTAGCGGCTAATCCCCCAATTAGCACACTAACGAGACAACGGCAATGGGGGCCCGTGGCGGGTCAAAGCCCGAGTCAGCGCGGATTAGTTTACGTGTCACCGGCGTGTGGACCCCTACGTCGGGTTTGACTGGACTCGGCGCTGACTCGTGACGTCATCTTGGCGTCGGTGGCCTGATTAAATCATTTTTTGGAATTATTTTAATTCTAAATATTCAGAAATTCGAAAAATGTTCAAAACTTCAAAAATTCATAGTAATTCAACCGTAACTCCAAACTAAATAATTTATATATGAAAAATTATCAGAAAAATTCAAGGAATCCATCTGTACCATTTTCATGCATGTTAGAACAACTTATAGCTGCTGTATAGCACAAATCAATTAAATGGCATTTAAATAATCATATATGGAGTTTGAATTTGAATCTTGTATTGAACCAACTTCATTTAAATCATAGCTAGGTGCATTAGCTCAAACCACAGCATATTGCCATGTCATGATCATGCATCATATTGAGCATTGCATTGATTTTATTTCTTCTCTGTTGCGGTATTTGTCCCTCTCGATAGCGTTGTACAAGCGTTGTGATCGTTGACACCGATGAAGACTCAATGCTATCTTGAAGTGCCGGCAAGCAAAACCCCTTGTTCATTCGATAAAATCCCACTCTCTCGCTCCTGCTCTCTTTTCTTGCATTAGGACAACAACGAATCATTTGTTACTTGCTGCGGTAGCTGAACCCCTTATCCATTGCATGACTGTCATTCCACGGTAAATAGATGAAACCCACTAGCATGAGTAGGAGTTGTTTGAGCCTGTTGTGCCTACTCATACATGCTTGTTTGTCATGCACTGCTTTGCTTAGAGTTGAGTCGGTCCGATTCATCGAGGATGAATCGGAGGTGTGTGAACATGACCTCTTGTGTGTGAGCTAAGTGTGTGACCATGATTTGGTAAAGGTAGCGGTGAGAGGCCATGTAGGAGTACATGGTGGGTTGTCTCATTGCCGCCGTCCTCGGGAACTGAGTTACGTGTTTGTGATCCATGATTCAGCTACTACCACGCATTGGGCCCAAACCAATGGACCCTCTCGGCTTCTTATTCATCCTTGTCCTCTGTCCGGGAGTTGCAAGTAGTTTACGTGTTTGTAGTATCTTTGGAGGCCGTGCTTGGCGCTGACCGTAGGGGTGGGCTGTGATCGGTAGGCACGTGGCACGTGTGTCCGGGCGCCTGTTTGGTGTCTCGGGAACCCTGTTCACATCGTTTGGGGCTGTGAGCGAAACTTGGCCGAACTCCTCATAGATGGAACCCAAATAGGCGATAAACCTGGACTAGGGACTTGAGTGTTTAGGTAGGCCGTGGCCGACACCCACGTTGGGCTTCCGCTTGAAGGTTGCAGAGTACATGTCGTAAACGGCAATGAGGCGGTGAGCGTGTGTGAAGAAGTACACCCTGCAGGGTTAACATCATCTATTGAATAGCCGTGTCATGGAAAAGGACTTCAGGGTTGCCTATAACAGTTCATAGACAAGTGAAAGTGGATACTTTAAAATCGCAAGATAAGCGTGAGTGCTATGGATGGCGTTCTCGTGGGGAGGCGGGGCGGATCCATAGTGGTGTATTGATATGGTGAATATGTGGACTCGTGTGCGCCACCTCAAAAGAGTTACTTGCGATCGTAGTTCAGGATAGCCACCGAGTCAAAGCTGGCTTCTTTTGTTAAACTCCACCATCCCTTTGTTGAAAATGATGCATATGTAGTTAGTTACGATGTAAGTCTTCTTTGGGTACATTTGTACTCACGTTTGCCTATTTTATGTTTTTGCAGAGAGACCTCGGTCTCGCTAGTAGTACCACGTGGACTTGACGTTTAGCTTGATACCTCAGCTACGATCTTGTGCCCTCGGCGAGATCAGTAGTTAGTCGGGCTTCTAAGCCTTTTTCATTTGTAGATGTCTCGTACTCGGACATGTTGTGCTTCGCTTGTGCTTGATTTGTATGCTCACAATGTTGGGTCATGAGACCCTGTTTGTAATATCTCGCTCCTCGGGCCTAATGAATAAATACTTGAGTCGTAGAGTCATGTTGTGATGCCATGTTGTATTTGCACATATCGGGCATATTGTGTGTATGTTATTGAAATGCTTGGTATGTGTGGGATCGACTATCTAGTTGTTTATCTTTAGTAGCCTCTCTTACGGAAATGTCTCCTAGTGTTTCCATCGAGCCATGGTAGCTTGCTACTTGCTCCTAACACTTAGGCTGGCGGCATGTGTCCTTCTTTGTTCTGTATGTCTGTCCCTTCGAAATGTCACGCGTTGAGTACCGGAGTCTGTTAGCCGCTACAGCCCGGTTTACGAGTCTGCTAGCCCGCTGCTACAGCCGGAACTTACTCGCCGATGACCGACACGTTCGATGCTTGGTCATGGATGCTGTCCTGTAAGTCTGTGCCACTTTGGGTTTACGACTAGCCATGTCAGCCGGGCTCCTTTTCATATGGATGCTAGCGACACTATCATATCGTGTGCCAAAAGGCATAAACGGTCCCGGGCAAAGGTAAGGCGACACCGTGGGAATACCGTGCGTGAGGCCGCAAAGTGATATGAGGTGTTACAGAGCTAGATCGATGTGACATTGAGTCGGGTCTGACAGCTTTGGTATCGAGCTTTGTCGTCTGTAGGATTACCAAGCCAAACTGGTGAAGTTGTGTCTAGAAATGCTTTAGTTATGTAAGGAATTGATTGTGGGATGGAGCGTAAGGCTCTTTTTACTCCTTATACCTCATGGCCTTCGATGCGAGTCAACCTCTTCTCTTCCACGGGATTTAAGAACTAGGCTTTCTCATCTATCTATCGGGATGACGTGTTACTAATCCATAGACTTTAAGATTGTTGGTTTTAAGCCCCGTTCAGTTCTACTATTTCCGTATGTTAGCTGTTGATCTTAAAACCACGATATTATGCTTGAGTGGTTATGCCACCATTTTGTAGCATGTCTAAAATCTTTTGGGCATTTACAGCCCTTATCTTTGTCAAAGTCATCCTGTGTTTCTAAATAGTCGAAGCATTTGCAAAATCCTTCCTTCATTACGATGTCCCTTTGGGCGGATTAACCACACCAAATCTTTGAGTTGAGGTATTCTATTGCCTCGACATATATGTTGGAATTATTATTATGACCCTAGGTGTCTTAGGGGATCATCTAGTAGTCTAGCCATGTTTTGTGTTCCCGTGTGATGATTCTCGCCATCATTCTCGAAAGCATCTGTGATGCCATTTAGTAGTAGGTATTCTATTCCTGGGTTTTGAACCCAAGATTCACTCCACTTACCTCGTGTTGATAGTGTTGCTAGTTCCTTTAGGTTATTAGTAACCTTTGCATTAGTCCTCGAGGTCCGTGGTATTTCCTTCTTCCAAATACTATGAACCACTTATGGCAGAAGTTTGTTGGATCAAAAGATCACAACAGGAGTGCCCTCGATGAGTTCTCCATTCATACTTGTGATTGTGCCAGTTTTACTTTCCCGCATGGATTATCTGGAAGAAATATGTTGAACTTGGTTCGACATACTAATCTATGCATCCACAACTCAGAAAATCATATGTTCCTTTGAGTTGTCCCCCTTTAGTTGTATACCGACCTTCGTCTATCGGTTGATAGTCAGGAGTAGTCGTGCATTCGTTCATCGATGCCTATTATTCTTGTGGTCCGTCAAGCCATTCTATTCGTAATGACTAGGAGAAACAAACTCCAGTACCTTGTCCATTTCTAGGATTGGGTCAAAGCAATTGTAATTCGCAGATCAAATTGCTAATCTAGCTTTTGCTCTGTTCTACCTTGGAGTATTACCATCTTGACATTAAGAATATCATGAGAATTGCACTACCTCTTATGAATTCTTGATGTAGTGATACTTCTTGCCGTCATTGTTCATTTCTCGGTTCCGTGTTGTTGCAACCGAATGTCGACAAGTGAATCATGATGTGTGAAATCAATACTCCTAGCAACCTTGTTGCTTGGTAGTTAAGGACAATAATTTCATTCTTAGCGTGTTGGTTCTTGAATCATCATTCTAAGACTGATTGTGCTACCTAGTCCTTGTTCGGTGCACTCTTGATTGATGAGTTAGGATTTTGTTAAGTCCTCGCTCATTTGATCATATCGTCTTGCCACGAAAAGCAAGATTGTTCTCGAGCTTAGTAACATATCGGTGGTTCGTGATTCTCCGATTGTCTTCTCGGAGGTATCACCAGGATGTCACCGACCGCTATGTTGAGCTCGTGATCAAGTTGGTTTCTTGTAAACCACCCTTCTCCAAGAGTGCATGTGGGATACCTGAGCTAGTTGGTTAAGCCAAACAACAACTTGGAGAGTTGGAAGATAAAAGATTGCTGGCTTAGTTCATTTTAAGGGATATCTTTGTGTGTGTGTTGAAGAAAGATGATATCTTCATCAATTGATCCTCGAGACCAGTTGTTGGAGCTATTGTCTTGCCAAAACTTTGATTTGGGTGTGGGCTATTCTCAAATCAAATCGTAACCAACGATGTACGTAATGTTGTCTTACTCGTGGATATTCCTCGAGCATACACCATTATATCTTTTGGGTCTGACCAATACTATCACCTTGTTCACATAATTATGGAATTCCATCCCTATGGGAATCTGGATGAATCGTTGTTGAGCCCATCGACAACATCCTTACCCTCTCCATAATCTGTTGAACATCAAGCTAGTATTGGAAACTTTCTAAAGCATTTGCTCATGCTAGCTCATGAAGCATATGTTCGATGAAAAAGTGACTTCCTCTAATTCATGTGCATTTGATGCAAGTTGCCGCCGTGAATTCGATAAAGTCAATGTTGCTTCCTTGGAATCATCCCAAGTTAGTCACACATGTGCAAAGTATACCATGGTTTGGTAGATTAATTACCTCCACTCCATATGTATTCTGTAGCACACCAAGCCACTGATTGATTTGTTCAAGGAGAAGAAGCTCCTTCTTAAGAGTATACCCTATGCAAGGACTTCGATATCCTCGATGATGGTTTCCCTCTGAACTTCGCTAGTGTTTTATTATAAGACTACTATGTGGTCATGCTTGTCTTGGACAGCGTGTTCACAGGTTTGTAGCGAACCAGCTCATGTTTTGGAGCTTGCTATCGTAGTTCATTTCGAGAATCTCGCAGCGTCATCTCGTCGATTTGTGTTGCAAACTTTCATTTTCTTTCTAGACTCGATAAGTGCGGATTATTCGACACCAACCAGATCTGAATCTCGAGGCGAGATATGATGGTTGGAACATTTCCCAAGAACTATAATATTGGTCTCGCGATAACAGGTAAAGCGGATGTCGTGGCTAACACACCCCACCGAAGACCTGCTATTGTAGTATCTTGATTGAGAAAGTTGGCCACCTCCCCATAAGGACTTCGTGGGGTTTACTCCTAGTTGTGCCTTATGATTTTTGTGTTCAAAGTCCGACCTTTACTTGATGTTCTAGATGCGGACCATATCTATGAATGGGATATGCTAGCACATCAAGGAGAACATTAAAGCGGAGTGCTAAATGTCTCTCGGTCGATCTTCGATTTTGTTCCCCTTAGCCGCACTAAGGTGAAATCTGAGAAGGTGTTGTCTTCCTTTGCATCTGCATTGTCCATCACTATTCATCATGGTGGTATGTTGTGTTGCCAGGATCCTTGACACGGATGTTGGTAAAACCTTGATGAATATGGAAATGCTCAAGTTCTTGAGAGCACGCACAAGCACTATGTATTATCACCGGCACTAACTGGAATTGTTCCTAGTCTTTTGGGTTATGCTATAACCACTCCAATAGTGGAATCACTCTCTACTGTTGAGCTTCTCCCCAGTTACTAAAAATCATCCTTTGTGTTGTCTTCAACAAGGTAATCCACATCATCCAACCTGACCCGAGAATGTCACTCTTTCGGACTCTTTCAAATAATTGATTGTGATTTGCCTTAGGCTGGTATAAAGAGTTTCAATGATCTCTGAATCAAAGGTAATTCTTTTGCCACCTAAGGGGATATATCTATGAGTTACCTTTCCTAAGGTCTCTCGTTGTGGTATCATGACAACCATTTTCCTCGCTACTTTGAAACCTCATCAAATTGTTTCCTCCGTCCTTCATGATGTGTGATTTACCTCTCAGCTCAAGAGATGTTCTACATCTCATTCCGTGAGTTGATCTTGTGATCATTAAGATGATCCATCCTTGTAGAGTGTCTTTGTCCTCGTGTTGGATGAAAATCTCAAAAGCAAAGGCGTCAAGATCAATTGGAGCACCGAATCAAGATCCTCGAGAAAGACAGTTGGATGGTGAAAATTGTAATAGCTTGTGTCCCTCTGTCTTCTTACCTCACGTCTTGAATCTCGGGGCGAGATTCTTGTTTAGTGGGGTGAGTTGTCACAGCCCTAGAATAATGTTTGTAAATAGTGGCCTTGCCACCCATGCATCATGTCTAGATTTACGAAACTTGAATTGAGGAATTTTGAAAGCCTCAAAACTTAATTAAAAGTAGGGCAAAGAACCTAGAAATCTCATTCTTTGTTCCAAGATGTCCTTTTGCAATGTTAGAAATTTTGGCAAGAGCTATATATCAAACCAAAATTTAGGAACATTTTGAAGGAATTATTTTGGACTTTGAATTTAAATCAATACTATTTTGAATTTGAGTTTATATTCAAATATATACTGAATATATGTTCAAATAACTGAAACAATTTTATGTGCTTTGGTATAACTCCATTGTGCTAAATAAAATGTTCAGGGGAATTTTGTCACTGATCTTGAATTTGTTTTATTTAGAAACAGTGGCAAAAGGAAGTAAATTAAACAAAACAGAAGGAAATTAAAAAAAGAGCAGAAGCTTACCTAGCGCTCACCTGGCAGCCCAGCTGGCCCAGCTCTGTAGCTGAGGCCCAGCCCACCAGGGCGAAGCGGTCGCCTTCAACCTCTGCCAAGATGGCGAGGCGTGTCGCCAGCCTTCCCCCCCCCACCTCCTGCTTCCTCCCCGGCCCCTCTAGCGACGCCACGGAGATGCCCCGTGTCCCCTCGCTCCTCTCCCTCACTCGCTGCACCGTTCCCCTCTCTCCCTGCTCCGCCTCTCTCCCTCTCTCTCACGAACCCGAGCGCAGCCGTCGCCACCGACGAGCACCGCCGTGGCCACAACCATTGCCTCGCCTCACCGACGCCCCAGGAAGCTCCGCCCCGACCCCCTCTTCCTCCCCACCGATCCACGGCCTCAGGAAGCCCTCTGGCGTCGCCCTCAAGCTCGCCCCAACCTTGGCCGGGCCGAACTTTCGAGATCGCGAGCTCCAGCCCCTCCCGGCCTCGCCGTTGCCTCCACCAGATCCGCTGTGAGCTACTCTTCCATTCCCCTCCTCCTCGTGCTCGTTCCGTACTCTAGCCGCCCTTTCACGAGCCGATTGCTCCTCGCCGCCCGGCCATGGCGTGGCCGTGGCCACAGCCACCGCAGCTCGCTCCCGAGCCCACCAGCGTGCTCACCGCAACCTCGGGAACCCAAAGCATTTAACCATTTGTCCTCCGTGCACCGCAGCGCCGTCCATGAACCCCGAGCTCCGGCCGCCGCCTCGCTGCTCCACTCCGCGAACCCGGCCACCCCGCACCTCCGTTGGTCCCCTAGATGCGCGCGGGCGCGGGCTACCTCTGGTGCTCTTCGCGCGTCCAACCGCAGCCCATAAGCGCAACTCCGCGAGCCACCGCCGCTCTGGTCGTCGCCGTCGTCTAATCGCCGGCGAATCGGCGTGGCGTTGCCGTTAGCGGCTAATCCCCCAATTAGCACACTAACGAACCATCGGCGGGCCCGTGGCGGGTCAAAGCCCGAGTCAGCGCGGATTAGTTTACGTGTCAGCGGCGTGTGGACCCCTGCGTCGAGTTTGACTGGACCTGGCGCTGACTCGTGACGTCATCTTTGGCGTCGGTGGCCGTGATTAAATCATTTTTTGGAATTATTTTAATTCTAAATATTCAGAAATTCGAAAATGTTCAAAACTTCAAAAATTCATAGTAATTCAACCATAACTCCAAACTAAATAATTTATATATGAAAAATTATCGAGAAAAATTCAAGGAAACCATCTGTACCATTTTCATGCATGTTAGAACAACTTATAGCTGCTGTATAGCACAAATCAATTAAATGGCATTTAAATAATCATATATGGAGTTTGAATTTGAATCTTGTATTGAACCAACTTCATTTAAATCATAGCTAGGTGCATTAGCTCAAACCACAGACATATTGCCATGTCATGATCATGCATCATATTGAGCATTGCATTGATTGTATTTCTTCTCTGTTGCGGTATTTGTCCCTCTCGATAGAGCGTTGTACCGACGTTGTGATCGTTGACACCGATGAAGACTCAATGCTATCTTGAAGTGCCGGCAAGCAAAACCCCTTGTTCATTCGATAAAATCCCACTCTCTCGCTCCTGCTCTCTTTTCTGCATTAGGACAACAACGAATCATTTGTTACTTGCTGCGGTAGCTGAACCCTTATCCATTGCATGACTGTCATTCCACGATAAATAGATGAAACCCACTAGCATGAGTAGGAGTTGTTTGAGCCCTCTTGTGCCTACTCATACATGCTTGTTTGTCATGCACTGCTCTTGCTTAGAGTTGAGTCGGTCCGATTCATCGAGGATGAATCGGAGGTGTGTGAACATGACCTCTCGTGTGTGAGCTAAGTGTGTGAACACGATTTGGTAAAGGTAGCGGTGAGAGGCCATGTAGGAGTACATGGTGGGTTGTCTCATTGCCGCCGTCCTCGGGAACTGAGTTACGTGTTTGTGATCCATGATTCAGCTACTACCACGCATTGGGCCCGAAACCAATGGACCCTCTCGGCTTCTTATTCATCCTTGTCCTCTGTCCGGGAGTTGCAAGTAGTTTACGTGTTTGTAGTATCTTTGGAGGCCGTGCACGGCTGGCCGTGAGGGGTGGGCTGTGATCACGGTAGGCACGTGGCACGGTGTACCGGCGCCCGTTTGGTGTCTCGGGAACCCTGTTCACATCGTTTGGGGCTGTGGCGAAACTTGGCGGAACTCCTCATAGATGGAACCCAAATAGGCGATAAACTGGACTAGGGACTTGAGTGTTTAGGTAGGCCGTGGCCGACACCCACGTTGGGCTTCCGCTTGAAGGTTGCAGTACATGTCGTATGTAGGCGGTGGCGGTGAGCGTGTGTGAAGAAGTACACCCTGCGGGTTAACATCATCTATTGAATAGCCGTGTCCGTGGAAAAGGACTTACGGGTTGCCTATAACAGTTCATAGACAAGTGAAAGTGGATACTTTAAAATCGCAAGATAAGCGTGAGTGCTATGGATGGCGTTCTCGTGAGGAGGCGGGAGGCGGATCCATAGTGGTGTATTGATATGGTGAATATGTGGACTCGTGTGCATACACCTCAAAAGAGTTACTTGCGATCGTAGTTCAGGATAGCCACGAGTCAAAGCTGGCTTGCTTTTTGTTAAACTCCACCATCCCTTTGTTGAAAATGATGCATATGTAGTTAGTTACGATGTAAGTCTTCTTGGGTACATTTGTACTCACGTTTGCCTATTTTATGTTTTTGCGAGAGACCTCGGTCTCGCTAGTAGTACCACGTGGACTTGACGTTTAGCTTGATACCTCAGCTACGATCTTGTGCCCTCGGCGAGATCTGTAGTTAGTCAGGCTTCTAAGCCTTTTTCATTTGTAGATGTCTGTACTCAGACATGTTGTGCTTTCGCTTGTGCTTGATTTGTATGCTCTGAATGTTGGGTCATGAGACCCCTGTTTGTAATATCTCGCTCCTCGGAGCCTAATGAATAAATACTTGAGTCGTAGAGTCATGTTGTGATGCCATGTTGTATTTGCACATATCGGGCATATTGTGTGTATGTTATTGAAATGCTTGGTATGTGTGGGATCTGACTATCTAGTTGTTTATCTTTAGTAGCCTCTCTTACGGAAATGTCTCCTAGTGTTTCCTTTGAGCCATGGTAGCTTGCTCTGCTCCGGAACACTTAGGCTGGCGGCATGTGTCCTTCTTCGTTCTGTATCATCCCTTGAAATGTCACGCGTTGAGTCTGGAGTCTGTTAGCCGCTTCTGCCCGGTTTACGAATCTGCTAGCCAGTGCTACAGCCGGAACTTACTCGCTGATGACCGACACGTTCGATCTTTGGGTCATGGATGCTGTCCTGTAAGTCTGTGCCACTTTGGGTTTCACGACTAGCCATGTCAGCCGGGCTCCTTTTCATATGGATGCTAGCGACACTATCATATCGTGTGCCAAAAGGCATAAGCGGTCCCGGCAAAGGTAAGGCGACACCGTGGGGATACCGTGCGTGAGGCCGCAAAGTGATATGAGGTGTTACAGGCTAGATCGATGTGACATTGAGTCGGGGTCCTGACACTCGCGGTAAGGGCAGACAAATAACTGCTCGGGTTCATACATATGACCTGCGGCAGGACCTACACAACAGAGCAAGTCAGACAAGATCGATCTACAGATCATGGGGATGTGCTCGGACGTGCAACGACGGCCATCTAGCTGGATATGACAAACACAACCACGCCCGGGCCGAGCACCGTAGACGAACTCCATCTGAGCTACGTCACGACGTGGCCCGACATAGAGGCGCCGCACACCCCCTTTGCTTCACTGATGAAGTAATGGAACACAAATTCTCGGAAGGGTTAAAACCCATGAATATCGAATCATACGATGGAACAACAGACCCCGTAGTATGGATTGAAGATTTCCTCCTCCATATCCACTTGGCCCGCGGCGATGACCTCCACGCCATCAAATACCTCCCATTAAAACTAAAGGGGTCAGCGTGGCACTGGCTGAACAGCCTCCCTGAGAACTCCATCGGCAGCTGGGAAGACTTGGAAGATGCCTTCTGCAATAACTTCCAAGGTACATATATTCGGCCTCCGGACACCGATGACCTAAGTCACATCATCCAACAGCCCGGGGAGTCTGCCAGGAAGCTCTGGACTAGGTTCTTAATAAAAAGAACCAAATTGTTGATTGCCCGGGCGCCGAAGCCCAACGGCCTTTAAACATAGTGTCCGAGATGAGTGGCTCGCCCGCCACCTTGGTCAAGAAAAACCAAGATCCATGGCTGCCCTTACCACTCTGATGACCCGATTTTGCGCGGGAGAAGACAGCTAGCTCATTCGTAGAAGAAATAGCACCAATGATCCAGGTACTTCCAAAGTTTGAGATGGCATGCAACGGCAAGCCACGACATAATAAACACAAGCGTCACAATAACAATGATCGAACGCAAGACACGGCGGTCAATGTCGAATTCAGTGGTTCCAAACCCGGTCAATGGAAAAAGCCATTCGAGGCAAACAGAGATGGACCATCCAATTTAAACAAGATACTGGATCGGCCCTGCTAGATTCGTGGCACCCACATTCAACCAGCCGATCACACCAACAGGAGCTGCTAGGTTTTTAAACAAGTCGGCAAGCTTAATGCCGAACACAAGGTGAAGGGCCCGCCCAGTGGTAGCGAGGAAGAGACTCGCCAGCCGAACACCGGTGGTCAGAAGCAATTCCCCCCGAAGTAAAGACAGTGAACATGGTATACGTCACGCATATCCCTACAGAGGACTGCAATTGCGCGCTACGGGACGCCGGCACCATAGAGCCAGCCGCCCCAAAATTAAGCCATGTGGCGGCCCGCCCAATCACTTTTGATTGCAAGGACCACCCAGCCAGTATCCGTCACGAAGGCCCGGTAGCTCTCGTCGTTGATCCAATTATCGATGGGTTCCATCTCATGAAATTCCTTATGGACAGTGGCAGTAGCCTTAATCTACTCTACCAAGACACTGTCCGCAAAATGGGCATTGATCCTTCAAGAATTAGGCCCACCACAACTACCTCAAGGGAACAATATACGGCGTAGAAGCTCACGGCACGGGCTCGATCACGTTGAAAGTCGTTTTCAGCTCACCGAACAACTTTCAAAGCGAAGGCTTGACCTTCGATATTGTCCCGCTCCGCAGTAGCTGCCATGCACTACTCGGACGTACCACTTTTCCTCGCTTTAATGCGGTCCAACATTGCACCTATCTCCAACTTAGGATGCCCGGTCCACGTGGCACCATCATGATAAACGGAAATACAGAATGCTCCCTCCATACAGAGGAGCATACTACGGCTATTGCGGCCGAAGTACAAAGTGGCCTTATCAAGACGCACATTTCGTCGGCCATCAAGCCACCGGTCTCCATCAGACAGGACAAATCAATCTCAGAGCTGAATTAGCAGTTCGGCCTCCGCCGTCCTCTCCATATAGCCGTGAATTCTGTCCCGCACTGTCGGATGTTGGGTTCTGGCAGACCCTTAATGTTCGAACTCTGGGGTGCGCACGAAGATCTCTCCCCTACCGACCTACGTCCGATCATCTTGTGAGATCTAAGCTAAAAATGATGAACAACACGAGAGACACAAGATTTATACTGGTTCGGGCCACCGTTGTGGTGTAATACCCTACTCCAGTTTGTGGTGTGGTGGATTGCCTGTGGGCTGATGATGAACAGTACAAGGGAAGAACAGCCTCGCAAGAGGTGTTCTTGAGCTGGTGCGATGAACTGCTTGGGTGAGTTCGATCGCCTCTCTCTCTCTAATGAGCTCTTGATGAGTCCCGAAACTTGATCCCTCTCTACTGTGGTGGCTAGTCCTATATATAGAGGCCCTGGGCCTCTTTCCAAATATCGAGCGGGAAGGGCGCCAACAATTGCCATTTTGAGGGGGAACATCTAGTACAAGTTATCCTGACTAAAGTTGGTCTTCGGCTGCCAAAGGCACTGGTGATGACACCGTCTTGGGCTCCATGGTGACCTCCATCCTACCACTCTGCTAGTCTTGGTCTCGTTGCACTGAAATGGCAACCTTTGCCTGATGCCTCGGTACTCCGCGTCTGTGCTTGCCCCCTTTGCACCAAAGAGGAAAAAAGGACACCGCGTTGGCTGCCGCCCGCCTAGCGCCCGCCTGGTCTCGATCGTCATGGCTTGCGTCATGAGCACCTCGCGAGGTACCCTGCCTTGATCTCTCCGCCTCCTCGCGAGCCTGCCTGGCAAGGCTGTTCCTGAGGTAGCCTTGCGTCGTCCGCCCCGTGAGGCTTGGCCCCTCACGAGGGTCTTGAATCTTTTAATGATGAAGATGGGCCACGCTTGGCCTCCACTTGAGCCATGCCATAGGCCGCAGGTAGGCAAGTCTGGGGACCCCCGTTCATAGAACTCCAACAGTAGCCAGCAGGCCCAAGGCGCGCTCGAACTTGGCTTAGTAGAGAAGCGAAGGGGCAAGAGCGGAGCGCCGTGGGCCCAATCAGCCTGCGGCCTTGGGCGCCACGTGGCGGTTGATTGGACATGGGCGTCTCCGCTTCCCCATGCTGGCTCGGCAACGGATTGACTTGACAAGTCCCTGCATGCAGAAATGGGTCATGATTACCTGAGATCGTGGCGGCCGACGGTTGGCTTCCGTCCGGTTATAAATGCGGGAGAGCGCAAGCCTCCGCTGTACATCTTCCTCCTTGCTTCTTTCTTTCTCCCTATCCCATCTACTCACCATCCCCATGGCGCCACCGAACAGGTTCTTGGCCGCAGAGAAGGGAAAGGCTCGTCGGGACGGGCCTGACTCTCCCCCTCCCAAGCGCGGCCGAGGTCGTCCCCGCAAGTATCCTGCGCCTCCTGCTATGGCTTCCCGCGGTCGCGGCTGCGATTCCCTGCGCGGCGATGCGCGCCTGGTTGTCGAGTGAAGGCGTGCCAGGGAGGCCGCGCTTCCACTCAGCGGAGGCGCTGCCGGAGTTCGTCGTGTGGTCGGCGGACCCCACCGGCACCTGGCTCCAACTTCCACGATTCTTTGCAGGCGATCTTCTGGCCGGCGCTCCTGGCGGCCTCTGGCTTCGAGCAGAGGTTGCTGCAGCAGGGCCTCCTGGGCTTCGTTAGAGATCTCCGTCGATGGGAATGTGGCCCTGACCCGCGGCTGGCAAACGTTTGCCTGCACGCATGGCCTGAGCCAGCGGTGCACTCTGCATTTCAAGTTCGAAGGCGACTCCACCCTCTACATGAGGGTGTTTGGAGAAGACGGCCGCCGCGCTGGTGCTGCCCCGAAGACGGTGGCCGGGTACCTAGCCTCGGCGACGGTCGGGATGAAGACGAAGGCAGGCGCGTGGTCGGCGGTGTTCGCGGCTCGCCAAGCTTCGGCGGCTCCCCTTCTAATAGAAGCTCCTCTAGTGGTGTTCGCAACCAGCCTCCGCGTCGTCGCGCTCGCCTTGAGGGAGGTAGCGGGTTGGTCGGCCGTCGCCCTCAGTGAAGCATGAGGAGGAGTCTGACTGAGCTCCGGAGGCAGTACGAGGCTTTTCCGTGAGTCGATGCCGAGCGAGCTGTGCCTATTTTGTTTTTCTCCCTTCCCAGCGCAAAGAGAGGGTAGTGTAGGGCCCCGTGGGGGCGTGCTGGACTATTGTTGTTAACTATTATGTTGTTTACGCTATTTTTGTGCTGTGTTTCGGTGCCGCATGCTAGCATGCAAGAATTACTTAGCTCGGGGGAACTTGCCGCAGTCTTTGCTTCTTGAGGCCGAGTCCTCGTCGCGCGCTTCCTATCCTGGAAGGATTAGTCAAGAGAGGTAACTTTCGGGGTCGGTCGCGAGGGCGATCGACCCAGGTCCTGTGCTCGTGTCGCGATGCCCGTGAGGCACGGACTGGGAGGGGTGCTCCCGTAGTGGACGTTGATAGGAAAACCTCACATGACTGGGGTAGAAAACACACGCGAGGGCGCCCGCGTAGCCCCCTCGCGAGACTTGCACGAGAGAAAACGAGTCAAGTAGGCGAGAAAGGCAGAGATCCACAAGTCAAGGATGGCAACAATGCTGAAAGCAACTCCAATAAAACTCCAAACAGGGACGAACGAGGCAACTGCAGAAAGCAAATAAAAAAAGCAGCATCCGTCACCTAATCAAGTCTTCGACATCTTCTCACCGGCGTGGAGCTAAGTGCTGCCACTAGGCATGGGCGGGAGCCCCCAAGGCCCGAGGGCGGCTCTCCGGAGACTCCGGGGCGTGGACAACCCCAACTCACTATTACGTGAGAGTGTCATGGGTGGCGAGCTTCACAGGCATTGTCCTTCTTCACAGGTTCCGGGCCTTTCTTGGGGTGATGAGCTTCACAGGCATGGGCCTTCTTCACAGGCACCAGGCCTTTCTTGGTTCATCTAGCTTCACAGGCGTCGGACCTTCTTTACAGGCTCTGGGCCTTTCTTCAAGGGTAAAACTTCTGGAGGTGCTGGATGTTCCACGCGTTCGGAATGGGCACCCCCTCCTGAGTCTCCAAGCGTGCGGCACCAGGCCTAGAGACATGAACAACCTTGAACCGGCCCTCCCACATGGGTGAGAGCTTGTGCAGCCCCTCCCTGGAGAGCAACCGTCTGAGCACGAGGTCACCTACCTCGAGGGTCCTCGGGCAGATGCTGCGGCAGTGGTACCGCCGAAGCGCCTGTTTGTATCTCGCAGCCCGAAGCGCAGCCTCCGACGACATTCCTCCCCAAGCACGAGGTCCATCCTCTGCATGGCGTCCTGCTGTGCTTCGTCAAAAGCCAGGACCCGTGCGGAGCGACGCTTGACCTCGTGAGGAAGGAAAGCCTCAGCACCATAGACGAGGAAACGGGGTTTCTCCGGTTGACTTGGTTGCGGTGGTGCGGATGGACCATAGAACAGACCGAAGCTCGTCATGCTAGCCCCTGCCGCAGGCCTCCAGCTTCTTCTTGAAGGTCTGAGTTTTGAGGCCCTTCAGGACCTCCGCGCTGGCACGTTCAGCTTGGCCGTTATTGCGAGGGTGTGCCACCAAAGCATAGCATATCTGCGTTCCAAGGTTACAAAATATGTTTTGAAGAGATTGCTGGTGAACTATGAACCGTTGCCGGTGATGATGCGATTTGGTACCCCAAACCGGCTCACGAGGCCCTTGATGAACTTGACCGCTGAGCCAGCCAGGATGGTGCAGACAGCCTCCAGCTCTGCCAACTTGTGAACTTGTCAATGGCGACGTAGAGGTAGCGGTAGCCCCCTGGCGCCTGAGGAAACGGGCCAAGGTTGTCCAGCCCCCAAACAGCGAAAGGCCATGAGAGGGGAATGGTCTGAAGGCCCTGAGCTGGCTGATGAATCTGCTTGGCATGGAATTGACAGGCTTCACAAGCCTTCACCAGCTCGATTGCGTCATTGAGTGCTGTTGGCCAATAGAACCCGCTGCGAAACGCCTTACCGACGAGTGTGCGTGAAGACGAGTGGTGCCCGCAGTCTCCATCGTGAATGTCTGCTAGTAACTCTTTCCCTTGCTCCCTGGAGATGCACCATAGGGTAACGTCGTTCGGCCGCTTCCAGTAGAGCTCTCCGTCTTGGATCACGATGAGCCATGGCTTTGTGGCAGCGCCCGCAGCGTTCGCGTCCTCCTCCTTTTCTGGCAGAATCCCATGTACCAGGTAATCCTTGAACTCCGCGGTGCAACATCCCTCCTGAGGCTCCAGCGCTAGGAGCAGGCGCGCTCCTGAGGTCGGGCCACAGGATGGGGCCCCCGAGGCAGGCGGTTGAGGGAGCTCCTCCAGAGGCTGCACTATGCTTGATAGTGATGGTGCCACTGAAGGTTTGAAGAGCCATTCTTCGAAGACGCCAGGCTCCTGAGGCAACCGCCTGGACGCCCTCCTGGCGATGTCATCCGCCTCTTGATTGGTGCTGCGAGGCACATGCTGCAACTCCAGCCCCCAAAACTGCTTCTCCATCCTGCGTACCTCCGCAAGATACGCTTCCATGTGTTCATCTTTCCGCTCGTATACCTTGTTGGAGAAATTGACAAGGAGTAGTGAATCGCCCTTGATGACGAGGCGTTTCACCCCTAAGGAGACTGCAGCTTTCAAGCCAGCTATCAGGCCCTCGTATTCTGCTATGTTGTTGGAGACCTTCTCTCCATGCTGGAAGCAGAGTTGCACAACATAGTAGAGCTTGTCCTAAGTGGGAGATATGAGCACTGCTTCAACCCCCGTGCCATGTCGCGAGAACGCACCGTCGAAGTACATGACCCAGCTGTCCGGCGCATCACTTCCCGGGGAAAGCGACCGGTCCTCGTCCGCTTTGAGCCCTGGTGCCTCCGCCCATACTGCCACGAAATCTGCAGTGCGGCTCCCTTGATGACTCTGGTCATGCTAAACTCCAGCTGAAATGCTTGCAATTCGATGTTCCATTCGGCAACTCTCCCAGCTGAGTTGGGGCTCCTGAGTACCCTTTCCAAGGGGTACGCTGAGACGACCTAGATGGGATGGCCTTGAAAGTAGTGCCACAGCTTGCGTGAGGCCACTAACAGTGTGAGGAGGAGTTTGCGGGGCATGGGGTACCGCGCCCTTGCGTCCCGTAGCACCGTGCTGACGAAGTATACAGGATGCTCGACGAGGTTGAGGGTGCTGGGGCAGCCTGCGTCCTCCAGAGGTTGAGGTGCCTCCTGAGCCGACGGAGCCCCCAGCGCTTGGTCGCCTGGCGGTGCCTCCTTAGCTCTGGGTGCATCCCCTGCTGAGGCTGATCTCCATCTGCTGCGGTCGAGGCCTTTGCGAGGCATTCTACACCATGCTTCGCCTCGGCCGAGGCTGCGGCTGGCACGGCCTTGGCCCGACGCTCCTCCCGTACCGCCACCGGGGCTGCGCTGGCGGAGTAGGGTGTGGCTGCGAGGTAGAGTACCAAGGTCTGCCGAGGGCACAGAGCTACCATCACCGGAGGGCTGGTGAGGTACTTCTTGAGATCTTGGAATGCCTTGTCAGCCTCTTCAGTCCATTCGAATGGGCCCTTATTCTTCATCAGCTTGAAGAATGGCAGTGCCCGCTCTCCAAGCTTGGAGATGAGGCGTCCCAACGCGGTTACTCGCCCGGTGAGCTTCTGCATTTCTCTGAGGGTCTTTGGTGGACTCATGTCTTCGACTGCCTTGACCTTCTCGGGGTTAGCTTCGATGCCCCTATGGGATACGAGGAAGCCCAAGAGTTTGCCCGAGGGGACTCCGAATATGCACTTCTCCTGGTTGAGCCCGAGATCCACTTCACGGAGGCTCTCGAAGGTTTTTTCCAGGTCCTGTGTCGGTGTACTAAAGTAGGGGTACCTTAGTACCCCGAACTTGTGCACGGGCAGTCGCAGCGCCCCGCGGCGAGGCTTGCTGGGCGCCCGCCAAGATCCTCCGCCATTCCTATCTTACTGCCATTCAAGAACAAAGTATCAACTAAGAAGACAAGGCCCCGGCAAGAGGAGCTTGCCGGGAAGTACAAGGCCCCGGCAAGGGGAGCTTGCCGGGAAGGACAAGACCCCGGCAAGAGGAGCTTGCCGGGAAAGCCAACTAAGACACTTCAGAAAACTTGCGGTAACGCCCGGCGTCCGGCAAGGCCGGCGACGGCAAGCTTGCTGGTGCGACAAGACAACGGCGCGGCAAGGCACTTGCAGCGGCAAAACTCTCTGCCCGAGCTCCAGCGCATCAACGGCGTGTCACCCTAGGGCCATCCGGAGCACGTGGCGGTATTTGTGCAGCCATCTTGGTGAGAGGTGGCAGCGAAGGCGACAAGGAGGCCATCGTGGCAATCGGTGGCGCCCTATG
The DNA here is from genome assembly GCA_021437245.1 of Aegilops speltoides. Lineage (NCBI taxonomy): Eukaryota > Viridiplantae > Streptophyta > Magnoliopsida > Poales > Poaceae > Aegilops > Aegilops speltoides. The sequence goes on along the minus strand of CM038144.1, from coordinate 272,531,167 downwards.
ATCGTTTCCTTGCCTTTGTTAGGGGCGGCGGATGGGCATTAAATGCCCTTTTCCCTGCCGTCGAGTTCGGTAGGGGACAGCACGATGAACACTGTTGTACCAACCTGCGTTTTACCTTTCTACCCTCTTTCTCGCTGCCACATGCCGATGGCGCCCTTAGACTATAAAGGGAGGCCCATGCGCACGTGGGGGTTGAATTTCGGTTCCTGGCCGACTCATTCAGCACCACAACACGCTCACGCATACGAGCAAGAACAAAATACAAACACAAAGCAGCGGTAGGAGTTTTATCTCTCGGAGAGCTCGGCTGGGTAAAATCCCAGCGCTCCGCCTCGATCTGCTCTGCGTGCGCCCTCCGCTCCCTTGCCAGACCAGAAGGGGCCCCCGGCCCCATAGGTGCTCGTGTCCTGCAAATCCCCACGACATCTTTGGCGCGCCAGGTAGGGGGACGTCGAGGTCGTGCGTACCTGATCCGGCGTCTGCGCGCGCTACATCAGCATCTTCATCAACATGCCACCGAAGAAGAAAACTTCGGAGGTAGCCGCTACGTCTGCGACTGTCCTACCGCCACCGGAGCAAACAGGCGGTGGGGTGGACGTCGGCGGAGGAGCGGGCGCCAGCGGGGGGGCTCACATCATCACCCGCTCCAAGGACAAGGCCCCGCAAGGTTCAGCATCTACACATCCACCGCACCCCTCCCAGGAGGTGCGAGATCGACAACGCCACGGTGCTCCTGGCGCCGTGCTCGCTTCGGAACAAGGCCAAGCTGCTGGGTCACGGGACGATCAAGGCCAACGTACGCGTCCACACGCAGCACGAGCGCGATCACGGTCTCCGGCGACAAGCGAGGGCTCTCGACAAGTTCTGATTCCGGCAAGGATGAACCTATGCAACAAAAAAAGGTTGGTTCTTGGCGACTACTTTCGTGAGCTCCCGGAGCCGCCGGCGAGAAGGCCCCGGATCAACACGAAGCGCTAAGGGCCGTCTGCTCCGACAAGCCCTAGGGTTTGTTTCATTGAAGCGAGCGCTCCCGACAAAATTGTGTCGACGACACGCTTGCCGGGAGCATCACGCTCGGCGGGATCGATTCTTGCCGTGAAGCGAATGTTCCCTTGGCAGCATTTAGGCCTTTAGTCCTCGTTAGCCGGAGCTTGATAGCGATATGGACTAGGTGTCGTTCAAAGAAGCATAGCCTTGCGGAATGCAGAAAACAGAAAAGCTAAGTTGCCAAAGTTTGAGCATAGTCGGTTTAAGTTTTAAAGTTATACTCCTTGAAAGCGTCAGTGCCTTGTATGGAAAACACATGCTGGCGGAGGAATGACTCGTGGCTAAGTTAAGCCCTTGATTTGTTTTCGAGTCCGCTCAACAATACAAGCGAGCTGCAACTAGCCCGACAAGGTTTCTTGCGGGGCAACACGCCAGCTGACTCTGCGATGTTCCGCACTCAGCAAGTGTGCTCATGCGCCGGCAAGTTCCCTCAAAGCGTAGGGTAAAAACATCCAAGGGATGTAACAGAGTAAAGGATATAACATAGCAAGCTTTGCTCAGAATAAAGTTATATATTACAGTAAATAACTTGCCGCGCTCTAAAAGATTGTTCCCATAACACGTCTAGCAGCGGCAAGAACAAGGACAAAGAAGAAAGATCTTGCGCACACAGGGTCGGCAAGCCAGCGTTCTTTGGGGGGCTCTGATACTAAGATTCATCCCCGGCAAGCCAGAGTTGTCGGGGGCTGCAATATCAGATAAGTTTTTTTTCATCCCTCATCATGCATCCTCTTATGGGCTGGGGAACGTGAAGTTATATTCCTTGAACGACCATCCCTTGTATGGAAAACCTGTGCGCGGAGGAATCGACTCGTGGCTAAGTTGCGCCCTTGATTTGTTTTCGAGTCCGCTCAACAATACAAGTGAGCTGCAACTAGCCCGACAAGGTTTCTTGGGAGCAAGACTGCCACCGAACTCTTGATGTTCCGCACTCAGCAAGTGTGCTTGCGCCGCAAGTTCCCTCGAGCATAGGGTAAAAACATACAAGGCATAGAGTTAAGTAAAGGATATAGCATAGCGAGCTTCCCTTTTTCATTAAAAACATCCCATTAGGTGCAGTCCATAAAGGATGAAAAACATGAAAGAGAGGATTACGAGTTTTAAATGCAGCTAAGGCCGAAGGCTTACAAATTAAAAAGATAAGATGCCGTAATCCCTTTCTGTCCCCCTTTTAGGAGGTAGGTCAAGGAGGCGAAGAGGGCAAAAGAGGCGCCTAGGTGAGCTCACGGGTGCGAGATGACACCAAGAGAACATCCGGGGCCACTCGGGGCTTGGCGGAGGCAGGCGGCGCGAAGCAGAGCTCGAGGCAGGCGGCGGGGCGTCGGCCGCTGTCGAGGCACCACGCCCTCGTGGTCCGACAGCGGCCTTGCCGCCACCCCTCTTCCTCTTCCGCAGCCTCCCTCGCCAGCCGCCCGAGGAGGCGACCCCGGGGAGTTCAAGGGGCAGCGACCCGGATGATGGGGTCGCCGGTGGCGGCGGCGCTGACGCGCCCTAGTCGGGCCCGCCGCCCTCGTCGTCGCTGTCGCTCTCCTCCTCGTCACTCTCGCTCGAGGGGGAGTCTTCGCTATCGGAGGAGCTGTCCACGCAGCATCTCGCCCGGTTGCTGGAGTCCCCGAAGACCTTGACGGAGAGAGGTCGCCCTCCACTAACTTAAAATGGAGGTAAACCCGCCGTCAAGCTATGGATGCGGCGAGCGTCTTCCACCCTCGATCAAGATACATCACGCTAGGGGCTGGGGATACTGGCGCCGACTCGCGTGCGCTGATCCCACAGCCCTCATGCGCAACCTCAGCGTCTCGGGCGGGTCCGGCTCCATCGCTTCATAAGCGGGCCGGAAGGCGGAGGCGACGGCGAGGTGCCAGTGCAGCAGCGAAGAACTCCCAAGGGTGCGTCCCAGTATGGACCACCGCGAGGAGGAGCCCGGCGGAGGCGGAGATGCTGCGCCGCCCGTCGCCTCTTCCTCGGCGCCTCGACCTCGCCCTCGACCTGCGCCCACGACCACGCCTCCCTCTTCCCTTGTGGCTGGCTCGCCACCACCGGCCTTGAGATAGGGAGGGATCGCTGTCTTCTTGGCGACCCTCGCCGCCACCGATGAAGGACCAGGGTTGCCTTCCTCCATGGAGAATGAGAGAAAGGGGAGCAGAAGTTGAAGAAAGGAGAAGATGAGAGAGTGCGGGCTTCTGCGCTCCCCTCCCGCTCTTCTTAAAGGGGCGGAGTGGGGGCTCGACCGCCCCGCTCAGCGAATCAGAGCATGGGAAGAGCAGGGTGTCGGGGCCGACCCGCTGCCTCCGCCCGTGACGGCTCGGTCTCCCACCTCCACCGTCCGCGACCCAGAGTGCATGGGAGACGCGTGGCGAGGATGCAGAACTGAGGCGATGGTTGAGGTGACCTCACCCCGCCCCGTGATCACGGGGATGGGCGCCTCGAAAATCATGCACGCCACCCACGTCTCCCACGACGCCGCAATCGGCGCGTGCTTGTTCTGAGGCGCGGTGGATCGGAGCCAGATTTTGTGCGGACCCGGGCGCGTGCCGTCTGACTGTTTTGGGCTCAGCCCAACAGCGCTTCGGCACCGTGTATGGCCCAGGCCGGGGCTCTGTCCGGTGTACTAAAGTAGGGGTACCTTAGTACCCCGAACTTGTCTGCGGCGATCGCGGCGCCCAGCGGCCGAGGCTTGCCGGCGCGCGCCAAGATCCTCCACCATTCCTATCTTCTGCCATTCAAGAACAAAGTATCAACTAAGAAGACAAGGCCCGGCAAGAGGAGCTTGCGGGAAGTACAAACCACGGCAAGGGAGCTTGCGGGAAGGACAAGACCGAGCAAGAGGAGCTTGCCGGAAATAACCAAGACACTTTAGAAAACATGCGCATAGCGCCCGCGCGTCCGGCAAGGCCCGGCGGCGGCAAGCTTGCTGGTGCGACAAGACAACGGCGCGGCAAGGCACTTGCAGCGGCAAAACTGCGATCTGCACTGAGCTCCAGCGCATCCAACGACATGTCACCCTAGGGCCATCCGAGCACGTGGCGGCGCTATGCAGCCATGCGGTGCGGTGTAGCGAAGGCGACAAGGAGGCCATCGTGGTGATCGGTGGCGCCCTAACGGTCGTTTCCTTGCCTTTGTTAGGCGGCGGACGGGCATTAAATGCCCTTGTCCCCTGCCGTCACAGTTAGGTAGGGGACACTGTTGGACACTGTTGTACCAACCTGCGTTTTTACCTTTCTACCCCTCTTTCTACGCTGCCACCTGTCGATGACCCCCTTAGACTATAAAAGGGAGGCCCATGCGCACGTAGAGGGGGTTCGGAATTTCGGTTCCACAGCCGACACATTCAGCACCACAACACGCTCATGCCCTGAGCAAGAACAAAATACAAACACAAAGCAGCAGTAGGAGTTTTATCTCTCCGGAGAGCTCCGAAGCTGGGTAAAAATCCCCCGCGCGCTCCCGCCTCGATCTGCTCTGCGTGCGCCCTCCGCTCCCTTGCCGGACCAGAAGGGGCCCCCGGCCCCATAGGTGCTCGTGTCCCGCAAATCCCCATGACATCCTGTATCAGGGTTTTCGCCTCCCGAGACTTCACCATGATGTCATCGACATAAGCCACAGCGTTTCTCCTGAGCTGCTGGCCCAGGGCAATGTGCATCAGCCGCTGAAAGGTCACGCCTGCATTGTGCAACCCGAATGGCATGCAGGTATAGCAGTATACCCCACACGGGGTCAGGAAGGCCGTTTTCTCCATGTCTTCTACAACCATCTTGATCTGGTGATAGCCCGAGAAGGCATCTAGGAAGCACAATAGGTCACACTCGGCGGTAGAGTCGATGATCTGGTCGATGTGTGGGAGCGGGAACGGATCCTGCGGGCAGGCCTTGTTGAGGTTGGTGAAGTCGACACACATGCGTTCCTTTCCTCCCTTTTTTGGCACCATAACAGGGTTGGCCAGCCATTCAGGATTGCGGACCTCGCGAATGATGCCTGCAGCCTGTAACTTGCGGGTTTCTTGGATGATGAAGGCCTACTTTTCAGTGGACTATTGTCTTGCCTTCTGCTTCACGGGGCACACGTTGGGGCACACATTGTCATGATGTTCAATCACACCCCTTGGGACTCCTGTCAGCTGATCAGGCTCCCACGCAAACACCTTCTTGTTTGCACGCAGGAATTTCACCAAGGCCTCCTCTTGCTTAGGATCGAGGTTGGCACCTATGGTGAAGTTGGTGCCGGAGGATCTATCCTCGTCGACCAGTACTTGCTTGGTCTCCGCCTTGTCTTGGGTGAATAGCTGCTTCTTCTTGGCCGGTGCAGCCCCCTTGGGCTCGAGGGTATCTGCGCTGGCGGCATGCGCCACCGCGGCCGTCTTGAAAGCAATCTTGAGCACCTGCAACGCATCCCTTATCTCTCCGGACACGGTAAGGACGCTGCTGCTCTCGGGCATCTTCATGAGGTTGTACGCCGGGTGAGTCGCTGCCATGAACTGGGCCAAGGCTGGGTAGCCGAGGATGGCATTGTACGGGAGACCGATGGGGGCGATGTCGAAGTCGATCAGCTCCGCGCGGAAGTTGTCGTGGGTGCCAAAGGTCACCAGGAGGCGGATCTGCCCCAGGGAGCCGGTGGAGCTGCCCCTGACGCCCAAGAAGGGCATGCTGGGTTGCAGCCGCTCCAGCGACACGTGGAGGAGGCTAAAGGCCTCCACCGAGAGCATGTTGAGGCTGGCACCACCGTCGATGAGGGTCTTGGTGACGGCCACCTAGCAGATGGTGGAGGTGAAAAGCATCGGGAGTGCACCCGAATACACGGTGTTGGAGGGGTGATTGTCCGAGTTGAAGGTCAAATCAACCTTGGGTGCCACCCAGCCCGGGGGGGCTTCTCGACGCTTGAGGACGGCGCCGATGTGGCGGACGAACGGCTCGATGTGGCGTCCTGAAGGTGGCGTCTGTGATCCGCCCAGGATGGCTGCGATGACTGGGGGTGCTGGCGCAGCATGATGGGCGAGGAAGAGACTGCACAACTCCTCCTAGGAGGCCACAGAAGCCGCTGGCAGGTGGAGCAGTCACATGCGCGAGACACCGGTAAGGGCCATGGGCAGCCAGTTCGCCATGACCTTGTCGTCGCCTCCGGCCTTGAGGACGGCTTCTTCATATGCTAGCAGGAAGGCCAGCGGGTCAGCAGCACCGTCGTAGCGCGGTGGCATGTCCGGCTTGAACTTGTTCGGACACCACACCTGTCGCAAGGCAGGGGCTAGGGCTAGGAGCCCCCTGGTTTCGGAGCCGGCGTCGACAGCCGGAGCAGGCGGTGCGTTGGCCGCCATGAGGGCGGAGCACGATGCTAGTGGAGAACGGGTCGACGGAACATAGAGCTCCAGCGTAACCCTACCTGGCGCGCCAAATGTCGGATGTTGGGTTCCGGCAGACCCTTAAGGTTTGAACTCTAGGGTGCGCACGAAGATCTCTCCCTTACCGACCTATGTCCGATTGTCTCGTGAGATCTAAGCTAAAAACGATGAACAACGCGAGAGACACAAGATTTATACTGGTTCGGGCCACCGTTGTGGTGTAATACCCTACTCTAGTGTGTGGTGTGGTGGATTGCCTCTAGGGCTGATGATGAACAGTACAAGGGAAGAAAAGCCTCGCGAGAGGTGTTCTTGGGCTGGTGCGATGAACTACTAGGGTGAGTTCGATCGCCTCTCTCTCTAATGAGCTCTCGATGAGTCCTCTTCCCAAATATCAAGCGGGAAGGGCGCCAACAACGGCCATTTTGACAGGGGAACATCTAGTGTAAGTTATCATGACTAAAGTTGGTCTTCGGCTACCAAAGGCACTCGTGATGACGCCGTCTTAGGATCCACGGTGACCTCCATCCTACCGCTCCGCTGGTCTTGGTCTCGTTGCACCGAAATGGCAACCTTTGCCTGATGCCTCGATACCCTGCGTCTGTGCTTGCCCCCTTTGCACCAAAGAGGAAAAAAGGACACTGCGCGGGCCGGCGCCCGCCTGGCGCCCGCCTTGTCTCGATCGTCATGGCTTGCGTCACGAGCACCTCGCGTGGTACCCTGCCTTGATCTCTCCGCCTCCTCGCGAGCCTGCCTGGCGAGGCCGTTGCTGAGGTAGCCTTGCGTCATCCGCCCCGCGAGGCTTGGCCCCTCGCGAGGGTCTTGAATCTTGTGCTGATGAAGATGGGCCGCGCTGGGCCTCCACTTGAGCCACGCTGCAGGCCGTAGGCAGGCAAGTCTGTGGACCCCCGTTCCGAGAAAGCCAACACGCGTACATAATTATACAATTAAAATACCCTGGTCACCGGCAGAGGCACATTGCGGATAGACTTATAATATTATCCGCACTCTGATATTCTTTTTTCTTTTGCTAACCATTTTTTATCTTTTACCACAGGTGACCATATTTGCTGAGAAGTCCTTTAACCAAGGCAAGGCAGCACAGACGTGCGACAGGAGGTCCAAATGTTTTTTGTAGACCCCACTCTTTATTTCAAACCTGTAAAGTGCCCTTTTTCTTAGCTTTCGACCCCCGGCATGTCAGATAGCCTTGGTAGCACGTATTCAATATTCGCTTTTCTCAAAGAACTGAATGTCGCTTCTGTGGTTATTTCACGCACGCACCTCGGCATATGTTGCCAGGGGCTCGATATGGCAACATATGAGTTGCTGACAAGTCCGAATAGCTTTATAGCACACTTCAGCATCACGAGTTTATCCTTATATGAATCAGCTCCGAATCATGTCTCGGGTCAATAGTTGGGTTGCCCGGCTCCTGTGCTTACTACCTTACGTTCTACTCTATCTGCTAGGGTCGTAAAGGGAGAACTACTTCTATTGTGTCCTGGTTCGTTCGGATGAGCACCTCAGTAGAGAAATCCGAAAACTGACTGTCATGATACGGCAAGACCTGGTCAACCACTCGATGACTCACCGGAATCTTCGTGATTCCTTCCGTATTACATGAAGGACCGTTCTTCTGGTCATGTATGAAAATGCACCGTATTCGGATAACCACGTACATACCAGGGGCTATATCATAGACCCACCATCAAACTCCTATGGCTAAGTGAAAGTGTTAAAGCCCTATAGTCCGATTGCATGGTTCGCTGCATTGACACCTCCTTAATGGACCAAGACATTGGGTCAAGAGTGATCAAGTGCATTTCCGAACACCCCCGCATTATTCGCGAGGGGGCAGAAGCCGATGACTGGCAAACTTCCAGATTACACAAAAACAGCCGCACAGGAGGCACCAAAAAACTTTTTTAGGCAGAAGTATAAAAACATAGCCTTAATTATATCATGATATTGTTTTTACAATTTCGGTCCACTTCACTTGAACATAATATCTTTCGAGCACTGACCCTCTATCAAGCGGGCACCCTCTAGGACATCCACAAAATAATGCTCTGGCATGTGATGGTCCTTGCCCTTGGGTGGACTTTCAATTGCAATATCGGTGGCCTTCATTTTCGTCCAGTACGTCTTGACACGGGCAAGGGCCATCCGTGCATTTTATGCATGCTGAGCGCTTAACAGCGTCCATACGCGGCACCGCATCAACAAGTCGCTGCACCAAATCGAAATAATTATTTGGAATTGGCTCGGTCGGCCACTGTCGGTGTCAAAACCCGCGGATCTCGGGTAGGGGGCCTCGATCTGTGCGTCTAACGCTAATGGTAATAGGAGGCGGGGGACACAATGTTTACCCAGATTCGGGCACTCTCTATGGAGGTAATACCGTACTTCCTGCTTGATTGATCTTGATGATTATGAGTATTACAAGAGTTGATCTACCACGAGATCGTAATGGCTAAACACTAGAAGTCTAGCCTATGAGATTATGATTGTGACTCTAACCATAGAAGTCTAAACCCTACGGTTTATATAAACACCGGGAGGGGCTAGGGTTGTACAAAGACGGTTACAGAGAAAGGAATCTACATATCCGAATCGCCAAGCTTGCCTTCCACGCTAAGGAGAGTCCCATCCGGACACGGGACGAAGTCTTCTATCTTGTACCTTCATAGCCCAACAGTCCGGACGATGTATACAGTCCAGCTGTCCGAGGACCCCTTAGTCCCGAACTCCCTCAGTAGGACCTGAACCAAGCTTCAATGACGATGAGTCCGACGTGCAGATTGTCTTCGGCATTGCAAGGTGGGTTCCTTCTCCGAATACTCCAAAATAAATTCCGAACACAAGAATTGTGTCCGGTTCTGCAAAACAAACACCACACGCAACCGTAGAGAGTATAATACTTCACGAGTCCAATCCGCTGACAACATTTTGTAGCGTAACATCACGTCACTGCCCGGTCTTTATTCGAACCGTTTTTTAGCCTGCCACACCCTATTTCAAGGTGCGGTTTTACTAGCACGTCTTGTCGAAGTAGAGATCATGTCCCCTTATCACGGGATTATCGTCAATACGGGCATGGGTAACCCAACTATGCCATCGGCACGGCGCTTCGGGAATAGGCAGATTTAAAGGCGAGCAAGGAGGCGCATAACTTTTACTGCCTTTATAAGGGGATAAGGATCCATCTTTGTTCACCCCCGCCTTCTTCTTCCTCTACCCATCCATTCTCAAGCTCCAGCGCCCAAGTTCTTGCCTTCTCCACCCGATTAGCACTCCAACCATGTCTGGATCCGGAGCTGGAGGCAAGTGGATGGCCTCTTGTATAAAGAAGAAGGACATCAAGGAGCTCCGGGAGGCCGGTTACCTGACCAAGGAAATCGTTCATCGACTTCCGGCCAAGGGACAAATTATCCCCACCCCAGAGCCCCATGAGAGGGTTGTGTTTCTCACTCATTTTGTCCGCGGGCTAGGATTCCCTGTCCACCCGTTTGTCCATGGACTGATGTTTTACTACGGGCTGGACTTCCACGATTTGGCCCCCAACTCTATCCTCAACATCTCAGCATTCAATGTTTTGTGCGAGGCCTTTCTCCGCATCCCTCCTCACTTCGTCCTATGGCTGAAGATTTTCAATGTGAAGCCCAAGGTGGTGAGTGGCCAACAAGCTGAGTTTGGGGGCGCCATGGTGGACAAGATGCCCAACGTCATCTGGCCCGAAGGCTCCTTCGTGGAGATGGTGAAGGGTGGCAGTCGGGGTGGTTCTACATCACCGAGCTGCACAACACCAACTGGGCGGTGGCCCCCGAATTCCGATCCAGAGTCCCGACGAGGCTCACCTCCTAGCAAGAGAAGGGTCTGCCTTGGGGCTCTCCAGGTGAGCTGACAGCGCTCCAAACACGCATCTAGAATATGATAATCAAGAAAGTCAAGCTCGTCGACATTGTCCAGGTCATGCTCGTCCGCCAGATTCTTCCATGCCAACGCCGGACTTGCCACCTGTGGGAGTACGATCCGGCCAAGCACCAGACTCTATTAGAACTCTCCGGCACGATGCACGAAGATATATGGAAGGTGCTTGTCAAGGCCAACGAGGTGCCGCCAGCCATGGACGAGGATCCTGGCCACGACCTGACCCATCCTCAAATTCGGTAAGTCCTTTCATGTGTTCAAGGTGTTCCCTTTACTCGCGTATTGGAGGAAGGCATCCAAGTCTTTCCATCCATTATTTTAGGACTCGACCGAGATGGCGGAACAGATTGACTGTCCGGCCCCGCTGCCCGAAGGCCCAAAGACCCCGCTCCTGAAGAAGATGTTGATTCCGGTGCCTTATAAGGTGCCGGAGAAGAAGGCCAATAAGAAGGCCAAGGGGACCAGAAGTGATCTCCGTCATAGGGGTACTTCGAATGTGACGTCCGAAGACACCGAGGCGTGCTCCTCCGCCGAAGACGGTGAAGAAGAGGAGGAAGAGGAGGAACCCACTCCCCTTCTGCAGAGGGAAAAAACAAAAGGACGGTCCCCATGCATCTGGAGCCCGAGGCATCCAAGAAAGGAAAGGCTTCCTTTCCGGATAGATCCACAGCAGCCACCAGCAGCTGGGAGTGGCAGCCCAGGGAGAAGCCCCTGGCCGAATCGTAAGTGTCCGGACACGTACTCACATCCTGATTCTTTATTCTATTATTTCAACATGCTTACATTATGCACTTGCAGTCCGGCTCAGTCCCGCCTCGAGCGTTCCTCATCAGAGGATTCGTTGGACCCAGCGGCGATGAACAGCGAGACCCTTCGGTCTACCACCTCTCCCCGGGATCTGGATGGCACCGAAGCATCATCCCGAAGGATCCCCATCCCAGGATGGAATCTGGCGGCCGTACAGGAGGTGCCGGACGGTGAAGCCTCGACTGCCGGACACATCGGGGAGCAGACCCTAATGGATACTAACGATGGGGGACATACTCAATTCGGCCCTCATCTGAATACAATTCCAGAGACCCCTACGATTCTGGAATCAGGTGAGCAATCCCCTTCGAAGGGAAGGGGCACGCCTATGCCACCGGTGAACCCTATCCAACAAGAGGGACCGAACAGGCTACTGGAAGTGCTGAAAGGCGCTTCCATGGTTGACGAGCACCGTGCCTTAATGGGTGCGGTGATTGGGAAGGTCTAGGCCGCGAAAGTGGGTTGACCGAAGCCTGCACTAGCCTTCTAACAGGCTTTGAGGTGAGTAATGTAATTATAAAAGAATATCACACTGTAGACAATAACCCCTGATGCTCCGTTCGGTGTTCGGAAAGAAAGGCCGAACAGAGGATCAAAAAATTTCGTAGGAGTTTATCATACTATGTCTATGTGAATAAGCAGGCATCACTTCTGGCTGCTGCCGCTCATACTACGGAGGTCTCTGGACTGAAGTAGAACCTACTTGTGAAGAAGCAGCTGGAAGAAAGCAAAGGTATGTAATAACCTGCGTGTATAATTAGGAAGGATGAATGGTTCTTGTTGACTAAAGAGTCATGAAATTTTATGTAACGCCCCGGATTCGATGCGCCAGGTGTCTGCCAGTTATTCGCCGTCATTTGCCATGTCATTTTCTTGCGTGTTGCATTTTTCCATGTCATCATGTGCATCTCATTTTGCATACGTGTTCGTCTCATGCATCCGAGCATTTTCCCTGTTGTCCGTTTTGCAATCCGACACTCCTATGTCATCCGACGTCCCCTTCTTGTCTCTTTTTGTGAGCGGGAGTTAAACATTCTCGGAATGGATTGTGATTTCCCAAGAGGCCTTGGTACACCACCGGTAGACCGCCTGTCAAGTTTCGTGCCATTTGGAGTCCGTTTGATACTCCAACGGTTATCCGGGTAGCCGCAAAGGTCTCTTTTTTGTGCAGCCCAACATCCCTCCAAACTGGCCCATAACCCATCCAAACCCCCTCCATGCTCTCGATCATTCGATCACGATCGTGTGGGCGAAAACCGCTACTCATTTGGACTCTCTTAGCTCCCTCTACCTATAAAATAGTCCCCTCCCCCGAAATTATCGTCCAAACCCTAGCTCCTTCCTCTTCCTCGCGCCGCCGGACATGTCCATCCGCGCCGGACATGTCCAGCCTCCACGTCGCTCCGACCAACGGCAGGCCGCCACGTCAGCTTCCCCGCCGCCTCAGCCACTCGGGCGTTGCCACCTCAGCCCGAGCCGCGCCCCACTTCGCCGCCGACCGCGCGGGCCTGCTCGGCCCAACCACGACCCCGGCCCGCTCCGTCCCATGGCGCCGAAACTCCGCCGCCTCGGCCCTCGCCGCCGCCCGCCACCGGCTCGCCGCGCCTCCTCCGTGCCTCCACCGCCAGGCGCCGCGACCCAGCGCTCCAGAGGCCCGCACCGCCCGGCGGACCAGCCCGACCCGCCGCCTCCCGGTGCGCCGCCACTCCGCCCGGCGCTCGCGCCGCCTCGTCGCCGACCCACCGTGCCCGCCCGTGGGAGTCCTCCGCGAGCCGTGCCGGAGCCGCGCCTCGGGCCGCGCCGCCGTTCGTCGCACCTGCCGGCCTCCTCGCCAGATCCGGCGGCCCCAAGGCCGGATCCGGTCCCTCCAGCCACCTCCCGGCGTTCGCATCATAAGTCCATGCATATTGCTTCGTTTTGCGTTCATAGTATATCAAAATGTTCGCTGTGAGATGCTCTTCATTTTGTTCCATTGCACCATATTCATTTGAGTCCATCTTGATGCCCGAATCATCGTTCCAAGAGTGCTATATGATGTTAACTTGTTGAAACTGTTATAACTTGATGATTTGTCATTTTTGTTGCATTTGATGTGTGCATCTTATGAGCATGAGCTCTACATGTGTTTTGTGCTACATCATGCCATATTCAAAGTGGTGCCATCCATGTATTTTTTTGAGTCTTGTATTGAGTGCATCGAGCTCTTGAAGTAGGGTACTTGCTGTTACTGTTTTGCTAGGCTGATTCTGTTATATCATGATGCTAGGTAAACTTGCTTCTACAAGTCATTCTATGCATAATCTGGAGATGTTCACTAAGGATGTTTTGTTATACATGTCGTTCTCTATCCACTCATGCCCCTAGTTGCATTTATGGCCTTCTGTAATGTCACATCCCAAGTTCTGGCCTGACCTATGCTAGCTTCCATGTGTGCATCATGTTTAAATTCAAATGAAATTTGAATTGAGGAATTTTCAAAAAGCCTCAGAAAACCTCTAAAAATAACCAACCTTTAATTCTTCTCAAATGAGTCCAAGAAAATGTTCCTGTTAATGTATAGAAATATTGGTAAGAGGTAAAATTCAAACCAATATTTTTGGAGTTACAGAAATATTTATTTTGGGCCTTTGAATCAATTCAATAACTATTTGCATTGGATATATATTTTATATATAATTAATATATGTCCAATAATTCTGGAACATTTTATGTGGTTTGGTATATTTTAGTTCTAGCCACATAATTATTTTCAGGACTTTATATAATGGTTTAGTATTTTTGCTAAACCAAAGCAAAACAGAACAAAATAGAAAAAAAAACAGAAACTAATAGAGAGAGAGAGAGATTACCTGGCGCTTACCTGGCCGACCTATTACTGCAGTAGCCCACCGGCCCAGCTCCTGTTTCGGCCCTGCCCACCACCGCCTGGCTCCCTGTCGCCTTCCTCCTCACGCCAGTAGGCAGGGGCGCGTGCCCGGCGCGCGTGGCCACACGCCAGCCACCTCCTCCTGCTGGCTGCCTCCTCCTTCTCTGGGCGTCCCCATAGCGCCACCACCCCCAGAACTCTCGCTCTCCCCTGCTCTCTCCCTCGCCGTTCCCCCCCTTCTACCGAACGGGTTCGTCGCCGCCGTTCACTGCCACCGCGTCCACCGACCTCCCCTCGCCTCCCCGTGCTGTCCAAGGTCTCCGCCATCGTCCGCCGCTTCGCCCCACCACTCGCCCCGGCTGGGGCGGCTGCATCGGCAACTGCCTCATCTTCTTCCTCCTCGATGCGCCGGAAGCCGCCGCGCCGATTCGCCGCCGTCTCCGCCTCCCGAGCTCTCACGAGATCACCGACGACCCCGCTGTGAGCTCCTCTACCGATCCCCCCTTCTCCCATGTCCATTAGCTCGTCGTATCCGTCGTTTCCGTTGAGACCGTGACCTCACGGCGCGGACTTGTCGCCGTCGTCGTTTTGGTTCGCCTCCGTCCAAGCCGAGCACGCAGAGCGTGCTCGAGCACTCCCAGGAGCCCGTGGCGCCCACCAACCCTCCTCTCATGCACCATAGCGCCCGAACCGCCGTTGCCGAACTCCGGCCGCCGCCACGCTTCGACTCCGCGAGCCGCTCCACCAGCTCCTCCCACTTGCACTACCAGACGCGCGACCCCCAGCTCGGCGTAGGACCAATCCGCCGTCAAATGGTCGCTTTGTGGCGAAACCCGACAGCTCGCCGCCACATGACCTCGCCCGGCGGCGAGCCGTCGGCCTAACCCCGTCTAGTTAACCACTAATGACCCAGCTAAACCACCCCTAGTGCCACTGCCATGTGGGCCCTGTACCTGTTTAGTTTAATTTACTTTTCTGTTTAGATTAGTTAATAATCCACTGGGACCCACACGTTAGCATTGACTTTGCTGACGCGGCCGTTGACCGGTCCCACATGTCATCCACCCAAACCAGCCCTGTTACACTGACCCGTGGACCCCAGCGTCAGGTTTGACCTGGGCTGGCGCTTTTGACCTGATGACGTCACCCCGACGTCATGCTGACACAGTAAATGATTTTCTGTATTTATTTTTATACAGGAAATTCCAGAAAATTGTATAAACTTCTAAAATCCATAGTAATTCAACCGTAGCTCCAAATCAAACAAGTTATATATGAAAAATGATCAGAAAAATATAATCTATCCATCTGCACAGGTTTCATGCATGTTTAAACAACTTAACCTTGTTGTTTAGTGCAAAACATGATAAGGCACTATTTGAATTCATAATTTGAATTTGGGGTTGAACCTTTGGCTCAATATGACCCAATTCCATCTGGTTGTAGTTGCATTAGCCCAAAACACATTCATATTGCCATGTCATAGCATGCATCATATTGTGCATTGCATTGATTGTGTTCTTCCTTGTTTGCCGGTAATTGTTCCCTCTCGATAGACGTGGTTTCGGCGATGTGATCGATGACACCGATGAAGAACTATATTATCTTCAGAAGTGCCAGGCAAGCAAAACCCCCTTGTTCATTCCGATAAAATCCCACCCTCTCGCTCCTGCTCTATTTTACTGCATTAGGACAACAACGATTCATCTATTACTTGCTGCGGTAGCTGAACCCCTTTATCCTTTGCATGACTGTCATTCCACGAGAAATAGATGAAACCCACTAGCATGAGTAGGAGTTGTTTGAGCCTGTTGTGCCTACTCATTCATGCTTGTTTGTCATGCCTCTTTGCTTAGAGTTGAGTCGGTCGATTCATCGAGGATGAATCGAGGTGTGTGAACATGTCCTCTTGTGTGTGAGCTAAGTGTATGAACACGATTTGGTAAAGGTATCGGTGAGAGGCCATGTAGGAGTACATGGTGGGTTGTCTCATTGAAGCCGTCCATAAGAACTGAGTTCTGTGTTTGTGATCCATGATTCAGCTACTACCATGCATTGGGCCTGAAATATGACCCTTCCGACTTCTTATTCACCCTTGTCCTCTGTCCGGGAGTTGCAAGTAGTTTACGTGTTTGTAGTATCTTTGGAGGCCGTCTTGTGATCTTGACCGTAGGGGTGGGCTGTGATCGGTAGGCACGTGGCAGATAAACCGGGCGCCCGATTGGTGTCACGGAACCTGTTCACATCGTTTGGGGCTGTGAGCGAAACTTGGCGGAACTCCTCATAGATGGAACCCAAATAGGCGATAAACTGGACTAGAGACTTGAGTGTCTAGGTAGGTCGTGGTCTACAACCACGTCGGCTTTAACTGAAGTCTGCCGAGCACATGTCGTGTGCGGCGCTAAGTGGTGGAAACATGTATGAAGAAGTACACCCTGCGGGTTAACATCATCTATTGAATAGCCGTGTCATGGTAAAGGACTTCTAGGTTGCCTATAACAGTTCATAGACAAGTGAAAGTGGATACTCTAAAATACGCAAGATAAGTGTGAGTGCTATGGATGGCGTTCTCGTGGGGAGGCGGAGCGGATCCATAGTGGTGTATTGATGTGGTGAATATGTGGACTCGTGTGCGCCACCTCAAAGAGTTACTTGCGATCGTAGTTTAGGATAGCCACCGAGTCAAAGCTGGCTTGTCTTTGTTAAACTCCACCATCCCTTTGTTGATAATGATGCATATGTAGATAGTTACGATGTAAGTCTTCTTTGGGTACATTTGTACTCACGTTTGCCTATTTTATGTTTTTGCGAGAGACCTCGGTCTCGCTAGTAGTTCAGCGTGGACTTGACGTTTAGCTTGTTACCTCAGCTACGATCTTGTGCCCTCGGCGGATCTGGTAGATAGTCGGGCTTTTCAGCCTTTTTCATTTATAGATGTCGTACTCGGACATGATAGCTTCGCTTGTGCTTTGATTTGTATGCTCAATGTTGGGTCATGAGACCCTGTTTGTCATATCTCGCTCCTCGGGCCTAATGAATAAATACTTGAGTCGTAGAGTCATGTTGTGATGCCATGTTGTATTTGCACATATCGAGCATATTGTGTGTATGTTATTGAAATGCTTGGTATGTGTGGGATCGACTATCTAGTTGTTTATCTTTAGTAGCCCCTCTTACTGAAATGTCTCCTAGTGTTTCCACCGAGCCATAGTAGCTTGCTCTTGCTCCGAACACATAGGCTGGCCGGCATGTGTCCTTCTTCGTTCTGTGGTTACGTCCTTTCGGGAAATGTCACGCGAAGTCTGGAGTCCTGTGAGCCCTCTACAGCCCGGTTTACGGAGTCTGCTAGCCAGTGCTATAGCCCGAACTTACTCGTGATGACCGACACGTTCGATCTTTGGGTCATGGATGCCTGTCCTGTAAGTCTGTCCCACTTTGGGTTTACGACTAGCCATGTCAGCCCGGGCTCCTTGTCATATGGATGCTAGCGACACTACCATATACGTGTGCCAAAAGGCGCAAACGGTCCCGGGCAAAGGTAAGGCGACACCCGTGGGAATACCGTGCGTGAGGCCGCAAAGTGATATGAGGTGTTACAGGCTAGATCGATGTGGCATTGAGTCGGGGTCCTGACAGCTTTGGTATTAGAGCTTGACTGCCTGTAGGATTACCAAGCCAAACTGGTCGAAGTTGTGTCTAGAAATGCTTTAGTTATGTAAGGGAATTGATTGTGGGATGGATCGTAAGGCTCTTTTTACTCCTTATACCTCATGGCCTTCGATCCGAGTCAACCTCTTCTCTTCTCTGGGATTTAAGAACTAGGCTTTCTCATCTATCTATCGAGGATGACGTGTTACTAATCCATAGACTTATAGAATTGTTAGTTTCAAATCTCAGCTCGCCATTACACTACTTCCGTATGTTCATAATCTGATGACGTCGAAACCTTGATATTGTGCTTCGGAGTGGCTATGCCACCATTTTGTAGCATGTCTCCAATCTTTTGAGCATTTACAGCCGTTATGCTATCCGAGACATCCCAGGTTTCTAAACAATCTGATGCACTTGCAAATCCTTTCCCTCTGGTTTTGATGTTCCTTTGGGCCAGGTTAATCACACTAAATGCTGAGTTGAGGTATTCTATTACCTCGACATATATGTTGGAATTATTATTATGACCCTAGGTGTCTTAGGGGATCATCTAGTAATCTAGCCATGATTTGTATCCCAGTGTGAAGATTCTGGCCTTTATTTCCGAAAGCATCCCGTGATGCAATTTAGTTAGTAGGTATTCAACTCCTGGGTTTTGAACCCGAGATTCACCCTACTTACTTCATGTTGATAGTGTTTGCTAGTTTCTTTAGGAAATTAGTAACCTTTGCATTAGTCCTCGAGGTCTGTGGTATTTCCTTCTTCCAAATACTATGAACCACTTATGGCAGAAGTTGTTAAACCAAAAGATCACAATAAGCATGCTCTTGATGAGTTCTCCATTCATAATTGTGACTCTGCCAGTTCTACCTTTCTGCATGGGTTGTCCGGAAGAAATATGTTGAACTCGTTCAACATACTAATCTATGCGTCCACAACTCAGAAAATCGTATGTTCTTTTGAGTTGTCTCTCTTAGTTGTCTTCTGACCCTCGTCTATCAATTGATAGACAAGAGTAGTTGTGCACTCGAGCTCATCGATGCTTATTATTCTTGTGGTCCATCAAGCCATTCTATCCGGAATGACTAGGAGAAACAAACTCCAGTACCTCATCCATATCCTAGATTGGGTCAAAGAAGTTGCGCTCCATAGATCAAATTGCTAATCTAGCTTTTGCTCTGTTCTACCTTGGAGTATTACCATCTTTATATCAAGAATGTCATGGGAATTGCACATCATCCTATGTACTCTTGACACAGTGATACTTCTTGCCATCATTGTTCATTCCTCGGTTTCCTTGTTATTGTAACCGGAATGCTGACAAGTGAACCGTGATGTGTGAAATCAATACTGCTAGCAACTCCGTTGCTTGGTAGCTGAATGGACGATAACCTCATTCTTAGCATGTTGATTGTTGGATCGTCACCCTAAGGTTGATTGTGCTACCTAGTCCCTATTTTTGGTGCACTCTCCGATCAATGAGTTAGGATCTTGTCAAACCCTCGCTCTTTTGATCATATCATCTTGCCCTGAAAAGCAAGATTGCTCTCGAGCTTAGTAACATAGCGGTGGTTCGTGATTTTCCGAATATCTTCTCGGAAGTATTACCAGGTTGTCACCTGACCGCTATGTTGAGTTCGTGATCAAGTTGGTTTCATATAAACCACCCTTTCTCCAAGAATCTGTGTGGGATACCCCTGAGCTAGTTGGTTAAGCCAAACAACAACTTGGAGAGTTGGAAGATAAAAGCTTGTCCGACTTAGCTCATGTTAAGGGATATCTTGTATGTGTGTTGAAGAAAGATGATATCTTCATCGATTGATCCTCGTGATCAGTTGTTGGAGCTATTGTCTTGCCAAAACTTTGATTTGAGTATGGGCTATCCTCGAATCAAGTCAGAACCAATGATGTTCGTAATGTTGTCTTACCCGTGGATTTTCCTCGAGCATACACATTATATCTTTTGGATCTGACCAGTAATATCACCTTGTTCACAAAATTATGGAATTCCTTCTCCATAGGAATCTGGATGAGTTGTTGTTGAGCCCATCGACAACATCCTTATCTTCTCCATAATCTTGTTGAACATTAAGCTAGTATTGGAAACTTTTGAAAACATTTGTTCATGCTAGCTCATGAAGCATATGTTCGGATTTAAGAAGTGACTCTCTCTAACTCACGTGTACTTGGTGCAAGTTGCCGCCGTGGGTTCGAGAAAGTTAGTTTTTGCTTCCTCTGGAATCGTCCCAAGTTAGTCACGCATGTGCGAAGTACTCTGTGGTTTGATAGGTTGGCCGCCTCCACTCCATATGTGTTTCCTAGCACACCAAGCCACTGATTGATTTGTTCACGGAGAAGAAGTTCCTTCTTAAGAGCTAGACTTATGTAAGGACTCCGATATCCTCGATGATGGTTCCCCTCCTGAACTCGGTAGTGTTTTATTATAAGACTACTACTTGGTCATGCTTGTGTGGGACAACGTGTTCACATGTTTGTAGCAGAACCAGCTCATGTTTTGGAGCTTGCTATCGTAGTTCATTCCCAGAGGTTCTCGCAACGTCATCTCGTCGATTTGTGTTGCAAAACTTTCATTTTACTTTCTAGACTCGATGAGTCTAGATTATTCTAACACCAACCAGATCTGAATCTCAGGCAGATATGATGGTTGGAACGTTTCCCAAGATTATAATATTGGTCTCTCGATAACCGGTAAAGTGGATGTCATGGCCAACACACCCAGCCGGAAGACTTGTTATTGTAATATCTTGATTGAAGAAGTTGGCCACCTCTCCATAAGGACTTCGTAGGAATTATTCCCTAGCTGTGTGCCTTATGATCTTTTTGCTTCCGAAGTCCGACCTTTTACTTGATGTTCTAGATATCAAACCTTATCTATGAATGGGATACGCTAGTACATCAAGGAGAACATTAGAAGCGGAGTGCTAAATGTCTCTCGGTCGATCATCCAGATTTTGTCCCCTTGGTCTCGCTAAGGCGAAATCTGAGAAAGTGTTATCTTCCTTTGCATCTGCATCGTCCATCGCTATTCATCATGGTAGTATGTTGTGTTGTCAGCACCCTTGACACGGAAATTGGTAAAACCTTGATGAATATGGAAATGCTCAAGTTCTTGAGAGCATGCACAAGCATTAGGTGCTATCCTAGTTACTAACCGGGATTGTTCTCAGTTTCCTTGGTTATGCTATAACCATTCCAATAGTGGAATCACTCTCTGCCATTGAGTTCCTCCCCAGTTACTAGAATCATTCCCAGCACTTGTATTTTGTTCCCAACTTGCACTGTCATTGTGCCATCCTATCTTGGGTCCCATCCATTTCCGATGATAAGAAAAATCATCCCTTGTGTTGTCTTCAACAAGGTAATCCACATCATCCATTCTGGCCCGAGAATGTCATTCTTTCGGACTCCTTCAAATGATCGATTGTGAATTGCCTTAGGCTGGTATAAAGAGTTTCAATGATCTTTAAATCAAAGGTAATTCTTTTTGCCACTTAAGGTAATAATTCTACGAATCACCCTCCTCCAAGATGTCTCATTATGGTATCATGGCAACTCAACTCCTCGCTACAAAGACAACCATTCACCACCCTCTTAAGGGTAGAATCGTCGTCTATCTCACTCCATTCCTTCAGACGTGTGCTTCATGTCTCAGCTTGAGAGATGTTTCCATGTCTCAATCCATGAGTTGATCCTAAGTTGTTCGATCTTCGGGAAGATCGATCCCTCTAGAGTTTCTTTTCCCTCTCGTTGTCATGTTGGTTGCGGTCCCCAGAGCAAGACCTCAAGACAAAGATGCTAATTCAGTCAACATCCTTATGAAGTGCAACCTGGATCGTGAAGATTATATTAGTATGCGCTTCCCTTTCATCTTACCCTACACTTGAATCTCGGGGCGAGATTCTTGTTTAGTGGGGGTGAGTTGTCACATCCCAAGTTCTGGCCTGACCTATGCTAGCTTCCATGTGTGCATCATGTTTAAATTCAAATGAAATTTGAATTGAGGAATTTTCAAAAAGCCTCAGAAAACCTCTAAAAATACCCAACATTTAATTCTTCTCAAATGAGTCCAAGAAAATGTTCCTGTTAATCTATAGAAATATTGGTAAGAGGTAAAATTCAAACCAATATTTTTGGAGTTACAGAAATATTTATTTTGGGCGTTTGAATCAATTCAATAACTATTTGCATTGGATATATATTTTATATATAATTAATATATGTCCAATAATTCTGGAACATTTTATGTGGTTTGGTATATTTTAGTTCTAGCCACATAATTATTTTCAGGATTTTATAAAATGGTTTAGTATTTTTGCTAAACCAAAGCAAAACAGAACAAAATAGAAAAAAACAGAAACTAATAGAGAGAGAGAGAGATTACCTGGCGCTTACCTGGCCGACCTATTACTGCAGCAGCCCACCGGCCCAGGCTCTGTTCGCCCACCCACCACCGCTGGCTCCTGTCGCCTTCCTCCTCGCGCCCGTGGCTGAGGCAGCGTGCCCGCGCAGCGTGGCCACACCCGCCACCTCCTCCCTGCCTGGCTGCCTCCTCCTTCTCCTGGACATCCCCCGCAACGCCACGCCACCCCTGGGAACTCTCTCGCTCTCCCCCTGCTCTCTCCCTCGCCGTTCCCCCTTCTACGAGCAGGTTAAATGCCGCCGTTCACTGCCACCGCGTCCACCAACCTCCCCTCGCCTCCCCGTGCTGTCCAAGGTCTCCGCCATCGTCCGCCGCTTCGCCCCACCCTGGCCCCGAGCGCTGGGACGGCCTGCATCGACGGCTGCCTCATCTTCTTCCTCCTCGGTCGCCGGAAGCCGCACGCGCCGATTCGCCGCCGTCTCCGCCTCCCCGAGCTCTCTGAGATCACCGACGACCCCGCTGTGAGCTCCTCTACCGATCCCCCCTTCTCCCATGTCCATTAGCTCGTCGTATCCGTCGTTTCCGTCGAGACCGTGACCTCACCGGCGCCGGACTTGTCGCCGTCGTCGTTTTGGTTCGCCTCCGTCCAAACCGAGCACGCAGACGTACTCAAAGCACTCCCAGGAGCCCGTAGCGCCCACCAACCCCTCCTCTCATGCACCATAGCGCCCGAACCGCCGTTGCCGAACTCCGGCCGCCGCCACGCTTCGACTCCGGCGAGCCGCTCCACCAGCTCCTCCCACTTGCACTACCAGACGCGCGACCCAGCTCTGCGTAGGACCAATCCGCCGTCAAATGGTGCTTTGTGGGAAACGAAACGCGCTCCGCCGCCATCGACCTCGCCAATGCGCAGAGCCGTCGGCTAACCCCGGTCTAGTTAACCACTAATGACCCAGCTAAACCACCCCTAGTGCCACTTTGCCATGTGGGCCTGCACTGTTTAGTTTAATTTACTTTTCTGCTTAGATTAGTTAATAATCCTTTGGGACCCTACGTTAGCATTGACTTTCTTGTGTGACGTTGACCGGTCCCACATGTCATCCACCCAAACCAGCCCTGTTACACTGACCCGTGGACCCCAGCGTCAGGTTTGACCTGGGCTGGCGCTTTTGACCTGATGACGTCACCCGGCGTCATCTTGACCACGATAAATGATTTTACGTATTTATTTTTATCAGAAATTCGAAAAATTGTATAAACTTCTAAAATCCATAGTAATTCAACCGTAGCTCCAAATCAAACAAGTTATATATGAAAAATGATCAGAAAAATATAATCTATCCATCTGCACTGGTTTCATGCATGTTTAAACAACTTAGCCTTGCTGTTTAGTGCAAAACATGATAAGGCACTATTTGAATTCATAATTTGAATTTGGGGTTGAACCTTTGGCTCAATATGACCCAATTCCATCTGGTTGTAGTTGCATTAGCCCAAAACACATTCATATTGCCATGTCATAGCATGCATCATATTGTGCATTGCATTGATTGTGTTCTTCCTTGTTTGCCGGTAATTGTTCCCTCTCGATAGACGTGGTTCCGGCGATGTGATCGATGACACCGATGAAGAACTATATTATCTTGAAGTGCCGGCAAGCAAAACCCCTTGTTCATTCCGATAAAATCCACCCTCTCGCTCCTGCTCTATTTTATCTTGCATTAGGACAACAACGATTCATCTATTACTTGCTGCGGTAGCTGAACCCCTTTATCCTTTGCATGACCTGTCATTCCACAGTAAATAGATGAAACCCACTAGCATGAGTAGGAGTTGTTTGAGCCCTGTTGTGCCTACTCATTCATGCTTGTTTGTCATGCACTCTCTTGCTTAGAGTTGAGTCGGTGCGATTCATCGAGGATGAATCGGAGGTGTGTGAACATGTCCTCTTGTGTGAGCTAAGTGTATGAACACGATTTGGTAAAGGTATCGGTGAGAGGCCATGTAGGAGTACATGGTGGGTTGTCTCATTGAAGCCGTCCATAAGAACTGAGTTACGTGTTTGTGATCCATGATTCAGCTACTACCATGCATTGGGCCTGAAATATGACCCTTTCGACTTCTTATTCACCCTTGTCCTCTTTCCGGGGAGTTGCAAGTAGTTTACGGTGTTTGTAGTATCTTTGGAGGCCGTCTTGCTTGATCTTGACCGTAAAGGGGTGGGCTGTGATCGGTAGGCGCGTGGCAGGTAAACCGGCGCCGATTGGTGTCACGGAACCTGTTCACATCGTTTGGGGCTGTGGCGAAACTTGGCGGAACTCCTCATAGATGGAACCCAAATAGGCGATAAACCTGGACTAGAGACTTGAGTGTCTAGGTAGGTCGTGGTCTACACCTCGTCGGCTTTAAGCTTGAAGTCTACCGAGCACATGTGGTGTCTGGGCGCTAAGTGGTGGAAACATGTATGAAGAAGTACACCCTGCAGGGGTTAACATCATCTATTGAATAGCCGTGTCATGATAAAGGACTTCAGGGTTGCCTATAACAGTTCATAGACAAGTGAAAGTGGATACTCTAAAATCGCAAGATAAGTGTGAGTGCTATGGATGGCGTTCTCGTGGGGAGGCGGAGCGGATCCGTAGTGGTGTATTGATGTGGTGAATATGTGGACTCGTGTGCCACCTCAAAGAGTTACTTGCGATCGTAGTTTAGGATAGCCACCGAGTCAAAGCTGGCTTCTTCTGTTAAACTCCACCATCCCTTTGTTGATAATGATGCATATGTAGATAGTTCGGATGTAAGTCTTGCTGGGTACATTTGTACTCACGTTTGCCTATTTTATGTTTTTGCAGAGAGACCTCGGTCTCGCTAGTAGTTCAGCGTGGACTTGATGTTTAGCTTGTTACCTCAGCTACGATCTTGTGCCCTCGGCGAGATCGAGTAGATAGTCGGGCTTTTCAGCCTTTTTCATTTATAGATGTCTCGTACTCGGACATGATAGCTTCGCTTGTGCTTTGATTTGTATGCTCTCAATGTTGGGTCATGAGACCCTGTTTGTAATATCTCGCTCCTCGGGCCTAATGAATAAATACTTGAGTCGTAGAGTCATGTTGTGATGCCATGTTGTATTTGCACATATCGAGCATATTGTGTGTATGTTATTGAAATGCTTGGTATGTGTGGGATCGACTATCTAGTTGTTTATCTTTAGTAGCCCCTCTTCGGAAATGTCTCCTAGTGTTTCCACCGAGCCATGGTAGCTTGCTCTGCTCCGGAACACATAGGCTGGCCGGCATGTGTCCTTCTTCGTTCTGTATACATCCTTTGGAAATGTCACGCTGAGTACCGAGTCTTTGTGAGCCCTTCTGACCGGTTTGCGAGTCCTGCTAGCCAGATGCTACAGCCGGAACTTACTCGTGATGACCGACACGTTCGATCTTTGGTCATGGATGCTGTCCTTGTAAGTCTGTCCCACTTTGGGTTTACGACTAGCCATGTCAGCCCGGGCTCCTTGTCATATGGATGCTAGCGACACTACCATATACGTGTGCCAAAAGGCGCAAACGGTCCCGGGCAAAGGTAAGGCGACACCCGTGGGAATACCGTGCGTGAGGCCGCAAAGTGATATGAGGTGTTACAGGCTAGATCGATGTGGCATTGAGTCGGGGTCCTGACATGTAACTTGTTGTTATCTTGCTCTCAACTTGCCAAATAATGTTGCTGTCAGCCTGTTAACATTAAGTTCAGTTTTGCCATGAGCTTTGCTAGTGATCCATGCACCCTATGAACTTTCTCTTGCCATGTTTAGCTTCATAAACATTCCTTCTTACTGTTGGTTACCTTGTCATGCCATGTATTTCTCTGTGGTGAGTGGTTAAAGCTCACCAACATGCCTACTTATTGTTGTTCCTGCCGTGTATGATTCTGTCATATCATTTGCCATGTTTACATGGGTGCCATCATATTTTCTATGACCTTTTGGCTCATGGTCAGTAAGGGACTTTTGTTATATGATATTACTATATTCATGCCATGCCTTTGATTGCCACGATAAGTTCCTGTAGCATGTTGTTTGATAGCTCTAAACATTGCAACCTGATGTTATTTCTGCTAAGTCTGAAACTGTTATTATTTGCAATCTTGCCATGTCCTTCTGAGCATGTTCTAGTGTTTTCTGGAGATATCTCAGTGTTCATGTTTTGTTTTTGCTTTACCTGTACTTCATGTCCATGCCTTTTGTTCTTATGTTGATGTGCTGTAGCATATTGTTTTGATGCTTGCTAGATTCCTAGTTGCTGTTTTGGACAGCTTGTCCTTTAAACTTGTATAGAGTGTATGTGTTGAACCGTTGTTCCGTTTTGAGTGTGCTCTATATGAAACTTGCTTGATTTTGTATGAAGTTTAATATTTTCATGTTGCATCCTTGTTTTGAGGTGTTTGGTTGATGTTTGGATGCATTTAGCATCAATGACATGTTTAACTTGTTTTTGCTCATATCTTCTAGGTCGTAGCTTCGAACTAAATGAACTCTATATGTAAGTTGACTAGACTTTCGTGTAGATCCTCTTGGTGCTCTTTAACTTGCTGTTTAACAACTTCAACTTAATGTTTATTCAGATCTGGACCAATTTTAAAACTTGCATATGAGGACTTACCGGAGTTGTTAGATGTTGCTTCCGGCCTCATTTAAACTTGCTTTGATGTGTTGCTCTCATATGCATCATCTCTTGCCATGAGTAGCTTCATGTAGCTTGTCATGCATCATACTTGGTTGAGCGTCATGACTTGTCATGTGTGGTGTGTTTACTATGTTGTGCTTCTTCTCGATAGTTCTCGTTTCATTGCGATCGTGAGGATTCGTTCGTCTGCATTTGATTCGTCTACATGGCTTCATCTTCTTCATGGACTCGTTCTTCTTCCTTGCGGGATTTCAGGCAAGATGACCGCTACCCTGGATCTCACTACTATCATTGCTATGCTAGTTGCTTCGTTCTACCGCTTTGCTGTGCTTCCTATAACTTGTTCTTCGAGCCTCCCAAATTGCCATGTCAGCCTCTAACCTTGTCACCCTTCCTAGCAAACCGTTGTTTGGCTATGTTACCACTTTGCTCAGCCCCTCTTATAGCGTTGTTAGTTGCAGGTGAAGTTGAAGATTGCTCCATGGTGGACAGGATTATGTTGGGATATCACAATATCTCTTATATTATTAATGCATCTATATATTTGGTAAAGGGTGCAAGGCTCGGCCTTATGCCTGGTGTTTTGTTCCACTCTTGCCGCCCTAGTTTCCGTCATATCGGTATTATGTTCCCGGATTTTGCGTTCCTAACGCGGTTGGGTGATTTATGGTACCCCTTGACAGTTCGCTTTGAATAAAACTCCTCCCGCAAGGCCCAACCTTGGTTTTACCATTTGCCTCACCACCACCTACTTTTCCCTTGGGAGTCGCTCTCTCGAGGGTCATCTTTATTTTAGCCCCCCGGGCCAATGCTTGTCTAAGTGTTTGTCCGAACTAGAGCCCTTTGCAGCGCCCCCTCAGGGAAACTTGAGGCCTGGTTTTAGTTGTACGGATTGCTCATCCCGTGTTGCCCTGAGAACGAGATATGTGCAGCTCCTATCGGGATTGTCGGGGCATCGGGCGGTCTTGCTGGTCTTGTTTTACCATTATCGAAATGTCTTGTAAACCGGGATTCCGAGACTGATTGGGTCTTCCTGGGAGAAGGTATATCCTTCATTGATCGCGAGAGCTTATCATGGGCTAAGTTGGGACACCCCTGCAGGGTATAAACTTTCGAGTGCCATGCCAGCGGTTATGTGGCAGATGGGAATTTGTTAATGTCCGATTGTAGATAACTTGACACCAGATCCGAATTATTACGCATCAACCGCGTGTGTAGCCGTGATGGTCTCTTCTCGGCGGAGCCCGGAAGTGAACACGGTTTTGGGTTATGTTTGACGTAAGTAGGAGTTCAGGATCACCTCTTGATCATTGCTAGCTTCACGACCGTTCCGTTTGCTCTCTTCTCGCTCTTATTGGCGTATGTTAGCCATCATACTTGCTCAGCCGCTGCTGCAACCTCACCACTTTACCCCTTCCTTTCCCATTAAGCTTTGCTAGTCTTGATACCCATGGTAATGGGATTGCTGAGTCCTCGTGGCTCACAGTTTACTACAACAATAGTTGCAGGTACAGGTTTTGCGATGATCATGACGCGAGAGCGATGTTTGCTTGTTTTGGAGTTCTTCTTCTGCTTCTTCTTCGATCAGGGGATAGGTTCCAGGTCGGCAGCCTGGGCTAGAAGGGTGGATGTCGTTTGAGTTTCTATTTGTGATTCATCCGTAGTCGGATGGTGCTCTTATGTAAGATGATGTTGTATTCGTGTGGCATTGTATGCCTTTTGTATGTATCCCCATCTATTATGTAATGTTGATGTAATGATATCCACCTTGCAAAAGCATTTCAATATGCGGTTCTATCCTTGGTGGGACCTTCGAGTCTCTTTAGGATAGTATCACATATTGGGCGTGACATTTTACTATTGGCCACGACTGAAGTGGCAGCCCTCAAGAAGGCATTAGCTGAGGCCAAGGACAAAGCGGCCAAAGAACTCGATGCTCGCAAAAAGCAGGAGGCCGGGGTCCGCGAGGTCCAGCAAGAGCTCCAGGATGCCGTCAAGAAGTACGAGTCCTTGGAGCACGATTCGAAGACACAAGAGTACAAACTTGCCAAGGCCTGCCAGAGCATACAGGATGCCCAAGCCGAAGCCCGGAGCACCCTCCAGGAAATCCAGGCGGCCAGGAAGATCGCGGTGGGTAAGGCTTTCATTATGCAAAGCAAGTTTGTTAAGGAGACGTTCTGTCATGGGAAACGAGCACCTATGGGGCAGGGCCCCTTCTCGGTCCGGCAGGGAGCGGAGGGCGCACGAAGAGCAGATCGAGGCGAAGCATGCGAGGGATTTTACCCAGCTTCGGAGCTCTCGGGAGAGATAAAACTCCTACTGCTGCTTTGTGTTTTTATTGTGTTCTTGCTCGAGGGTGTGAGCGTTCTGTAGTTTCGAATGAGTCGAACCCCCTCTACATTGCGCATGGGCCTCCTTTTATAGGCTGAAGGGATCACCGACAGGTGGCAACGCAGACAAGGGTCCAAATGTAAAAAGATGGGTTGTGTCGGTGTACTAAAGTAGGGGTACCTTAGTACCCCGAACTTGTCTGCGGGCGATCGCAGACACCCGTGGCAAGGCTCGCTTGAGCGTCCGCCAAGACCCTCCGTCATTTCCATTTCTTGTCATTCAAGAACAAAGTGTCAACCAAGTAGACAAGGCCCGGCAAGAGGAGCTTGCGGGAAGGACAAAGACCCGGCAAGAGGAGCTTGCGGGAAGGCCAACAAAGCGCTTCGGAAGACTTGCCACGGCGCTCACAAGCGTCCGGCAAGGCCGGCAACCGACAAGCTTGCGGTAGCGACAAGAGAAGGGTCGCGGCAAGGCGCTTGCCGTGGCAAGGCTGCCACCCTGCACCCAAGCTCCGGTGCATCTAGCGGCGTGTCACCCCTGGGCCATCCCAGAGCGCGTGGCGGTATTTGTGCAGCCATCTTGAGCGGGTGGCAAGTGGAGCTGGCAAGGAGGCCATCGTGGCGATCGGTGGCGCCCTAGCGGTCGTTTCCTCACCTTTGTTGGGGCGACGAGACGGGCATTAAATGCCCTTGTCCCCGCCGTCGAGTTAGGTAGGGGACACTTTTTGAACACCTTGTTGTACCAACCTGCGTTTTACTCGTTTACCCCCTCTTTCTGCGTTGCCACAGTCGGTGACCCCTTAGACTATAAAGGGAGGCCCATGCGCGCGTAGAAGGGGTTGGTTCGTTCGACACATCCAACACCACCACGCTCGCTCTCGAGCAGAACAAATCTGAACACAAAGCAGCGGTAGGAGTTTTATCTCTCCGGAGAGCTTGAAGCTGGGTAAAATCGCTCGTTTTCCCCCGCGCGCTCGACCTCGATCTGCTCTGCGTGCGCCCTCCGCTCCCTCGCCGGACTAGAAGGGGCCCCCTTGCCCCATAGGTGCTCGTGCCCCACAGAACCGCACGACAGGTTGGTACAACTGCTATCTCTGATGCACCCTACCTAACTCGACGGCGGGGGGACAAGGGCATTTAATGCCCGTCCGTCGCTAAGCGAGTCTGAAAAACGACCGTTTTGGGCGCCACCGCCTGCCAAGATGGCCTTCTCGTCATCTCCACTTGCCACCTCGCACCGCTTGGCTGCGACCGCCCGCCCGCGGCGCTAGGAATGATCTTGGGGCGACACGTCGTTGGATCTTGTTGGAGCATGGGCGCAAAGAGGTGGCTTTGCCTTGCAAGCGCCTTGCCGCGGTTGTTGTCTTATCGCACCCAGCTTGTCGCTCGTCGGGTCTTGCTGGGACCTTGGCGCGTCAAGCAAGTTTCTTGAAATGCCTTAGTTGGCCTTCCAGCAAGCTCCTCTTGCGGGGCCTTGCCCTTCGGCATGCTCCTCTTGCAGTCTTGTCTTCTCAGTCAAAACACTTTGTTCTTGAATGGCATCAATATGAGCTACGGAGGATCTTGGCGGACGCCTGCAAGCCTTCCTGGCGCTGCATGACCGCCGTGCACAAGTTCGGGATACTAAGGTACCCCTACTTTAGTACACCGACACGTTCCTTTTTCTTACCCGAATTTGGAGCTCTCTAGGGGCCTTCACAGATCTCTCGTGCAGCATATCAGATGCTGCCGAGTTTTATCAAGCCGAAGAAGGGAGCTCTGCGGAGAAGCTGTTCTGGTCACAAAACCTTGGACCGGAACATCTGGTGCCCTTTAGCGACCAGCTAAAACAGCTGGTTGTGCTGCACAAGGCGGCCGAACTGGCCATGAAGAACTTAATAAGTCCGGCTGTGGTCTGTTGAGCGCATGCCCAGCAGCTACTTCGGACTCGTCAAGCGGCTCGTGAGTGCCTACCCGTGGCTTGAGGCCATTAAGCGGTCGGTCTGCATTGAAGGTGCGTGGATGGCCTTCGCTCGCGCCAAGATGCACTGGGCGAAGATGGATGCTATGAAGCTGGTGACCAGCGGGCCGCCTGAGGGCAAGGAGCACCGCCGTCCCGAGATGTATTTTGACACTGTCGTGGAGGGATCCCGCCTTATAGCGGAGCAATGTGCCAGGATATCATATTCCCATGAAAACATTCGTTTTATCTTGTCCTGTAATATGAAACAAGTTTGTTATGTCATATGATGCTTGTTTGTTTTAAAATTTTACCTCCTGTGCGGCCGTTTATGAAATCCGAGAGTTTGCCAGTCGTCGGCATATGCCCCCATGTAGATAGTACGGGCGTGTTTGGGATAAGTATAAACACTCTTTACTCCAAGTTTTGGTCCTTAAAGGAGGTGTTTAACGCAACGAACAAGGCAATCGGACTATACGGCTTTATCACCCTCACTTAGCCATAGGAGTTTGACAATGAGAATTTTGGCAAAGCCCCTGGTATTCGGAAGACCGAAGTTGGGGCGCTATACACGCCTAATCGGATAAAAAACTGATTCCTCGCATAAAGCGGAAAAAATCTCTAAGTGTCGGTGTACTAAGGTAGGGGTACCTCAGTACCCCAACTTGTGCACGGGCAGTCGCAGCTCCCCGCGGCTGGATCTACCACATGCTTGCCGGAGACCATTCCTGATCCATATCAAGCCATTCAAGAACAAAGTGTGCGAGACGAAGATCAAGACCCGGCAAGAGGAGCTTGCCGGAAGGCCGTCGAGGCTCGGGATCACATCACTCACGCAAGCCCTGGCGAGGAGCTCGCCGGGAGACTAGAAGATTACGTCGAAGGAGACACGCCTCGGCGCTATCGCGTCAGCGAGAGCCGGGAGGCGGCAGTTCTGAGCCCGGCAAGCTCCGGGCAGCAAGATCAAGACCCGGCAAGGTACTTGCCGGAGAGCTGCTGTGTGCCCGCCTCTGCTCATCTGCCTTGGCGTCGCCTTAAGCTCTCTCGAGAGGCGCGTGGCGGATGGCTGCGCCAGCCTAGGGGTGCGGTGGCACTCCACGGTGGTGGATCCATCGCCGTGGCGAGCAGGAGACGTGGGGCGGGAGCTTTTGGGTCGGCGGCGGCGGGCATTAAATGCCCTTGTCCCCTCTTGTCAAAGTAGGTACAAACCCTTGTTCAAGCCTTTGTGGCTGCACCGCTGTTCCCTTGTTCCAACTACCATCTCTTTTACATTTTACCCCTTTCTCCTCGTTGACACCTGTTGGTGACCCTTTGCTCTATAAAAGGAGGCCCATGCACAGCGTGGGGGGTTGGAATCCTTGCAACTCCCACTCGGTGTAGCTGCTCTCAGAGCTCTTCAAGCTCCGAGCACAATACAACCTAAGCGATAGTAGGGTTTCTGGCGTCCGCCAGCGGCCTGGCTGGGTAAAATCCGCCCGCGTGCATCGTCTCGATCTGCTCTCTGTGCTACCTCCGCCCTCGTACCGCACTCACGAAGGGGCCCCCGGCCCCATAGGTGCTCGCGGCGGGCGGGCCTCCCATCCTCCGTCCGCCCCGACACTAAGGATTTGAAGACCTCTCGAATAGCTGACTAGCTCTAGCCGCATCATGACAATCAGTTTTCAGCTTTCTCTACCGAGGAGCTCGTCCAGAAGAACCGGGACACAATCGCAGTAGTTCTCCCTTACTACCCTAGCTGATATAGCGGAATGTAAGGTAGTAAGCACAGGAGCCGGGCAACCCAACTATTGACCAAAGACATGATTCAGAGCTGATGCATATAACGCTATAAGTTCGGGGTGCCGAACTGTACTGTAAAAGTGTTTGGACTTTATTGCCGTGTTGCAAGGCGTGATGAAGCCCCTGGTGAGGGACTCCTGGATTAGGGGGTCCTCGGACAGCCGGACTATGTACTTGTGCCGGACTGTTGGACTATGAAGATACAAGACTGAAGACTTCATCCCGTGTCTGGGTGGGACTGTCCTTTGCGTGGAAGACAAGCTTGGCAATTCGGATATGTAGATTTCCTTCTCTGTAACCGACTCTGTGTAACCCTAGCCCCCCCAGTGTCTATATAATTCGAAGTGTTTAGTCCATAGGACAAGAACAATCATAATCATAGGCTAGCTCCTAGGGTTTAGCCTCTACGATCTCGTGGTAGATCAACTCTTGTAATACTCATATCATCAAGATCAATCAAGCAGGAAGTAGGGTATTACCTCCATAGAGAGGGCCCGAAGCTGGGTAAACATTGTGTACCCCGCCTCCTGTTACCATTAGCCTTAGACGCACAGTTCGGGACCCCCTACCCGAGATCCGCCGGTTTTGACATCGACATTGGTGCTTTAATTGAGAGTTCCACAATGTCGTCACCATAAGGCTTGATGGCTCCTTCAATCATCCACAACGATGTGATCCAAGGCGAGGCTTTCCTCTCCAGATAGATCTTCGTATTCGGCGGCTTCGCATTGCGGGCCAACTCGCTTGGCCATCTGGAGCATATCGATAGCTACGCCCCTGGCCCTCAGGTCAGGTTTGGAAGCCTGAACTACACTGCCTACATCCGCGGAGACAGGACCTTCAACGGATTCGAGCCCATGATAGGTGCGTCGTACAGTCACGATGAGCATTACATAGATCTACCATCCGACGGTGTTCAGGAGAACGTACCTGCAGCTGCCCTGGCCTTAGATCCGGAGCAGATCGTGCCATCCGAGGATGGGTGTATAGACCCCTCACGGAGGCCACATACTCAGCGGCGATAGAGTCGAACACAGACTTCGCCCCCAATGAGGTATGTGTCATCGGACCCTCGGACTCATTTCCGGCCATAGGCTCCGAACCGTGCACATCCGTGCCTATCGAACCTGATTGAGCACCGATCATGGAGTTTACCTCCGCGGATATCTTTCAGCACTCGCCCTTATGCGACGTGCTAAATTCATTGAAATCCGTCTCCCTATCAGGAGACTCCTGGCCGAACTATGTCCGGCTTGAGTGGGAAGCGGACGACGAAGAAATTCGTCTCCCACCCACCACCCACTTAATAGCCACTGTTGATGACTTAACCAACATGCTTGATTTCGAGTCCGAAGACATCGACGGTATGGACGATGACGTCGGAGATGAATAGTAACCACTGCCCATAGGACACTAGACAGCCACGTCATCATATGATATATATATATATATATATATATATATATATATATATATATATATATATATATATATATATATATATATATATATAGTGGACACACCCAAAAGCAATGGCGATGAGGCAACGGAGGATAATCCCCTCGAGAAGCAATCTAAGCGCCGGCGTCAGCGGCGCCGCTCTAAGCCCCGCCATAGCAAAAATAGCAATACCGACGGATGATGCCGAAGACGAAAACAATCCCGCCCAGCCAAGCTTCGAGCAAGCCAGATGGGAGGATGGGCAAGCTAGTCCTGATGAACATGCAATGGATGGAGACTCGGAGGATGACAATTACATGCCCCTCTCCGAAGATGAGGTGAGCCTCGGCGATGAAGAATTTTTCGTGCCTGAGGATCCCGTCGAGCAGGAGCGTTTCTAGCGCCGGCTTATAGCCACTGCAAAAAGCCTAAAGAAAAAGCAGCAGCAACTTCAATCTGATCAAGATCTGCTAACTGATAGATTGATTGAGGTCCTAGAAGCCGAGGAATACGGACTCGAGCGCCCAACCAAAAGTTACCCAAAGTGCAGGTTGTTACCTCAATTCGAGGAGGGAGCACTAGAGCCTATACTACCAACGCAGGATGTGGCTGACCGGCCACCTCGTGGCCAAGACAAAGCGGCGTATCAACCCGAATACCAGCCCGCACCCCGTCGCCAAACAAACAAAAACACGAAGGCCCAGGGCTACACACATGACCTGCGAGATGAATTGGAAAACAAAGCAGGACACTCAAGATCGATCTACGGATCACGGGGGTGCGCTCCAATGCGTGACGATGACCGCCATGCCTGATATACTAAATACAAATCCGTTCGGGCCGAATACAACTGACCAGGCTCATTTGAACTGCGTCGTGATGTAGCCCGGCATAGAGGCGCCGCACACCCCCTATGCTTCACTGATGAAGTAATGGAGCATGAATTCCCAGAAGGGTTTAAGCCCATGAATATCGAGCCCTACGATGAGACTACAGACCCTGCGGTATGGATAGAAGATTTCCTTCTCCACATTCACGTGGCTCGCGGGGATAATCTACATGCCAGCAAGTACCTCCCACTAAAACTCAAGGGACCGGCTCGGCATTGGCTGAATAGTTTGCCGGCAAACTCCATTGGAAGTTGGGAGAACCTGGAAGATGCATTCCTGGATAACTTCCAGGGCACTTATGTGCGACCACCGAATGCTGATGATTTAAGTCACATAACCCAATAGCCCGGAGAGTTAGCCAGGAAATTCTGGACTCGGTTCCTAACTAAAAAGAACCAAATTGTCGACTGTCCGCTTGCCAAAGCCCTACCAGCCTTTAAGCACAACATCTGTGATGAGTGGCTTGCCCGACACCTAGGCCAAGACAAGCCGAAGTCCATGGCAGCCCTCACAACACTCAAGACCCGCTTTTGTGCGGGCAAGGATAGCTGGCTAGCTCGTAGCAACAACACATGAAGCAAGCCAGGGACTTCTGAACTAGGAGATAACAACGGCAAGCCCCGAGGCAGCAAACACAAGCGTCGAAATAATGGCGACAAAGCCGAAGACATGACCATCAATGCTGGATTCAGTGGCTCTAATACAGTTCAAAAGAAGAAACAATTCAAAAGAAATAGTTCGGGCACGTCCAGTCTGGACGGTATACTCGACCATTCATGCCAAATTCACGACACCCCAAGAACACCAGCCAATCATACCAACAGAGAATGCTGGGTCTTCAAACAAGCCGGCAGGTTAGGTGCCGAAAACAAGGAGAAGGGGTCGCAAAGCAATGACGATGACGAGGAGCCCCGACCATAGAACACAGGAGGACAAAAGAAATTTCCCCCGCAAATCAAAATGGTGAACATGATAAACGCCACCCATATTCCCAAGCGGGAGCGAATGTGCATTCTCAGCGATGACGACGCAACGGAGCCAGTCTCCCCAAAATATAACCTATGGTCGTCCGGCCCGATCACCTTCGACCGTACGGATCACCCGACCAATACCAGTTAGGGCAATTTGGCTGCACTAGTCCTGGACCCAATAATTGACGGCCACCTCACACGAGTCCTTATGGACGGAGGCAGCAGTCTGAACCTGCTGTATTAGGACACAATGCGTAAGATGGGTATCGATCCTTCAGTGATCAAATCCATTAAAACCACCTTTAAAGGTGTTATACCAGGTGTGGAGGGCTGTTGTATGGGCTCCATCACTTTGGAGGTAGTCCTTCGACCACCAAATAATTACCGTACCGAAGAGTTAATCTTCGACATCGTCCCTTTTCATAGTAACTATCAGGCACTGCTCAGACGAACCGCGTTTGCTCGATTCAACGCGCCACATTATGCATACCTTAATCTCAAGATGCCCAGCACGCGCGGCGTCATAACAGTTAATGGCAAGGGCAAATGCTCCCTCCGTGCTGAAGAGTACACCGCTGCCTTAACAGTAGAAGCAAAGAGTGGCATCTTTCAATCGAACCTTGAGTCGACAACCAAGCTTTCGGACACCGTCAAAGGAGTCCGAACTACTACACGGCAGGATAGCCCGGCTCCTTAGGAGCTCAATTAAACCCTCCGGCAGTAAACGGAGGCAAAGCTAGGATAGGCCACACAATGCGCCTTAACCGCTACATGGCACAAAAATGTTTTTTGCATTTTCTTTGCAGGTCCACTTTCGTGTAGGCCAGGACTGGCGACATGGAGACCAGACCCATGAACGGAGGAATATACCAAGAAGGGAAACAGTTTGAACGCGTAAGGGAATCCTTAGATATTCCCCTCGATGACCATCCAATTACAATCCGGATCCGCACAAAGCCTCCCCCCGCTTGGCCTCAGCAGGTTCCGAAGTCATATTTCTTTTTATCACATTACATGTACTCGTACGCATTGACGTGTTATTCAATTACAACATGTGGCTTTATATGACGCTTATCTGCTGTTGTCTCTTATTAACACTCTTTGTCAAATGACATCCGTACAATGCGATATGCCTTAATATGCCAGGGGCCTCGTTGTACCCATAATATGGCAATAAAGTCCAAACACCTTCACGGTCATTCGGCACCCCGAACTTATAGCATTATATGCATCGGCTCCGAATCATGTCTTGGGTCAATAGTTGGGTTGCCCGGCTACTGTGCTTGCTACCCTACGTTCCGCTATATCGGCTAGGGTAGTAAAGGGAGAACTACTGCGATTGCGTCCCGGTTCTTCCAGACGAGCGCCTCGGTAGAGAAAGCCGAAAACTGACTGTCATGATACGGCGAGAGATGGTCAGCTATTCGAGAGGTTGCAAAATCTTTAAGGACTTCTTCCGCATTATGTGATAACTAATGCAGCGTGCGACGGATCGGCTTTTCTTCTGATCAGGTGCTTATAGAGCCCCTAGTGCGGTCTTCTGAACACCAGGGGCTGCGCCTACCTTCCTTTTGTCAAACTCCTATGGCTAAGTGAGAGTGATAAAGCCTTATAGTCCAATTGCCTGGTTCGTTGCGCTGAACACCTCATTCAAGGACCCAAAACTGGGGTAAAGAGTGCTCCGGTTCATCCTGAACACCCCCGTACTTCCTACATGAGGGCAGAAGCCGACGACTGGCCAACTCTCAGGATTAATATATAAAACGGCCGCAGAGTAGGAATAACTTTCAAATAACAGGCAATAAATAATAGAAATGACCTTGTTTAACATTACATAGGAAAACATGACTGTATTCATGGGAATATAATGTCCTTGGCGCATTGCTCCGCCACAAGGCGGGATCCTTTCAGGACATTATCATAATATAACTCAGGCTTGCGGTGCTCCTTCCCCTCCAGCGGTCCTTCGATCATCAGCTTTTTAGCATCCATCTTCGCCCAGTGCACTTTCGCGCGGGCGAAGGCCATTCGCGCACCATCCATACAGACTGACTGCTTGGTGACTTCAAGTCGAGGGCAGGCACTCACAAGCCGCTTTACGAGCCCGAAGTAACTTCTGGGAATCGGCTCGGCAGGCCATAGCCGGATAATTAAATCCTTCATGGCTAGTTCGGCCGCCTTATGGAGTTCGATCAGCTGTTCCAATTGATCAGCAAAAGGCACTGGATATTTTGGTGCCAGATACCGTGACCAGAAGAGCTTCTCCGTGGTGCTCCTTTCTTCAGCCAGATAGAATTGGGAGGCATCAGATATGCTGCGCGGCAGCTCCGCAAATGCCCTTGGAGAAATCCGCATTCAAATTAGCAAACGTGATTTTCTCCCTTCAAATACCTGCTTTGCGTAGAAAAAGCCTTACCTGCCGCAATCTTCCTCGCCTCCTGGATTTCCTACAGGGCACCTTGGGTTTCCCCCCGAGCATCACATGCGGCTTGACGAGCTTGGGAGAGTTCAGATTCTTTATCCGTTACACTCTGCTCCAAGGTCTCGCATTTCTTTACGGCCTCTTGGAGCTCTTGCTCAGCTTCAATAACTATGGCCTCTTGCTTTTTGCGAAGAGCCTGCTCTGCGGCTGCCTTCTTGTCGGCTTCGGCCACAACCTTCTTAAGAGCCTCAATTTCGGCCGTCGCCCCTAGAACAAATCATAAAAGTATTTTTCATCATACTAACTTATTCATTCGCGCTGAATGCGAACAAGGTTTTTGCATACCTTGGTTATCCTCCAACTGCTTCTTCACTCAGCTGAGTTCTTCTTCGGCCCGCTCTAGACTCTGCTTCAGTCCGGAGACTTCCGCAGTATGAGTGGCGGCAGTCGCTACAGATGCATGCTTATAAAAAAAGAGGGGTGCCATAAGGTGAGTCTCCTGCGAATATATATTTGATCCTCTGTCCGGTTCTTTCTTTCGCCGAACAGTGTATCAGGGGCTACTACCTATATTATAACACTCTTTGAAACCTCACAAAACATACCTCAAAGCCCGTTATAAGGCTGATGCAGGCTTCATTCAGCCCACTCTCAGTGGACTGAATCTTCTCAATCACTGCACCCATAAGGGCACGGTGTTCATCAACAATGGAGGCGCACTTCAGCGCCGCCGATAAAGTATCCGACACCTCTGGTTGGGCGAGAGGTTGCGGTGGAAACGAACACACCCCCTCGGTAGGGAGGCTGCCACTGGTTACGGAGCCAGTGTCGGTCTCCGGAATTCAAGATAGCCCCCGCCGTCGACGTCCATGGGAGCCTTTTCTCCCGCGTGTCCGGCCCCTGAAGTTTGACCTCCTGGCGCCGCCTTGACGATCTTGTCCTCCCCCTCCTTGGCCTGGGTCCCCCGGGACGATACCTTGGTGTCGTCCACGTGTTTTGGGGAAGGGGCCTTCGGGGGCGTCCCGCTGTCCATAGCATCCGAGCCCAGTAAATCCTCCGATGAGGATTTTTCGGTGCGGGACCTCGCTGGACTGCAAAAAAGTATGGCTTAATGATTAAAATATCATACAATAGTGAGTCTGCATGCGCAAATGTGTTCGGATTTTATATACTCATGATTTCACCAGGGGCTGGACCCTGGGATCCCACTTCGGGCTGCTGTTGGTAGCGGTGGCGGACTCATCCGGAAGGGGAGTTTTCCCCTTCTTAGGCGACTCGGCCTCCAAGTGTGTGGAGTCCGACCTTTTTCATTCTTCCCCTCGCTGGGGGGGATTGGTTTTCCTCCTCTTCCTCGTCCTCCTCGGAGGAAGAGCGGGTGTCGGAGTCTTTGGATATTGTGTCCAAAGTGCCACGGCGAGGAAGACCGCCCCTGGTCTCTTTGGCCTCCTTCTCGGCTTTCTTCTTCGGCGCCTTATACGGCGCCAGGACCAGCATGTTCGTCAGAAGTGGGCCGGCTGGTTCTTCTGGTAGTGGGGTCGGATAGTAGATCAGCTCCGCCTTCTTCGTCTAGCCGTAGGAGAGTTGTGGAAAACACATTAAGCATTTCCCTTGGGTTATGCAAATAAAATGTATGACTTGCCAACGTACAATGACTTACCGAACTTGCAGGGCGGGATAGTTGATACCCGTGGTCCTCGGCTGGGTCCGGCCACGATTTGTCGGACTTAAAGAGCACCTTCCAGATGTCTTTGTACAATGAGCCAAAGAACTCTAGCAGGGTCTGGTGCTTTGCCGGGTCGAGTTCCCATAAATTGCAGGCCCTGTGTTGGCAAGGGAGAATCCGGCGAACTAACATCACCTGGACTACATTGACAAGTTTGATATTCTTGTCTTCCATATCCTTGACGCACGCCTGGAGCACCGATAACTCGTTGGCCGAAGACCAGTTCAGGCCCTTCTTGGTACAGGACGTATGCCGCAGAGGAGCTCTGGATCGGAATTCGGGAGCTGCGACCCATTTTGTGCCACGCGGCTCAGTGACGTAGAACCACTGCTATTGCCACCCTTTGACGGAATCATTGAAAGTACCTGATGGCCATGTGACGTTGGGCATCTTGCTCACCATGGCACCTCCGCACTCAGCGTGCTCGTTGCTCACTACCTTGGGCTTCACATTAAAAATCTTCAACCATAAGCCGAAGTGTGGCGACATGCGGAGGAAGGCCTCTCACACAATGATGAATGTCGAGATGTTGAGCAAGGAATTGGGGGATATGTCATGAAAAACGATCCTGTAGTAATACAAGATGCCACGAACGAACAGGTGGAGGGGAAACCCTAGCCCGCGAACAAAGTGAGGGAGGAATACAACCCTCTCACGGGGTTCCGGAGTAGGGACGATCTGTCCCGCCGTCGGGCGGCGATGGCTGATTTTCTTGGCCAGATACCCGGCCTCCCGAAGCTTTTTGATATCCTTCTCTCGGACGGTAGAGGCCATCCACTTGCGTCCTGCTCTAGATCCGGACATTTTCGGAGGGCCTTTGTGGGCGGAGAAGACAAACGCTTGGGCGCTGGAGCTCAAGAGAGAGAATGGATGAGAAAAGGAAGAAGGCGTGGGTGAAAAAGGGGAATCCTTATCCCTTTATAAAGGCGGTAGAAACCGTGTGCCTCCCCACTTGCCCTATAAACTCGCTTATTCCCCAAGCGCCATGTTGATGGCGCGGTTGAGTGACCCACACCCGTATTGATGAGAATCCCGTGATAAGGGGACACGATCTCTGCTTCGACAAGACATGCCAGTAAAACCGCCTCGCAAGATATGCAGTAGCAGGTCGAGAAAAACGGCTCGAATAATGACCAGGCCGCAACGTGATGTCACGCTATGAAAAGTTGTCACCAGATTAGATTTGTGGAATATTATGCTCTCTATGGTGGTATGTGGAATTTATTTTGCTGACCCGGACACGATTCATGTGTTCAAAATCTACCTTGATGTATTCGGAGATGGAAACCGCCTTGCAATGCCGAAGACAATCTGCGCGCCGGACTCATCATCATTGAAGCCTGGTTCAGGGGCTACTAAGGGAGTCCTGGATTAGGGGGTCCTTCTGACAGCCGGACTATGTACTTGTGCCGGACTGTTGGACTATGAAGATACAAGATTGAAGACTTCATCCTGTGTCCGTGTGGGACTCTCCTTTGCGTGGAAGACAAGCTTCGCAATTCGGATATGTAGATTTCCTTCTCTGTAACCGACTCTGTGTAACCCTAGCCCCCCTGGTGTCTATATAAACTGGAGGGTTTAGTCCTTAGGACAAGAACAATCATAATCATAGGCTAGCTCCACGAGTTTACCCTCTACGATCTCGTGGTAGATCAAGTCTTGTAACACTCATATCATCAAGATCAATCAAGAAGCAAGTAGGGTATTACCTCCATAGAGTGGGCCCGAACCCGGGTAAACATTTTGTCCACCGCCTCCTGTTACCATTAGCCTTAGACGCACAGTTCGGGACCCCCTACCCGAGATCCGCCGGTTTTGGCACCGACACCTAGCGAAGTAATACGTACGAGATTGTACGGGTGCAATGGTAATAAATTCAAAGACAAGGAAATAGTCAAGTCATAAGCTAACGCCAAGAAAATGGAGCCGCGAACTATTTTCCATTGTAATTTGATTATTACGTCGAGGCGTACTTGTACAAGTAATGCGATAAGCAAGTAAGGCCATTTAACAGGCCGTGGCCAAGAGCGAGTTGCGTGTGAGTATGTAAAACATGTATAGCGATCGTTAGCAGAGACCACCTGGGTATTCCCTTGTATGTCAAAGCCCCTTGCCTCCGTGGTGTATCCGTCCCATGATGGTTCCGATTATCAGGTTATCAGAAAAGCCTCAAGAAGAGAAAAATCTGAAAGAAAGAGAAAAAGGTAAATGTATGCGGATCCAGGGCGGTTGAGCCGCATTGTGGACCGCGGTCTAGTTATGCCTCCGTCCGTGCCCATGGTATTTTAAGTGTGTAGTTATGTATGCGCTGCACGGATGTCACCGCTTGATCAGGACTAGGACGGAGGCCGGATTGCTAGTCGAGCTCTGGGCAAGCTGGAACGTCCTACCGTAGAGTAGTTCAGACTCGCTTGACGGTGTCCGAGGGCTTTACTGCCGAACTAGGCTTCTACCTAAGAAGCTTGCTCTGTACTTCTGCTGCAAGGGTTGTGGTGTGCTCCTCAGTACGGAGGGAGCGTTCTATATTTCCATTGACTATTATAACACCGCAAGGTCCGGGCATCTTGAGCTTGAGGTATGCATAGTGCGGCACCGCATTGAATTTAGAGAATGTGGATCGTCCGAGTAGTGCATGATAACCACTGCGGAAAGGGATGATATCGAAGATTAACTCTTTGCTTCGGAAATTATCCGGGGATCCGAAGACCACTTCCAGTGTGATTGAGCCCGTACA
Source organism: Aegilops speltoides (assembly GCA_021437245.1). Classification (NCBI taxonomy): domain Eukaryota; kingdom Viridiplantae; phylum Streptophyta; class Magnoliopsida; order Poales; family Poaceae; genus Aegilops; species Aegilops speltoides. Next base: position 272,488,246 of record CM038144.1, on the reverse strand, counting down.
GCAGGCCTCTACACCTGGTATGACACCTTTAAAGGTGGTTTTGATGGGCTTGATCCTTGACGGATCTATACCTATTTTGCGCACTGTGTCCTGATAGAGCAGGTTCAGGTTGCTACCACCGTCCACGAGGACTCGCGTGAGTTGGAATCCGTCAATAATTGGGTCAAAGTCCAATGCGGCTGAATCGCCATGATGGATACTGGTCGGATGGTCCCTGCGGTCAAAGGTGATCGAACAGGAGGACCATGGGTTAAATTTTGGGGCGACTGGCTCTATCGCGTAGACGTCCCTGAGTGCACGCTTGGGCTCCTTCATGGGGATATGGGTGGCGTATATCATGTTCACCATTTTAACTTGGGGGGGGGGGGATTTCTTCTGTCGCCCTGTGTTCGGTGGTCGGGATTCCTCGTCATCCTCCTTGCTTTGCGACCCTTTCTCCTTATTCTCGGCATTTAACTTGCCGACCTATTTGAAAACCCAACATTCCTTGTCGGTATGATTGGTTGGTTTATCCGGAAGTGCCGTGGATTTGGCATGGTCGATCTCGTATGCAGTCCTGTGATGCCCCAAGACCGACGCTCCAGAAGACTTCGAGCTATTCCTAGTTTCGTTGTGGATTCTGTTTTGTTTGTTGCATTTCATCTTTGCATTTTTTTTTGCATTGCATCATGTCATCATGCCAGCATGTCATTTAATTTTTAAAACCTCAACTAAATAAATTGCATAGATAATTGATCTATTTAAATCGAGGGAATTCACATGGTGATTTCTCTTTATAACATATCCTCCCAAAATTTAGGGAGCTATATTAAATATTCCACTATTTCAGAATCACCCATAAACACACTTGCAAAATAATTTCGTTCCTTTTCTGCTTCATGTTTGGTCTACAAACTTTGTCCATAAATTCTTTCATCACTTTCCCGTTTCCCCAAAATTCTCAACATTTTTTACGACACCAAACTAGTCCCAATTCAAACCCATTTGAATGATATTCAAATGAGTTTGAATTTAAATCTTGCATTCATGACTCTTTTCTATTTTCTTGGATTAAGCTCATTTTTTGTGAGTCGGGGAAATTAATCCCCATGCCCAAACTCCCCTCCTAGCTTTTCTTTTCTTCTCCCTTTTTTGTTCTCTGCTAAGAGATTAAAGAGAGAGAGGAGAGAGCCCAGCCCAGCTGCACCTTCTAGCAGCAGCATGCCACTAGGCCACGCCGGCTCACCAAACCCCTTGAGGCCCAACCCATTCTAACCCTAGTGAGCATCTGCTCGATTGTCATCTCCCATCGTTCCCCCTCTGCCGCCACTCACACACACTCGCACACGACTAGCGCCAGGAGGAGCGCCCGTGCTCGATCCCCATGGCGCGCCTCCCGTGCCAGTGATGCCGCCCTCCTTCCTCTTCTGTGCCGGCGCCGTCCATCCCCGTTGCCCTGCTGCATCACCTGAAGCCGCCCCGCATCTCGCCTCCTCCATCTGCTTCCCCTGCTTCGAGCAACAGCTCAGGAACGAGCAACCCCGCTAGCCTGCCAGGCAACCGGGGCTCCCTCCGTCGTCGAGCAGCCCAGCAGATGAGCCCCGCGCCATCCTTCCCCCTGCGCCAAGTCCGGCCACCATGCCGCCATGCTCTGTGTCGCCCCTCGCCTCGTCGGCTTCGACTCCGACCAGATGCGCCCGAGGAGCTCCCCGAGCGAGCTCACCCACGGCCCATGTGTTCCTCGCGCTTGAGCGCCTTCCATGGCCTCCACCACCCGCATCTGCTCGCGGACGCCACTGCTAGCACCTTGGCGGCCACTAGCTCCTTCGCGCCACTGCTCCACCTCCACCGGAGCTCCACACTACCTCCACGACCACTCTCCCTCGGCCAGTTCATCACGCATGACCAGCAGCGCCTTCTCCATGGAGCACTAGCACTGTTGCGAGTCCCGAGCACCACTCCAGGTGGCCGCCGCACCGACCACCTTGGGTTGGCGCTGTACATTGTTGTTGCCTCCGTGCATCTTCACTTCCAGTGCCCGTGGACGTCAAGACCAAGTACCCCTTCGTTTCATCAATACCGGCAAGTTCAGAAGATCCCAAGTACCACTACGACCCGCGAAGACCCTCTTCGAACGTGTACAACTACTTCCACTACAGCCCGTGTACCACTACTTCCTTCGTCGAACTCGACCCGCTCTGAAATGCATGCTTTGAAGGTATAAACCCGAGACGACGCCCGCAAACGAATGCATGTGTGTTGTATGAGATGCTCGTGTTTGCACCGTGTCCGAGAGAGGTCTTTGCACGTTCCTCGTTTGCCATGCCACCGTCCCGTGGGAACCCGGAATCCGGGAGCACCCCACCATCCTTGCATGACACGCTCATGCCCACTTCTTTTGCACCGGTATCTCCGTGAGCTATCGGAACCGAAATGTTGTTGTGACATCATTTTCGGATTCGTTGCCGTGGCACCCTTTTTGTTTCGCCATGGTGACCAAATGCTTCATAACATGCTCATGTCAACATTTTCATAAAATTGCATAAAACTCGTTTATGTCATCCGCATCATGATAACAACATTTAAATGCTTAAACTTGTTGTTTGTTTAATTTTGCATAAATGCCATGCTAAAATGCTTTATTTCATAACTAATTAACTGTAGCTCCGAATTTAATAAAATTTATATGTAAATGGGGTGGAGAAATGCATAGTTCAACATGGTGGCATTACTTTTCATGTTTAATAATATTAAAATATGGTTTAGGGCAGAACAGTAGCTAATTCAAATTATGAACATGATGGTTTTCTTGAATTGTTGTTTGTTGCTTCCGGCCTCATTTAAACTTGCTTAGCTAGGTAGTTTTATTATGCTTCACCCCTTGCCATGTTTAATAACATTTAATATTGTTGGGTACATAACTGAGAGAGAACTAAACAATTGATGTGGTGTTTCATCAATATGCAACTCGTTGCATATTGAGCTCCACTTAATTTGTAGTGTTGTTTGCCATGCCATGCTCACTAAACCGGACATGCATCATACTTGGTTGTGCATCATGCCATGTTTATGTGATGGTTGTTTACTATGTCATTTGCTTCTTTCCGGTTGTGCTTCTCCTTGATAGTTCCGATTATGTTGCGATTGTGAGGATCCGTTCGTCTACGTCGGTTTGTATTCTTCATGGACTCGTTCTTCTTCCTTGCGGGATTTCAGGCAAGATGACCATTACCCTCGATATCACTTCTATCTTTGCTTGCTAGTTGCTTTGTTCTATTGCTATGTTGTGCTACCTATCACTTGTTTACCATGCCTCCCATATTGCCATGCCAGCCTCTAACCTTTTTCACCCTTCCTAACAAACCGTTGCTTGGCTATGTTACCGCTTTGTTCAGCCCCTCTTATAGCATTGTTAGTTGCAGGTGAAGTTGAAGATTGTTCCATGATGGACATGATTATGTTGGGATATCACAATATCTCTTATTTAAATTAATGCATCTATATACTTGGTAAAGGGTGGAATGCTCGGCCTTATGCCTGGTGTTTTGTTCCACTCTTGCCGCCCTAGTTTCCGTCATACCTATGTTATGTTCCATGATTTTGCGTTCCTTACGTGGTTGGGTGATTTATGGGACCCCCTTGACAGTTCGCTTTGAATAAAACTTCTCCAGCAAGGCCCAACCTTGGTTTTAACATTTGCCACCTAAGCCTTTTTCCCTTGGTTTCTGCAGACTCAAGGGTCATCTTTATTTACCCCCCCCCCCCCGGGGGCCAGTGCTCCTCCAGGTGCTGGTCCAAACCGAGTGATGTTCGGGGCCCCCTGGGCAACCAGTGTCTATGCCAACCCGATGTCTTTCTCATCCGGTGTGCCCGAGAACGAGATATGTGTAGCTCCTATCGGGATTTGTCGGCCCATCGGGCAGCTTTGCTGGTCTTGTTTTACCATTGTCGAAATGTCTTGTAAACCGGGATTCCGAGACTGATTGGGTCTTCCTGGGAGAAGGAATATCCTTCATTGACCGTGAGAGCCTGTGATGGGCTAAGTTGGGACACCCCTGCAGGGTATAAACTTTTGAGAGCCGTGCCCGTGGTTATGTGGTAGATGGAAATTTGTTAATATCCGGTTGTAGAGAACTTGACACTTGACTTAATTAAAATGCATCAACCGCGTGTGTTGCCATGATGGTCTGTTTTCGGCGGAGTCCGGGAAGTGAACATGGTCTTTGTGTTATGATTGTGCGTAAGCAGTTTCAGGATCACTTCTTGATCACTTCGAGCTTCTCGACCGTTCCGTTGCTTCTCTTCTCGCTCTTACTAGCGTATGTTAGCCACCATATTTGCTTAGTGCTTGGTGCAACTCCACCTCATTACCACTTCCTACCCATAAGCTTAAATAGTCTTGATCTCGCGGGTTTTGAGATTGCTGAGTCCTCGTGACTCACCAGATACTATCACAACAGTTGCATGTGCCGATGATACTAGTGCAGGTGATGCAACCGAGCTCGGATGGGAGCTCAACGAAGATCTTGGTCGTTGCTATGTTTCGTTTCATGTTGATCAGTAGTGGAGCTCAGTTCGGACAATCGAGGATCTAGCAGTTGGGTTATCTTCTTTTGGCTTCTCCGTAGTCAGACTAAGTGTGTGCTTTGAATGATGTATGAATTATATGTTCATTGTGTGAAGTGGCGATTGTAAGCCAACTCTTTATCCCATTCTTGTTCATTACATGGGATTGTGTGAAGATGACCCTTCTTGCGACAAAACCACCATGCGGTTATGCCTCTAAGTCGTGCTTCGAGACATGGGAGATATAGCCGCATCGTGGGTGTTACAAGTCAAGACTGGACGGGCCCGGATTATTCCTTTTAAATGGCTTCTTCCACTGACTGGACTTAGAGCCACTGAATCCGGCGTTGACTGTCGTGTCTTCGGTACTATCACCGTTGTTTCGACACTTATGCCTATTGCGAAGGGGCTTGCCGTTGATGTTTCTGGCTTCAGGAGTGCCAGGCTCGCTTGTATTGTTGTTGCTATGGGCTAGCCAGCTGTCTTCGCCCGCACAGAAGCGGGTCATGAGTGCCGTAAGGGCTGACATGGACTTTGGTTTCTCCTGGCCAAGGTGTCTGGCCAGCCATTCGTCGCGGATGCTGTGTTTAAAGGCCGCTAGGTCTTCGGCGTCTGGACAGTCGATGATCTGGTTCTTTTTAGTTAGGAACCGAGTCCAGAATTTCCTGGATGACTCTTCGGGCCGTTGGATTATATGACTTACGTCATCGGCATTCGGAGGTCGGACATATGTTGTAGAGGAAGGCGTCCTCCAATTCCTCCCAGTTGCCAATGGAGTTTTCGGGCATACTGTTTAACAAGTATCTAGCTGGTCCCTTGAGTTTGAGCGGAAGGTATTTGATGGTGTGAAGATCATCACCGCGGGCCATATGAATGTGGAGAAGAAAATCCTCAATCCACGCCGCGGGATCTGTTGTGCCATCATATGATTCGATGTTTACGGGTTTAAACCCTTTTAGCAAATCATGTCCCATTACTTCGTCAGTGAAGCAGAGGTGCTGTGTGGCACCTCTATATCGGGCCAAGTCGTGATGTAGTTCGGATGAAGCTCGTCTGTTGTTTTCAGACCGGGCGTGGTTATGTTTCTCACATTCAGCCAGATGGCCGTCGTCCCGTGTCGTGGCATGCCCCTGTGATCCATAGATTGATCTTATTTGTCCTGCTCTCTTTTCCAAATCGCATCGTAGGTCATGTGTATATCCCCGAGTAGTTGTGTTTCTATTTGTTTGGTGAGTTGGTGCGGGCTGGTATTCGGTTTGAGGTGCTGCTTTATCCCGGCCACGTGGTGGTTGGTCAGCCGCATTGTACCTTGGTATGGCGGGCTCCAGCGCCTCGCCATCAAACTGTGGTAACAGTTTGCGCTTCGGGTAGCTTTTGGTTGGGCACTCGAGGCCATATTCCTCGGCTGCCAGGACATCAGTCCATCTTTCATTGAGCAGATCTTGATCAGGTTGAAGCTACTCCTCCTTCTTTTTCAGACTTCTTGCAGTGGCAATTAGCTGACGTTTAAAGCGTTCCTATTCGGCGGGCTCTTCAGGCACGATGAAATCTTCGTCATCGAGGCTAACCTTGTCTTCGGAGAGCGGAAGGTAGTTGCTATCCTCCGAGTCTTCGTTCATGGCCTGTTCGCCAAGGCTGACTCACCCATCATCCCGTTCCTCCTGTTCGGAGGTTGGCTCAACGGGGTCTTCATTGTTTTCGGCACCCTTCGGAGTGTTGTCCTCTTCTATGATGGTATTGCTGTTTTTACTACAGCGTGGCTTTGAGCGGCGCCGCTGATGTCGGCACTTCGGCTGAATTCCAGGAGGTTTGTCCTCGAATGGGTTTTCATCGTCGCCCTTATTTTGTTTGGGTGTTTCCACCATGTATATGTCGTACGAGGACGTGGCTGTCCAATGCCCTATAGGTAGTGGTTCCTGCTCCTCTCCGGCATCGTCGTCCATACTGTTGATGTCTTCGGAGTCGTAGTTAAGCATGTCGGTTAAATCCTCGACAGAGGCTATAAAGTGGGTGGTGGGTGGGGCACAAATTTCCTCGTCATCCACTTCCCACTCGAGTCGGACATAGTTCAGCCAAGAGTTCCCTGACAAGGAGAGGGATCTTAATGATCTTAACATGTCGCCAAAAGGCAAGTGTTGGAAAATGTCCGCGGAGCTAAACTCTAAGACTGGCGTCCAATCAGGTTCGATGGACATGGATGCACGCGGTCCGGAGCCTATGGCTGGAGACGAGTCCGGGGTTCCGGTAACACAGGCCCAGCCTGATGTTGCGTCTATGTGCGGCTCGAGCGCCGCTGAGTCTGTGGCCTCCACGGCGGGGTTGAGCTTCCCTTCTTTGGTCGACGCAGTCCGCTGTGGCTCTAGGGCCAAGGCGGTTACATGCGCTAGCTCCTGTGTGCGGCCAGATGACAGATCTAGGTCATGTTCATTGTGGTGGCCGAGGACAGCCGTCGTGGGCTTGAATCCCTCGAAGATCGAGTCTCTGCAGATATAGGCCACAAAATTCAGGCTTCCAAATCTAACCTGATGGCCAGGGGCGTACCTATCAATCTGCTCTAGATGGCCAAACGAGTTGGCCCGCAGTGCGAAGTCACCGAATACGAAGATCTATCCAGGGAGGAAGGTCTCTCCCTGGACTTCATTGTTGTAGATGATTGATGGAGCCATCAAACCTACCTTCAACGACACAGAGGAACTCTCAATGAAAGCACAATTGTCGGTTTCAAAACCGGCGGATCTTGGGTAGGGGGTCCCGAGCTGTGCGTCTAAGGCTAATGGTAACAGGAGGCGGGGGACACAATGTTTACCCAGGTTCGGACCCTTGATTGATTGATCTTGATGAATATGTGTATTATAGGAGTTGATCTACCACGAGATCGTAATGGCTAAACCCTAGAAGTCTAGCCTATGAGATGATGATTGTGATTCTAACCCTAGAAGTCTAAACCCTCTGGTTTATATAGACACCGGGAGGGGCTGGGGTTGTATAAAGTCGGTTCCAGAGAAAGGAATCTACATATCCGAATCGCCAGGCTTGCCTTCCATGCTAAGGAGAGTCCCATCCGGACACGGGACGAAGTTTTCTATCTTGTACCTTCATAGCCCAATAGTCCGGACGATGTATACAGTCCGGCTGTCCGAGGACCCCTTAGTCCTAGACTCCCTCAGCCACAGCCAGACCACGATGTCCTTGATTGCAGATTCAGATATCTTGTGGAGCTCGGCCCACTGGGCCATCTGTTCATTCAGCAACAGCGGACGCTTTGTCATATTAAATTGCGACCAAAAAATATTTTCCGTCACATGTCCTTCTTGCGCTTGGAAAAACTGCGTCGCATCGGAGACACTCTTTGGCAAGTCCAAAAATGCGTCTTGAGAACTCCACATTTGATTAATCGGGGCATACTTCGGATCGCTGAATTTAGTTTGTAATAAGAAGGGCTTACCAGCCGCGATCTCCCCAGCTTGTCGGATCTCCTCCCGAGCCGCTCTAGACTTGGACCGTGCTTCCCTCGCCTTTTCTAAGGCCTTGTCAAGATTAGCTGCTCTGATTTTGTTATCTTTCTCGAGCAATTCGCATCGGCTAGAGGCATATTTCAGCTCAAGCGCCATGGTACATAGTCTCTCCTCGCACTGGCACCGAGCAGCCTGTTCGGCCTTTAATTCAGTAGCTGCCTTTTTGGTAGTCGCATTACTCATCCTGGCTTGCTCCTTGGCCCGAGCAAGCTCAGCCCAAACGGTCTCAACCGCGGCGGCACTATCTGCAGTTATGCATATCTCAGTATACAATTTATAGCGTCATGCTCATATTATAATAATTGCATATACTGATTGTCCCCAAAACATACCTTGGGCCTCGTTGAGCTGCCTGTTAATAAGCCTAATGTCATCATCCGCCACATGAAGTTTCTACTTCAGATCTGCAACCTCTGTAGCTTGGGCAGTCGGCAGGGATGTAACAGCCTATGTTCCAAATTACTTAGATTATTTCCTGGGCATATATTTCTTGATCCTCTGATCGCCTCCCTTTGGACACCAACCAGAGTCTCAGGGGCTACTATCTATACATAGGCACATTTTGCGTTTATAGCATAATTGAATATATTACATTACGTACCTCGAAACCTCTTAGTAGGCAAGTAAAGGATTCATTCAATCCGCTTCTCGCGGACAGAACCCTCTCAACCACCGTACCCATCGAGGTACGATGTTCCTCCGAGACGAGCGCATGTCGCAATACGTCCATCAATGTTTCCAGATCCCTAGAAGCAGCTGAAAGGTTATGGACTCCCTTCAAAGGAATATGTCTACTTGACCTTGAGTCGTCTCTGGCTGTAAATTGGATAGTCCGGGGCCTTTATTGTTGGTCTTCGTAGGGGCCGCACACCCCGGACTCCGGACGGCCGAAGTGTCACCTTCGGGCCTAGTCTTCATTGTCCACAGCACAGCTTGTTGATGGGGAGAGATCCTCCGGGACGACACCTCGGCTTCGTCTGCCTTGTCGGGCGGTGAGATCTGTGGAGGCGTCTCGCTCTCCATCATCTCCGGAAGAAGATCCCCCGAGGAGGAGGACTGTTGAGGAAGGCTACCTGCCAGACTGCAAACATATATTTTAAATGTTACCCTTGCAACTAGGAAAGAACGGGATATGTTTAAAACACCCTTGTTCACTTACGATTCAGCTAAGGGCCCATCCTTACGGAGGAACTGCATGTCAACATCACCTCCCAAACCAGAACCCCCTGACAGGGATATCTTCCTTCGCTTAGAAGCCTCTATCTTCAAGTCTTCGAAGGCGGCCCTCTTCTTCCCATGGGGAAAAGGGATGTCAAGTTCTCCTTCTGCTTCATCTTCGGAAGAGGGAGTTCCAATCTCTCGGACGAGGTGTCTGGTGTACCTCTAGAATGGGGGCCACCTTGGGCCTTCTTGCTCTCCTCCTTGTCTTCCTTCGCTGCCACTTGATATGGTGACCAACATCATTGTTAACACCGGATCAGCTGAGTCTTCGGGAAGAGGAGCCGAACACCTGATTCTCTCCGCCTTATTTATCCAGCCCTGGCCGAGTATGGTCTTCTCAGAATACTGTTATGGGAAATTTAACTAAGCTGTGTTCAGGAGTCGAGTGCTTACCGAAGTATCCGGATGGTTGTAGTCGAGGCCGATATCCTGTGTAGTATTTGGCCACTGTTTTTGTGTCCCGAAGAATAGTTTCCACATTCCTCTAAGCGTCGTGTTGGAGAAGTGTTGAACGGTACGTGGTCCTTCCGGATTGAACCCCCACATGCGGAGAGGCCGTCGCTGGCATGGTAGGACCCGACGGAGTAGCATTACTTGGATTACGTTGATGAGACCGGTGTCCTTTTTGATGAGGCTCCGAATGCGGCTTTGCAGCGTCTACACTTCATCAACGGATCCCCATTCCAGCCCCTTATTAAGCCATGATGCAAGTTGTAATGGAAGGCCGGATCGGAACGCAGGTGTAGCTACCCACTTAGTACCGCGGGGTTCAGTGATGTAAAACCACTCCCGCTGCCATAGGTCGGAAGTTTCTGTGAAGGAGCCCTTTAGCGAAGGAGTATTGGTGAGTTTACTCACTGCAACAGCACCGCACTCTGCTTGTTTCCCGTCGACTAACTTTGGCTTCACATCAAAGGTGTTGAGCCACAAGCCAAAGTGTGGGGGAATACGGAGGAAGGCCTCACACACGATGATGAACGCCAAGACATGGATAAAGGAGTCCGAAGCTAGATCATGAAAATCTAGCCCGTAATAGAACATGAGCCCTCGAACGAAGGGATGAAGAGCTAAACCTAACGCTCGGAGGAAATAGGAGATGAACACAACCCTCTCGCCGGATCTAGGAGTAGGAATAACCTGCCCTTGAGCAGGAAGCCTGTAGGGGATTTCCGCGGTCAGGTATCTTGCCTCTCGGAGCTTCGCGATATCCTCCTCTGTGACAGAGGTAAACACCCACCGGCCTTGAGGGCTGGGTCTGGACATGATTGAGAAATGCAAAGCGAATAGATTGAACCTTGGGCGCTGAAGCTCGAGGTAGGAGAGGTTGAGGAAAGGCTTGGCGTAAAGGAGAGAAGACGGGTCTTAGCCCCTTTATAAAGGAAATGCATATCAAAAGCCCCCTCCTAGGCCTTAAAACCTGCCTATTCCCAAGGAATCATGCAAACAAAACGGTTGGGTTACCCACACCCGTATTGATAGGAATCCCGCAATAAGGGGACACGATCTCTGCCTTGACAAGACATGCCAATCAAACTGTGTCTCGAAATATGGAGCGGTAGAGTAAAAAGCAGTTTGAAATAATGGCCGGGCGGTGACGTGATGTCCCGCTACAAAAAAATCAGCAGATTGGACTCGTGAAATATTATACTCTCTGCGGTTGTGTGTGGAATTTGTTTTGCAGAGCCGGACACGATTCTTGTGTTCAAAGACTATTTTGGAGTATTCTGAGAAGGAACCCGCCTTGCAATACCGAAGACAATCTGCACGCCGGACACCTCATCATTGAAGCCTGATTCAGGGGATACGGAGGGATTCCTGTATTAAGGGCTCCTAGGGCTTCCGGCCTATTGACATGGGCCAGACTGATGGGCTGTGAAGATACAAGACCAAAGACTCTCACCCTTGTCCTGAAGGGACTCTCCTTGGCGTGGAAGGCAAGCTTGGTGTTCGGATATGTAGATTCCTTTCTCTGTAACCGACTTTGTACAACCCTAGTCCCCTCTGATGTCTATATAAACCGGAGGGGTTAGTACGTAGAGGCAATCATAATCATATAGGTTAAACTTCTAGGATTTTAGCCATTACGATCTCGTGGTAGATCAACTCTTGTAATATTCATATTCATCAAGATCAATCAAGGAGGAAGTAGGGTATTACCTCCATAGGGAGGGCCTGAGCCTGGGTAAACATCATGTCCCCCGCCTCCTGTTACCATCAACCTTAGACGCACAGTTCGGGACCCCCTACCCGAGATCTGCCGGTTTTGACACCGATAGCGTCCCCTCCGGCAAGGTGCCTGGATACTTTGTGTCCCACAGGGGGATTGAAGCCAATCCCGGCAAGATCAAGGCCATTAAGCAGATCCAAGCGCCAAGGACAGTGAAAGATGTGAGGTGCCTGATGGGATGTGTTGCCGCGCTAAGCAAATTCATCTCCAAGTCTACCGAGCGTGCCCTGTCATTCTTGAAAGTTTTGAAGAAGGCTGGTCCCATGAAGTGGACCCCTGAAGCAGACACAACTTTGCGAGAGTTGAAGACCTATCTATCCTCTGTGCCTACCCTGGTTGCACCCAAACCCCAGGAGCCATTGTTGCTATACTAAGTGGCAACCAACCAAGTGGTCAGTGCAGCCTTGGTAGCACAGCTAGAAGTGTATGAGAAAGAGAGTGAGCGGAGGCCGGCAGGGCTGGATAAGCATCAAAACAGCAGCAAGCACGGCAACGAGAACAACCCCAAGGACACGGCAAGGAAGAAAGTGGTGCAACACCCAGTGTACTTCATGAGCTCCTTGTTGCAGGGGGGCTAGTTCAAGGTACACTGGCATGCAAAAGTTGATCTTTGGCCTCATGATGTCCTCAAGGAAACTGCGCCACTACTTCCAAGCCCATGAGATGACAGTTGTTACTCGTCTCCCGTTGCAACGGAAACTCCAAAACCCAAAGTCGTCTTTGGAGCTATCCAGCTTTGGTTCGAGGTTTGAGAGAACATCAACTGTCTAGAGTAGGGCATTGGCAAAGTTTATTGCAGAATGGACGCCAACCCCTGATGAGGAAGTAATAGAGACAATTATCCCCGGCAAGGAATCACCCCAAGAATCGATTATGTATTTTGATGGTGCTTTTTCCCTGCAAGGTGCAGGGGCTGGCGTGCTTCTTGTCGCCCCCTCCGGGGAGCACTTGAAATACGTCATCCAGATGCATTTTGCCCGGGAAGAAGCAACCAACAACACAACAAAAAATGAAGAGCTCCTTGTCGGGCTCTGAATTGCAGCAGAAATGGGAATTTAGAAGCTGATCATTCGAGGAGATTCATAGCTGGTGGTGAGGAATGTTAACAAGGCTTATCAAAGTCCATTGATGGAGGCATACATCAAGGAAGTGAGACGATTGGAGGAGCAATTTGACGGATTACAAACAGAGCACCTACCCCGTGCGAAAAACAGCATAGCTGATCATCTGTCAAAGTGTGCTACGCAAAAGCTTCCTATGGAACCATGGACTTTTGTTCTCCGTCTTACTCAGCCCTCTGTATCCCCAGCAACAATGGCCCAAAAGAGGAGAATGTTGGACACCGGAAAGCCTCCCCTGGTAGAGCCGTCCGCTCCCGGCAGAGACCCTGCCGGAAACAACTCCTTGCATCCGGCCGGACCACCCCCTCCAGCCCGGTCCATGGACCCCGCATAGGAGGCTGGTGCTGCCGCGGCAAATGAGGTGCCATTAGTCCTCATTGCTGAGCCGCAGGCTCCAACTTGGGCAAGGCACATTGTCCGCTTCCTCCAAACCGGAGACCTTCCTAGTGATCAGGACGAAGCTGAAAAAGTAGTCCGGATGGCCAGTATGTATCAGTTTGTTGATGACACACTGTACAGAAGGAGGCCCAACGGTGATTGAAGTGTATCTGCCGGGAAGAAGGAAAGGAATTGTTGGCTGAGATACACAATTGGATGTGCGACTCCCACATTGGATCAAGGGCGTTAGTTGGGAAAGCATTCCGGCAAGGATTCTATTGCCTCACAGCCCTCCAAGATGCGGTCGAGCTAGTCACTAAGTGGGATGCCTGCTAGTTACATTCCAAGAAAATCCATCTGCCTACCCAAGCTCTTCAGACAATCCCTCTATCGTGGCCATTTTCGGTCTGAGGGTTCGATATCCTCGGCCCCTTCCCCCGAGCAATCGCGGGCTTTGAATTCTTGTTCGTTCCCATCGACAAGTTTACAAAGTGGCCAGAAGTGACTGTTGTGAGAAAGGTGACTGCTCAGTAAGCTATCAAGTTCTTGAAAGATCTAGTGTGTCCTTTTGGAGTTCCAACAAGGATCATCACCGACTACGGCACCCAGTTGACGAGCCGCGCCTTCATGCAAGATGTTCATGCCCTTGAATGCAAGATCTCATTCGCCTCTGTGGCACACCCCCGAAGCAATGGACAAGCCGAGAGCGCAAACGCTGAAGTGCTACGCGGACTCCAGACAAGAACCTTTTATAAGCTACAGAAGCACGGCAGGCGGTGGATCGAGAGGCTGCTGATAGTTCTCTGGTCCCTCAGAACGACACCAAACCAAGCTACTAGGGAGACTCCCTTCTCCCTTGTCTACGGGGCATAAGCACTTATCCCCGTGGAACTCATTTATGGGTAGCCTCAAGTACTTGCTTATAATGAAATCGTACAAGATTTGCACCGGCGTGATGATGATGTGCTACTCGAGGAGAACCGTCTCCGGGCTTCTACGCGCGCTGCATGCTATCAGCAAGCCCTACGTCGCTATCATAGCCGCAGGGTTCATGCCCGGTGTTTTGAGGAAGGTGACCTTGCCATTATGCGCGTTCAGTCCGCCAAGGGTACACACAAGTTGTCACCAAAGTGGGAAGGCCCTTACCAGGTAGTATGAGTCACCAGACCCGGCGCAGTCCGTGTGGAGATCGAAGATGGCACTCTGTTGCAAAATTCATGGAATATTGAGCATCTCTGCAAGTTCTACCCACAAGGCGCGAGGCTATCGGGCCCTGCCGGCAGTCACCCATTTGTATAGGCCTTGCCTCAGTTGCATGTAACCCCATGTACAAAGCCGGGGCGATGACCCTGTGCAAGATAAAATAAAGAAGCATTGTAGGGGGGGGGGGCAACCTAGATTGCACGCATGCATGAGCATTCCAGATCACTACATAAATAATTTCATGAGCATCCGCATATGCATATAGATAGGATCGCATCCTGCATTCATTCTCATCTACATGAAGCTGCATCTTCTTACCATGGACTTGGCTTTGACAAAGGAATAAGAAGATTGTCCGGCACTGCGATCTCGGCTAGCCAAACAGATAAGCTCTACCTCTTGTCCACTCGTGTTCTGTAAGCGATAACTTATGCATTAGAAAACCTCACCGCTCCTTCTAGACTTAGGTACTCCCATTCCTGGCCCAAATGTTGCTTCGATCAAGATGGTCGTAGTTGCATTTGATAAAAGGAAGTTGGCGGGGGGCTGGCCCATCCGTCTGTAACCCGGCAGATGAGGTTCTCCGGCAGACAAAAAGGGCGGCCGACAAGATAGCCTGCCGGGATAAACTCATTTATTTACACTAAAGAGGCATCTCACCTCTGCACGGACATATACATGCACGGGTTCCCGACAAGGTTCATCTTTTTCTTTAACATGCTGATACAAGTATAAGAATTACAGAACATGAGCATGGACATGAGAGATTACATTATTTGAATTAAAATTTTGCAAGTGCCTACAAATTTAAGATTTAAAAAAGATAAGTGCCCTGTAATCCCCATTCTTGTCCCTCTCCTCCCAGGCACGGAAAGTGAAGGCTATAAGAGCAAGGGGGAGCAACGGGAACGCGTCGACGGAGAGCACGGCAAAGGTGACCCATCAACCACCAACACGAGGGCCGGCAGGGCACAGTAGAGTGAACGGAGCTGCAGCTCGAGAGGAAGCCTATTGGGGCCCAGCTGCAAGACTGCTAGAGGAGCGCGGGAGCACCATCCCCACCTCTGCATCCAACTCCCCGGCAAATCGTGTTGCTGGGGAGGAGATGCAGACACAAATGATGGCGTTGCCGCTCGATGAAGATTGTGCGGGCGGCGTTCAGTCGGCGTCAGAGTCATCACCCCCCGCCCTACGGCATTGTCATCGCCGTCACAGTCCTCCTCATTGCTGCCGCTCGAGGAGGAGCTTTCGTCGTCGGTAGAGCTCTCCGCGCAGCACCCTAAGTGAATTCCTGAGCGCCCAAAGACCTTTACGGAGAGCAGGCCACTCTCCATTAATTTGAAGTGGAGAAATTTCCCCTCTGTCAAGCTATGGGCACGAGCGAAGGTATTCCAGCCACGGCGAAGGTATATAACATGAGGAGCAGGGAAGTCGATGTCGACCGATATGCCGCCGTTCCCACAGCCTCTCATGTGCAACCTCAAAGTGCCCGTCGAATCGAGCTCCATTTCCCGGGCAAATGGGGTAGGAAGAGAAAGATGGCCGCATAGAGGCTTGTCCAACCTGATGAGGAATTCTCGGGGCTGATCTCCAGCATGGCCTTCCATCGGGGGAGTTGCCGCTGGCGGAGGTACAACCGGAGCGCCGCCGCGCCCTCCTCCTCCTCGAGCGCCACTATGACCTCGACCTTGCCCCCTCCCTCCTCCTCTCACGGCAGGCTTCGCAGCTGCGAGCTTCGGAGAAGGGGGATGTGCCGACGAGTAGAAGCCCTCGTCTCCGCCCCTAGATTACCAGCACATCCTTGCCCCCTCACCATGATGAGAGGGGGAAGACTATGGAGAAAGAAGGAGGAAGAGGTGCATATGGTAAAACACCATCCTTGCCCTATTTTTATAGATGGGCAAGGCCAGGGGCCGGCCCCTCGCACTTAGGGCGGCCGCCCCACTCATCCAATGAGGCTTCCACTCCCCGTTGAAAGACATGGGGAATTAGGACTGACTCGCTGCTCCCAACCAGCTATGCCTTATTTTCCGCTGCAGCACTCACACACGTGCCCTCCAGGTCCATCACCTACCCTTCCTGAGGCATGAAGGACATGTGGAGGATGTGCCAGAAGCATGGAGGCAAGTGGGATGGCCGTTTCCACCCCGTGATCATGGGGCACGAGCGCCATGCAGGCCATGATCCGAACTTTTTTCGTAACGTCGTGCACGACATGCGGGGAAACCGGAAACTGGCCCGAAATCAAGACTAATGAAGAAGGAAAGAAGATCTCAAGAAACCAGCCTCTCCAGCAGCGCTGCCTGTGCACTTGTTAGGCCCTACCACGATGACACTTAGCAACATGTTCGACGCAGGCCCGGGGGCTTCTGTCAGTGCAACAGACCCGGGGCCTGTTGCCCTGACTGTGCACAGCCACAAGATCAGGACTGAAGCATCAGAACAAGGAAAACAAGAGACCAAGAGATTCAAAGCATCAACAAGCAAATCGGAAAGGATCCAAGTCCAAGATAGAGGGGCCAGATATTATCAAGAGAGAAGACTCCCTTGCCGGGCAGGCGACCCGGCAAGGGGCGAGGCCACCCCCAGAAGGAGACGACCAAGGCATCCCAGCAGGGCCTACCAGGACTCATGGAGACCAGATTATCTTGTCGACTACTCCACCATGACCCACGTCGTCGATCAATGCGGTGTCAAGTGAAAGTGCAACTATCCCTAGGTGGTTTTGGTAATTCATAACAACATATAGCTCATTGAGCTAATGCTATTCCAAGACTATTATTTCAGGAAAGCTGTCACATCCCTAGCTTTACTTTCCACTTGGTCTAGCTTGGTTCTAGCATCATGTTTAAATTTGAAAGAAACTTGCAATGGGGACTGATAAACCATAGCAGCTAATGAATTCAACTAGGGTCAGAATAAAATCTTTTTCAGTGAACCCAAAATGCCCTCTGAAAATGTTCATGATTTCTGGTAAAGGTGAAAACCTCTGCCAAAAATGATGCACATATTTCTAGGCCATTCTAGATTTTTGAATTAACTCATATTGTATTTGAATTAGGGCATTTAAATACTATAAATATTTTTAAATGTTCCAATAATTTTGGAATTAGTTGAGGGTCTCTAGAGTAATTCATTTAGTGCCCATAACTATTTCCAGAACTTTTAAAAGTGATTTTGTTTGAAAACCAAATTAAAACAAATTTGCATAAATAGAAAACAGAAAACAAAATAGAATAAGAGAGAGAGAGAGAGAGAGAGATAGAGAGAGAGACAGTACCTGGTCACTTACGTTGGCCCAGCATTGTAGCCAGCCGGCCCAGCCCACCAGCGCCCTCCCTGTCGTCTTCCTCCTCGGGACAGTACGACAGGGGCATGTGCCCACGGTGCGCGCGCACGCGCAGCGCCACCTCCTGCCTGCCTGCTACCTCCTCGACGCCGCTACGGATGCCATGCACCCCCTCAGCCCTCTCTCGACTCCCTCACGTGCTCATCCCCTTCCCTCCTGCTCTCCCTCTCGCTCCGCACCTCGGACCCGAACGGAGCCGCCACCACCATCGCCGTTCGCCGCTGCCACAGACCTCCCCACGCCCATCCAGCTATGCCAAGAGCTTCGCCTCAACCCCCGCATCCTCTGCACCAAGACAGGCGCCGCCAGGAACTTTATGACGACGACCCCAAGCTCTTCTTCCTCCCTCGGACGCTGAGATCGCCGGCGACCTCCTGCCATCACCAGCCCTTCCCCGAGCTCTCCGAGGCCACCAATGCACTCGCCGTGAGCTCCTCTTCCTTCTCCCCCAAGCCATGTTGCTCGAGCTGCTCCATAACCCCGTTGGCCATCACGGCCGAGAGCTCAGCTCCGCCGGCCATGTCGCCGTCGTGGCCACAGATGCGTAAGCTCGAAACCGAGCGTGTCACCGTGCTCAGCACATCACTAGGAGGCCGTAGCACCCAGCCGTTCGCCCCGCCGTGCCCCACAACACCATTCCCAACCTCGCCCGAACTCCAGCCGCCGCGGGATTTGACGTCTCCGTTGTTCCAGGCCACCTCCAGCGAAACCGATGGCACTAGTCGATGCGGCCGAGCCTCCTCGTCACGTAGATGGCCTCCGCCGTTGGTTTGGTCGCCGGAGGTGCAATCCCGCAGCCCTCCGCCGCGTCTGGCCTCGCCGGCGTCACATCGCCGGTGGGTTTGACCCCACTAACTGGGGTTTGACCACCAGTTTGACCCCCCTGGGTCTATGACAAGTAGGACCCGCCTACTAATTAAGTTAGGGTTAGGACTAACTAGTAATTAGTTAGACTAATGACTGACACGCGGGACCCACTGGTCAGTTTGACCTGGATTGGCACGTTGACTCGCTGACATCATGCTGACATCGTGCTGACGCAGTAAATGCTTTTTTTGGAGTTAGTTTAATACCAATTATTTAGAAAATCCAGAAAAAGGGTTAAACTTCAATAAATCATAGAAAATAATCTATAGCTCAGAATGAAATAAGTTATATATGAAAAATGATCAGAAAAATCCAATCTATCCATCTGTAATGGTTTCATGCATGTTTAAATAACTTAACCTTGCTGTTTAGTACAAAACATGATAAGCACTATTTAAATTCATAAGATGAGTTTGGGGTTGAACCATTGGTTCGAAATGACTCAAACCCATCTGGTTTTAGTTGCATTAGCCCAACACACTCATTTTTCCATGTCATGATCATGCATCATATTGTGCATTGCATTGATTGTGCTTCCTTCTCCATTGCCGGTAGTTGTCCCCTCTCGATAGATGTGGTTTCGACGAGGAGTTCGACGACACCGATGAAGAGCTATATCATCTTCAGAAGTGCCAGGCAAGCAAAACCCTCTTGTTCATTCCGATACAATCCCACTCTCTCGCTCCTGCTCTATTTTACTGCATTAGGACAACAACGATACAACTGTTACTTGCTGCGGTAGTTGAACCCCTTTATCCTCTGCATGACCTGTCATTGCCACAGTAAATAGATGAAACCCACTAGCATGAGTAGGAGTTGTTTGAGCCCTGATGTGCCTACTCATTCATGCTTGTTTGTCATGCTTGCTATTGCTTAGAGTTGTGTCAGGTCTGATTCATCAGGGATGAATTGGAGGTGTGTGAACATGTCCTACTGTTGAGAGCTAAGTGTGTGAACATGATTTGGTAAAGGTAGTGGTGAGAGGCCATGTAGGAGTACATGGTGGGTTGTCTCATTGAAGCCATCCTTAGGAACTGAGTTCTGTGTTTGTGATCCATGAAACAGTTACTACCACACATTGGGATCCTTAATTGACTCTCACGACTTATTAACCAACTTGATCTCTGTCCAGGAGTCGTAACTAGTTTCTGGTGTTTGTAGGTAGTGCTATTTTTCTACCGAGTGGCACCCGGCAGGGTGGGCCTGGGACAGACTAGGCACAGGTGGCACGGTGTACCAAGTGGCACCCGGATGGTGGGCTTGGGAACCCTGTTCACATCGTTTGGGGCCGTGAGCGACACCTCGGCCGGATCTCCTTCCAGATGGAACCCGAATAGGCGATAAACCTGGATTAGAGTCTTGTATGGTTAGTCAGGTCGTGGACGACACCCTCGCCAGGCTTCCGCTTGAAGGTTGCTGAGATACATGACGTGTACATGGCGGTAAGTGGCGAGAGTGTGTGTGAAGAAGTACACCCTTGCAGGGTGTCGGGGCGTGTCTCTCTGTGGCCTCGAGCACCTATGGGGCACGGGGGCCCCTTCTAGTCCGGCAAGGGAGCGGAGGGCGTGCGCAGAGCAGATCGAGGTCGAGCGCGCGGGGGAGACGGGCAATTTTTACCCAGCTTTGGGGCTCTCCGGAGAGATAAAACCCCTACTGCTGCTTTGGTGATTGTATTTGATCTTGCTCGAGCATGCGAGCGTATGGTGGTGTTGTGGGTGTCGAATGGACCGAACCCCTTCTACGTGCGCATGGGCCTCCTTTATAGTCTCAAGGGGCACCAACAGTGGCAGCGTAGGAAGAGGGGTAGAAAGGTAAAAACGCAGGTTGGTACAACAGTGACCAACAGTGTCCCCTACCTAACTCTGACGGCAGGGGACATGGGCATTTAATGCCCGTCCGGTCGCCCCAACAGTGCAGAGGAGTGACCGTTAAGTGAGCCACCGGTTGCCACGATGGCGTCTCTGTCACCTCCGTTTGCCACCTCGCCCCGCATGGCTGCGTAGTGCCTCGCCACGTGCCCTTGGGATGGCCTAGTGATGACATGTCGCCGGATGCGCTGGAGTTTGGGTGGCAGCCTTGCCGCGGCAAGTGCCTTGCCGCGGCAAGTGCCTTGCCGCGGCCCTTCTCTTGTCGTGTCGGCAAGCTTGCTGGCCGTCGGGCCTTGCCGGGACGCGCGGGGCGCCGCGGCAAGTCTTCTGGTGATGCCTTGGTTGGCCTTCCCGGCAAGCTCCTCTTGCCGGGGCCTTTGTTTTCTTGGTTAGTACTTTGTTCTTGAATGGTAGTAATAGGAAATGGTGGAGGGTCTTGGCGGGCTCCCGGCAAGCCTTGTCGCGGGGGCACTACGACTGCCCGTGCACAAGTTCGGAGTACTAAGGTGCCCCCATACTTTAGTACACCGACACAGGGTTAACGTCATCTATTCGAATAGTCGTGTCCGTGGTAAAGGACTTCTGGGTTGCCTGTACAGTTCATAGACAAGTGAAAGTGGATACTCTAAAATACGCAAGATAAGCGTGAGTGCTATGGATGGCGTTCTCGTAGGGAGACGGGAGCGGATCCATAGTGGTGTATTGATATGGTGAATATGTGGACTCGTGTGCGCCACCTCAAAAGAGTTACATTGCAGTCATAGTTCAGGTTAGCCACCGAGTCAAAGCTGGCTTGCTGCAGTCAAACTCCACTATCCCCTTTCTTGATAATGATGCATATGTAGATAGTGCTAATGTAAGTCTTGCTGGGTACATTTGTACTCATGTTTGCCTATTTTATGTTTTTGCAGAGAGACTTCAGTCTCGCTAGTAGTTCCGCTTGGACTTCGATGTTTAGCTTGTTACCTCAGCTATGATCTTCGCCTCGGCGGAGATCTGTAGTTAGTCAGGCTTCTCAGCCTTTTTCATTTGTAGTTGTCTGTACTCAGACATGTTAAGCTTCCGCATGTGCTTTAACTTGTATGCTCTAAATGCTGGGTCGAGAGACCCATGTTTGTAATATCTCGCTCCTCGGAGCCTATTAGATAAAATACTTGAGTTGTAGAGTCATGTTGTGATGCCATGTTGTATTTGCACATATCGAGCATATTGTGTGTATGTTATTGAAATACTTGGTATGTGTGGGATCTGACTATCTAGTTGTTTATCCTTAGTAGCCTCTCTTACCGGGAAATGTCTCCTAGTGCTTCCAGTGAGCCATGGTAGCTTGCTACTGCTCCGGAACATTTAGGCTGGCCGACATGTGTCCTTCGTCGTTCCTGTGTCAGTCCCTTCGGGGAAATGTCACGCGATGAATACCGGAGTCCTGTTAGCCAGCTACAGCCCGATTCACCGGACTCCGGCTAGCCCAGTGCTACAGCCTGGATTCACTCGCTGATGACCGACACGTTCGATGCTTGGTCATGGATGCTTGTCCCTGTAAGTTTGTGCCACTCTGGGTCTACGACTAGCCATGTCAGCCCGGGCTCCTTATCATATGGATGCTAGCGACACTATCATATACGTGTGCCAAAAGGCGCAAACGGTCCCAGGCAAAGGTAAGGCGACACCCGTGGGGATACCGTGCATGAGACCGCAAAGTGATATGAGGTGTTACATGCTAGATCAATGTGGCATTGAGTCGGGGTCCTGACAAAAGCTCAATGAATGGCATGGCATGGATGATGAAAGTGGATCCCTCAAAATACTAAGGACAAAGGATTGGCTCAAGCTCAAAAGCTCAAGACTCTTCATTTTATATTTTAGTGATCCAAGATCACATTGACTCTATAGGAAAAGCCAATACTATCAAGGAGGGATGACGTGTTGCTTAATGAGCCTCTTGCTACATGTGCTTAGTGATATGCTCCAAAACCCTCAGCTACTTCCTCACATCCAAAAATGACCTAAACCCAAAGCCAAAATTGGTCACACCGATTCTTTCTATCCGGCGCCACCGAGTTTGAATGTCATAGCCACTGCCACAAACCCTAGGAAAATCGGTCCTACCGATAGGGATCTCGGTCTCACCGAGATGGGATTGTAATCTCTCTGTTTCCCTTCATAACATTTCGGTCTAACCGAAGTGAGTGATCGGTCCCACCAAGATTGCAATGTAAATTCTCTGTTTCCCTTTTGTAACATTTTGGTCTCACCAAAAAGAGCAAATAATTCCCACCGAGTTTACCTGACCAACTCTCTGGAAAGCTTATTACCAAAATTGGTCTCACCGAGTTTGTGTAATCGGTCTTACCGAGATTACATTATGCCCTAACCCTAACCGAATCGGTCTCACCGAGTTGCGTGTCAGTCCCACCGAAAATCCTAACGGTCACTAGGTTAACTAAATCGGTCCGACCGAGTCTGTTTAATCGGTCCCACCGAGTTTGGTAAATTGTGTGTAACGGTTAGATTTTGTGTTGCTATATATACCCCTCCCCCTCCTCTTCATTCGTGGAGAGAGCCATCAGACTAAACCTACACTTCCAACTTACCATTTCTGAGAGAGAACCACCTACTCATGTGTTGAGGCCAAGATATTCCATTCCTACCATATGAACCTTGATCTCTAGCCTTCCCCAAGTTGCTTTCCACTCAAATCTTCTTTCCACCAGATCCAAATCCTATGAGAGAGAGTTGAGTGTTGGGGAGACTATCATTTGAAGCAAAAGAGCAAGGAGTTCATCATCAACGCACCATTTGTTACTTTTTGGAGAGTGGTGTCTCCTAGATTGGCTAGGTGTCACTTGGGAGCCTCCGACAAGATTGTGTAGTTGAACCAAGGAGTTTGTAAGGGCAAGAGGATCGCCTACTTCGTGAAGATCTACCGCTAGTGAGGCAAGTCCTTCGTGGGCGACGGCCATGGTGGGATAGACAAGGTTGCTTCTTCGTGGACCCTTCATGGGTGGAGCCCTCCGTGGACTCGCGCAACCGTTACCCTTGGTGGGTTGAAGTCACCATCAACGTGGATGTACGATAGCACCACCTATCGGAACCACGCCAAAAACATCCGTGTCTCCAATTGCGTTTGAATCCTCCAAACCCTTCCCTTACTTTCTTGCAAGTTGCATGCTTTAATTTCCGCTGCCTATATACTCTTTGCATGCTTGCTTGAATTGTGTGATGATTGCTTGACTTGTCCTAAGATAGCTAAAATCTACCAAACTCTAAAATTTGGAAAATGTTAAGTTTTTAATAGGTCAAGTAGTCTAATCACCCCCCTCTAGACATACTTCAAGGTCCTACAAGTGGTATCAGAGCTTTGGTCTCCATTTACTTTGATTTCCATAGCTTTTGGTGGTCATACCCTTGGTTTCACAACCTAGGAGAGTATGGCATCTAGTGAGGGAAATTATCACCGTAGAGGTCCTTACTTTGATGGTACTAATTTTGCTAGTTGGAGCATAAGATGAAAATGCATATTCTTGGACATAACCCCGCCGTTTGGGAAATTATTTTTATTGGCTTGCAAGGTGAATTCTTTGATGTGAGATAATGTCACAGCCCTAGAATAATGTTTGTAAATAGTGGCCTTGCCACCCATGCATCATGTCTAGATTTCTGAAACTTGAATTGAGGAATTTTGAAAGCCTCAAAAACTTAATTAAAAGTAGGGCAAAGAACCCTAGAAATCTCATTCTTTGTTCCAAGATGTCCTTTTGCAATGTTCGAGAATTTTGGCAAGAGCTATATATCAAACCAAAATTTAGGAACATTTTGAAGGAATTATTTTTGGACTTTGAATTTAAATCAATACTATTTTGAATTTGAGTTTATATTCAAATATATACTGAATATAGTTCAAATAACTGAAACAATTTTATGTGCTTTGGTATAACTCCATTGTGCTAAATAAAATGTTCAGGGGAATTTTGTCACTGATCTTGAATTTGTTTTATTTAGAAACAGTGGCAAAAGGAAGTAAATTAAACAAAACAGAAGGAAATTAAAAAGAGCAGAAGCTTACCTAGCGCTCACCTGGCAGCCCAGCTGGCCCAGCACTGTAGCTGAGGCCCAGCCCACCAGGGCGAAGCGGTCGCCTTCAACCTCTGCCAAGAGGCGGGCGTGTCGCCCAAGCCTTCGCCCCAGCCACCTCCTGCTTCCTCCCCGGCCCCTCTAGCGACGCCACGGAGATGCCCGTGTCCCTCGCTCCTCTCCCTCACTCACTGCACTGTTCCCTCTCTCCTGCTCCGCCTCTCTCCTCTCTCTCACGAACCCGAAGCGCAGCCGCCGCCACCGACGAGCACCGCCGTAGCCACAACCATTGCCTCGCCTCACCGACGCCCAGGCTCCGCCCGACCCCTCTTCCTCCCCACCGATCCACGGCCCTCCGGAAGCCCTCTGGCGTCGCCCTCAAGCTCGCCCCAACCTTCGCCGCGGCGAACTTTCGAGGATCGCGAGCTCCAGCCCCTCCCGGCCTCGCCGTTGCCTCCACCAGATCCGTTGTGAGCTACTCTTCCATTCCCCTCCTCCTCGTGCTCGTTCCGTACTCTAGCCGCCCTTTCACGGGCCGATTGCTCCGCCGCCCGGCCATGGCGTGGCCGTGCCACAGCCACCGCAGCTCGCTCCCGAGCCCACCAGCGTGCTCACCGCAACCTCGGGAACCCAAAGCATTTAACCATTTGTCCTCCGTGCACCGCAGCGCGGTCCCGCGAACCCCGAGCTCCGGCCGCCGCCTCGGCTCCACTCCGCGAACCCGGCCACCCCGCACCTCCGTTGGTCCCCTAGATGCGCAGGCGCTGGCTACCTCTGGTGCTCTTGGCGTCCAACCGCAGCCCATAGCGCAACTCCGCGAGCCACCGCCGCTCTGGTCGTCGCCGTCGTCTAATCGCCGGCGAATCGGCGTGGCGTTGCCGTTAGCGGCTAATCCCCAATTAGCACACTAACGACATCGACGGCGGGCCCGTGGCGGGTCAAAGCCCGAGTCAGCGCGGATTAGTTTACGTGTCACCGACGTGTGGACCCGCACGTCGGGTTTGACTGGACCTGGCCGACTGACTCGCGACGTCATCTTGGCGTCGGTCGACGATTAAATCATTTTTTGGAATTATTTTAATTCTAAATATTCAGGAAATTCGAGAAAATGTTCAAAACTTCAAAAATTCATAGTAATTCAACCGTAAATCCAAACTAAATAATTTATATATGAAAATTATCAGAAAAATTCAAGGAATCCATCTGTACCATTTTCATGCATGTTAGAACAACTTATAGCTGCTGTATAGCACAAATCAATTAAATGGCATTTAAATAATCATATATGGAGTTTGAATTTGAATCTTGTATTCAACCAATTTCATTTAAATCATAGCTAGGTGCATTAGCTCAAACCACAGCATATTGCCATGTCATGATCATGCATCATATTGAGCATTGCATTGATTGTATTTCTTCTCTTGCGGTATTTGTCCCTCTCGATGAGCGTTGTACCGGCGTTGTGATCGTTGACACCGATGAAGACTCAATGCTATCTTGAAGTGCGGAAAGCAAAACCCCTTGTTCATTCCGATAAAATCCCACTCTCTCGCTCCTGCTCTCTTTTCTTGCATTAGGACAACAACGAATCATTTGTTACTTGCTGCGGTAGCTGAACCCCTTATCCATTGCATGACTGTCATTCCACAAAATAGATGAAACCCACTAGCATGAGTAGGAGTTGTTTGAGCCTGTTGTGCCTACTCATACATGCTTGTTTGTCATGCCTGCTTCGCTTAGAGTTGAGTCGGTCCGATTCATCGAGGATGAATCGAGGTGTGTGAACATGACCTCTGTGTGTGAGCTAAGTGTGTGAACACGATTTGGTAAAGGTAGCGGTGAGAGGCCATGTAGGAGTACATGGTGGGTTGTCTCATTGCCGCCGTCCTCGTGAACTGAGTTACGTGTTTGTGATCCATGATTCAGCTACTACCACGCATTGGGCCCGAAACCAATGGACCCTCTCGGCTTCTTATTCATCCTTGTCCTCTGTCCGGGAGTTGCAAGTAGTTTCGTGTTTGTAGTATCTTTGGAGGCCGTGGCTTGCGCTGACCGTAGGGGTGGGCTGTGATGCGGTAGGCATGTGGCACGTGTACTGGCGCCCGCTTGGTGTCTCGGGAACCCTGTTCACATCGTTTGGGGCTGTGAGCGAAACTTGGCCGGAACTCCTCATAGATGGAACCCAAATAGGCGATAAACCTGGACTAGGGACTTGAGTGTTTAGGTAGGCGTGGCCGACACCCACGTTGGGCTTCCGCTTGAAGGTTGCCGAGTACATGTCGTGTAACGGCGTAAGCGGTGAGCGCGTGTGAAGAAGTACACCCTGCAGGTTAACATCATCTATTCAATAGCCATGTCATGAAAAGGACTTCGGGTTGCCTATAACAGTTCATAGACAAGTGAAAGTGGATACTTTAAAATACGCAAGATAAGCGTGAGTGCTATGGATGGCGTTCTCGTAGGGAGACGGAGCGGATCCATAGTGGTGTATTGATATGGTGAATATGTGGACTCGTGTGCATACCTCAAAAGAGTTACTTGCAAATGTAGTTCAGGATAGCCACCGAGTCAAAGCTGGCTTGTCTTTGTTAAACTCCACCATCCCCTTTGTTGAAAATGATGCATATGTAGTTAGTTCTGATGTAAGTCTTGCTGGGTACATTTGTACTCACGTTTGCCTATTTTATGTTTTTGCAGAGAGACCTCAGTCTCGCTAGTAGTACCACGTGGACTTCGACGTTTAGCTTGATACCTCAGCTACGATCTTGTGCCCTCGGCAGGATCTGGTAGTTAGTCAGGCTTCTAAGCCTTTTTCATTTGTAGATGTCTGTACTCAGACATGTTGTGCTTCCGCTTGTGCTTGATTTGTATGCTCTGAATGTTGGGTCATGAGACCCCTGTTTGTAATATCTCGCTCCTCGGAGCCTAATGAATAAATACTTGAGTCGTAGAGTCATGTTGTGATGCCATGTTGTATTTGCACATATCGGGCATATTGTGTGTATGTTATTGAAATGCTTGGTATGTGTGGGATCTGACTATCTAGTTGTTTATCTTTAGTAGCCTCTCTTACCGGGAAATGTCTCCTAGTGTTTCCACTGAGCCATGGTAGCTTGCTACCGCTCCGAACACTTAGGCTGGCCGGCATGTGTCCTTCTTCGTTCGTGGTGTGTCCATTCGGGAAATGTCACGCATTGAGTACCGGAGTCCTGTTAGCCCGCCACAGCCGGTTTACGGAGTCCCGCTAGCCCAAAGCTACAGCCGGAACTTACTCGTGATGACCGACACGCTCGATGCTTTGGGTCATGGATGCTGTCCTCGTAAGTCTGTGCCACTTTGGGTTTACGACTAGCCATGTCAGCCGGGCTCCTTTTCATATGGATGCTAGCGACACTATCATATACGTGTGCCAAAAGGCTAAACGGTCCCGGCAAAGGTAAGGTGACACCGTGGGGATACCGTCGTGAGGCCGCAAAGTGATATGAGGTGTTACAGTGCTAGATCGATGTGACATTGAGTCGGGTCCCTGACAGCTTTGGTATCGAGCCCGATCGCTCAGAGGATTACCAAGCCAAACCGGTCAAGTTGTGTCTAGAAATGCTTTAGTTATGTAAGGGAATTGATTGTGGGATGGAACGTAAGGCTCTTTTTACTCCTTATACCTCATGGCCTTCTGATCTGAGTCAACCTCTTCTCTTCCACGGGGATTTAAGAACTAGGCTTTCTCATCTATCTATCAGGATGACGTGTTACTAATCCATAGACTTTAAGATTGTTGGTTTTAAGCCCCAGTTCAGTTCTACTATTTCCGTATGTTAACTGTTGATCTTAAAACCCTGATATTATGCTTGAGTGGTTATGCCACCATTTTGTAGCATGTCTAAAATCTTTTTGGGCATTTACAGCCCTTATGCTGTCCGAGTCATCCCAGGTTTCTAAATAGTCTGAAGCATTTGCAAAATCCCTTCCTTCTGTTCTGATGTCCCTTTGGGCCAGATTAACCACACCAAATGCTGAGTTGAGGTATTCTATTGCCTCGACATATATGTTGGAATTATTATTATGACCCTAGGTGTCTTAGGGGATCATCTAGTAGTCTAGCCATGTTTTGTGTTCCCCGTGTGATGATTCTGGCCATCATTCTCGAAAGCATCCTGTGATGCCATTTAGTAGTAGGTATTCTATTCCTGGGTTTTGAACCCAAGATTCACTCCACTTACCTCGTGTTGATAGTGTTGCTAGTTCCTTTAGGTTATTAGTAACCTTTGCATTAGTCCTCGAGGTCCGTGGTATTTCCTTCTTCCAAATACTATGAACCACTTATGGCAGAAGTTTGTTGGATCAAAAGATCACAACAGGAGTGCCCTCGATGAGTTCTCCATTCATACTTGTGATTGTGCCAGTTTTACTTTCCCGCATGGATTATCTGGAAGAAATATGTTGAACTTGGTTCGACATACTAATCTATGCATCCACAACTCAGAAAATCATATGTTCCTTTGAGTTGTCCCCCTTTAGTTGTATACCGACCTTCGTCTATCGGTTGATAGTCAGGAGTAGTCGTGCATTCGTTCATCGATGCCTATTATTCTTGTGGTCCGTCAAGCCATTCTATTCCAGAATGACTAGGAGAAACAAACTCCAGTACCTTGTCCATTTCTAGGATTGGGTCAAAGCAATTGTAATTCGCAGATCAAATTGCTAATCTAGCTTTTGCTCTGTTCTACCTTGGAGTATTACCATCTTGACATTAAGAATATCATGAGAATTGCACTACCTCTTATGAATTCTTGATGTAGTGATACTTCTTGCCGTCATTGTTCATTTCTCGGTTCCCGTGTTGTTGCAACCGGAATGTCGACAAGTGAATCATGATGTGTGAAATCAATACTCCTAGCAACCTTGTTGCTTGGTAGTTAAAGGACAATAATTTCATTCTTAGCGTGTTGGTTCTTGAATCATCATTCTAAGACTGATTGTGCTACCTAGTCCTTGTTCCCGGTGCACTCTTCGATTGATGAGTTAGGATTTTGTTAAGTCCTCGCTCATTTGATCATATCGTCTTGCCCTGAAAAGCAAGATTGTTCTCGAGCTTAGTAACATATCGGTGGTTCGTGATTCTCCGATTGTCTTCTCGGAGGTATCACCAGGATGTCACCTGACCGCTATGTTGAGCTCGTGATCAAGTTGGTTTCTTGTAAACCACCCTTCTCCAAGAGTCTGTGGGATACCTGAGCTAGTTGGTTAAGCCAAACAACAACTTGGAGAGTTGGAAGATAAAAGATTGCTGGCTTAGTTCATTTTAAGGGATATCTTTGTGTGTGTGTTGAAGAAAGATGATATCTTCATCAATTGATCCTCGAGACCAGTTGTTGGAGCTATTGTCTTGCCAAAACTTTGATTTGGGTGTGGGCTATTCTCAAATCAAATCGAACTAACGATGTATGTAATGTTGTCTTACTCGTGGATATTCCTCGAGCATACACCATTATATCTTTTGGGTCTGACCAATACTATCACCTTGTTCACATAATTATGGAATTCCATCCCTATGGGAATCTGGATGAATCATTGTTGAGCCCATCGACAACATCCTTACCCTCTCCATAATCTGTTGAACATCAAGCTAGTATTGGAAACTTTCTAAAGCATTTGCTCATGCTAGCTCATGAAGCATATGTTCGGATGAAAGAAGTGACTTCCTCTAATTCATGTGCATTTGATGCAAGTTGCGCACGTGAATTCGATAAAGTCAATGTTGCTTCCTTGGAATCATCCCAAGTTAGTCACACATGTGCAAAGTATACCATGGTTTGGTAGATTAATTACCTCCACTCCATATGTATTCTGTAGCACACCAAGCCACTGATTGATTTGTTCAAGGAGAAGAAGCTCCTTCTTAAGAGTATACCCTATGGAAGGACTTCGATATCCTCGATGATGGTTTCCCTCCTGAACTCGCTAGTGTTTTATTATAAGACTACTATGTGGTCATGCTTGTCTTGGACAGCGTGTTCACAGGTTTGTAGCAGAACCAGCTCATGTTTTGGAGCTTGCTATCGTAGTTCATTTCCCGAGAATCTCGCAACGTCATCTCGTCGATTTGTGTTGCAAACTTTCATTTTTCTTTCTAGACTCGATAAGTCTGGATTATTCTGACACCAACCAGATCTGAATCTCAGGCAGATATGATGGTTGGAACATTTCCCAAGAACTATAATATTGGTCTCGCGATAACCGGTAAAGCGGATGTCGTGGCCAACACACCCCGCCGGAAGACCTGCTATTGTAGTATCTTGATTGAGAAAGTTGGCCACCTCCCCATAAGGACTTCGTGAGGGTTTACTCCTAGTTATGCCTTATGATTTTTGTGTTTCCGAAGTCCGACCTTTACTTGATGTTCTAGATACTAGACCATATCTATGAATGGGATATGCTAGCACATCAAGGAGAACATTAGAAGCGGAGTGCTAAATGTCTCTCGGTCGATCTTCCAGATTTTGTTCCCCTTGGCCGCACTAAGGTGAAATCTGAGAAGGTGTTGTCTTCCTTTGCATCTGCATTGTCCATCACTATTCATCATGGTGGTATGTTGTGTTGCCAGGATCCTTGACACGGATGTTGGTAAAACCTTGATGAATATGGAAATGCTCAAGTTCTTGAGAGCACGCACAAGCACTATGTATTATCACCGGCACTAACTGGAATTGTTCCTAGTCTTTTGGGTTATGCTATAACCACTCCAATAGTGGAATCACTCTCTACTGTTGAGCTTCTCCCCAGTTACTAAAAATCATCCTTTGTGTTGTCTTCAACAAGGTAATCCACATCATCCAACCTGACCCGAGAATGTCACTCTTTCGGACTCTTTCAAATAATTGATTGTGATTTGCCTTAGGCTGGTATAAAGAGTTTCAATGATCTCTGAATCAAAGGTAATTCTTTTGCCACCTAAGGGATATATCTATGAGTTACCTTTCCTAAGGTCTCTCGTTGTGGTATCATGACAACCATTTTCCTCGCTACTTTGAAACCTCATCAAATTGTTTCCTCCGTCCTTCATGATGTGTGATTTACCTCTCAGCTCAAGAGATGTTCTACATCTCATTCCGTGAGTTGATCTTGTGATCATTAAGATGATCCATCCTTGTAGAGTGTCTTTGTCCTCGTGTTGGATGAAAATCTCAAAAGCAAAGACGTCAAGATCAATTGGAGCACCGAATCAAGATCCTCGAGAAAGACAGCTTGGATGGTGAAAATTGTAATAGCTTGTGTCCCTCTGTCTTCTTACCTCACGCCTTGAATCTCGGACGAGATTCTTGTTTAGTGGGGGTGAGTTGTCACAGCCCTAGAATAATGTTTGTAAATAGTGGCCTTGCCACCCATGCATCATGTCTAGATTTCGAAACTTGAATTGAGGAATTTTGAAAGCCTCAAAACTTAATTAAAAGTAGGGCAAAGAACCCTAGAAATCTCATTCTTTGTTCCAAGATGTCCTTTTGCAATGTTCGAAATTTTGGCAAGAGCTATATATCAAACCAAAATTTAGGAACATTTTGAAGGAATTATTTTGGACTTTGAATTTAAATCAATACTATTTTGAATTTGAGTTTATATTCAAATATATACTGAATATATGTTCAAATAATGAAACAATTTTATGTGCTTTGGTATAACTCCATTGTGCTAAATAAAATGTTAGGGAATTTTGTCACTTGATCTTGAATTTGTTTTATTTAGAAACAGTGGCAAAAGGAAGTAAATTAAACAAAACAGAAGGAAATTAAAAAAGAGCGAAGCTTACCTAGCGCCACTGGCAGCCCAGCTGGCCCAGCTCTGTAGCTGAGGCCCAGCCCACCAGGGCGAAGCGGTCGCCTTCAACCTCTGCCAGTAGGCAGAGGCGTGTCGCCGCGCGCGCGCTCGCCCCTGGCCACCTCCTGCTTCCTCCCCGGCCCCTCTAGCGACGCCACGGAGATGCCCCGTGTCCCCTCGCTCCTCTCCCTCACTCGCTGCACCGCTCCCCTCTCTCCCTGCTCCGCCTCTCTCCCTCTCTCTCACGAACCCGAGCGCAGCCGTCGCCACCGACGAGCACCGCCGTGGCCACAACCATTGCCTCGCCTCACCGACGCCCCAGGAAGCTCCGCCCCGACCCCCTCTTCCTCCCCACCGATCCACGGCCCTCCGGAAGCCCTACAGCGTCGCCCTCAAGCTCGCCCCCAACCTTCGGCCGCCGGCGAACTTTCGAGGATTCGCGAGCTCCAGCCCCTCCCCGGCCTCGCCGTTGCCTCCACCAGATCCGCTGTGAGCTACTCTTCCATTCCCCCTCCTCCTCGTGCTCGTTCCCGTACTCTAGCCGCCCTTTCACCGGAGCCGATTGCTCCTCGCCGCCGGCCATGGCGTGGCCGTGGCCACAGCCACCGCAGCTCGCTCCCGAGCCCACCCGCGTGCTCACCGCAACCTCAGGAACCCAAAGCATTTAACCATTTGTCCTCCGTGCACCGCAGCGCGGTCCCATGAACCCCAAAGCTCCGGCCGCCGCCTCGCTCCACTCCGCGAACCCGCCACCCCGCACCTCCGTTGGTCCCCTAGATGCGCACGGGCGCGGGCTACCTCTGGTGCTCTTGGCGCCCAACCGCAGCCCATAGCGCAACTCCGCGAGCCACCGCCGCTCTGTCGTCGCCGTCGTCTAATCGCCGGCGACCGACGTGGCGTTGCCGTTAGCGGCTAATCCCCCAATTAGCACACTAACAGACATCGACAATGGGCCCTGAAGGGTCAAAGCCCGAGTCAACGCGGATTAGTTTACGTGTCACCGACGTGTGGACCCCGCACGCGCCGTTTGACTCGACCTGGCCGCTGACTCGCTGACGTCATGTCAAGGCCAGTCGACGCATTAAATCATTTTTTGGAATTATTTTAATTCTAAATATTCAGGAAATTCGAAAAATGTTCAAAACTTCAAAAATTCATAGTAATTCAACCGTAACTCCAAACTAAATAATTTATATATGAAAAATTATCAGAAAAATTCAAGGAATCCATCTGTACCATTTTCATGCATGTTAGAACAACTTATAGCTGCTGTATAGCACAAATCAATTAAATGGCATTTAAATAATCATATATGGAGTTTGAATTTGAATCTTGTATTCGAACCAACTTCATTTAAATCATAGCTAGGTGCATTAGCTCAAAGCACAACATATTGCCATGTCATGATCATGCATCATATTGAGCATTGCATTGATTGTATTTCTTCTCTGTTGCCGGTATTTGTCCCCTCTCGATAGACGTTGTACCGACGTTGTGATCGTTGACACCGATGAAGACTCAATGCTATCTTCAGAAGTGCCAGGCAAGCAAAACCCCCTTGTTCATTCCGATAAAATCCCACTCTCTCGCTCCTGCTCTCTTTTCTTGCATTAGGACAACAACGAATCATTTGTTACTTGCTGCGGTAGCTGAACCCTTATCCATTGCATGACTGTCATTCCACAAGAATAGATGAAACCCACTAGCATGAGTAGGAGTTGTTTGAGCCTGTTGTGCCTACTCATACATGCTTGTTTGTCATGCACTCTTCGCTTAGAGTTGAGTCGGTCCGATTCATCGAGGATGAATCGAGGTGTGTGAACATGACCTCTTGTGTGAGCTAAGTGTGTGAACACGATTTGGTAAAGGTAGCGGTGAGAGGCCATGTAGGAGTACATGGTGGGTTGTCTCATTGCCGCCGTCCTCGTGAACTGAGTTACGTGTTTGTGATCCATGATTCAGCTACTACCACGCATTGGGCCCAAACCAATGGACCCTCTCGGCTTCTTATTCATCCTTGTCCTCTGTCCGGGAGTTGCAAGTAGTTTCGGTGTTTGTAGTATGTTTGGAGGCCGTGCGCAGCGCTGACCGTAGGGGTGGGCTGTGATGCGGTAGGCACGCGGCACGTGTACCGGGCGCCTGCTTGGTGTCTCGGGAACCCTGTTCACATCGTTTGGGGCTGTGAGCGAAACTTGCCGAACTCCTCATAGATGGAACCCAAATAGGCGATAAACCTGGACTAGGGACTTGAGTGTTTAGGTAGGCCGTGGCCGACACCCACGCTGGGCTTCCGCTTGAAGGTTGCCGAGTACATGTCGTAAACGGCGGTAAGCGGTGAGAGCGTGTGAAGAAGTACACCCTGCAGGTTAACATCATCTATTCGAATAGCCGTGTCCGCGGAAAAGGACTTCTGGGTTGCCTATAACAGTTCATAGACAAGTGAAAGTGGATACTTTAAAATACGCAAGATAAGCGTGAGTGCTATGGATGGCGTTCTCGTAGGGAGACGGGAGCGGATCCATAGTGGTGTATTGATATGGTGAATATGTGGACTCGTGTGCGCCACCTCAAAAGAGTTACTTGCAGTCGTAGTTCAGGATAGCCACCGAGTCAAAGCTGGCTTGCTGCTGTTAAACTCCACCATCCCCTTTGTTGAAAATGATGCATATGTAGTTAGTTCTGATGTAAGTCTTGCTGGGTACATTTGTACTCACGTTTGCCTATTTTATGTTTTTGCAGAGAGACCTCAGTCTCGCTAGTAGTACCACGTGGACTTCGACGTTTAGCTTGATACCTCAGCTACGATCTTGTGCCCTCGGCAGATCTCGGTAGTTAGTCGGGCTTCTAAGCCTTTTTCATTTGTAGATGTCGTACTCGGACATGTTGTGCTTCCGCTTGTGCTTGATTTGTATGTCAGTGAATGTTGGGTCATGAGACCCTGTTTGTAATATCTCGCTCCTCGGGCCTAATGAATAAATACTTGAGTCGTAGAGTCATGTTGTGATGCCATGTTGTATTTGCACATATCGGGCATATTGTGTGTATGTTATTGAAATGCTTGGTATGTGTGGGATCGACTATCTAGTTGTTTATCTTTAGTAGCCTCTCTTACGGAAATGTCTCCTAGTGTTTCCAATTGAGCCATGGTAGCTTGCTACTGCTCCGGAACACTTAGGCTGGCCGGCATGTGTCCTTCTTCGCTCTGTGTCTGTCCCTTCGGGAAATGTCACGCGTTAGTACCGAGTCCTGTTAGCCCGCTACAGCCGGTTTACGAGTCTGCTAGCCCGCTACAGCCCGAACTTACTCGCTGATGACCGACACGCTCGATGTTTGGGTCATGGATGCTGTCCTGTAAGTCTGTGCCACTTTGGGTTTACGACTAGCCATGTCAGCCCGGGCTCCTTTTCATATGGATGCTAGCGACACTATCATATACGTGTGCCAAAAGGCGCAAACGGTCCCGGGCAAAGGTAAGGCGACACCCGTGGGGATACCGTGCGTGAGGCCGCAAAGTGATATGAGGTGTTACAGGCTAGATCGATGTGACATTGAGTCGGGGTCCTGACAGATAACCGAACCGTGAAGCTAATGCGGAAGAATTGAAGATGCTACAATACAATGCTCAAGCCTGTGATATCATCTTCAACGGATTGTGCCCCGAAGAATTCAACAAAATCAGCCGTCTTGAGAATGCAAAGGAAATTTGGGATACTTTGATTGATATGCATGAAGGTACCGACTCCGTTAAGGAATCCAAGTTGGATGTGCTCCAAAGTCAGCTTGACAAGTTCAAAATGAAGGATGGTTAAGGTGTCGCTGAAATGTAAACTAGGCTTGCACTTATCACAAATGAGATTGCCGGCTTAGGGAGTGAAGAGATTACCGGCAAATTCATCATCAAGAAGATCCTAAGAGCATTGGATGGAAAGTATGATACCGTGTGCACATTGATCCAAATGATTCCAAACTATAAATATCTCAAGCCAACGGAAGTCATTGGAAGAATTGTTGCTCATGAGATGTCACTCAAGGATAAGGAGAAACTTCACAACAATTCAAGTGGTGCTTACAAAGCCTCAAGTGAAGCCCCCACATCATCAAGTGAGAAGCAAACCTTCAATGAAGAATTGATCTTAATGGTGAAGAACTTCAACAAATTCTACAAGAGTAGAAGCAAAGAAAGAAGCTCCAAGTCAAGGTCTTACAATGACAAAATATCTTCTAGTAGAGAGCGAAATTGCTACAATTGTGGGAGACCCGGACACTACTCCAATGAATGTACGGCACCCTACAAAAGAAGAGAAGATTCTCCAAAAAGAAGAAGCAAAAGAGAAGAATCACCATCGAGAGAGAGGAGGAGTAGAGATGATTGTTATGAACGAAGACCCTCACGGAGAAGCAAGGATTCGGAAAGGAAGGATAAGTCATCAAGGAGCTACACAAAACAAAGACATCAAGCTCATGTTGGTGAATGGGTATCCGGCTCGGACTCCGACAATCACTCCGAGAGAAGCTATCACTCCGACTCCGAATATACTCAAGATGAAGGTGTTGCTGGTCTAGCACTTGTGTCAACCAACTCCTACGACATATTTGATTCACCAAATGAAGGAATATGAAGATGCTTCATGGCCAAAGGTCCAAAGGTAACACATCCTGAGTATGTTGATTTCGATAGTGATGAAGATGACTTGCTTGTGGATGATGATTTACTTGTTGACAACTCAAGTGATGGATACTATGATGAAACGTCAATTAATCATGCTAATCAAGATAAAATGAATGACAATGATAAGGAGAAGATTGAGCTTCTAACTAAAGAACTAAACACTCTTAAGCTAGCTCATGAAACTATCTTCAAAGATCATCGAGAACTTTTAAGCGCTCATGAGAAGTTACACTTTGAAAAGCTCAATCTTGAGCAAGAGCATGAGTTCTTAAAAGCAATCAATGATGATCTCCGTAAGAAAAGTTCTTCTTACATTGCCAAGCATTTACTCTTATCTACTTACATGCCTCAAGTCAAGTCTAGTAACAAGTACAAGAAAGATCCTTCCTCTAGTAGTAACAATAATAATGTCAAATCCAATATTGTTGCTTCTAGTAGTTCTCTGTATTCCACTAATGATTCTCTTAGCCAAGTTATAGTTGAGCAAGAAAATAGCGTATTGAAGGGAATTATAGAGAAAGGTGTTTACAAGAGCCTTGCCGGGAGTAAGCAATTCGAGGAAATTGTACGCAAGCAAGGAAGGCACCGGAAGAATCGAGGTGTTGGTTTTGAACGAAAGTTCAATGCCAATGGAGTTGAGTGGGAAGAAGATCAATACCCCTAGATGAAGTTTGTTCCTCAACAAGAGAAGTATGATCCTACTTCCTTCAAAGGAACACAAGAACAAGATGATCTTCCACCACAAGACCACAAGAACAAAGGCAAGGACAAGCTTCAAGAAGAGATTGATGCATTTGAAGAAGCACCTAAGGCCTCGTTCAAGTGGGTTCCCAAGACTACGTCAAGTTCTACTTCATCAAGTACAACTACAACTCCAAGGATTCCCATCAAGATGATGTGGATCCCGAAGAATAAGAACTAGAGAGTTCTTGAGGGTGACTCCGCCAACATTCTTCACTCATATCATTATGGCAAGAACAAGTGCAATCAACTTCCACATCTTGCACTAGTTCAAGGAGTCACAAACCCTCATGTTGGTAAGGCAAGGGACAAGGTAACCTAATGATTTCATGGACATCATCTTGTGTGTGCATCACTCTATGTCTATGGATATTCTTGTTTGTTCCTTGTGGGACTAACCCATGTAGGTAAGTTGAAAGTGCAACTCATTCCAAAGGATTGCTCCAAATGATCTACATCAACATTGAGCATCCACATCTTCAACACCTACATGAAGTCATCATCGACAAAACCCAAGGTTAGTTCATCCCTCTAAAAGGGGATCTCACATCTAGGGGGAGCTTAACTCTAAGAATTGAGTCAAATCAACTCTAATGGTGTGAACACATCAATGCATTATGTAAAAGTGGTAACCCCACTTGAGCTTAAATGATGAGTATGACCTTTGATCAAATGTTTTTCATTTGATTCCTCAGTCAATATACTCATATATAGATGACCTAGTCATCGCCAATTGTTTGATAGATGCTAGAATTGGTTATGCATGCTTTGCCACATATTTCATTTGCCATCTTATTGTGTGAGCATGTTGATGCATATTTTACTCATTCAAGGACATCCACTTGTTGTTTTGATTGACTGGCTTCCTTTTCTTTTTGCCAAGTGGATGGACAAGAATGCCTAAGAACCTTCTCTATCTAACTATGCTTTTCTCGTCTCAAACTCTATTCATGCTACATCACAAAATTTGATCAAGTCAGATTCGAACCACTCTGTGTGAGGAGCACTCGGAGTCCCCGATTCGTCATAGACATAAACTTCCAAAACTTCTTTGTGATTCTCGGTCTGACCGATTCCTCAATTTCGGTCCTACCGAGATCATTAAGTCGATCTAGGTTTTCAATCTCGATGTAATCGATTTGAACTTTTCGCTCACACCGAGTTGCTGTAACTGTACACAGTTATGCATCTTGGTGCCACTGAGTTGTTCCACTCGGTCACACCGACAGGGTCGGGCTATATATAGTCACGGGAAATTTTTTGGAAATTCCTCTGAACCTCTTCGCCCGCGCAATAGCTCGCTCTGCCATCAGTGTCTCCGGATCGTCTCCTCGTCGCTAGCCGCCTCCTGTCGCTGGTCTCCGCCGCCGTCAACGGATTTCACACCCGCCGTTGCCGCCATAGCGAGTTCATCGCCAAGCTAGGGTATGGACTCTATCACTGTGCTATCCTCGTCCGATTCCTAGCACATTGTGTTCTTATTGACTCTTGCCACGATTGAAACACTCCTATCCAGTCAATGCAATCCGTAGATTAGATGAGATTCGAAATTTTAGGGTTAGGTTTCCACCGAAACCATCTCGGACCCACTGAGTTGAAAAACTCGGTCCCACCTATCTGGCTTATGCCATTGCACTAGTAACTCTCGGTTTGACCGAGAATTGCTAATCAGTGAGACCGATTTTAGGACTTTGTGAAACCCTAGCAGTCTCGGTGCCACCGAACTATGAGTCGGTCCAACCGAGTTCATCAGTTTAGGTTCTAAAACTGCTTCGGTATCACCGAGTTTGAAAATTGGTTGATCCGAATTGCTTTTTGTGGAAAACTAAAACTGAATTTTTGAATCATTCTTTTGCAAAAATCTCTGCATTTTGTGATGCTCATCCACTCTATCTCATCTATAACTGTTCATAGGGTCAGCAGTCAGTGTTTGCAGCATGTCAAACCAGCATGACAGCCAGAACAGGTCAGAAGAGCAGATTCACATGAGTGAGGGCACTAGTCCCTCTAGCACTTCAGATGAAGGCAGTAGAAGCACTCCAAGCAATCTGCCTATGGCTGCTACCAGGCAAAGGAAGAAAAGAACCTCAGACTTAGAAGATGAGGACTATGTGGCAGCTGAAGATGAGGCTACCTCCAAGAAGGTTGTGCTCAAAAAGGAGTATGGCTCAGCACATAACACAAAGCCTGGACTCAATAGGAAGGTTCCTGCCAAGAGGACACCTATGCCAAAGGACAGAAGATCTACTCAAGTGCCTGAACAGACTGAACCCAAAGAGGCACCTGCAAAGAAAGTCACAACTTCCAAATCCAAGAAAGTTCCCACTGGAGAAACTATGAAGTTTACAATTGAATCAGAAGATGAAGCTACTGCTCAGGATAAGAAGAAGAAGAGAGCCAGAACCACTATGCCAAGGTTCTTGGAAAACCTTCAAGGAGGAGAGACTCTAAAGAGGAAGAAGAGGTTGCTGCACCAGCACCCAAGGCACCAAAGCTTATGGGTGATGCTATTAGGTCAAGGGCTGCAACATCTAAGCCCAAGGAAGCACCCAAAGCTGCCCCCAAGGCCAAGCTTGCACCAAAGAGGAATACCAGGAGTATTCCAACTGCTGAGAAGAACAAGGCCCCAGTGCCTAATGTTGCTGATGAGGAAGATGAAGAAGGACAAGTACTAAGGAAGCTCAAGCCCAAGATACCAGACCACAATGATGCCCATCCTGTGGCTGAGGACATGAGGATCAGGAAAGACTCAGGGTTGAGGCTATGGAGGATGACAGATCCATATGCCTCAAGGAG
Organism: Aegilops speltoides; assembly: GCA_021437245.1. Classification (NCBI taxonomy): domain Eukaryota; kingdom Viridiplantae; phylum Streptophyta; class Magnoliopsida; order Poales; family Poaceae; genus Aegilops; species Aegilops speltoides. The sequence continues at coordinate 272,447,860 of CM038144.1, read as the reverse complement.
GAGAACTGCTGTTGATTACAGGTTCCATACAAAGGAACACCAGGACTTCTATGAGACAATCTTGTTGGACAAGAAGCCCATAGTGTGTGATATGAGGTGGGTCGACTGGACCTACATGAAAGACAATGAAGAACACTATCCTGGAGTGCAAGACCGTTTTGTTGCTTGTGGAGTTGCAGATTTTGTTGGGCAAAAGCTCACCAACTGGAATGATGAACTCATTATGCAATTCTACTCCACAGCACACTTCTATCCAGATGGAAGGATAGTTTGGATGTCTGAAGGTACAAGGTACTAGTTCACTGTTGAGGAATGGGCAAAACTGATCAATGCCCCAAAGGAAAATGAAGATGACTTGGATATCTATGCCAAGAAGAAGATGGACCACATTTCCATGGCACACATGTACAAGGAGATCCCAGACAAAGTTGTTGAGACACATAAGTTTGGATCAGTCCACTTTCTTCTGTCAGGGCTGCCAACTATCAATTGCATCCTAAGGCACACTCTATTGCCTAAGTCTGGTGACCACAACATGATCAGAGGGCATGCAATCAACACGTTGCATTTGTTTGATGTGCCACAGAAATTCAAGGTCATGAGCATGATGGTTGAAACCATTAAGAGGACTGCAGCAGATCAGAAGAGGAGTTGTGGATATGCCCCTCAGATTCAGGAGTTGATTAACTCAAAGATGGGCACAGGCAAATATATATTGGATAAGGAACATTTTCCTCTCTATCCAGACTTTGAGGACAATCAGGTTGTCATGAATGAGAATGATCCATCATCAGTACAAGCTCTAGAGAAGAAGGAGAAGGCAAGGAAAGAGAAGGTTGCCAAGATGCCAACTCAAGAGGAGGCATCTGAGTATTTCTTGAAGAACAAACAGGAGCAGCTTGGTTACTTGATAGCATCAACTCTGAGGATTGAGAAGGGATTGGCCACCCTCACTCGAAATCAGGAGAGCTTGGAAAGAATCATGGAACTCAAATTCCATGATCTAGATGTCAAAGTAACTGAGATTCAGTCAGTTGTGGAGCAGCTACAGGATGACATGCAGGAGAGGCAGGGCAAGACTACCACTAATGTATTTGCCAGAGTACCTAGAGCTCAGAGGTCAGCTACAGTGCTTGTGACAGACACCAGAGCCACATCATCTGCACCAGCTACAGCTCCTACAGCTCCAGTGCAACCAGCTCCACCATCAACTCCTCCAGCTCCATCTACTTCAACTGAAGCCTTCGTTCTTGGAGTTATCCGGACACCACCACTTGAAGATCAAGCCTGAGAGTCGATCTAGCACTATGCATTTTCTATGAACTTTTTGGTAACTTATTGCCCAAGGGGGAGAAAAATGTATTGATCATAGGCTTCGAGAGAGAGACAGTGTTGCTTTTGTTCTCTCTTGCTTTGTTGGTTAAACCTGTTTGCTTTTGATTGCTTGAGATACTATGCTATTCTCGTGAGACATTGATGATCATGTGTTTGATCATAAGCTACACTTATGCTTGTTTGATGATATTATCTTATCTGTCCTTTGTGATCATTCACTTTGCTTGGTGATGAGTGCATGTATTCAATCTTTATTATTTTCAGCGCTCCACCAAGATGTATGTGACATGGAAGAGTAACCCATGGGCCTAATTCCTTGTGCATTTGCAGTCCAAAGCAAATCTTAAACTATGCCCAAATTTTGGGGGAGCTCTTGCTTATCACATACTTCTTAAAGCGACGATGTTGTTAAATCTTATTATCATTTGTCGAAGCTTTGATCTATATGTTCTCATAAATTACCAAAAAGGGGGAGATTGAAAGTGCAACTATCCCTAGGTGGTTTTGGTAATTCATAACAACATATAGCTCATTGAGCTAATGCTATTCCAAGACTATTATTTCAGGAAAGCTCAATGAATGGCATGGCATGGATGATGAAAGTGGATCCCTCAAAATACTAAGGACAAAGGATTGGCTCAAGCTCAAAAGCTCAAGACTCTTCATTTTATATTTTAGTGATCCAACATCACATTGAGTCTATAGGAAAAGCCAATACTATCAAGGAGGGATGAGGTGTTGCTTAATGAGCCTCTTGCTACATGTGCTTAGTGATATGCTCCAAAACCCTCAGCTACTTTCTCACATCCACAAATGACCTAAACCCAAAGCCAAAATTGGTCACACCGATTCTTTCTATCCGGCGCCACCAAGTTTGAATGTCATAGCCACTGCCACAAACCATAGGCAAATCGGTCCTACCGATAGGGATCTCGGTCTCACAGAGATGGGATTGTAATCTCTCTGTTTCCCATCGTAACGTTTCGGTATAACCGAAGTGAGCGATCGGCCCCACCGAGATTGCAATGTAAATTCTCTGTTTCCCTTTTGTAACATTTCGGTCTCACCGAAAAGAGCAAATCGGTCCCACCGAGTTTACCTGACCAACTCTCTGGAAAGCTTATTACCAAAATCGGTCTCACCGAGTTTGTGTAATCGGTCTTACCAAGATTAAGTTATGCCCTAACCCTAACCAAATCGGTCTCACCGAGTTGCATGTCAGTCCCACCGAAAATCCTAACGGTCACTAGGTTTACTAAATCGGTCCGACCGAGTCTGTTGAATCGGTCCCACCGAGTTTGGTAAATTTTGTGTAACAGTTAGATTTTGTGTGGAGGCTATATATACCCCTCCACCTCCTCTTCATTCGTGGAGAGAGCCATCAGACTAAACCTACACTTCCAACTTACCATTTCTGAGAGAGAACCACCTACTCATGTGTTGAGGCCAAGATATTCCATTCCTACCATATGAATCTTGATCTCTAGCCTTCCCCAAGTTGCTTTCCACTCAAATCTTCTTTCCACCAGATCCAAATCCTATGAGAGAGAGTTGAGTGTTGGGGAGACTATCATTTGAAGCAAAAGAGCAAGGAGTTCATCATCAACGCACCATTTGTTACTTTTTGGAGAGTGGTGTCTCCTAGATTGGCTAGGTGTCACTTGGGAGCCTCCGACAAGATTGTGGAGTTGAACCAAGGAGTTTGTAAGGGCAAGGAGATCGCCTACTTCATGAAGATCTACCGCTATTGAGGCAAGTCCTTCGTGGGCGACGGCCATGGTGGGATAGACAAGGTTGCTTCTTCGTGGACCCTTCGTGGGTAGAGCCCTCCGTGGACTCGCGCAACTGTTACCCTTCGTGGGTTGAAGTCTCCATCAACGTGGATGTACGATAGCACCACATATCGGAACCAAGCCAAAAACATCCGTGTCTCCAATTGCGTTTGAATCCTCCAAACCCTTCCCTTTACTTTCTTGCAAGTTGCATGCTTTAATTTCCGCTGCCTATATACTCTTTGCTTGCTTGCTTGAATTGTGTGATGATTGCTTGACTTGTCCTAAGATAGCTAAAATTTGCCAAACTCTAAAATTGGGAAAAGGTTAAGTTTTTTATTGGTCAAGTAGTCTAATCACCCCCCTCTAGACATACTTCAAGGTCCTACAAGTGGTATCAGAGCTTTGGTATCCATTTGCTTTGATTTCCATAGCTTTTGGTGGTCATAGCCTTGGTTTCACAACCTAGGACAGTATGGCATCTAGTGAGGGAAATTATCACCGTAGAGGTCCTTACTTTGATGGTACTAATTTTGCTAGTTGGAAGCATAAGATGAAAATGCATATTCTTGGACATAATCCCGCCGTTTGGGCAATTATTTGTATTGGCTTGCAAGGTGAATTCTTTGATGGGAGAGAACCGAACCGTGAAGCTAATGTGAAAGAATTGAAGATGCTACAATACAACGCTCAAGCCTGTGATATCATCTTCAACGAATTGTGCCCCGAAGAATTCAACAAAATCAGCCATCTTGAGAATGCAAAGGAAAGTTGGGATACTTTGATTGATATGCATGAAGGTACCGACTCCGTCATGGAATCCAAGTTGGATGTGCTTCAAAGTCAGCTTGACAAGTTCAAAATGAAGGATGGTGAAGGAGTCGCTGAAATGTACTCTAGGCTTGCACTTATCACAAATAAGATTGCCGGCTTAGGGAGTGAAGAGATAACCGACAAATTCATCATCAAGAAGATCCTAAGAGCATTGTATGGAAAGTATGATACCGTGTGCACATTGATCCAAATGATGCCAAACTACAAAGATCTCAAGCCAACGGAAGTAATTGGAAGAATTGTTGCTCATGAGATGTCACTCAAGGATAAGGAGGAACTTCACAACAAGTCAAGTGGTGCTTACAAAGCCTCAAGTGAAGCCCACACATCATCAAGTGAGAAACAAACCTTCAATGAAGAATTGAGCTTAATGGTGAAGAACTTCAACAAATTCTACAAGAGTAGAAGCAAAGAAAGAAGCTCCAAGTCAAGGTCTTACAATGACAAACGATCTTCGAGTGGAGAGCGAAATTGCTACAATTTTTGGAGACCCGGACACTACTCCAATGAGTGTACGACACCCTACAAAAGAAGAGAAGATTATCCAAAAAGAAGAAGCAAAAGAGAAGAATCACCATCGAGAGAGAGGAGGAGTAGAGATGATCGTTATGAACGAAGACCCTCATGGAGAAGCAAGGATTCGAAAAGGAAGGACAAGTCATCAAGGAGCTACACAAAACGAAGACATCAAGCCCATGTTGGTGAATGGGTATCCGGCTCGGACTCCGACAATCACTCCGAGAGAAGCTATCACCCCGAGTCCGAATATACTCAAGATGAAGGTGTTGCCGGTCTAGCACTTGTGTCAACCAACTCCTACGACATATTTGATTCACCAAATGAAGGAATTGGAAGATGCTTCATGGCCAAAGGTCCAAAGGTAACACATCCTGAGTATGTTGATTTCGATAGTGATGAAGATGACTTGCTTGTGGATGATGATTTACTTGTTGACAACTCTAGTGATGGATTCTATGATGAAACGTCAATTAATCATGCTAATCAAGATAAAACGAATGACAATGATAAGGAGAAGATTGAGCTTCTAACTAAAGAACTAAATACTCTTAAGCTAGCTCATGAAACTATCTTCGAAGATCATCGAGAACTTTTAAGCGCTCATGAGAAGTTACACTTTGAAAATCTCAATCTTGAGCAAGAGCATGAGTTCTTAAAAGCAATCAATGATGATCTCTGTAAGAAAAGTTCTTCTTACATTGCCAAGCGTTTACTCTTATCTACATACATGCCTCAAGTCATGTCTAGTAACAAGTACAAGAAAGATCCTTCCACTAGTAGTAACAATAATAATGTCAAATCCAATATTGTTGCTTCTAGTAGTTCTCTTGATTCCACTAATGATTCTCTTAGCCAAGTTACACTTGAGCAAGAAAATAGCTTATTGAAGGGAATTATAGAGAAAGGTGTTTACAAGAGCCTTGCCGGGAGTAAGCAATTCGAGGAAATAGTACGCAAGCAAGGAAGGCATCGGAAAAATCAAGGTGTTGGTTTTGAACGAAAGTTCAATGCCAATGGAGTTGAGTGGGAAGAAGATCAATACCCCAAGACGAAGTTTGTTCCTCAACAAGAGAAGTATGATCCTACTTCCTTCAAAGGAACACACGCATAAGATGATCTTCCACCACAAGACCACAAGAACAAAGGCAAGGACAAGCTTCAAGAAGAGGTTGATGCATTTGAAGAAGCACCTAAGGCCTCGTTCAAGTGGGTTCCCAAGACTATGTCAAGTTCTACTTCATCAAGTACAACTACAACTCCAAGGATTCCCATCAAGCTGATGTGGATCCCGAAGAAGAAGAACTAGAGAGTTCTTGAGGGTGACTCCACCAACATTCTTCACTCATATCATTATGGCAAGAACAAGTGCAATCAACTTCCACATCTTGCACTAGTTCAAGGAGTCACAAACCCTCATGTTGGTAAGGCAAGGGACAAGTTAACCTAATGATTTCATGGACATCATCTTGTGTGTGCATCACTCTATGTCTATGGATATTCTTATTTGTTCCTTGTGGGACTAACCCATGTAGGTAAGTTGAAAGTGCAACTCATTCCAAAGGATTGCTCCAAATGATCTACATCAACATTGAGCATCCACATCTTCAACACCTACATGAAGTCATCATCGACAAAACCCAAGGTTAGTTCATCCCTCTAAAAGGGGATCTCACATATAGGGGGAGCTTAACTCTAAGAATTGAGTCAAAGCAACTCTAATCGTGTTAACACATCAATGCATTATGTAAAATTGGTAACCCCACTTGAGCTTAAACGATGAGTATGACCTATGATCAAATGTTTTTTATTTGACTCCTAAGTCAATATACTCATATATAGATGACCTAGTCATCGCCAATTGTTTGATAGATGCTAGAATTGGTTATGCATGCTTTGCCACATATTTCATTTGCCATCTTATTGTGTGAGCATGTTGATGCATATTTTACTCATTCAAGGACATCCACTTGTTGTTTTGATTGATTGGCTTCCTTTTCTTTTGCCAAGTGGATGGACAAGAATGCCTAAGAACCTTCTCTAGCTATCTATGCTTTTCTCGTCTCAAACTCTATTCATGCTACATCACAAAATTTGATCAAGTCAGATTCGAACCACTCTGTGTGAGGAGCACTCGGAGTCCCCGATTCGTCATAGACTTAAACTTCCAAAACTTCTTTGTGATTCTCGGTCTGACCGATTCCTCAATTTCGGTCCTACCGAGATCATTAAGTCAAATCTAGGTTTTCAATCTCGGTGCAGCCGATTTGAACTTTTGTCATCACACCGAGTTGTCAGAATCGTACACGCTATGCATCTCGGTGCCACCGAGTTGTTCCACTCGGTCACACCGACAGGTCGGGCTATATATAGTCACGGAAATTTTTGGAAATTTCTCGAGCGTCTTCGCCAGCAATAGCTCGCTCTGCCATCAGGGTCTCTGGATCGTCTCCTCGTTGCCAGCCGCCTCCTGTCGCTGGTCTCCGCCGCCGTCAACGGATTTCACCCCCGCCGTTGCCGCCGTAGCAAGTTCATCGCCAAGCTAGGGTATGGAATCGATCACTGTGCTATCCTCGTCCGATTCCTAGCACATTGTGTTCTTATTGACTCTTGCCACGATTGAAACACTCGTATCCAGTCAATGCAATCCGTAGATTAGATGAGATTCAAAATTTTAGGGTTAGGTTTCTGCCGAAACCATCTCGGACCCACTGAGTAGAAAAACTCGGTCCCACCAATCTGGCTTATGCCATTGCACTAGTAACTCTCGGTTTGACCGAAAATTGCTAATCGGTGAGACCGATTTTAGGACTTTGTGAAACCCTAGCAGTCTCAGTGCCACCGAACTGTGACTCGGTCCAACCGAGTTCATCAGTTTAAGTTCCAAAACTTCTTCGGTATCACCGAGTTTGAAAATCGGTTGATCCGAAATGCTTTCTGTGGAAAACTAAAACTAAATTTTTGAATCACTCTTTTGCAAATATCTCTGCATTTTGTGATGCTCATCCACTCTATCTCATCTATAACTATTCACAGGGTCAGCAGCCAGTGTTTGCAGCATGTTAGACCAGAGTGACGGCCAGAACAGGTCAGAAGAGCAGATTCACATGAGTGAGGGCACTAGTCCCTCTAGCACTTCAGATGAAGGCAGCAGAAGCACTCCAAGCAATCTGCCTAAGGCTGCTACCAGGCAAAGGAAGAAAAGAACCTCAGACTCAGAAGATGAGGACTACGTGGCAGCTGAAGATGAGGCTACCTCCAAGAAGGTAGTACTCAAAAATGAGTATGGCTCAGCACATAACACAAAGCGTGGACTCAATAGGAAGGTTCTTGCCAAGAGGACACCTATGCCGAAGGTCAGAAGATCTACTCAAGTGCCTGAACAGACTAAGCCCAAAGAGGCACCTGCAAGAAAGTCACAACTTCCAAATCCAAGAAAGTTCCCACAGGAGAAACTATGAAGTTTACAATTGAATCAGAAGATGAAGCTGCTGCTCAGGATAAGAAGGAGAATAGAGCCAGAACCACTGCTGCCCAGGTTCTTGGAAAACCTTCAATGAGGAGAGACTCTGAAGAGGAAGAAGAGGTTGCGCACCAGCACCCAAGGCACCAAAGCTTATGGGTGATGCTATTAGATTAGGTGCTGCAACATCTAAGCCCAAGGAAGCACCCAAAGCTGCCCCCAAGGCCAAGCTTGCACCAAAGAGGAATACCAGGAGTATTCCAGCTGCTGAGAAGAACAAGGTCCCAGTGCCTAATGTTGCTGATGAGGAAGATGAAGAAGGACAAGTCCTAAGGAAGCTCAAGCCCAAGATACCAGACCACAATGATGCCCATCCTGTGGCTGAGGACATGAGGATCAGGAAAGACTCAGGGTTGAGGCTACGGAGGATGACTGATCCATATGCCTCAAGGAGGAGAACTGTTGTTGATTACAGGTTCCATACAAAGGAGCACTAGGACTTCTATGAGACAATCTTGTTGGACAAGAAGCCCATAGTGTGTGATATGAGGTGGGTCGACTGGACCTACATGAAAGACAATGAAGAACACTATCCTGCAGTGCAAGACAGTTTTGTTGCTTGTGGAGTTGCAGATTTTGTTGGGCAAAAGCACACCAACTGGAATGATGAACTCATTATGAAATTTTACTCCACAGCACACTTCTATCTAGATGGAAGGATAGTTTGGATGTCTGAAGGTACAAGGTACTAGTCCACTATTGAGGAATGGGCAAAACTGATCAATGCCCCAAAGGAAAATGAAGATGACTTGGATATCTATGCCAGGAAGAAGTTGGACCACAATTCCAAGGCACACATGTACAAGGAGATCCCAGACAAAGTTGTTGAGACACATAAGTTTGGAGCAGTCCACTTTCTTCTGTCAGGGCTGCCAACTATCATTTGGATCCTAAGGCACACTCTGTTGCCTAAGTCTGGTGACCACAACATGATCAGAGGGCATGTAATCAACATGTTGCATTTGTTTGATGTGCCACAGAAATTCAAGGTCATGATCCTCATGGTTGAAACCATTAAGAGGACTGCAGCAGATCAGAAGAGGAGTTGTGGATATGCCCCTCAGATTCAGGAGTTGATTAACTCAAAGATGGGCACAGGCAAATATCTATTGGATAAGGAACATTTTCCTCTCTATCCAGACTTTGAGGACAATCAGGTTGTCCTGAATGAGAATGATCCATCATCAGTACAAGCTCAAGAGAAGAAGGAGAAGGCAAGGAAAGAGAAGGCTGCCAAGATGCCAACTCAAGAGGAGGCATCTGAGTATTTCTTGAAGAACAAATAGGAGCAACTTGGTTACTTGATAGCATCAACTCTGAGGATTGAGAAGGGATTGGCCACCCTCACTCGAAATCAGGAGAGCTTGGAAAGAACCATGGAACTCAAATTCCATGATCTAGATGCCAAAGTAACTGAGATTCAGTCAGTTGTGGAGCAACTACAGGATGACATGCAGGAGAGGCAGGGCAAGACTACCACTAATGTATTTGCCAGAGTACCTAGAGCTCAGAGGTCAGCTACAGTGCTTATGACAGACACCAGAGCCACATCATCTGCACCAGCTACAACTCCTACAGCTCCAGTGGAACCAGCTCCAGCATCAACTCCTCCAGCTCCATCTACTTCAAATGAAGCCTTCGTTCTTGGAGTTATCCGGACACCACCACCTGAAGATCAAGCCTGAGAGTCGATCTAGCACTATGGATTTTGTATGAACTTTTTGGTAACTTGTTGCCAAAGGGGGAGAAAATGTATAGATCATAGGCTTCAAGAGAGAGAGTGTTGGTTTCGTTCTCTCTTGCTTTGGTGGTTAAACTTGTTTGCTTTTGATTGCTTGAGATACTATGCTATTCTTGTGAGACATTGATGATCATGTGTTTGATCATAAGCTACACTTATGCATGTTTGATGATATTATCTTATCTATCCTATGTGATCATTCACTTTGCTTGGTGATGAGTGCATGTATTCAATCTTTATTATTTTGAGCACTCCACCAAGATGTATGTGACATGGAAGAGTAACCCATGAGCCTAATTCCTTGTGCATTTGCAGTCCAAAGCAAATCTTAAACTATGCACAAATTTAGGGGGAGCTCTAGCTTATCACATACTTCTCAAAGCGATGATGTTGTTAAATCTTATTATCATTTGTCGAAGCTTTGATCTATATGTTGTCATCAATTACCAAAAAGGGGGAGATTGAAAGTGCAACTATCCCTAGGTGGTTTTGGTAATTCATAACAACATATAGATCACTGAGCTAATGCTATTCCAAGACTATTATTTCAGGAAAGCTCAATGAATGGCATGGCATCGATGATGAAAGTGGATCCCTCATAATACTATTGACAAAGGATTGCCTCAAGCTCAAAAGCTCAAAACTCTTCATTTTATATTTTAGTGATCCAAGATCACATTGAGTCCATAGGAAAAGCCAATACTATCAAGGAGGGATGAGGTGTTGCCTAATGAGCCTCTTGCAACATGTGCTTAGCGATATGCTCCAAAACCCTCAGCTACTTTCTCACATCCACAAATGACCTAAACCCAAAGCCAAAATCGGTCACACCGATTCTTTCTATCCGGCGCCACCGAGTTTGAATGTCATAGGCACAGGCACAAACCCTAGGCAAATCGGTCCTACCGATAGGGATCTCGGTCTCATCAAGAAGGGATTGTAATCTCTCTGTTTCCCTTCGTAACGTTTCAGTCTAACCGAAGTGAGCGATCGGTCCCACCGAGATTGCAATGTAAATTCTCTGTTTCTCTTTTGTAACATTTCAGTCTCACTAAAAAGAGCAAATCGGTCCCATCGAGTTTACCTGACCAACTCTCTGGAAAGCTTATTACCAAAATCGGTCTTACCGAGATTACGTTATGCCCTAACCCTAACCGAATTGGTCTCACCAAGTTGCATGTCAGTCCCACCGAAAATCCTAACGGTCACTAGGTTTACTAAATCGGTCCGACCGAGTCTGTTGAATCGCTCCCACCGAGTTTGGTAAATTGTGTCTAACAGTTAGATTTTGTGTGGAGGCTATATATACCCCTCCACCTCCTCTTCATTCATGGAGAGAGCCATCAGACTAAACCTACACTTCCAACTTACCATTTCTGAGAGAGAACCACCTACTCATTTGTTGAGGCCAAGATATTCCATTCCTACCATATGAATCTTGATCTCTAGCCTGACCCAAGTTGCTTTCCACTCAAATCTTCTTTCCACCAGATCCAAATCCTATGAGAGAGAGTTGAGTGTTGGGAGACTATCATTTGAAGCACAAGAGCAAGGAGTTCATCATCAACGCACCATTTGTTACTTCTTGGAGAGTTGTGTCTCCTAGATTGGCTAGGTGTCACTTGGGAGCCTTCGACAAGATTGTGGAGTTGAACCAAGGAGTTTGTAAGGGCAAGGAGATCGCCTACTTCGTGAAGATCTACCGCTAGTGAGGCAAGTCCTTCGTGGGCGACGGCCATGGTGGGATAGACAAGGTTGCTTCTTCGTGGACCCTTCGTGGGTGGAGCCCTCCGTGGACACGCGCAACCGTTACCCTTCGTGGGTTGAAGTCTCCATCAACGTGGATGTACGATAGCACCACCTATCGGAACCACGCCAAAAATATCCGTGTCTCCAATTGCGTTTGAATCCTCCAAACCCTTCCCTTTACTTTCTTGCAAGTGGCATGCTTTAATTTCTGCTGCCTATATACTCTTTGCATGCTTTCTTGAATTGTGTGATGATTGCTTGACTTGTCCTAAGATAGCTAAAATCTGCCAAACTCTAAAATTGGGAAAAGGTTAAGTTTTTAATTGGTCAAGTAGTCTAATCACCCCCCCCTCTAGACATACTTCAAGGTCCTACATCAAGCCGCGGAGTGATTAAGTGGCAACCATTCGCCACATGGCGCCACTTCCTACAAAGGAAACCTACGAACCACACCCGTTCAATGATGTGTCAAGTGAGCTGGCAAGATAGCCCGGCAAGCCTTGCCGGGCAACCAACTATGTGACATTAAGCGATGCATTAAATGCGCACTGTTAGCCTATAGAGCTAGGTATGATAGCACTATTTGCTATCATATCAGTGTCTAATGACTAATTTGCCATTGTGGTTACCCCTTAACCTATAAAAGGAGGCCCATGGCAACCGTAGAAAGGGGTTTGCGAGGTTGGAAAGTTAGACCACCCGCACCTCAGTACGCGCGTAGCCACTTCCGCCCCGAGGCAACCCCTGCCGGGCAAGTGTACTACGCACCACCACCACCTTTCCACCATCAATCTACCAAAGCAGGAGTAGGGTTTTACGCCTCACCACGGTCCGTACCTGGGTAAAATTTCCCATGTGATCTCTGCCGTGCTGCCCTACATTGGTCTGCTCTTTGTGCAACACTACTCCCCACTGTCGAACCAGCAAGTGGTCGTCCTGGTCCCATAGGTGGTCGTGGTTCCCCGCGACATAGTGTTGATTACTCCTTGTAGTTGATGCTAGTTGGTTTATTCGATGGAAGATCATATGTTCAGATCCTTAATGATAATTATTACTCCTATGATTATGAACATGAATATGCTTTTTGAGTAGTTATGTTTGTTCCTGAGGATATGGGAGAAGTCTTTCTATAAGTAATCATGTGAATAAGTATTCGTTCCATATTTTGATGAGATGTATGTTATTTTTCCCCTAGTGGTGTTATGTGAACGTCGACTATATGACACTTCACCATTGTTTGGGCCTAGGGGAAGGCATTAGGCAGTAATAAGTAGATGATGGGTTGCTAGAGTGACAAAAGCTTAAACCCTAGTTTATGCATTGCTTCATAAGCGGCTGATTTGGATTCATATGTTTCATGATATGATTAGATTTATCTCAATTCTTCTTTCGTAGTTGCGGATGCTTGCGATAGGGGTTAATCATAAGTGGGAGGCTTGTACAAGTAAGGGCAGCACCCAAGCACTGGTTCAGCCACATATCAAATTATCAAAGTAACGATTGTGAATCATATGGGCATGATGAAAATGTGGCACCCCAGCTCAGAGAAACCGGAAGCCCCGTATTCCAGCCCGGAGATTGAGGAGAAGTCTTCTAGAATACGTCACTGCTTAGCATCAAATCAGCTCTTTATTAGAATCCATATGGATACAATGGATTCCGATATAACAAGGAATTACATCGGCACGGTGATGCGATGCCTGCCACGGTTGCTCTATGCAAGAAGCAGAATAACTAGAAGTGGCGGAATAACTATTGGCAGCAGAAGAATGAACGGCGATGATGAACTCCACTCCGCAGGGACTCTGGCTGGAACGCTTATCCTAGCTCGCAAACACGGAATCCATGGAAAACAAGCAATCAAATCCGGCATGACGTCCAAACTGGCATGACACGCTAGGTCAGTAAATTGAATGTACTTGCAAGCTCACAATAACCAAAAGCAGTCAAGACCAACAACAGCATGGCAATTATAGGTTACGGAGGAATTAACATGAGATCATCAGCACAACATGGCACGAACAACATGAAGATGGTACAGCTAGAACAATATCAGCATGGCATGAACATATGAATCTGACAATACTAGCATGCAACATGATGACACTATCATGCACCACTTATTCTGCTCGGGTTACCTCGTAACCATCACATGCATCACTTACCAACCTCGGACATCTCGCAATCATCTCAGGATAAAATCAATCTTGGTATAAACAATACCGTAGTAATCATTACATGACCACAAGGAGCTTGATCTTTACCCACGATTCTCGCACAACATCACAAATATCCAACAACTCGGTATCCTTGATACCATGGTGATCAATCATGGATCATAAACGGAACCACACTTGGTTCGACGGGTTACCTCGTAATGAAACGGTGATCATTCATGGATCACATAACCAAGTTATCTCATCATCGAACCGAGGTTGTTATTAATCACATCATTATTGTTATTACTGTTGACCCATAGTGTGACCAACTACGAACTGCGCCCTTATCTGCGGGCGCGGCTATCGATTAAACACACACTCTGCAGAGGTTAGTACACTGTACCCACACCACGGAACCCAAGGCCTCTCACGACCACTCCGACTAATGGCGTTCTGACAAACCCGCTCTATTGCCCATGACACTCTCCCGTTCACTCCAACTAAAACCCCTCTGGGCTAAGTCATGGGTGGCCTCATGCCTACCAAAGGCATCAACCGCCACCGTCGTGGCAAAACTATAAACGGTCCCAAATGGGGAAAACCCGTGTACAACAACAACAACAGGCATACAGGGCTTATGCCGTCCTACCTGATCAGGGTAGCAACCACGCATAACCTTCCCTCGTTGGAGGCACCGGCGAGAGGCATGACAATAGACCCAGTTAAGACCTTCCCATAAAGGCAAATGTGTTTGCAATGGTCAGCTCGATATGGTGGTACCATGACTCAGCCAACAGTTGTTCAAGTTCAATTAAGCCTGTTTAACTTGAATGCGACAAGCTGAGTCATAAGAAAATAACATGATGCAACTACAATGCATGAGCATGATATCAACATAAGCATGGTTGTGCAACATCACTTCTTAACATATCAACAAAAATAAATCATATATCCGACTGAGCATGGCATACTGAATAGCATGAACATCACAAGTACACTACTCAGAAACATAGCAGGACCACGAGCATCAACAATAAATACCATGCAAGAACATATCAAGCATTCTGCCCGGTAAGCATATAACCAGCTAGATGAAAAGAAACAAGCATATCCACGGTACTTGGTAACCAACATTAGTCATGCAATCAAGAACATTACCAATACCAACAGGTACTACTAGCAAGCCTTACATACGAAAGAAACACTGGCAACTATTACATGATAACCAGAGGCATCGAAACATAGCACGAAAGTGAACATGAAACTCTAAGCATCACCGAAACCACGACAACAGTAGCAAAACCAGCAGACATTTATTAAATATTCAAGTTGAAAACCATGGCTACTGCATTACTATCGTTCAAGTGGGTGTTGTGGCTTGCCTGGGGATGAGGAAGGCACCGGGGAGAAGGGCAGAAGCATCACGAAAAGATTCACCAGAAACAGTTCTCTCTTGGAGGGGGCTGATTAGGGCAAGGGCAATAAGGTCATTTTCAGAATGTCAAAACATGGTGAACATGATCGGACAGAACGGGCCCCATGAGATGAAGACGTGGGAGTTGGATTCACCTCGATCTAAGCTACGGTTGAAAGGATACAAGGTGTTGAACCTCAGGGACCTATCCGTGAATATTTTTTAGCAAACAGGCCCCTAGAGGAAAAACCGAAAGTGCCTTCAGCCAGTTACATTTTCTGAAACAGAAAGCACAATTTTAGCCGAAGAAGAAACAAAATCCGTTTTCTTATTAGAAAATGCATTTCAGCCAAAAGAGAGAGGAAGTACGCTTTCGAGATAAGAAAACGCACTTTCAGAAATACGTGTCCACTTAACGTACCTAGGCTCGGCTCTAAGCCGCTGATGTGCGGGACCCAGGGGCAGGGGCCAGGCTAGCGTGGGCGTCTTCTTCCTCTTGCTCCCTGCCTCGACGAAAGCAAAGGAGGGCCCGAGCAGGGGCACTGTCGGCAATGTGGCGGCCGGCTCAGGCCACCTCACGCCATGGCGCAGACACCGGTGGGATCGTGGCGTCCTACCGCGCCTGTTCTCGGCCAGAGGGAGGCATGGGGAGGGATGGAGGATGTGGGGGCAGGGGGAACACCTAGAGGCAGAGGCAGGCGGGCGATAGGGGTAGCCGTCAATTTGGGCGATCCCCGGCGAGGTGGAGTAGCTGGGGCGGCTCTACGGGAGGTGGGGAGACGATGGTGGAGTCGGAAAGACGAGGGAGTGGCTAGGGAGGCCGGATAGAGTAGAGGCCGAACGATGGAGCCGGCGGCCAGATGAGGAGACGCAGCCAGGGTGGACTCCGACGACGCACGAGGGGTTGGGGTGATGCTCTAGAGGGTGGGGTACGCGATGGAGGTGGTGGCACAATAAGGGGATGCTCGAGGTGGCCGCACTAGGTCGAACTCCAGCGACCATCGAGGATGAACGGTGAAGCAACAGCGAGATTAGAGCACTCCGGTGGACTATAGAGGCGGGGGAGGAGTGAATGAGCTGCGGGGGACTCGGGGCAAACTTAAATAGCCGAGGGGAGGGCTCTAGAGCCTCGCTAGCGAGCTTGAGCAGTGCTTCTAATGGTGGAGAGTGGCGGGGCACAACACGGGCAGGAAGCTAGCAGCTCATTTAAGGCGAACCATGATGAGGCAGCGCCTCAGGGCGGCGCAGGACATCACGGGGCAGCTCCTAGACAACGATGGAGGTTGGGACGAGGAGGGAGCCGACGAGCACATGGGCAAGAACGCGCCAGAGCTTGCAATCTGCATGACGCAAGCGTGATCAGCACATGCACTGGAGCAAACTGCGGGCCTTGGCGTGGCCGACCATGTCTAGTAGATTGAACTTAGTGCCCTTAGTCTAACTGAAGAAAGAATTTGGTCCTGTTGCAAAGAAGAGATTTGCAGATGGCCCTAAAGTAGACCAGCAGTGATACGTCTCCAACGTATCTATAATTTTTGATTGTTCCATGCTATTATATTACCCCTTTTGGATGTTTATGGGCTTTATTTTACATATTTATATCATTTTTGGGACTAACCTACTAACCAGAGGCCCAGCCTGCTGTTTTATTGCCTGTTTCAGTATTTCGAAGAAAAGGAATATCAAACGGAGTCCAAATGGAATGAAACCTTCGGCAGCGTGATTTTTTGGAAGAATATGATCCTAGGGACTTGGAGTCCACATCAGAAGATCCTCGAGGAGGCCACAAGATACGAGGCCGCGCCCCCCTTACAGGGTGGTGGCCCCCTGTCTCGTGGGCCCCTCGAGTACCTCCTGACCGACTTCTTTCGCATATATAAGCCTACCTACCTAAAACCATCGAATATCAAGATAGATCGGGAGTTCCGCCGCCGCAAGCCTCTGTAGCCACCAAAAACCTCTCGGGAGCCCGTTTCGGCACCCTGCCGGAGGGGGAATCCATCACCGATGGCCATCTTCATCATCCCGGTGCTCTCCATGACGAGGAGGGAGTAGTTCACCCTCGGGGCTGAGGGTATGTACCAGTAGCTATGTGTTTGATCTCTCTCTCTCTCGTGTTCTCTCTAGTGTTTCCTCTATGGCACGATCTTGATGTATCCCGAGCTTTGCTATTGTAGTTGGATCTTATGATGTTTCTCCCCCTCTACTCTCTTGTGATGAATTGAGTTTCCCCTTTTGAAGTTATCTTCTCGGATTGAGTCTTTTATGAGAACACTTGATGTATGTCTTGCCGTGTTTATCTGTGGTGACAATGGGATTTCACGTGCCTCTTGATGTATGTTTTGGTGACCAACTTGCGGGTTCCACCCATGAACCTATGCATAGGGGTTGGCACACGTTCTTGACTCTCCCAGAGAAACTTTGGGGCACTCTTTGAAGTACTTTGTGTTGGTTGGATGAATCTGAGATTGTGTGATGCATATCGTAATCATGCCCACGGATACTTGAGGTGACAATGGAGTATCTAGGTGACATTAGGGTTTTCGTTGATTTGTGTCTTAAGGTGTTATTCTAGTACGAACTCTTTTATAGATTGATCCGAAAGAATAACTTTGAGGTGGTTTCATACCCTACCGTAATCTCTATGTTTGTTCTCCGCTATTAGTGGCTTTGGAGTGACTCTTTGTTGCATGTTGAGGGATTGTTATATGATCTATCTATGTTATTATTGTTAAGAGAACTTGCGCTAGTGAAAGTATGAACCCTAGGCCTTGTTTCCTATCATTGCAATACCGTTTACGGTCACTTTTATCATTAGTTACCTTGTTGTTTTTATTATTTCAGATTACAAATACCTATATCTACCATCCATATTGCACTTGTATCACCATCTCTTCGCCGAACTAGTGCACCTATACAATTTACCATTGTATTGGGTGTGTTGGGGACACATGAGACTCTTTGTTATTTGGTTGCAGGGTTGCTTGAGAGAGACCATCTTCATCCTACGCCTCCTATGGATTGATAAACCTTAGGTCATCCACTTGAGGGAAATTTGCTACACTCCTACAAACCTGTGCACTTGCAGGCCCAACAACGTCTACAAGAAGAAGGTTGTGTTGTAGACATCAAGCAGCCAAGTGTTTGTGCTTTGTAGTGGGGGCACCAGCTTGGGAACGAAGGAATGGATTTGTCTGGTGATGATCACATACTAAGATGATCATCTCTGCAAATTTGCAGCTCATGAGGATAAAGATAAATGGTACTTGTTTTAGAAACCGCTATAATGGCTAGAGTTATGGATTTGAATGATGCACTCACATGGAGATGCATGTTGAGCTGAAATTAGGCAAGGCAGAGTTATATGTCCATATGAAGATGCTGTAGAAATTTCATACCTAATGGATAAACGAAAATGGTACTTGCTTCACACACATCTTCTCTGAACAGAAACTTGCGAAAATTCCTGAGGGAAAAGGGCTAGATGAAATATGCCCAATTTTAGTGGAGGTAGGTTATATGGATAAGACAAGGCCCAGGAAAATTTCCAGCCATAATGGAGCAAGATAAAATATACTTTCTTCATAAACTGAAAATTTTGGACAGAAACAATGAATTGAAGATGAGCTCACATGGAGGCATGAAATGAGCTCAAATTGGGTGGAGAGCTATGATATGATGATATTGAGGTCATGTATAAATTTCAACTCATTTGGATATGCCTAGCTTTTACTCCTTCACAAAGTTTCTTTCTAGACAAAAACTTTGGAAAATCATTAATAAATAATTACTAGGAAAATTAGGTTGAATTTTGGCATGTGGCAATGTTATGGACAGGAAAAGATGTCCAAGAAGGTTGGGGTCAATTGGGCAAAGTAAAATAGCACTTGCTTCACAATGTACAATTTAGGGCAGAATAGGAAACGGAATATTTGAGGATTATTTTTAAACATGGCAACCAAAAGTTTTGCCATATTTGATGAAGATATGACCCAAAAAAATATGAGAATTATTTGGGAATTTCCGGAGTGATGGAAATATAGGTTGCTTCACAACCTAGGGCAAATAGGATAATTCCTTTAATAGAAAAGGAATATTCCCAATAAAAATAATATTGAGATTTGTTCTAGGATGAAAATGGAAAGGTCTAGAGTTAGATTTGGGATGACTAGCCACTCTGGAAATAAAGAAGAGGTCATCTTCTTCAGTTTCCAGACCACCTAGCCACTGAAAAAGAAAACTCAAGCAAAATCCTCAGAAAATCAAAAGAAAAGAAAGGGCCAAAAATCAGGCTGTGACAAACCTCCCCCCTTAAGGAAATCTCGTCCTCGAGATTTGGTTGCTCAGGGACCAAGTATGAATATACTGACTTAAGGAAACCATTTCCAACTCGGGTATCGTTTTTCCTTTATTGATTGTTCCCACTGAATTCTTCATCTCACTTACCTGACTGGTTCTGGGGTGGTTTGCTTCACTGTGTCCACATTATGACATATCTTACCTGACTTGTTCATGCTTATAAACGCTCCAATTATTTTCATATATGCTGACTTAGCTGAGTGTGATTTGTTATCATGACTGAAATATATGCCCGTCTCACAAATCCGAGAGTGATTTCTGATTAACTGTGTCTGTACTGACAATCTTCCATGAAGTGGTGACCAAATCTTCCTGATGAACACCCAAGCTCCAACTCCTTGCATTGGATTTCTCCACTAAATGCAAGTCCTTCGGGTTCCAATCAGTGAGTTGAGGCATAACCATTTCCTGATAGATTTTGACTAATCGTAGGAATTTTTGATTCGTCCTGACTAGCTCCACTGTCTTGAATATCAGATTCATACAAAATATTTGATTGGCGCCTGACATGGCGATCATAAGGGGTGTGACCTTATATAATAATATCATCATCCTTGACTGACGGTGCCTCTAGAGAAAAAAATTGTTCGAAACAGGCTATCCTTTGGTGATTCACATAAGTGAGGGCACATGCTTCGAGATTGTCATTCACATACTAATCATTCATTTTGTCAGCATATCCATGGGCATAGTAGGTTGTGTGTTGCTATACCATGGTCACTGGAGTAAAACTGTTGAATTGACCCTTAGTCTGACTTGGCAGACTCAGATATTTGATCCTGACAAATCTGAGCATATACTATTAACTGAGCGGGTTGTCTGGATAGGGGTCCTTACCAAAATTGAGTAGACCCCGCAGGTGAATATTCATGGTGGTAAATACTAACTCAGACTGTCCGGGGTATCTGCACTATGTGGGTCATGCAACAATTTTCATACCTGCACCACTGGTCTTGCTCCTTCATTATTGTTTTCTTGGTCTGTATCATTGGTTGAAAGAGCTTGGTCATATTGTTTCTTCATGTGACCCTAGGTACTGTCGGGTGCCATATGTCGGCAATCATAACTTTATCCATGTTCAGGTACCGTGGGAACTATACCGGGTTCACATGTGCTTGCATCTAATTCACTTTTGTTGTAAAGCATACCAAGTGGTGACGAATGATATCACCTTGTCGGGAATGAGGAAACTGGCCTTGCTGAGTACTGACAAACTTCTGCTATCCCATGTTGTCTTTCTCCAAAATTTGTCGGTTCTTGTCGTCACCAACTAAGGTGTATAACTGGTTTGCTTATATTGCATGACTCATGAGATTGTCGGATCCTTATCTTGACTTCATCATTATACGGGTGACTTGCAAGAATTTGGCAGCATGCTCCCAATATGAGAATTTGATTCCTGAGGCAGACTTGGGTTCTAATTCTTGCTTCTGACCAAACTGTTGCAGATCTGGTTCTTCAGATGCACTGCCAAATGTTTTCAATTCACTATGTACGATCTTGTACCAATACCATATTGAGGAAGATTGGATGGCTTGTGCTCGAAACTTTCATCAGACAGCTTGCCGAAGAAGACTGGATATCGTGCTTCAGAAGCTTCCCCCCTTAAAGACTTTGCTGGGGGAAAACTCGGTACCTTATGCTGGAAGCTTTTGCGGTTGTCTACTGAAGAAGGCGCAGTACCTTGCACGGGGAATCATCCATGTATCATACTGAGGAAGATAGAGGAACCTTGCATTGGAAGCGTCTCTAGTAGCTTGCAAGGGAAGACTGGGTTGCTTACACTAGAAGCTTCTCATTGTGATATGCGGACCGATTTCCACACACACATACCATCTTAATATTTCTGCTGTTGATTTCTTGTATGAAACAGGGTTTTGCTGGACTATCCTCCCTTCTGAGTATTAAATACAAGCCATATTTTTTTGCTTGCTTCTGGGTATATAATGTTTCAAAATCATCCTCAATGAAGAATCAAACCTTGTATCTTAACCATACCTTTGACTGAGATTATACTGTCGATTTTGCACACAATTCATCTTTTTTTCTGATTCAATCATTTCTGATATGCAGAGCACACACTAAGGCAAACTAGATATTCAGTATCATAATTAGATATCCCCAATCTCAATGCAGTTGGCGGAGGATTCCATACTATTGTGAGGAATGCACACTAGTGCAAACTTGATACAGACAGTCCATCCAGGATTTCTTTTGCATTCAGACAAGATATTCCCAATTTCACTACTATCTGCTGATAATTCCATTCTATTTCGCTAAGCTTCCAAACATTTCAACTCCTTGCTGATTCTTCGGGTCATGTGTCGGTTGACGAGCAACTTTAATAAGGGGAAATATGGCAACACCAACGGCCCAAAGAAAAAAACCAAAAGAAACGACGAAAACAAAAGCACACAAGCATACAACTAATATAAATAATCAAGCAATAACACATATTACTGCTACTCACACAATAATATGCATGCCCACCTAAGCACACAAATCTCGCGAAAACTCCGGTATTATGGTGTAATATGCTGTGGCGGAGTGCATAGAAATGATATCCATGTGTGGAAGGATTTGGCGTAACCAAGGGTACACCATGCGTTGGCTGAACACCGGCTGGATCTGGATGGATACAGAGGCGAGGACGGACTTGGCGATCAAGTATCAAGACACAGAGGTCATGACTACCTCTTCATCAATCGTACGAAAGGAACCGTACACGTCCAAAGAATGGGATGACAGGGTAAAGTAGGGGAGGAAAAGCAAGGCTTGATGGCATTGTCCTTTTCTGAAAACAAAGATCAGTAAGGGTTGCCAGAGGGACGAGATGGAGGGCACGATTCGGGATGGATACTAGTATATTACCGAAATAATATGGGTGGATGGAGAAAAAATATCCACACAATGTTTTAGCATAACTCCCGTAAATGGTGTCTGGAACACTAGGGCATCATTCTGCTGGGACAGAGATGACGCCAAACACCAAAGAGCAGGCATGCTAAGAAGGAGGGTGCAGGTAGTGCATCGAAACCGATGCCACCAACACTCACAAGGAGGGTGCAGGGTGCAGGTAGAGTCTATATGCATGCTATGCAACAAACAAATGTTGTAAACAAGTGCAACGAACCAACTAGGATCTATACTACCATTTTCTAACGTTCACGTAGGCAAGGGCGTCCTATAGCCAGACCTGCTCTAATACCAAGCGTCGTGGCACCCCGGCTCAGAGAAACCGGAACGTCCCGTATTCCTGCCCAGAGACCGAGAAGAAGTCTTTTCAATATGACACTGCTTAGCATAGAACAAATCAGCTCTTTATTACAGTCCATATGGATACAATGGATTCCGATATAAAGAGGAATTACATCAACACGCTGACGCTACGCCTGCCACAGTTGCTCTATGAAAGCAACAGAACAACTAGGAGCGGCGGAATAACTATTGGCAGCGGAAGAACGAACGGAGATGATGAACTCCACTCTGCAGGGACTCTGGCTGGAAGGCTTATCCTAGCTCACAAACACGGAATCCATGGCAAACAAGCAATCAAATCCGACATGACATGCAAACTGCCATGACACGCTAGGTCAGTACATTGAATGTACTTGCAAGATCACAATAACCAAAATCAGTCAAGACCAACAACATCATGGCAATTGCAGGTTAAGCAGGAATGAACATGAGATCATCAAAACAACATGGCACGAACAACATGAACATGGTACAGCTAGAAAAATATGAGCATGGCATGAACATATGAATCTAACGATACTAGCATGCAACTTGTTAGCACTACCATGCACCACTTATTCTGCTCGGTTTACCTCGTAACCATCACATGCATCAGTTACCAACCTCGGACATCTCGCGATCATCTTAGGATCAAATCAAGCTTGGTATAAAAAATACTATAGCAATCATTACATGACCACAAGGAGCTTGATCTTCACCCTCGATTCTCGCACAACATCACAAATATCCATCAAATCGGTATCCTCGATACCACGGTGATTATTCACGGATCACAAACGGAACCACACTTGGTTCAACGGGTTACCTCGTAACCAAACGATGATCATTCACGGATCACATAACCTACTTATCTCGTCATCGTACCGAGGTTGTTATTAATCACATCGTTATTGTTATTACTGTTGACCCATATTGTGACCAACTACGAACTAGGCCTTATCTGCGGGCGCTGCTATTGATAGATTAAACACACACTCTGCAGAGGTTACTACACTATACCCACACCACGGAATCCAAGGCCTCGCAATCCTATTCAGGTGGACCAACGGTGTTCCGACAAAACCGATTATTGCCCATGACACTCTCCTGACCACTCTGACTAACTCCCCTATGGGCTAAGTCATGTGTGGCCCCGTGCCTACCAAAGACATCAACGGCCACTGTAGTCGCAAAACATGGCCACCGTCATGGCAAAACAATAAACGGTCCCAAACGGGGACAACTCGGGTACAACAAAAACATCGGGCACACAAGGCTTATGCCATCCTACCTGATCAGGGTAGCACCCGAGCATAACCTTCCCTCATTGGAGGCACTGACAAGAGGCTTGACAATAGACCCAGTTAGGACCTTCCCATAAAGGCAAATGTGATTGCACTGGTCAGCTCGATATGGTGGCACCATGACTCAACCAACAGCTGTTCAAGTTCAATTAAGTCCAGCTAAACTTGAATGCGACAAGCTGAGTCATAAGAAAATAACATGAGGCAACTATAATGCCTGAGCATCATATCAACATAAGCATGGTTGTCCAACATCACTTCTTAACATATCAACAACAATAAATCATATATCCGACTGAGCATGGCATACTAACTAGCATGAACATCACAAGTACACTACTCAGAAACATAGCAGGACCAAGAGCATCAACAATAAATACCATGCAAGAACATATCAAGCATTCTAACAGGTAAGCATATAACCAGCTAGATGCAAAGAAACATGCATATCCACAGTGCTTGGTAACCGACAATAGTCATGCAACGAAGAACATTACCAATAACAACAGGTACTACTACCAAGCCTGACATACGAAAGAAATGCTGCCAACTATTACGTGACAACCAGATGCATCGAAACATAGCACGAAAGTGAACATGAAACTCTAAACATCACTGAAACCACAACAACAGTAGCAAAACCAGCAGACATTTATTAAGTATTCATGTTGAAAACCATGTCTACTGCATGACTATCATGCAAGTGGCTGTTGTGGCTTGCCTGGGGATGAAGAAGGCACCGGGGAGAAGTGTAGAAGGATCGCGGAAAGATTCATCGGAAATAGCTGTCTCCAGGAGGGGGGCTGATTAGGGCAAGGGAAATAAGGCCATTTTCAGAATGTCAAAACATGGTGGACATGATGGAAACCGAACAGGCTCGACGAGACTGTTCGCACATGAACACGTCACCGTGTACCATCGATGCCGGGGGTGATGCACCATAGCTTACGTCGAAGGAGACCCGCCGGAAGCGCGCTACGCAAGACAGTCCGGCGGGCGCTTTTGTACACCCGAAACCCCACACACCCGGGAGGGACCCCGTCAGGGCATGCGGCGGCTAAGGGCTGCCCTAGGTCGGCCTGATCGCCACTAGGGCCTCAAGGTTCGCTACCCTGCAATGAAGAAGAATGAACGAAGAACGAGGAAGAAGAACAAGGGAGAAGGAAAAGTAAAGGTAAAAGGTGTAGATAGATTTGTTCGATTGTGTGTTGTCGTTCAATCGGCCATCAACTCTTATCTATATAAGAGGCAGATGGACCTCCTGTACAAGAAAAGGATTTGAGTTGCCGTCCAAATCATCAAAATCTAACCAAACTCGGACTTCTCACGACCTCCGGCCGGGATGATCCGGCCTAGCCAAGTTTTCTGACAGCAGCCCACTGTTTTGGCTCTAGAATCCACATACGACCTCGGATTGGGACGAGTTTTATATCAAAATCAACCACCTCGATGAAACACAGGACTTTCATGTTGAGCACTTTTTGATATGAGGTCGTCTTGAGGGAGTTTCGGGCTGTTTTATAACATCTGCAACACAAAAACTGCCCGGACGTCCGGACTTCTACCCGGACTGTCCGGCCTCCTACCCGGACTGTCCGGCCTCCATCCGGATCACCCGGGACTGAACCTAGATCATGCGGCTTCATCGCCAACCTTCTGTAGCCTTCGTGCTTCAATTACCCGGATGATTCGGACCCCGGCCCGGATGATCTGGCCAAACATTGCTGCAGTGCATGGTTTTACCTATAACTTTTGCATACGACCTTGGATGGGGATGATCTTTATATCAAAATCGTCCGTTTTGACGAGGCGAAGAACTTTGTAGTTGTCATGTTTTCCATCAGAGGCAATCTTGGGTGCCTAACCAGCCGAATAGTATTCTGAATACAAAATCTCAGTACTTCAAACACAACTTCGGCCTTAGAGATGAGATCGGATGGCTATGGCCCAAATATCAAAGTTTTTTCTTTTGAAAATACGGAACTTTCTCACTTTGAGTACTTTTCCATTTGACGCCTTCTTAATTACATTTTTAACCATGCCAAAATCTAGTGTCAACACATGCCCCCCTGTTTTTGGGCAAAACTTGTGTGCCGAAAAATAACTTGCATGAAGTTTGTTCTAAGCGCGATGTCAACACTCCATCGACCATTTTGTACATGCTTTGGACGATAAGTATATATCGGCCATTTAGATGAGCAACAAAAGTGAAGCTAATCGAACATATAATGATTTGGTAATATCATTTCATGATGTAAGAAATTATATTGCATCCATGGATTAAGATAAGCCCATTGAGGGTAACCAATCATACCTTCGGCTTGGTCCTTCATAGCTTTCACTCTTTTCCTGCTTCACCTTTGTCGCACTCCTTGTAAAGGAAGCTCGCACATAATTCTTATTTTGAATATTTCCTTTGGGAACCCATGCCATGTTTCTCTTTTCAAGTTCTTGTGCACTAAGCTTTTGCAACTTCTTCTTTTGCCAATACGATAAGCCGAGTGGGCACCCCGGCTGCGATTTTGTTTGAAGTAATGGCAAATCAACTTTTTCCCTTCAGATTTGGCACTTGATTGACTTGCCTCATTGCCTTTTGTAGCCAATATCAACACTTTAATTGGCTCTTTTCATTTGAGATTATATCTAAAGTGGCACTATTACGACCATCTCTTTTGACGCGGTAGACTTGCTCAACCACCTCCTTATTCTTCCTTGTGCTCCAGACCGATTCTTTTTTGAAACGGTCTTGAACATATGACTGCTCATTGAACGTTGGTCTTCTTGGAGCTGCATAATACTAGCGAGATGGTTTATAATAATATGGAGAATGTGCCCTAGTATCATACTTGTCCCATGATGTATATGGATTTACGTGACCATAGGGAGGCATCCACGACATTGGCATTGGCGGCCCAAAATAAGGATATGAACAAGTGGCATTCAAATTTCTTCTTGCCAATATCGATCCTTGGATCTGCGCCTAGAGGGTGATCTTGATGCTTTTGCATTAGTTGGCCGATAAGCACTGTTCTCATCACTTATCTTCTGATATTTTTCCAATAGTTGCACGAAAGTGACTTTCGACTTTTTACCTTTGTGCTTACATCGGCCTTAGTTTTCTTTGGTTGTGCTTGCATTGATCTTTGGATTTTCTCGTTGCCCCCTAGTACTTGGCATCTTTTGTGCAACCTCGATGGAATTTTCGCCCTCAAGAATATTATCATTATGCTCTTGGACAACTTCCTTGCTTGAAAGCTTGATCCCATTACCCACGGGCCTTACCTTCTCGTGTTTATATGGATTGGCTTGAAGTAGCCGATACAAAAACCGTTTGCCGTCAGGACCAATCGGAATAGACTAGTCATCCCTTGGCGTTTCAACAAGTTTCAATCATCCTTTTTCAATGGCCGATTTAACTATTTGACGAAACATATTGTAATCCTCAAAACTATGCTTGAACGAATCATGCAACTTACAATACATTCGTCCTTGGATAGATGGTTTTTCATGGTGATCAAGAACTCTAATGTATTTATTTTTCAGCAACAAATCAAATATTTGATCAAACATGCTTGAATTGAAGGGATGCTTCTCATTTTCTAGCCGATCTTTGTGTGAGAACGGCTTTCCAGGTAAGCAAACGAATGGTTTAGAATACCCCATTCGGCTATGCATTGTGTTTTGCAATTTATCTCCGATGTCTTTGGATAAGATATTATACTATCATCAGTTTTCTCAATAGAATTTAACCTTGGCTTTAAAATTCTGAAATGAAAATAGTTAGAACACATATGTCTCAATT
Source organism: Aegilops speltoides (assembly GCA_021437245.1). Lineage (NCBI taxonomy): Eukaryota > Viridiplantae > Streptophyta > Magnoliopsida > Poales > Poaceae > Aegilops > Aegilops speltoides. Next base: position 272,420,115 of record CM038144.1, on the reverse strand, counting down.
GAGACCAAGTGCATACCAAGCAAGAAACAAGCAAAGCTACCCAATTATATATGAAGTTTTGATAAAGCAATGGGGAAAACTTTGGCTGCAATAATAAGTCACAATCGGTCTTTATCAATGGCACAATGTGTTGACCGATATGCTTTGCAACGATTTTATTGCTAACAAATAAATTACCCTTCTTCATTGGTCTTTCAAGATTGCTTATGAGAATTTTTCTAATAGAAGCATCAACAATAAAGTTGCGACCAAATTGGAAGATAGGTAAATCACTTGCTAGACATACCTCTTCGAATACGTTGGGAGAACTTGATGGTTGCATTACTTGAACGATATCTTGTTCCCCTTTCGAATAGCTCCCCAGCGCCTTGTCATCCTCTTTTTCTAGAATAGATTCGGCATATGTAATATTTGATTCGGTCTTTTCAATAACCAGATTAACTTTGTTTTCCGAATCACCACTCTTTTTGATAATTCTACCCACACCCAATGCTTTCTCTTTTTGACATAATCTAGCTTGTATTGCAATAGAATTAATAGGATTTCCCTCTTTTATTAATTCATGTAGAACAACATTGCATTCGTCCCAAAAAGACGTAAGGTTTTTCTTAATGACCCAATCTGGATAGAATTACACCCCGATACATTTAGACTCTTTCGGTAACGAGATGTCGCCGAAATTCTGTAATTGTGCAGGGAAAACATTGTATGCTACGATACTAGGGAAAACATTGTATGCTACGAAATTCCGAAATTCTGTAATTCTGTATTTTTCACTTATTCGGCTATTAGCATGAAGTTGCAAAGCCGAATTATGAATACCTATAGTTGCATATGGTGCCAAAACATTAGTAGCATGAAGTGTATCATATGATGGTTCCGGGTAATTGGCCGGATAACTAGTAGTAGCATGGCCAATTCTCCTATCCACCGGCATATTTGGATTCACATATTGCAAGTTAGTTGCCGATGAATAAAAAGGTGAAACACTTTGTTGCATACTATCGGAAGTTCCTATGTGAGGTGTTTCAACTTGATTAACCGAACTCATCATGTGTTTCATCGGCATATGGATTTCTGGGGTTGCCGATGCATGGGAGTTAGAATACATATGTTGCATGTTGCTAAAATTATATGAGGTAGAAGCATGAAGATTTTGTTGCATCGGCTCTTGCACATAATTAAATGCATGATTGATAAAGCTAGGGCTAGACGATACATTATGCTCATTTAATGATCTAGCAACAACATATGCATTATTTTCATCTACATATGTGAATTGGGTACTCATATTACCTTTGTAGATTTCAAACCCTAGATGATGATCTCTTCGTAGCAAGAACGGGCCGGAGATCGTTCAAAGCTTCGTCCCCAGTGGAGTCGCCAAAAGGTGTGTTCGCACACGAACATGTCACCATGTACCCTCGACACCAAGGGTGATTGTCAGGACCCCGACTCAATGCCATATCGATCTAGCCTGTAACACCTCATATCACTTTGCGGCCTCACGCACGGTATTCCCACGGGTGTCGCCTTACCTTTGCCCGGGACCGTTTGCGCCTTTTGGCACACATATATGATAGTGTCGCTAGCATCCATATGATAAGGAGCCCGGGCTGACATGGCTAGTCGTAAACCCAAAGTGGCATAGACTTACAGGGACAGGCATCCATGACCCAGCATCGAACATGTCGGTCATCAGCGAGTGAGTTCCGGGCTGTAGCACTAGGCTAGAAGGACTCCGATAAACTGGGCTGTAGCGGGCTAACAGGACCCCGGTACTCAACGCGTGACATTTCCCCGAAGGGATAGACACATGAACGAAGAAGGACAAATGCCGGCCAACCTAAGTGTTCCGGAGCAGTAGCAAGCTACCATGGCTCAGTGGAAACACTAGGAGACATTTCCCGGTAAGAGAGGCTACTAAAGATAAACAACTAGATAGTCAGATCCCACACATACCAAGCATTTCAATCATACACACAATATGCTCGATATGTGCAAATACAACAAGGCATCACAACATGACTCTACAACACAAGTACTTTATTTAAAGGCTCAGAGAGCCATACATAGCATACACACAAGTACGGGTCACACGACCCACATTCAAGTCATACAAGCATACAAGCCAACAATGAATTAACTTGTCCGAGTACGCATAACTAATAAAATAAAAGAGGCTTGGGTAAGCCTAGCTATACTACATGGTCCTTCACAAGCTCGGGATCACCACCGGCCTTAGTCTACTCATCGATGTCAACGCTCACGAAGAACCCGTCTTAAGGGGTTGTAGCATCTTCTAAAAATATAAATTAAAGCAACATGAGTACAAAGGTACTCAAAGAAGACTTACATCGATCCTACATACATGCACATTATCAAGAAGGGTTGGTGGGGTTATTGCAGCAAGCCAGCTTTGACTCTTGGCTAAGCTTATCCTCACGAGACTCCAACTTGAAATGGTTTTATGACTCGAGTCCACTACTCACCACTTCAATACACTACCGAGGATCCACCTCCGTCTTCCTATGGAAGAGCCATCCTCGGCACTCACGCTTATCTTGAGGCTTTTAGTAGTTTCCATTTACTTGTCTATGAACTGTATAGGCAACCATGTAGTCCTTTACCGCGGACGCAGCTATTCGAATAGATGATGTTAACCCTGCAGGGGTGTACTTCTTCATACACGCTCTCACCACTTACCGCCGTTTACATGACATGTACTCGGCAACCTTCAAGCGGAAGCCCAACGTGGGTGTTGGCCACGACCTACCTGAACACCTAAGTCTCTAGTCCAGGTTTATCGCCTATTCAGGTTCCATCTGCATGGAGTCCGGCCGAGGATTCCACATACGGCCCCGAACGATGTGAACAGGGTTCCGAGACACCTAACGGGTGCCCGGTATACCTTGCCACATACCTACCGCATCAGAGCCCACCCAACGGTCAGCGCTGTCCACGGCCTCCAGTAGGCTACAAACACCAGAAACTACTTGCAACTCCTGGACAGAGGACTAGGGTGAATAAGAAGCTGAGAGGGTCCATTGGTTTCGGGCCCAATGCATGGTAGTAGCTGATTCTTAAATCACACATACAGATCTCAGTGCTTAAGGATGGCTTCAATGAAACAACCCACCATGTACTCCTACATGGCCTCTCATCGATACCTTTACCAAATCGTGTTCAACACATTACTCTCATACTGACACGATCATTTCACTCTAGCCCATCACCCAGATGAACCAGACCTGACACGACTCTAAGCATAGCAGGCATAGCAAGGTAGGAACAACACATTCATATGGCTCAATCAACTCCTACACATGCTAGTGGGTTTCATCTAGTTACTGTGGCAATGACAGGTCATGTAGAGGAAATGGGTTCAACTACCGCAGCACACAACAGTTTGAATCGTGTTGTCTTAATGCAGTAAAAGAGAGCAGAAGCGAGAACATGGGATTGTATCGATATGATCAAATGGTTGGTTGCTTGCCTGATGGGTCGGTGCACTGGTATTGTTCTTCGTTGGGGTAATCACGGTACTCCTCAGGGGCAGGACCTGCCGCAGAGAGCATCGATGCACAAACATCACCAAACAATATGATGCATGCATGAGACATGGCAAAATGAGTGTATTGGGCTAATGCAACTAAGCCCAGATGGGTTTGAACTATTTTGAACCAAAGATTCAAGTTTCAAACTCATAAGTGGCCCTTTTAAGTGCTTAAACTTGTTCTGTGCTAAACAGCAGGTTAGCTTGTTTAAACATGCATGAAACTAGTACAGATGGATAGATTGGATTTTTCTGATCATTTTTCATATATAACACTTTGCATTTGGAGCTACAGATTAATTTCTATGATTTTTTGAAGTTTGTGGTATTTTCTGGAATTTCCTGTGTAAAAGTAATTCCAGTAAATAACTTACTGAGTCAGCATTGCGTCAGGATGATGTCAGTGGTCAACGGAGCTGGTCCAGGTCAAACTGACCAGTGAGTCCCGCATGTTAGTAGTTAATTAAACTAACTAAATTTAGTTAAAACTAATCGGGGTTAATTAGCAGAGGGGGGCCCCACTTGTCATAGACTCAGGGGAGTCAACCTGGACCCACCCTAGTCAAAGTCAAGGGTCAAACACGCCGGTGTTTAGCCGCCGGCGAGGCCAGACGCGGCGGTGGAAGTGCATTTGTGCTTTCCGGTGACCAAATGAGCGGCGGAGAGCATCTACGTGTAGCTGGGAACGAGCCACAGCTCTTGGTGGTGGTGGTTGAGCTCCGGGTGGCTGGAAACATTGCCGGTGACGACTTTGGCGGTCGCCGGAGTCGGGTGAAGACAAATTCGAGGCTACGGGACACGGGGAGGCTCGTGGTGAGGTGCGTTGGGCTCCTGGGGCTGCGGTGAGTGCATTGGACATGGTGGTGTGGCCGGTGGTTGGCCGGAGACACGTCAGCGACGAGCTCGGCGGCGGTGCGTGCGGTGAAGCTCTGTGCGCTCGCTGTGGTGCACGAGAGCGAGAAAGGAAAAGGGGAGGAGGTAGCCAGGCTCATGGCGGTCTTGAGGAAGCTGACGGCGTGGTCGGGGATGAGCTGGTGCGGCGGCGATGGCGAAAGGGATCTCCGGCGGTGGCAGGGTCAAACGAGGTCGGTGTAGTGACTTCGGGGCAAGTGAGCGCTCAGGGCTCGGCTCGATCGAAGGAATGGAGGGCCGCGAAGCTCCTGGACACGGTGGCGCGGCGCAGGGACGACGGAGAGCACGACTTCGGCGACGGTGCGGCGGCGGTGGCGTCGGCCATGGTGCGGGAGAGCGAGGCAGAGTAGCTGGGGAGGAGGGGGCGTGTCTGTGAGCTCGAGGGAGGAGTGGGCGATCGACCCAGGGCGGCAGAACGGCGAGGGGAGGAAGCAGAGCGGCGGGCAGCTGCGTGGCACGCTCTGGTGCCGACGTCGAGCACTGGCTGCTGCTCGGCGGCTAAGCAGCTCACTGAGCGGTGGCTGGGCTGGGCCGGCTAGGTGGGCTGGCTGGTGGGCTGCCAGGTTAGTTCCCTGTCTCTCTTTTCATTTATGTTTTCTATTCTTTTGTGTAGCTTTGTGGACTTTCTAAAAATACCTAAGCAACTCCAAAAATCCCCAAACTGCTCATGCCCACTCTTTAAAATATAAACAACATGGAACATTTTAGTTTAGGATTATTTGAACATTTAAAATATTTTGTAAATTTTAAATGCCCAAATTCAAATACTTATGATTTAATTCAAGGACCTTATGTCAGGACCCCGACTCAATGTCACACCGATCTAGCCTGTAACACATCATATCACTTTGCGGCCTCACGCACGGTATCCCAACGGTGTCGCCTTACCTTAGCCCGGACCGCTTATGCCTTTTGGCACACGATATGATAGTGTCGCTAGCATCCATATGATAAGGAGCCCGGCTGACATGGCTAGTCGTAAACCCAAAGTGGCACAGACTTACAGGACAGCATCCATGACCCAAAGATCGAACGTGTCGGTCATCACGAGAAAGTTCCGGCTGTAGCACTGGCTAGCAGGACTCGGTACTCAATGCGTGACATTTCCCGGGGACGTACACAGAACGAAGAAGGACACATGCCGCCAGCCTAAGTGTTCGGAGCAGTAGCAAGCTACCAAGGCTCAAAGGAAACACCAGGAGACATTTCCGTAAGAGAGGCTACTAAAGATAAACAACTAGATAGTCGATCCCACACATACCAAGCATTTCAATAACATACACACAATATGCTCGATATGTGCAAATACAACATGGCATCACAACATGACTCTACGACTCAAGTATTTATTCATTAGGCCCGAGGAGCGAGATATTACAAGCGTGGGTCTCATGACCCAACATTCGAGAGCATACAAATCAAAACACAAGCGAAGCTAACATGTCCGAGTACGTACATCTACAAATGAAAAAGGCTTGAAAGCGACTATCTACCAGATCTGCCGAGGGCACAAGATCGTAGCTGAGGTAACAAGTTAAACGTCAAGTCCACGTGGAACTACTAGCGAGACCAAGTCTCTCTGCAAAAACATAAAATAGGCAAACGTGAGTACAAATGTACCCAAAGAAGACTTACATCGTAACTAACTACATATGCATCATTATCAACAATGGGGATGGTGGAGTTTAACAGCAGACAAGCCAGCTTTGACTCGTGGCTATCCTAAACTACGATTCGCAAGTAACTCTTTTGGGGTGGCACACGAGTCCACATATTCACCATATCAATACACCACTATGGATCCGCCCCCGCCTTCCCACGAGAACGCCATCCATAGCACTCACGCTTATCTTGCGATTTTAGAGTATCCACTTCACTTGTCTATGAACTGTACAGCAACCCGTAAGTCCTTTTCATGACACGGCTATTCAATAGATGATGTTAACCTGCAGGGTGTACTTCTTCACACACGCTCACCACTTACCGCTGCCATACACGACATGTACTCGGCAACCTTCAAGCGAAGCCCAACGTGGGTGTCGGCCACGGCCTACCTAAACACTCAAGTCCCTAGTCCAGTTTATCGCCTATTTGGGTTCCATCTATGAGGAGTTCCGCCAAGTTTCGCTCACAGCCCCAAACGATGTGAACAGGTTCCGTGACACCAAACGGGCGCCGGTTTACCTGCCACGTGCCTACCGTGATCACAGCCCACCCCTACGGTCAGCATCAAGACGGCCTCCAAAGATACTACAAACACCGAAACTACTTGCAACTCCCCGGACAGAGGACAGGGGTGATTAAGAAGTTTAGAGGGTCCATTGGTTTCGGGCCCAATGCGTGGTAGTAGCTGAATCATGGATCACAAACACGTAACTCAGTTCCTCGAGGGCGGCTGCAATGAGACAACCCACCATGTACTCCTACATGGCCTCTCACCACTACCTTTACCAAATCGTGTTCACACATTTAGCTCACACACAAGAGGACATGTTCACACACCTCCGATTCATCCTCGATGGATCGACCGACTCAACTCTAAGCAAGAGGCATGACAAACAAGCATGAATGAGTAGGCACAACAGGCTCAAACAACTCCTACTCATGCTAGTGGGTTTCATCTATTTACCGTGGAATGACAGTCATGCAAAGGATAAAGGGGTTCAGCTACCGCAGCAAGTAATGAGATGAATCGTTGTTGTCCTAATGCAAAGAAAAGAGAGCAGGAGCGAGAAAGTGGGATTGTATCGAAATGAACAAGGGTTTTTGCTTGCCCGCACTTCAAGATATTATACTTCTTCATCGGTGTCATCGAACTCGTCGTCAAACCATGTCTATCGAGAGGGAACAGTTACCGGCAAACACAGAAGAACACAATCAATGCAATGCGACAATATGATGCATGCTATGACATGGCAACATGCTGGTGTTTTGAGCTAATGCAACTAGCAACAAAGTTAAATGAAGTTGGTTTGAATACATGATTCAAATTCAAACTCCATATATGATTATTTAAATGCCCTTTATTTGTTTTGTCCAAAACAGAGGACAAACATTGTTCAAACATGCATGAAAATGGTACAGATGGATTCCTTGAATTTTTCTGATAATTTTTCATATATAATTTATTTGATTTGGAGCTACGGTTGATTTTATATGAATTTTAGAAGTTTTAACTATTTTCTAGAATTTCCTGAATTAAAATAAATCTAGAAATTAGTTATTGCGTCAGCCTGACGTCAGCACTACGTCAGCAGGTCAACGGGGCTATTCCAGGTCAAACCTGACGTGTGGGGTCCACACGTCAGTGGCTCAGTCAGCTAACAGGGTTAATTAGTACTAACTAAAAGTTAATCTAGGCTAATTAGTCCCTGGACCCACACGTCAGTGACTATGGGATTAACTTAGGTTAATTCTAACACTTAGCTAATTATCGTGGCCGGGCCCGCATGTCGCTGACCACGGGTGGTCAAACCCTCGTCACCGAGGCTAATACGCCGATGCTCGTCGCCGGGCGCATTTACAGACGGCGGGCAGCTCGGAAACACGCCACGGGCGGCGGTTTTACGCGTGGTTGGCGCTCGTGAATAGCCGAGGGTGCGCCGATCCAATCGGGCGAAGCGGCAGCGGCCGTGGTGGCTGGAGTCGCTGGAACGAAGCTTCAGGGCGGCGCCGGAGTTCGGTCTCAGCGGTTTCAACGCTGCGGTGCACAGCAGAGCAACCGGAGGGGTTTTGGGCTTCGACATTGCGCCGAGCACGGCCAGGCGCTGCTTATGCGGCTCTAGGTGACGGTGGCTATGGCGGCGATAAAGCACGGCGGCGGCGAAGCTCTGCTCGTTGCGGACGGCAGCTAGAGAGGGAGGTAGAGCACGGAGAGAGGGGAATCGATGGCGGAGCTCACAGCGGTTGCGGAGGTGGCCTCGGCGTGCTCGGGAAGCTCGAGGCGGTGAATCGCCGCGACGATCTTCGTGGCCGACGGGAAAACGGCGGCGGCGGCGTTAGAAGTTGCTCCAGGCGTGGCTGCGTGAGGTGGAAGAGGGAGTCGAGGCGAGCCTGGGCGCGGCTTGCGAGGCGTGGGCTGGCGGTGGCACACGGCGAACGGCGTCGGTGGCGATGGGGTCAGGCTGGGCGCGAGCTGTGGGGACAGAGGAGGGGGAAAAGAGCGAGGGGGAGCGCGAGGGGGTTCCAGGGGCGTGCGTGGCGTCGCGGGGAACGTCCAGGAGAAGGAGGAGGCAGCCAGGCAGGGAGGAGGTGGAAGCAGGAGGTGGCGCGCGCGCGCGGCGACCACGCTCCCTGCCTACTGGCGAGGGAGGAAGACGACAGGGGAGTGGCGGCGGTGGGCTGGGCCGCCAGATGGGCTGCCAGCTGGGCCGCCAGATGGGCGGTAGGCGGCATGTAAGTTGGCCTGTGTTAGTCTCTCTCTTTATATTTCTGTTCTGTTCTGTTTTGTTTTGATTTAGTAAAATACTAAACCATTTTATAAAATCCTGAAAATAATTATGTGGCTAGAACTAAAATATACCATACCACATAAAATGTTCCAGAATTATTGGACATATATTAACTATATATAAAATATATATCCAATGCAAATAGTTATTGAATTTATTTCAAAGGCCCAAAATAATTAACTCTGAGATACCAAAAATATTGTTTTGAGTTTTACCTCTTTGCAATATTTTCAGGGAATAAGAGGAACATTTTCTTGGACTTCTCTGAGAAGATTTAATGTTGATCATTTTTAGAAAGTTTTCTGAGGCTTTGAAGATCCCTCAATTCAAATTTCATTTGAATTAAAACATGATGCACACATGAGGGTCTAACCTAGTGCATAACAGAACCAGGGATGTGACACCTTAGGATGACCTAGAAAACTGTGCACCACTTTTGGCAGAGGTTCTGAACTAAGACAAAAATGATGGACATTTTAGAAGGGCATTTTAGGTTCATTGAAAATATTTTTAGTAAACCCTAGTTGGATTCAGAGGGGGCTGGGGGCTCTGTCATCCCCATTTCAGGTTTCTATTGAATGGAATAGACATGATGCAACACTCTAATGCATGAACTAGCTAGGGTGTGACAACTCTCCCCCACTCAAAAGAATCTCTTCCCAAGATTTAGGTTCCTCCGGGAAGAAGGCGGGATACTCAAGCCGAAGACGATCTTCCCTTTCCCAAGTTGCTTCTTTCTCGTAATGGTGTGACCATTGAACCTTGAGAAACTTGATATTATGCCGCCGAGTGGTACGCTCGGCTTGATCGAGGATACGAATGGGGTACTCTCGATACGTGAGATTATCTTGAAGATCAAGCGTTTCGTGGTCCACTCCACGGATAGGATCCGAGAAGCAACGCCTGAGTTGAGAGACTTGGAAGACATCGTGGACTCTGGAGAGATGCGGAGGTAGTTCCAATTGGTAGGCAACTTCTCCTCGTTTGGCAAGAATGCGAAAAGGTCCAATGTAGCGAGGAGCCAATTTGCCTTTGATACCGAAACGATGGGTTCCCTTCAGAGGAGTAACTCGAAGGTAAGCCTTCTCGTCAACCTCAAAAGTCATAGCCTTATGTTTTCGGTCATATTGACTCTTTTGGCGAGATTGGGCTGTTTTCAAATTTTCACGAACGATGCGAACTTGCTCTTCTGCTTCCTGGATCATATCCAGGCCAAAGAATTGTCTTTCCCCGGTTTCTGACCAGTTAAGAGGCGTTCGACACCTCCGTCCATAGAGGAATTCAAAAGGGGCTTTACCCAAGCTAGATTGATAGCTGTTGTTGTAAGCAAATTCAGCAAATGGAAGGCATTTCTCCCGATCCATTCCGAATGAGATAACAGAAGCTCGAAGCATGTCTTCTAGAATCTGGTTGACGCGTTCTACTTGACCACTTGATTGAGGGTGAAAGGCAGTGCTAAAGGAAAGGCGGGTTCCCATAGCATTTTGGAAACTTTCCCAAAATCGAGAGGTGAAGAGACTTCTCGATCCGAAAGTTAATTTCAAAGGAACACCATGGAGAGACACTATTCGGGAGATGTATAAGTCTGCTAACTGACTAGCGGTTATACTCTCGCGAACAGGCAAGAAATGGGCCACTTTAGAAAGACGATCGATAACGACGAAGATAACATTATTCCCTCTCTTGGTCCTGGGAAAACCGATGATGAAATCCATACCAATTTTATCCCATTTCCATTCGGGAATAGCTAAGGGTTGAAGGGTGCTAGCAGGCCGTTGATGCTCGCTTACACGCATTTACGTATGTCGCAGTTAGCAATATACTGAGCAATTTCTCTCTTCATCCTAGTCCACCAGAACCTCTGGCGTAGGTCCTGATACATCTTAGTGCTACCAGGATGAATGGTGAGAGGAGATTCATGAGCTTCCTTAAGGATCAATCGCCTCAGATTTCGCACTTTGGGAACCACTAGACGGTTCCCGAAGTATACGACTCCTTGATCATCAATGGAGAAACAATTCACAACTCCTTTCTTGATGTTTCTTTTGATACGGGAAATCTCCGGATCTATCTTCTGAGCTTTGATGATCTGATCCGTAAGGGTAGGTTTCGCCACCAAGGTGGAAAGAAATCCTTGAGGAACAATGTGAAGGTTAAGTTTCCGAAATTCCTCGTGGAGAAGTGGTTGACTTTGTTGCAACATCAGATTGTTGCAATAAGATTTTCGACTTAGCGCATCAGCCATAACGTTGGCTTTTCCTGGGGTGTAAGTTATTCCCAAGTCGAAATCTGTGATCAACTCGGCCCAACGTCTTTGCCTGAGATTCAAATCCGGTTGGGTGAATATGTACTTCAGACCTTGGTGATCAGTGAAGATTTCGCAATGATTACCGAGGAGGTAATGTCAATAGGTTTTGAGTGCATGGACTACAGCTGCAATCTCTAGATCATGAGTAGGGTAGTTTTCCTCATGTGGGTGGAATTGCCGTGAAGCATAAGCAATTATGTGTCGGTCTTGCATGAGAATGCAACCTAGTCCTTGTCGCGAGGCGTCGCAATAGATAACAAAGTCCTTGGAGAAATTTGGTGGTACCAGTACGGGAGCAGAAGTCAAGCATCTTTTCAGTTCCTGGAAACTGTGCTCACATTGTGGAGTCCACACGAAATATTTATCTTTCTTGAGTAGTTCAGTTAGAGGTTTAGCAACTTTGGAGAAATTGTCGACAAAGCGGCGACAATAGCTCGCTAGGCCGAGGAAACTCCGAACTTGCTTGACCGATTCAGGTGGAGTCCAATTAAGGACGGCTTGAACTCGCTCGGGATTGACAGCAACACCTTTACCAGAAATTACATGTCCTAGATAGGTCACTTCTGGCAACCAAAATTCGCATTTAGAGAACTTGGCATAAAGGCGATGCTCTCGAAGTTTCATCAACACTAGCCTTAGATGTTCGGCATGTTCTTCCTCATTCTTGGAGTAGATGAGTATATCATCGAGGTAAACCACGACGAATTTATCCAAATACTCCATGAAGATTGAGTTCATTAACCGAGAGAAGGTGGCCGGAGCATTGGTTAAACTGAAGGACATGACGGTGTACTCGTATTGGCCGTAACGAGTAACAAAAGCCGTTTTGGGAATGTCCCCGTTCCGGATTTTGATTTGATGGTAGCCCAACCTCAAATCCATCTTCGAAAAGACTGAGGATCCAGCGAGCTGATCATACAGATCGTTGATCCTGGGAAGCGGATACTTGTTCTTTATTGTGACCAAGTTGATGGGTCGATAATCTACAACCATCCGGTCTGTACCATCCTTCTTGACGAAGAGGACGGGGGAAGCCCATGGAGATAAACTAGGACGGATGAAACCCTTTTTCAAGGACTCATCGAGTTGTTTCTTAAGTTCGGCTAGTTCTAGTGGTGCCATCTTATAGGGTCTTCTAGAAATTGGGACAATTCGTGGAATGAGATCTATCATGAACTCGACATCTCTGTCAGGTGGGACACCTGGCAATTCTTCTGGAAAGACATCCGGAAAGTCACGGACTACCGGAACGTCTTCAAGGTATGGCAAGGGACTAGCATTAAGAGAATATAGCTGTCGCTTGGATACTCGGGTCAAGACATTGAAAATCTTTCCCGAAGGGTGCGTAAGTTGAACAATCCTAGAGAAGCAGTCAATTTTGGCATGATGGGCTGACATCCAGTCCATACCCAAGATGATATTAATATCCGAAGATTTAAGAGCTATCAATGATGCATGGAAGACAAGTCTGTCGACCTGAATTTCATTCCCATGGCTTACTCTAGAGGTTTGCCATCTAGAACCAGGAGTAGAAATTTCCATGGTGGAAGGCATGTCACAGAATGCGGTGTTATGCAAGCGAGCATAGTTTTCGGATATGAATGAATGAGGTGCTCCAGTATCAAAAAGAACAGATGCCGGGTCGCAATTAACAAGGAGCGTACCGAGAACGACGTTGGGATCCTCTTGGGCCTCTTCAGCTGAGACACAATTCACATGGCCACGCAAAGGGTGGCCGGCAGGCATAGAACACCTTCCCTCGCTGGCTTGCCACGCACCAACAGCCTTCCAGATCTGGTTAGGGTTGGTCTGGGGACACTCGCGCATGTAGTGGCCCGATTCCCCACACTTGAAGCACATCACGGGGCTGGTGCATGGAGGAGCTGTCACGCCCAATATGCGATCCTATCCAAAAGGAACTCGAAGGTCCCACCAAGGATAGACCCGCATATTGAAACGCTTTTGCAAGGTGGATATCATTACATCAACATTACATAATAGATGGGGATACATACAAAAGGCATACAATGCCACATGAATACAACATCATCTTACATAAGAGCACCATCCGACTACGGATGAAACACAAATGTAAACTCAAACGACATCCACTCATAGCCCAGTGGCCGACCGAACCTATCCCCGATCAAGAAGAAGCGTAAGAAGAACTCCAAACAAGCAACATCGCTTCTCGCCAAGATCATCGTGATAACCTGTACCAAGAATCGTTGTTGTAGTAATCTGTGAGCCACGAGGACTCAGCAATCCCATTACCATGGGTGTCAAGACTAGAAAAGCTTAAAGGGAAAGGAAGGGGGTAAAGTGGTGAGGTTGCAGCAGCAATTAAGCACAATATGGTGGCTAACATACGCAAATGAGAGCGAGAAGAGAAACAAGCGGAACGGTCGTGAAGCTAGCAATGATCAAGAGGTGATCCTGAGCACCTACTTACGTCAAACATAACCCAGAAACCGTGTTCACTTCCCGGACTCCGCCGAGAAGAGACCATTGTCGTGGTGGGAAACACGATCACCTATGGGGCAGGGGCCCCTTCTCGGTCCGGCAGGGAGCGGAGGGCGCACAAAGAGCAGATCGAGGTCGAGCGCGTGGGGGATTTACCCAGCTTCGGAGCTCTCCGGAGAGATAAAACTCCTACTGTTGCTTTGTGTTTGTATTTGTTCTTGCTCGAAAGCGTGTGGTGTGTTGTAGTGTCGAATGAGTCCAACCGAACCCAAACGAACCGAACCCCTTCTACGTGCGCATGGGCCTCCCTTTTATAGTCTAAAGGGGTCACCGACAGGTGGCAGCATAGAGAGAGAGGTAAAAAAGTAAAAACGCAGGTTGGTACAACCACTATCAACAGTGCCCCTACCTAACTCTGATGGCAGGGGACAAGGGCATTTAATGCCCGTCCAGTCGCCCCAACAGTGCAAGAAGTGACCGTTAGGGGCGCCACTGATCGCCACGATGGCCTTCTTGTCAGCTTCGCTTGCCACCTCGCACAGCTAGGCTGCACAGCCACCTGCCACGTGCACCAGGAGCGATCCCGCGCGACACATCGCCGATGCTACTGGAGCGTGCGTGCAGAGTGGCCACCAAGTGCCTTGCCGCGTCTCGTTTTGTCGCACCCGCAAGCTTGCCGCCGTCGGGTCTTGCCGGACGCGGCGCGTCATGGCGAAGTTTCTTGAAGTGCCTCGGTTGGCCTTCTCGGCAAGCTCCTCTTGCCGGGGTCTTGTCCTTCCCGGCAAGCTTCCCTTGCTGGGGTCTTGTCCTTCCCGGCAAGCTTCTCTTGCCGGGGCCTTGTCCTTCCCGGCAAGTTCCTCTTGCTGGGGCCTTGTCTTGACAGTTAACACTTTGTTCTTGAATGGCAGTAATAGGAGCTACGGAGGGTCTTGGCGACGCCGGCGAGCCTTGCCGCTGACGCCATGCGATCGCCTGCAGACTAGTTCGGGGTACTAAGGTACCCCTACTTTAGTACACGACAGAGCCCCGGCCCGGGCCATACACGATGCCGAGCGCTATTGGGCCAGCCCAAAACAGGCACGGGCACGCGCGCCGGGTCCAAACCAAATCCACCAGATCCACCGCTGTCCTCCCAGAACGGCACGCCAATCGCGTGTCGGGGAGAGATCGTGGGCTATACTTTAATCCAGAAATGCATAACGCTCGCCTCCCGTTTATAAGCAGAGGAAACAGAGCCGCTCCCACCTTCGCCACTTGCGTTCCTTCCTCCGAAGCTCCGCCGCCCTCCGCTTCCCAAGTCGAAAGAGAGCAGCGCTCCACCGCCCGTCGCCGCCGTCGCCCTCAACACCTCCGCACTCCTCCGCCGCTTCCGCCATGGCTCCAAAGAGCAGCAAGACCACGAAGTCGGCCGAGGCGTTGCAGCTTGAGGCGCTGCGCAAGAAGCGAGTGCTTTTCCCCGCTGATCTCACCCCGAAGGCGCTGCGGGAGGAATTTTACCTCTTCTGATCGACGCAGACGCGGGCGCATCCGCGCACGCCGGTGCTTTCCGCAGAGGCTTCCAAATCGAAGCGGTCCCCAAAAGGGTACTATTTCTTTCCGGTGTTCTTCTATTGCGGCTCGCTCACCTTTTTTTTCGACTTCTTCGCGACATCATGAATTCCTACGGTTTCATCTTCTTGATTTCACCCCAACGCTGCTCGACAATGGCGGTTTTCGCACACCTCTGCGAGAACTTCGTTGGCATCCATCCCAATGTTGCTCTTTTTCGCCATTATTTCACCCCCCGAGCTGAAAAAGGAGAGCCATTGGCTGGCGGAATTGCCTGGACCTCTCGACTCGGCATGAAGGAGGTGTATCTGGCGGGCGAGCTCTGTAGCAAGTGGGATGAGTGGAGGGCGGAGTGGTGCTGGATTTGTGATGCCAATCCGCAGCCATTCACCAACCTGCGTCAGACCCGGGTGGTGCGCGGCAGCGACTGGAGCACTCTGTCGCCGGATGACGCCAAGCTGAAGATTGCTACCACCCGAATGCTCCGGCTCAGGCTTGCCGGGCTCACAGCAGGGGCAGTTGGCGCGATTTCTTCGCTGCATCGCCTCCGCAGAAGAGGGGAGGCCCGCCGCAGTTTGGCGGCCCGGCGGATATCATGAGGCTGCGCCCAGGCCTCAATTTCAACTTCACAGTTCTGGAGCTTGACGGGATGCTGAGGGAGCTGTTCAAGCATGACGCCTACCATCCAGAGTGGTTCAGGCTGCCGCAGGGCGTCATCCCATTGTGCAACAACTCCCAGCACGATCGCATCTGCGCAATGATGCCAGAGTGTGATTCGCACGGGATAATCCCAACTTGGATGGAGCCCGCCGACGACAGCAATTCTTCGACAGCTTGACGGAGGT
Source organism: Aegilops speltoides (assembly GCA_021437245.1). Classification (NCBI taxonomy): domain Eukaryota; kingdom Viridiplantae; phylum Streptophyta; class Magnoliopsida; order Poales; family Poaceae; genus Aegilops; species Aegilops speltoides. The sequence goes on along the minus strand of CM038144.1, from coordinate 272,404,032 downwards.
AGCAGTCAACGCCGACGAAAAGAGGCTCCTCACTCGTGACACCACCGACAACGAGATGAGGTACATCGCCAGCAGGGCCGAAGAGGCGGCGGCAGCCGCCGCCGCGGGCGAGTTCGGCTTCACGTTGGAGGAGGCAGAGGCGGCCGAGGTGGCAACCCTTACCGACAGGGAGGACCTTGCCGGAGAGGTCGTTGGCGAGGGGGAGACCGAGGCCAAAGCGAGCGAGCCCACCGAGGGCGCGAGCGGCCAGCCGTCTTCGAGCAGCTTGCCGCAGGCGGAGCCCCCAGCAGCAGCCCCAATTCCAACGAGAAGGCGCCTGCCGAGTTGGAGATACGGCAGGGGGCGGAAGGCCAGAATCATGGCGCGCCGGGGACACGCCCACTGCAGGCAAGTACCGCTGCTGCTGGAGGTCCCAGTGCTGTGCCGCAATCGAGGCGGGTCTTCCCGCCGCCACGCCTCGATCCCGCCAAGAGCCCCCAAGAACGCCGAGGGAGCCTACCTCCACCACACCGCAGCAGAGGGTACCAGATTGACCTCTCCGCTTGAGTCTGGCGATGATGAAGAGGAGGAGGAGGAGGAGGAGGAGCAAGGCTTTCTTCTCACTGTTCTTGATTTTTTTTATCTTTGTTGTTGTTTGTCTTGTATCTGATGTGCTTCTCTCTGAATCCTTGTTCTGTTTCAGGACTCTGGCCGAGAGGGCGGCGAAGAGGGCCAAGGTCCCCGTGGTTGTCATTGAGGACGATCCTGCGGTGATGGCCGAGGACATGTCCGAGACTACCTTGACGGACCCGTCCTTCTTCCTCAAGAAGAGCCCTCAAAGACAGCCCCCAGCAGTAAGTGTTTGGTTCACTTTCTGCTATGGGGCGGCATGGGTGCTTCTTCTTTGCTGTCATCTTGATTGTTGATTCATTCGTAGGAGCAGAGCAGCCCATCAGAGCAATCGAAACTGCCCCGAGGTGCTGTCTGCTTCGACCACGCCGCCAAGGGGTGATTCTCGACAAGGAACGCCCCCGCAAGGGAGAGGTCCCCGCAAGGGACGGAACCAGGAGCCCTTGGTGGAGGAGCCCATGGTCACAGAGCCCAGCACAGGTAACCTACCTTGTCGGAAATCTTCCCTTGGGTTCTTTTTCTGATCTTCTTTCTTCTTTTTTGGATATTTGCTTGACTTTTCTTTCCTCTTCCTATCCTCAGATCCTCCTGTCGCAGACCCGATGGAGACCGAGCCTGCCGGCGAGGAAGGCGCACGCGGCAATACAGAAGGTACCGCCGCGGGCGAGGAAGAGGCCGGCGCTGATGAACCCGCCGACGAGGAAGCCGCCAAGGCCGCTGGCGCAGGAGCCGGCGAGGGGTCCGGCGGTCGTACTGACGACCCGGAGGACGCAGGAGCGCAAGGCGCCAGACTGTCCGGCCGACCTCCACCGCTGATGCAGCGCCGGCCCGAGGAGCCCCACCAGCGCAGATTTGAAGGCCGGCGAGGGCGATACATCAAGCTTCCTCGGGCGCCGAGCCTGTGGCGCCGGTTGAAGGAGAGGAGTTTGACGGGAAGTACTCGCCTCATTGGCTGGGTCAAGTGGTTGACGCGCTTAGCAGCAGCAGCGGGCGAGTCCGAGGAGGAGCAGCTGCTCGAGGTTGGTGTCACTTATCACGCCTGCAAGCTAAGCTTGAGTCCCGGAAGCGCTTGTCGCACAGCCGGGAGTTGACATAGAGAAACACGCGCAGGAGCTCCGGAACTGCAACCAGGAGGCCCTCCGGTCCACTGCTGAGGAGAGGGCACAGCTCGACGAGGCGAAGAAGGCGTTTATCCTAGAGAAGGCTGAAGCCGAGGAGCAGCAGAGGCTCGCCGCCGAGGAGCAGTCCAAGCGGGAAGGTGAGCTGACACAGAAGAAGGCTAGTCTGGACAGCCACGAGGAGGAGCTCGAGGCCCGGGAGCAATCACTTGGCGGGGCACTCAAGGAGGCGAAGGATGCCGCCGCGGCTGCTGAGGCCGCCAAGAAGGAGTTAGAGGTGAAGGTGGCGCGGTTGGAGGCGGATGTGGGAAATAAGAATGAGGAGCTTGCCGCCATCCAGCGCTTACGCGAGAAGGATGCCCTTGCCCATGGCGATCTGCAAGTTCAACTTGCCGACAAGATCAAGGAACTGAACGCCGCCAAGGACTCAAGTGCTGATCTGGAGCTGGCCACCTTGACGGAGACGCTGGACGCCGCCAAGAGGCGAGAGGATGAGCTGAAGAAAGAGATCAAGGGCAACGAGGAGCTGCTGACGAGGGCCGCCGAGACTCGTAACACTTTCTGTGCCACAATGGAGCTCGATCGAGGGCCTCGCCAACATTGCCGCATCCATCGACGAGGAGCCGCGAATCGACTTGGCGGGCTTCGGTACTCCACCGATGAAAATCTCCAGCCCAGCCGCAAGCTTACTCTTTTCTTCAAGGGTGTGACGGCCTCCAAAGAACTCCGGAAAGGATCCCAAAGAAGCCGGGCGGACGAAGTCGCGGCAATCTGCGCTAAGGTCTTGGAGAAGGTGTTGGTGAAGATACTCTTCCGCAACTCCGGCATCGACCTCACCCGCCCTCAAGAAGCTGCCGGCGGGTGCTGATCTTGAAGAACTCAAAGCCATTGTCGCACCCATTGTGGACAATGTGAATGAGGTCAGGAGGATCGACGGCGAGCGCGTGGACTAAGCCACCCTTCTTCTCCCTTTTTCTTGCCGCTGCTAGATATGTCATAGGAACAATTCATTAGAGCGCGGCAAGTTATTTATTGTAATATAACTTTATTCTGGATACTGCTTGCTATGTTATCTCCTTTACTTCGTTCTATGCCTTGTATGTTTTTACCCTACGCTTCTTGGAAACTTGCCGCGTTAGTTAGCACACTTGCCATGAAAGCCGAAAAGTGAACATCAAGAGCTTGCCGGCATGTGTTGCCTCCCAAGAAGAAATGTGGGACCCCGACTCATAAGTCGTGATGATCGATTGCACGGTACAAAGGATCCTAGAGATCAATGCTCACCGAACACACGTGCTGAATAACAAGAGTCTTACATCCATACACACCAGACATATAAGTAGGACCATTATGGTCGAGTCTTGAGTATAACATCGCAGCGAAATCTTCAACAACAACTTGGACCCATGCCATCCGCTTTAACCCTACAGCATTCTGACTGGAAGGCCCTAGCTCGCATGTTCACACCAAGAATTCCTCATCATATCCTGTTCTTTCATGCCTGGCCAATAAAATAACCAGTGGCAAGCCAATGAGTACTTTGAATGTACTCGCAAGCAACCCATGTTTTGGTTCAAGATACAACAAAGCATGATATAGGTAAACTTTTGCAGAAAGCTAGTTTTGAGTGCAATGACATGTTCAACAACTTGCATAGCATGCATCAAGAGGATTCAAGTAACCATGAGGACAGGTTACAGATATCATCATAAATAGAGTGGGCACCAACCCATCTGACTTAAATAGAGTGGGCACCAACCCGTCTAACATAAACAGAGTGGGCACCAACCCATATCAATCATGTCAAGTCCCTTGACTTGACCCAAGTCATTTTTATCAACACACACACACACACACACTTGGTTTGTAAACAAGTGGACGCAGCCCAAGAGCGGTTACCCAACTGTCCTTGACCGTGGACACGGCTATTCAAATAGTTTTACACTCTGCAGAGGTTGCACACTTTACCCACTAGATCCGGGAACTTCCGCTTTCATCCACGACCATTCATGTACCTCAAGTACCCGGGTAAGCACCGATCACTACCTTTCCCTAGACGACACTAACATGGAGTCCACTGATTGGCAAGAACCCCGTGCCCAACTTTTCACATAACACTTTCTTGGAGCCTCGCCCCATAATTATCACATACCACCGCATGGGGTACCAACGGTGTCCGACGCCTGTGAAAACAGTCATGGCCGCCCCTACCCGCACGCACTTCGCCCCGAGAGAGCGCACCAACAACTCTCCCTTCACTAGTAATGCGGGCTCCAAGCTAGTATCGGTCTAGGTAATCAATAATGCCCTTTCCCATATAAGGGTAGAGTGGTTGCGCATGTAAGCTTGGAATAACGGTCGCAACTTCGACCAATCCGTTTTTTTAAAACAACACACACACTTGCCTTGGTACACCACTTCGTCATCAAGTGGTTACCCATCTCATCATCTCCCTCGGGCATAAGTGGCACCCGACGGGTTTTTCGAAAAAGACTTTTGAAATCACTTTGTCTCCTTCACCATGCATATTCCCATCCCTTTCGCGGTAGCATCTACTTTAGCATCCTATCTACTCCCTCCGCATAACCCTCATAAGAAGGTAGGGCCATGCACAATGCAAGTATCAACGAGGAAGTAACCGAGGCAACCAACCCACGGGGTTCAAAGATCTCATCATGATTCCGATGCAACAATAATAAAGAGCTTTATGACATGCATAAAAGGTTTCATAGACATGGTCAAAGGGCTGCTTGCCTCGGTTCATCGAGTCTTGAAATCTTCTCGTCCTTCTCCAAGTACTCCGCCTACTTGGCCAACTATCGCCGAAAGCAACCATAATAAGCAACACAACAAGGCAGGAAATAAAAGTGCTCTAAAAACATGAGTTGACTTTTTCGATACCTCTGGTCATATGAGGGATGACCAAAGTGGTTTCATTAGGATTTGATAAATGGACATCTCTGAACATTTAAATATGATGGAATCAAGAGGTTTATGGATTTTCAAGAAGTGTACAGAAATATATTTTTGAAAAATGAGCAAAGACACCCATTCAACAAAGGATGATTTTAGAAGCATCTAGGAATTGGTTTCACTGGATTTGGAGTTGAAATGATTTTCCTATGAATTTGCAAAGTTGGCTATATACAAAGAAATAGACCATTAGTTGAGGTGATACAGAAAGTATTACTAAAAATGTTCAAAAACTAAGTTTTGAACTTAGATGCACCTAGGAATTTGAATCATGGGATTTGGATCAATTTTGAGCCTTCTGTGATATTCTAAAGTTTATGACAGAAATAAAAATATGGGATTTGATAATTATCTGTGAAGAAAATCTTTATGGAAAAATGTGCAAATTGCACCATGTGATAGATCAGGAATTTATGAACTCACAGAAATTAGAATCATCAAATTTGGACTTAGAATAAATAATCTATGGATTTTACAAGCTGTACAGAAAAGAAAAAGGGGAAAAGGGTTTTACCCAGATGGGCTGGATCTGGCGGCGGCGCGCGACCGGCGAGGCTTAGCGGCAGGCGCCACTGGGCCGGCCCAGTGGCTCGGCCGCACGCGCGCAGGGGCCACGACGAAGGCGGTTTCCTGGAAATACGCCTTCGCGCGGGGGAGGCGGTAACGGCGGAAGGCGTCTCCACTTAAACGGCGGGGCCCAGCCGCTGGGTCGCTGATGTGTGGGCCCCTACCCTCAGGCCGTCGCCTTCAACCTCCCACGCGCGCTCTGGCCGCGGGGAGAAGCGGCTCCCGCCGGCGATTGCCGGGGCTACAGAGCGTCTTCGGCGACGCTCCACCCACCGGCGAACTCAGGAGGCCACGCCGCACCCTTCCATGTGTTGCATGCACGCCGTGGAGGGCTGCAGCAGCGATGGCTTGGGTGGCCGCGGAGGAGGCTGTCGGCCATCTTCGGCAACGAGCGCGTGGCGTTCCCGGGGATGAACGACGTTGATGGAGGGCTTCGAGGTGGTGGTATGAGGGTACCGGAGTGGCTAGGGAGAGAGGAGAGGCTCGGGATAGCCCGGATTTGGGCGGAGCCTGACGGCGGAGCTCCGGCCATTGCGGTGGATGGGGGGCACGGGGAGAGATGGGAGTTGGTCCAGAGGGTGCAAGGGAGAGAGGGGAAGCAAATGGAGCAGAGAGGGAGGCCAGGGACTGCCTTAAGTAGGAGGGGGGCGAGGTGCACCGTGGCTCATGCGCCGGCGAGCTCCTAGCCGTTGCTGGAGGCCACGGGGGCGCACGTGGGCACATCTGGGGTGTTCGTGGGGTTGGTCTAGGGCTAGAGGAGGGGAGAGAAAGAGTGGGGAATGGCCAGGGTGCCGCGCGTGTGAGCCGCACCATTGGCCGCGGGCAAGACGGTGTTCTGCCTAGCGAGGCACGGGAGGAGGAGAGAGGAGGGGCCGACTGCAGAGCGTGGTTGTGGACGCCGAGGCACCTCGACCGGCGCGAGGGGAGGCTCGAGGTGGTCGGGTGGCTTGGGCAGAGAGCAGCTACAGGCGTGGGAGCATCAGAAGGCCTGAGCACGCTTGGCATGCCATGGCATAAAAGGGGAAAGTGGGCGCGCCACTTGTGTTCAAAGAAGGCTAGGGAGTAGTAAAGAAAGGGGAGGAAGCATTGGATGCCATGGAGGGCCACTGGAACGAGGAGGGTGGTGAGAAAGGAGAGGAATGCTACTGTCCAGAAGGCTGAATGGGGGTGTTTCACCCCTCACTCATTGAGCTGAGGCCACGGGAGAGTTACTGGAGATAGGAGAAGACTAGGAGGGGCTGTGGTAAAAAGTTAGGGTCATGGAGATTAGTGGAAGTGATCAAAATGATGATTTTGGAAAAAAGGTGGAAGGTGTTTGTTGTTGGTTTGGGCAAGAAAATGGACTTCCCTTGTCATGAGGCTTGACAGGGTCAAATGGCATGAGAAAATAAGATGTTCCACCAAGATTGAGCTCATTTGGGCAAAGTTGCCAATGCAACTTTGGTAAACCCTAGAAATTAGCAGAAATGGCTTTACCAAGATTTAGTCATGCAAATCAATTCTCCTTGATGCACCACTTGGTGTAGTGGCCTCATTTGGTCATGTGATCTTTCTCACAAAGGTTGGAATCAAGGAGATAAAGTTGGTAATGTAGAGTTGTTCAAATTTGATTCTGGTCAGAGAGGGTTTTGGGGCACTTTGATAAATATAACTTGTTCTCCAACTTGTGCCACTTGGTCTAGATGTATAATTAGACCATTTGAGAATGTTCACAAGGTTTGAGAATATTTGGAAATGTTTGGCAATGTAAAGTTGTTCAAACTTCAAAATGGACAGAAATAGTTTTGAGGGTATTTGATGATGTTATGTTGTTCTCCAAGACATGAGACTTGGCAAGATCACCAAATATGTCATATGTGACATGATAGAATTTTCTTGGAATTTTTGGATAATATTTCCTTTGTAAATATTTCAAAAGCTTGAAATATCCAGAAAGGGTTTTGAGGGGTTTGACCAATATTTTGAACATGACCATGTGTTGAAACTCTTATATATGGAAAATATATGTCCACCGAAGTTTCCCTAATTTTTGTAAAATATTTTTGAAACAATAAAATAATTTTTCCCTATTAAAGACCATTTCGGCCTTAAGAAAAGCTTTGAAATAAAATAGGAAAATAACATTTAAAATTATATTTTTGTTGTTTCTGGGTATCCTATATCTAATAGGAGTCAAATATATTTTTGGAAACATTTTTATTTTTGTAAATACTTTTTGGCCAAATTATTTTTGTAAGAAAATACTATATTGCTCTATACACATGGCATGATCATTGGGAAAAGGTTTTGGATCAAGGAGATGAAGTATAGGAGTTGGAGGATTTATTTGATTTTTTGAGCACTTGCAAACAGCAGACAAACATTCAATCAAAGAAAAGACAAAACACTCAAAAGTTTTTGTCAAACCACATTTTAGCATGATTTAGTGACTTAAGTGTTGTGACATGAAAATCAGGGTGTGACAAGAAACCTTGTCGGGGCTAGTTGCAGCACACTTTCATTGTTGAGCGGACTCGAAACAAAGTAAGGGTGCAACTTAACCACAAGCCGGTTCCTCCGTGCACAGGTTTTCCATACAAGGCACGGTCGTTCAAAGAATATCACTTAAAATTTTAAAAATGACTGTGCTCAAACTTTGGCAACTTAGCTTTTCTGTCGTCTGTGTCCCGTCAAGGTTAGATTCCTTTGAACGATGCCTGGTCCACACCTTTATCTTCTCCTCCCCCCTGGTGAACTTGTGGGCGGAGGCACCTTCTTTTTGGGAAGAAAGAAGAGAAAATAATGATATGGAGTCTTAAAGCTCGTTACTGCTTACCGGGAGCGAGTGCTGCACAAAGTGTCAGACAATACATGCTAAAAAGAAAAAGGCATGAAATTTGACAACTTTTGGAATAGCATATGATCTTTATTTATGCACGGGTCTCATACCGCTTTGTACAAAGGGTTACATGCAACAGCGGCAAAGCTTGTACAAAAGGTGGTTGCCGAAACGGGGCCCGGTAACCACGCCTTATGGGTAAAACTTGCGAAGATGCTCTATGTTCCAGGAGTTGCTCACCGGAAAGCCATCTTCGGTCTCAAGGCGGACAGCGCCGGGCCTAGTGACTCGCTTTACCCGATAAGGGCCTTCCCACATCGGCGTCAACTTGTTGGAATTCTTGGCGGATTGAATGCGCTGAAGAACAAGGTCGCCATCCTCGAAGCTTCTGGCATTAACTTTGCGGCTATGGTAGCGGCGCAAAGCTTGCTGGTAGCGAGCAGCTCATACAACAACTCAAGACGATCTCTCGAGGAGCAAAGCGCCATCTTGCCGCAGCTGCTCTTGCTCAAGCTCATCATAAGCGAGCACTCGAGGCGATCCGTGATACGAAGTTCCGCGGGGAGAACTGCCCGCCCGTAGACAAGAGCAAAGGGTGTCCGCCAATGGCTCGACGGCGCCGCCCTAATCGACCAAAGAACCACCGCAGCCTCGATCCAATATTTTCCGCACTTGTGCAGCCTCGTCGAAAGTTCTGGTCTTGAGCCCACGCAGCACTTCAAAGATTCGCCTCTCCGCTGACCGCTGCTTCTCGGTGAGCAATGAGCGGCGATCTTGGTGCCAAGATCTTGGACGCATCGCATGAAGGTGCGGCTCATGAATTGTGTGCCATTGTCGGTGATGATCCCGTTAGGGACTCCAAAACGGCAAAAAATTGACCTAAAGAACTTGATCGCTGACCGTCCCGCCACCTTCCTCATCGCTTCCACTTCGTGCCACTTTGTGAACTTGTCGATTGCAACGCATAAGTACTCAAAGCCCCGACGGCTCGGGAAAGGGTCCGAGGATGTCGAGCCCACGTAATCAAAAATGGCCAGGATAAAGGGATTGTTTGGAGAGCTTGAGCTGGTTGATGGATCTGCTTGGAGTGGAACCGCACGCTTCACACTTGGTTACTTGTGCAGCTTGCATCCTCGAGGGCTGTCGCCGAAGAAACCTTGCCGGAAGGATTTGCCGCAAGTGCTTTTGCGCCAATGTTAGACCACATATGCCTCCGTATCTCCGCCAATAGCTCTTGTCCTTCTTCCCGGAAATGCACTTCAATTTCACTCCATTGAATCTTCTTCAGACAAGATGTCATCGACAAACCGGTACATACTTGATTGCCGGGCTACTTTCTCCGCTTCTTCTTGCTTCTCGGAAGTTCTCCTGCTTGAAGGAATTGACGATTCTGCTGTGCCCATGCCGGAGCTTGTGGCTCAACGACAAGGACTAAAGGCGCAAATGCTGCAAGGGAACATCAGCTTTCACGGCAAGGATCTGGATCCGCCGAGCGTGATGCTCCCAGCAAGCGTTGTCGACACAACTTGTCGAACGCTCGCTTCAACGAAACAAACCCTAGGGCTTGTCGGAGCAGATCGCTTCCTCAAAGACTTTCTCGTGTTGATCCCGGGACCTTCTTGGCGGCGGCTTCGGGAGCTCACGAAAGTAATCGCCAAGAACTAACTTTTCTTCTTGCTCGCCCAATGATGATGCTACAGATGGTTGAGTCAGCTTGAGCACAAAAATCCATGGTTCCACAGGCAACTTAAGTGCGGCGCATTTTGACAGGCCATCTGCAATGTCCTTCTGAGCTCTTGGAACGTGTTCCATCTGCAGGCCGTCAAAATGCTCTTCCAGCTTCCTCACTTCACCAATGTAGGCCTCCATCAGCGGACTCTGATAATCTTTGTTAACTTGGCGGAGGACAAGCTGCGAGTCACCCCTGACAATAAGCTTCTTGATCCCAAGTTCTTCCGCGATCCTAAGTCTGGCAAGCAAGCCTTCATACTCGCAGATTGTTTGTTGCTTGCTCTTGGGAAAGTGCATCCGACCACGTGATTTGAGGTGCTCCCGGTGGTGCGACAAGTAGTACGCCAAGACCGGCGCTTTGCAGCAAAAAAAGCACCATCAAAGTACATGATCCATTCTTTGCTTGCTTCCTTGATGGGGATGCTCTTCCCGAGTTTCTTCATCGGGTGTTGGTGTCCATTCTGCTATGAACTCGCCAATGCTCGGCTCAATAGTTGAAGTACTTTCGACTTGAGGCCAAAGCTTGACAATTCCAAAGGCCCACTGACAATCCTGCATGTTGCTTCGGATTCTCAGATCCTCTTCAACGGAAAGCGAGTGACAACCGTGATCTCATGTGCTTGAAAGTAATGGCGCACTTCTCGAGGCCATAAGTAGGCCGAAAAGCAACTTCAGATACCGTAGTACCTTGATCTAGCCCCGCAGAAGGGAACCGACAAAGTAAACCGGGCGCTGCACCACCTTCTTCGCTTTCTTCCGCAATCAGACAGATCCATCTCTGCCGTGAGCTGTAACTTGTTGGGGAAGCCCCCTTCTTGTCGCTGGACCCGCTTGCCGCGGTCGCTGGCTCATCATCCGCCCCCCACTCCGCTACTAACGCAGCACTAACCACTTGATTGATTACCGCCAGATATAGCAGCAACTTCTCTAGTGGCTTAGGTGCGACAAGTGTTGGAGTGGAGGATAGGTATCTTCAAGTCTCGCAGCGCAGCCTCCGCTCGAGTCCATTTTATTGACCCGCTTTTTCAAAATTTTGAAAACGGCAGGCGCCGCTTAGCGCACTTAGAGATGAACCTACCGAGAGCATCAACACAGCCGCAAGTTCGCACATCCTTGGCGCGCTTCGGGCTTCGATTTGTTCAATGGCTTTGATCTTGTCGGATTGGCTTCGATCCTCGCCGAGATATAAAGAATCCGAGAAGCTTGCCGAAGGAACTCCAAACACACACTTCGGATTCAACTTGAGATTGATCTTGCGCAGATTTGTGAAGGTCTCTGCCCAAATCTTGGATCAAAGTTGCTCTCTCGCTTCTTGACCACTATGTCATCCATGTAAGCTTCTACATTTCGCAGTACCGTGGCTCAAAAGCGTGACTAACTACTCTTGCAAATGTTGAACCAGCATTCTTAGTCCGAAAGCCATCCGCACAAAGCAAGACGCGCTACATGGAGTAATGAACGCGTTTTCTTCATCCTCTTCGCCATGAAGATCCGATGATATCCCGAGTATGCATCAAGGAATGAAAGCAGATCACATCCCGCCGTGGAGTCGATAATCCGTCAATGCGCCGCAAGGAAATGGGTCCTCGGGCAAGCTTTATTAACATCGCTGAAGTCAATACAAAGCCTCCACTTCCCGCTTGCTTTGCACACGCATCATCGGATTGGCTAACCACGCTGGATGGAGTACTCCTGACCAAGCCTCGCCGCTTCCAATTTCTTGATCTCTCTCGCAATGAATTCTTGACGCCTATCGCTTGCTTCCTAACTCGCTGACGGGCCGCGGTGAGGACAGACGGCAAGGTGGTGCTCAATTACTTTCCGGGAACACCGGAGATATCGATGGTTGCCATGCAAACACATCGACATTCGCCGCAGAAAGCAACGAGCGCGCTTCCTATTTAGGGTCAAGCGTGGCGCCGATGGTGAAGGTACCACCAGCCGCCCTCCTTGGCGCCACTTTCTTGTGAAGCTGTCTTTGCCTTCTTGCTCTTGCCGGTGGAGCTCGATGGTGCGTCCTCGACGGTAGCGCCGCACCAAGAGGTGCGCTTGTCGAGTGGGCATCGAGCTACTCTGCCGGACTTGGCCTTCTTCTTCCTCGGGAGCTTCAGCGCAAGTGGTTTGCGCTCGCCACGGCCGCTGCTTCCCCAGAGATCTTGTCGGTACAGATAAGCGCTTTTCTTGTCGCCATGGACAGAAATAACACTTATCGGACCGCATCTTGAGCACATTGTAGACGAGTGAGAGGCTGCCATGAACTTGGCAAGCGCTAGAGCGCCGAGTATCCCATTGTAAGGCAATGGGAAATCAGCAATGTCAAAGGTGACCTTCTCGTCTCCGGTTCAGCCGCTGCCAAATGTCACCGCAAGGTGGTCTTCCCTTCGCTTGCTCCTTCCCGAATTGATTCCTTGAAGGTACCAGCTTCGAGCTCATTGTCGGGATCCGGAGCTTGTTGAGCACCATGGAAGAGATCGATTCAGGCCGCCCCGCCAACTAACATCTTCGTGACCTTGAGGTTGCGGATTGTTGGCGAAACCAACATCGGCAAGCACCCAACCGCAGTGATGCGATCAGGGTGATCCTCAACGTCAAAACTGATGGGCGTGCTGGACCACTTCAGGGGCTTGCGCGATTCAACGGACGGTTCTGCTGCGTTCACTTCCCGCACCCACTGTTTGAGTTGGCGGTGCGAGGTGTGCAGAGAAGCGCCGCAGTCAACGCACAAAACCTCTGTTGCCTTCTGAAACTCTTGCTCATCGGTTTCATCCTCCTCCATGTCATCATCTTCGTCTTCGTCCTCATCCTTGTCGCGGCCGCGGGGAGGTCTGTCTCCTTGCCGCTGCTTGGCCTTGCCGCGGCGCCCTCCCCGGACGGAACGCTTCTTGCCGGATCCTCCGCCACCTTCCTTGGCCTTCTCCTTGTCGCGGCGCTCGTATTCAGCCTTCTGTAACTCTGCCATCTGCTCAACCTTCTTGCAAGCTTGGAGGTCATGGCCCTTGGTGCGGTGGATCTTGCAAGATCGCTGTCGGAGCCGCCCCGCTTGTCGGCGCCACCACAGCCTCGCCGAGTCACCAGCTTTTGGCCTTGTCGGCGCCGCCTTCGCTGCCGGACTGCTCGACGACTAGCACATCCTTAGCTTTCTCTTCGTTATTCCGCCCGTTCCTCTTTGTCGAGGGGCGCCCTCACCGCCGATCCTTCCGCCTCGCGCCTTCTCCGGGAGTTTTCCTTCTTCAGCCTGCACACTTGTCGCCGAGCATATAGCTCGCCGACATCTTCGATTTTGCACATCGCCATCTCTCTCATCTCGCGTTACGCGACGCTCGATGGAACGCGCTAATAACCGCGCAAGGTGGACATCCGATGTTGCGCTACACCGGCTGAATCTCTGTAAGTACTTGCGCAGGGGTTCTCCTTCTTTCTGGGCGAGCAAATGAAGATCACTCTCCTGGCCATGGGGTTTGTGGCCTCCTGTGAAGGCGCCGACAAACTGATGACACAGGTCCGCCCACGAAGAGATGGAGTTGTCAGGCAAGTGCATGAGCCAAGATCTGACATTGGGCTTGAGCACCAGCAGGAAGTAGTTGGCGAGGATCTTCGCCGCGCTTCGCAGCCTGCACCGCGATGGTGTAGACGCCGAGGAACGCCGACGGATGTATCCCGCCATCGCATTTCGCACGCCCGCTTGAAGTTCTGGTACTGGTCATCGACTCGCCGCTGCTCACGGGTGAACGCAGGGCAACCTATCACAGACGCAAGTCACCGTTCCCCGGTGCATGCATATCGACAAGGCCCAGCCGCTGGTCGATTGACGCCGCTTCTTCGACGCCGATGCAAGTGCGAGTGTCTTCGTCGTCGCGTTTGGAGAACTTGGCGCTGATCGCGGGCGAAGCTCGCGGTCCGACGACGCTGTGGAGTCAGTGTCGAGGTTGGCCCGGCGAAGTCGGGCGATCTTGGTTTTCGGGCGGGAGTGCACGGTGGCGCATCCCCAGCGGTCTTGTCGGCATCGGCTTGTGCTCGGGCGCCTTGCCGGGCTTCGGCGTGCTCGGCTTGCCGGGCTTGTCGCGATTGGCGGCCGACGAGGCTCAGATTGCGGCCTCCAATCGCCGGTCTTGTCTCGGCGCCGAGGGTAATCTAGAAGCAGCCGAGCTCGCCAGCGCTCGAGTCTTGGGCGGCGGCGGCGAAGCGACGCGAGGTGCGGATATGCTCAAAGAGCAACATCTCGCCAGCAACCGTGACCGTGCTCGTGCCAGCGCAGTTGACGTATGTTGGCCTTGAACGCCCCGCGACCAACCAGCTTCGCCTTTGTTCCATCGCGAGTACGGTGCTAGGGGCACCGTGGCGTTGTCGATCCCGCACTTCGAGGGGAGCGGTGGATGTACAGACGTTGAAGCTTGCGAGGCCTTGTCCTTGGACCTGGTGACGACGTGAGTCCCACCGTCGGCGCCCGCTCCTCCGCCGGCGTCCACCCTACCGCCCGTTTGCTTCGGTGACGGTAGGATAGTCGCAGACGGAGCGGCCATCTCCGAAGGCTTCTTCTTCGGTGGCATGTCGATGAAGATGTTGATGTAGCGCGCGCAGAGACCGGATCAGGTTCGCACGACCTTGACGCCCCCCTACCTGGCGCGCCAAAGATGTCGTGGTGGGAAACACGAGCACCTATGGGGCAGGGGCCCCTTCTTGGTCCGGCAGGGAGCGGAGGGCGCACAAAGAGCAGATCGAGGTCGAGTGTGCGGGGGATTTACCCAGCTTCGGAGCTCTCCGGAGAGATAAAACTCCTACTGCTACTTTGTGTTTGTATTTGTTCTTGCTCGAAAGCGTGTGGTGTGTTGTAGTGTCGAATGAGTCCAACCCAACCCAAATGAACCGAACCCCTTCTACGTGCGCATGGGCCTCCCTTTTATATTCTAAAGGGGTCACCGACAGGTGGCAGCGTAGAGAGAGGGGTAAAAAAGTAAAAACGCAGGTTGGTACAACCACTATCAACAGTGCCCCTACCTAACTCTGATGGCAGGGGACAAGGGCATTTAATGCCCGTCCGGTCGCCCCAACAGTGCAAGAAGCGACCGTTAGGGGCGCCACTGATCGCCACGATGGCCTTCTTGTCGCCTTCGCTACACACGCGACCGCTAGGCTGCACAGCCACCCGCCACGCGCACCAGAGTGATCCCGCAGCGACACGCCGCCGATGCGCCGGAGCATGGGCGCAGAGTGGTGAGCCACACGCAAGTGCCTTGCCGTGGTCTTTGTCTTGTCGCACCCGCAAGCTTGCCGCCGTCGGGTCTTGCCGACGCGCGGTGCGCCGCGGCGAAGTTTCCTGGCGCATCGGTTATTCTTCCCGCAAGCTCCTCTTGCCGGTCTTGTCCTTCCCGCAAGCTTCCTTGCCGGGTTTGTCCTTCCCGCAAGCTTCTCTTGCCGGGTTTGTCCTTCCCGCAAGTTCCTCTTGCCGGGCCTTGTGTTGACAGCTAACACTTTGTTCTTGAATGGCAGTAATAGGAGCTACGGAGGGTCTTGGCGGATGCCCGGCGAGCCTTGCCGCTGACGCCATGATCGCCTGCAGACTAGTTCGGGTACTAAGGTACCCCTACTTTAGTACAATCGACAACCATCACGGCTACACACGCAGCTTGATGCGCTTTAATTTGGATCTGTGTCAAGTTATCTACAACCGACATTAACAAATTCCCATCTCGCCACATAACCGCGACACGGCTCTCGAAAAGTTTAAACCCCGCAGGGTGTCCCAACTTAGCCCATGACAAGCTCTCGCGATCAACAAAGCCATAGACCTTCTCCCAGAAGACCCGATCAGTCTCGAATCCCGGTTTACAAGACATTTCGACAATGGTAAAACAAGACCAGAAGACCGCCTGATGCGCCGACAATCCCGATAGGAGCTGCACATATCTCGCTCTCGTGGCAACACCGATGAACACTACGTGACGGCAACCGACGATACCCCAAGTTGCCTAGGGGCGGCACCGCAAGTGGTTTTGTTTGGACCAACACTTAGACAAGCATTGGCCCGGGGCTATAATAAAGATGACCCTTGGGTTAATTACTCCCAAGGGAAAGGTAGGTGGTGGTGAGGCAAATGGTAAAACCAAGGTTGGGCCTTGCCGAGGAGTTTTATTCAAAGCGAACCGTCGGGGGTCCCATAAATCACCCGACCGCTAGGAACGCAAAATCCAGAACATAACACCGTATGACGGAAACTAGGGCGGCAAGAGTGGAACAAAACACTGCATAAGGCCGAGCCTTCCACCCTTTACCAAATATATAGATGCATTAATAATATAAGAGATATTGTGATATCCCAACAAAACCCTGTCCACCGTGGAGAAATCTTCAACTTCATCTGCAACTAGCAACACTATAAGAGGGGCTGAGCAAAGCAGTAACATAGCCAAGCAATGGTTTGCTAGGAAGGGTGTCAAAGGTTAGAGGTTCATGGCAATTTGGGTGGCTTGATGAGCAAAAGATAGGTAGCGCAGCAAAGCGATAGAAGCAAGCAACTAGCATAGCAATGATAGTAGTGAGATCCAGGGTAGCGGTCATCTTTCCTGAAATCCCGCAAGAAAGGAGAACGAGTCCATGAAGAAGATGAAGCCACGAAGACGAACCACACGTAGACGAACGAATCCTCATGATCGCAACGAAACGGGAACTATCGAGAAAAAGCACACAACATAGTAAACAACACCACACATAGCCAAGACATGATGCACAACAAGCATGATGCATGACAAGGCTACATGAAGCTACTCATGGCAAGAGATGATGCAAACAAGAACAACACATCAAGGCAAGTTTAAATGAGGCCGGGAACAACATATAACAATTCCGGTAAGTCCTCATATGCAAATTTCGAAATTGGTCCAGAACTGAATAAACCTTATGTTCAAGTTGTTAAACATCAATTTAAGATGCACCAAGATGATCCACACGAAATTCTAGTCAAGTTACATATAAAGTTCATTAGATTCGGAGCTACGGCCTAGAAGATATGAGCAAAACAAGTTAAGCATGGCATTGATGCAAAATGCACCCAAACGTCAAGCAAACACACCAAAACAAGGATGCAACATGATAATATGAATCTACATGCAAAAACAAGCAAGTTTCGTATAGAGCACACTCAAAACGGAGCAACGGTGTAACACATACACTCTATACAAGTCATAGCAACAATCTGTCCATCACAGCAACTAGGCATCTTACAAGCATCAAAACAATATGCTACAACACCCCAACATAATAACAAAAGGCATGAGCAAGAAGTACAGGTAAAGCATAACAAAACATGAACACTGAGCTATCTCCAGAAACAACTAGAACATGCTCAAAATGACATGGTAAGTTTGCAAATAATAACAGTTTCAGACTTTGCAGAAATAACATCAGGTTGCAATGTTCAGAGCTATCAAACAACATGTTACAGGAACTTATCACGGCAAACAAAGGCATGGCATGAATCTACTAATTGCATAGAACAAAAGTCCCTTACTGACCATGAGCCAAAAAGGCATAGAAAATATGATGGCACCCATGTAAACATGGCAAGTTATATTACAGATTCATACATGGCAGGAACAACAATAAGTAGGCATGTTGGTGAGCTTGAATCACTCACCATAGAGCAATACATGGCATGTCAAGGCACCAACAGTAAGAAGACATGTTTATGAAGCTAAGCATGGCAAGAACAAGTTCATAGGGTGCATGGATCACTAGAAAACAATCATGGAAATATTGAACTTAATGTTAACAGGCTGACAGCAACATTTTCAAGCAACTTTGGAGCAAGATAACAACATGTTACAGCAGGCTATAATTCCAACCAAGGGCATGAATGGATAGATCAAGACATTTGGATCAAAACATGTTTATAGAACATCTCCAGATTATGCACGAAATAACTTGTAGAAGCATGTTAACATAGCAACAAAATATAACAGAATCTGTCAGGAAAACAGCAATAGCAAGTACCCTCCTTAACAAGCTCGATGCACTCACTACACAAGCCACAAAAATACATGGAGAGCACCTCTGGAAAGATGGCATGGCATAGATCAAAACACATGTAGACATCAACCTCATAGGATGCACACATCAATCATGGAAAAATGATAAATGAGCAAGTTATAACAGTTTCAGCAGATTAACATCAACATGCACTCTTCCAACAGCATTTCGGGCATCAAGATGAGCTCAAATGAAAATGATGCAATGGAATGAAATGAAGTACTCGTTGAGACGAACAATTTGACATATTACACGCACAAAACGGAGCTACGGATGCAGAGATACAATGCGACGAACATGGCATGATTATGCAAAATGCTTCGGGGACTTAGTGGATTTTGAACCTCGGGGAGAAGTCAACGGCGTCGGGATCTCGCCGGAGACGAGGAGGAGGACGGCCAGCGGGGCTCGGCGGCGCGTCGGATGGACCTGCTGGCCCGAATCGGGTTCGCCAAGGGTCATGGGCGGATGACGGCGGCGCGATAGGTGGCGGCTCGGATTGACGCGCGGTGGGGCGGATATAACCGGCTATGCCGGACGTGTCCGATGGCGCGGGGAGGAGCGGGCTAGGGTTTGGGGATTCGGAAATTCGGGGGAGTGCACATATTTATAGGTAGAGGGAGCTAGGAGAGTCCAAATGAGGAGCGGTTTTCGGCCACGCGATCGTGATCGAACGACCGAGAGCATGGACGGGAGTTAGATGGGTTTTGGGCCACTTTGGGGGGGTGTTGGGCTGCAAAGAGAAGGAGGCTTTTACGGTTACCCGGTTAACCCTTGCAGTACCAAACGACCTCCAAATGGCACGAAACTTGACAGGCGGTCTACCGGTGCTATACCAAGGCCACTTGGCAAACCTCGGGCCATTCTGAGAACGTTTAACACCCACTCACAACAGGAGACAAAAGGAGAACGCCGGATGACATAGGAGTGTCGGATTGCAAAACGGACAACGGGGAAAATGCTCGGATGCATGAGACGAACATGAATGCGAAATGAAATGCACATGATGACATGATATGAAATGCAGATGATGACATGGCAAAGTGCAACACGCAAGCAAATGACAAGGCAACTACGGCGAATAACTGGCGAACACTTGGCGGATCGAATCCGGGACGTTACAACACTCCTCCACTAACAAGAGATCTCGTCCCGAGATCTTAGGACCGAGACGGAAGGCAAAAGGGATGAGGTGAAACAAGAACTAAAGAGAAGAAGCAAAGAATCGAGAGCACTCGAGAAGAAGAGAGGAACGACGAGAATGATGAGAATTGCAAACTCACGGAATCAGATAGACTATGAAATCACTCGTTCTAACCGGTGTGGTTAGAATGAGAAAAAAACGAATAAGACTGAAAGGGTTTTAGGCAGAACTCTGACTGAACATGGAAAGAATAGAACATGAACTTGAGAGGATGGAATGATACTTGATGAAGACATGACAAAAAACCTCCGGAAAGAATTGAAAGAAAATTGAATGAAAAGAATTTAGAGGGATTGAATGGATTTGAATATCTGAGAAGAACTGCAAAACTCCACTTCAAAAGAATACAGAGGATTAAATGCACTTCGAGATGCAAGAACAAAACATACTAGAATTCCTTGCACAAGAATCTTGATGCACACTTGAAGAATGAATTGAATCATGAAGAAACATCATGAAGAACTCCGGTGACAAAAGGATGACGAGATAAAATGCAGGGTGAAAGAATAGATGAGCATTGTGATGATTTAGATGGAGGTTCCGACGAGATGGCCGAGGAAATTTGAACTCCGGAAAAGAAAAGATGAAACACTTGAAACTAGAATTTATCCATCAAGAACAAACTCTGAAGAAAAGGATTAATCACTTGGAGGAAAATAAGAATAAGATTTATTGTATGCTTATCCTTCATCAAATTAAATTGATGACATGCCATGGATTTTGCATACTACTTATTCTTCTTGAAAAAGGATAGAGAAGGGATATATCATGAACTTGAGAAGGTGTTCATGAACCGCCGGTAGGATAGAAAGAACGAATGGATTTATATGATAAACAAGGAAAAGAATCTGAAAGAACCACCGTGAGAATTCGAAAATGACTGATGAAAGAGACTGAATCACCGGGAAGAATTAGAAAAGCACAAATATGCTTGAGGGGATTTAGATGCAAAAGAACAAGGAGATCATGAGCTGATTAAAGAACACTTGAACGAAGCACCGAGATAAATAGAGAATGATCACTGGAATGATGGCCTCCGGTGAAAAGAAACAAAAATCAACTCCTGAAATACTCCGGAAAGATGAAAAGAATTTGCATGACTTGAACCAATTTGATAGGATAACATCGAGCCAGCACCATGAATCTCCGGGGAATGGACAAGATTTAGAGGAAAAACTCTTCTTCGGTCCTCAAATGATGACGAGAAAACACCACCAAAATTACTGAGATACTCCAGAAGAATGAAAAGCGAAGAGGTTGAGCCAACAATGAAAATGATTTGAAATTGATCTCGGGCAAGGCATGTGACTGATGGAATCCATTCTTACATCACACTTTGAAAAGAATTGAGAAAACTCCGGGGTAATTAGAAGAGTCAGGTAAGATCCTGGGAAAAGACCTGTGGGTTAGGGCCCACTAAAAGAAAACACCGTTGAAAAGGATTGTAGAACAGATAGATGTTGCATCGTAACAAGTGAAATATTTGGATGAGGTGACACCCTCGAATTAATTGGAACACAGACGAATCTCTTGAGATGTCTTGAGCACTCCGGAAGGATAAACTGGCGAGAGGCGAACGAGCAAGGAAAAACATTTGAGCCGAGGAAAAGAATGTGATCAACACCGAATACTTGAATTGAATCCACCGGAAAGAAAACAAGACGAACATTGATGAGCCAGACGAGAATTCACCGGTTAAAATAACTGAGGAAGATCAAGAGACTCCATTTAATGAAATTGATGGTCGAGAGAGTCGACCGGGAAGAAAAAGGGTGGGAGGGCGGGAAAAACAAAGGCAACTTGGAAGGGGAAAAAATCAATGAATACTTGAAGAGAATCCCCGGTTGAAATCATTGAGAACGGAAAGCAAAGACTTCGCACGAGTAGGATGGATACTCGATTACGGACTCCGGTTCCAAGCAGAAAAAGGGGTGGGCGGGTGGGAAAAACAAGGACAACTTCGGACAGGGAAACAACACCGATTAAAAAGAGCTGAGGATTGATCTCCCAAAGAGAGAGTGGTTCGAATCAGCTTGATGAGGAATGCGCCGGACAAAAAGAGCTGAGGAAACAACTACCAGAAACCCAACTGCGTGAACCTAAAGAAAATTTGAAGGGGAAGAGGAGTAATTCAAAACACCTATGTCAAGATTCCTTGCCAGAGCGACGAAGGGGGCTGAGGAGTAAAAAGAATTTCTAATCTCCGATATAACTAGACTCCGAAAATAGTTTTCTTCTAGACTCAACAACGGCCAAACTACACGATCAATCAAGGGGGGATCCTAAGGTCGGTCGACGCTCTGATACCAACTTGTCACGCCTAATATGCTAATTCCTATCCAAAAGGAACTCAAGGTCCCACCAAGGATAGACCCGCGTATTGAAACGCTTTTGCAAGGTGGATATCATTACATCAACATTACATAATAGATGGGGATACATAGAAAAGGCATACAATGCCACACTAATACAACATCATCTTACATAAGAGCACCATCCGACTACGGATGAAACACAAACAGTAAACTCAAACGACATCCACCTCGCTAGCCCAGTGCTGCCGACTCGAACCTATCCCCGATCAAGAAGAAGCGTAAGAAGAACTCCAAACAAGCAACATCGCTCTCGCGTCAAGATCATCACATAACCTATACCTGCAACTGTTGTTGTAGTAATCTGTGAGCCACGAGGACTCAGCAATCCCATTACCATGGGTGTCAAGACTACAAAAAGCTTAAAGGGAAAGGAAGGGGGTAAAGTGGTGAGGTTGCAGCAGCGACTAAGCACAATATGGTGGCTAACATACGCAAATGAGAGCGAGAAGAGAAACAAGAGGAATGGTCGTGAAGCTAGCAATGATCAAGAGGTGATCCTGAGCACCTACTTACGTCAAACATAACCCAGAAACCTTGTTCACTTCCCGGACTCCGCCGAGAAGAGACCATCACGGCTACACACGCGGTTGATGCGTTTTAATTCGGATCTGGTGTCAAGTTATCTACAACCGGACATTAACAAATTCCCATCTGCCACATGACCGTGGGCACGGCTCTCGAAAGTTTAAACCCTGCAGGGGTGTCCCAACTTAGCCCATGACAAGCTCTCGCGATCAACGAAGAATAGACCTTCTCCCAGAAGACCCGATCAGCCTCGGAATCCCGTTTACAAGACATTTCGACAATGGTAAAACAAGACCAGCAAGACCGCCTGATGCTACCGACAATCCCGATAGGAGCTGCACATATCTCATTCTCGTGGCAACACCGATGAACACTACGACGGCAACCGACGATACCCTGTTGCCTAGGGGCGCACCGCAGTGGCTCTGGTTTGGACCAACACTTAGACAAGCATTGGCCCGGGGGGGATATAATAAAGATGACCCTTGGGTTAATTACTCCCAAGGGAAAGGTAGGTGGTGGTGAGGCAAATGGTAAAAACCAAGGTTGGGCCTTGCTGGAGGAGTTTTATTCAAAGCGACCTGTCAGGGGGGTCCCATAAATCACCCGACCGCATTAGGAACGCAAAATCCGGGAACATAATAACGGTATGACGAAAACTAGGGCGGCAAGAGTGCAACAAAACAGTAGGCATAAGGCCGAGCCTTCCACCCTTTACCAAATATATATATGCATTAATAATATAAGAGATATTGTGATATCCCAACAAAACCATGTCCACCATGGAGAAATCTTCAACTTCACCTACAACTAGCAACGCTATAAGAGGGGCTGAGCAAAGCGGTAACATAGCCAAGCAATGGTTTGCTAGGAAGGGTGTCAAAGGTTAGAGGTTCATGGCAATTTGGGAGGCTTGATGAGCAAAAGATAGGTAGCGCAGCAAAGCGATAGAACGAAGCAACTAGCATAGCAATGATATTAGTGAGATCCAGGGTAGCGGTCATCTTGCCTGAAATCCCGCAAGGAAAAAGAACGAGTCCATGAAGAAGATGAAGCCACGAAGACGAACCACACGTAGACGAACGAATCCTCACGATCGCAACGAAACGGGAACTATCGAGAAGAAGCACACAACATAGTAAACAACACCACACATAGCCAAGACATGATGCACAACAAGCATGATGCATGACAAGGCTACATGAAGCTACTCATGGCAAGAGATGATGCAAACAAGAACAACACATCAAGGCAAGTTTAAATGAGGCCGGGAACAACATATAACAATTCCGGTAAGTCCTCATATGCAAATTTCGAAATTGGTCCAGAACTGAATAAACCGTATGTTCAAGTTGTTAAACAGCAAGTTAAGATGCACCAAGATGATCTACACGAAATTCTAGTCAAGTTACATATAAAGTTCATTAGATTCGGAGCTACGGCCTAGAAGATATGAGCAAAACAAGTCAAGCATGGCATTGATGCAAAATGCACCCAAACGTCAAGCAAACACACCAAAACAAGGATGCAACATGATAATATGAAGCTACATGCAAAAACAAGCAAGTTTCGTATAGAGCACACTCAAAACGGAGCAACGGTGTAACACATACACTCTATACAAGTCATAGCAACAATCTGTCCATCACAGCAACTAGGCATCTTACAAGCATCAAAACAATATGCTACAACACCCCAACATAATAACAAAAGGCATGAGCAAGAAGTACAGGTAAAGCATAACAAAACATGAACACTGAGCTATCTCCAGAAACAACTAGAACATGCTCAAAATGACATGGTAAGATTGCAAATAATAACAGTTTCAGACTTTGCAGAAATAACATCAGGTTGCAATGTTCAGAGCTATCAAACAACATGTTACAGGAACTTATCATGGCAAACAAAGGCATGGCATGAATCCACTAATTTCATAGAACAAAAGTCCCTTACTGACCATGAGCCAAAAAGGCATAGAAAATATGATGGCACCCATGTAAACATGGCAAGTTATATTACAGATTCATACATGGCAGGAACCACAATAAGTAGGCATGTTGGTGAGCTTGAATCACTCACCATAGAGCAATAGATGGCATGGCAAGGCACCCAACAGTAAGAAGACATGTTTATGAAGCTAAGCATGGCAAGAACAAGTTCATAGGGTGCATGGATCACTAGAAACAATCATGGAAACATTGAACTTAATGTTAACAGGCTGACAGCAACATTTTCAAGCAACTTTGGAGCAAGATAACAACATGTTACGGCAGGCTATAATTCCAACCAAGGGCATGAATGGATAGAGCAAGACATGTAGATCAAAACATATTTATAAAACATCTCCAGATTATGCACGAAATGACTTGTAGAAGCATGTTAACATAGCAACAAAATTTAACAGAATCTATCAGGAAAACAGCAACATCAAGTACCCTCCTTAACAAGCTCGATGCACTCACTACACAAGCCACAAAAATACATGGAGAGCACCTCTAGAAAGATGGCATGGCATAGAAACACATGTAGACATCAACCTCATAGGATGCACACATCAATCATGGCAAAAATGATAAATGAGCAAGTTATAACAGTTTCAGCAGATTAACATCAACATGCACTCTTCCAACAGCATTTCGGGTATCAAGGTGAACTCAAATGAAAATGTTGCAATGGAATAAATGAAGTACTCATTGAGATGAACAATTTGACATATTACACGCACAAAACGGAGCTACGGATGCAGAGATACAATGCGATGAACATGGCATGATTATGCAAAATGCTTCGGGGACTTGGTGGATTTTGAACCTCGGGGAGAAGTCAACGGCACCGGGATCTCGCCGGAGACGAGGAGGAGGTCGGCCAGCGGGGCTCGGGGGCGGCCGGAGATGCTCGGGGGGCCGGATCCGGGTGGCGCCAGCCCGGATTTGGCCGGAGGCGGCGCGGGCGCGTACCGCCACATGCTGGCGGAGGCGGCGGCCGACTTCGGGCGAGGCGCGAGGCCGCCGGCGACGGGCTGGCAGCGCGGAGGCGAGGCGCGGCGGCGGAGGGGGCTCCGCCGCCGGGGGAGGAGCAGGGCGGCGCTGAGGAGCGCAGCACTACATGGCGGCGGCCGGGCGACGGGCAGCCGGGCGGCGGAGCGGAGGTTCGCGGGCGGCGGGCGAAGCGGCGGGCGGCGCTGGTTCGGCGGCGGCGCTGCCGATGGGCCTCAAGGGCCTCAATCAGGTTCACAAGGGCCGCGGCGGACGACGGCGGCGCGGGGACAGGTGGCGGGCTCGGATTGGAAGCGGTGGTGGGGCGGACATGTCCGGTTGCGCCCGAACGTGTCCGGCGGCGCGGGGAGGAGCGGACTAGGGTTTGGGGATCCGGAAATTCGGGGGAGTGCACATATTTATAGGTAGAGGGAGCTAGGAGAGTCCAAATGAGGAGCGGTTTTCGGCCACGCGATCGTGATCGAACGACCAAGAGCACGGAGGGGAGTTAGATGGGTTTTGGGCCACTTTGGAGGGGTGTTGGGCTGCAAAGAGAAGGAGGCTTTTACGGTTACCCGGTTAACCGTTGGAGTACCAAACGACCTCCAAATGGCACGAAACTTGACAGGCGGTCTACCGGTGCTATACCAAGGCCACTTGGCAAACCTCGGGCCATTCCGAACGTTTAACACCCACTCACAACAGGAGACAAAAGGAGAACGCCGGATGACATAGGAGTGCCGGATTGCTAAACGGACAACAGGGAAAATGCTCGGATGCATGAGATGAACATGAATGCGAAATGAAATGCAGATGATGACATGGCAAAGTGCAACACGCAAGCAAATGACAAGGCAACTACGGCGAATAACTGGCGAACACTTGGCGGATCGAATCCGGGGCGTTACAGGAGCATTGTTGGTTGGCCCACCATAGGGCTTAGCTGGTGCATACTGCTGAGCTGGACGAGGCGCCTGATAGGATGGCCTCGGTGTGAACCTGGGTGGTAGGGCAGTGTTAGGCACCCACACACGTCGCTTCTGTGGTCCAGCACCGGATCAGGAACCCAAGTCACGGCCATGCTTGCGTGTTGCTTCAAATCACCGACCTGCCTCAAAGACTGATGGCTTTGTTCACAAGCTTCTGAAAAGAGGTGCACTCATGCAGACGGAGATCTCGGCGAAGCTCGGGGCTAAGTCCCTTGCGGAACCTTGCCTGCTTCTTGGCATCGGTGGAGACTTCTTCGGTGGCATAGCGTGCTAGGTTACCGAACTCCCTGCTGTAAGCGTCCACAGAGAGTCGACCTTGAGTGAAACTGCAGAACTCCTCACGTTTACGGTCCATGAGACCCTCCGGAATGTGATGTTCACGGAAAGCCTCACTAAATTCTGCCCAAGTAGTGACATGGCCAGCTGGGCGCAGGGCTTCATAGTTCTCCCACCGCAGATCAAGGGGGCCTTCAAGATGATATGCAGCAAAGGTGACCTTATCAGCCTCAGCCACGAAAAGGAACGTAGCCAGAGTAATGTTGTGAAGCCAGTCATCGGCGTTGAGAGGCTCGACGGAGTGGTGGAAGGTAGGTGGTGTAACTTGATGAAGTCATTGAGCGACACCAAGTTATTCCTCTGATGCTGTGCTGTGTTCTGTTCGATGCGCTCCAACAAACGGTTGGTCTCCCGCTTGTTTCTCTTAGCCTCCAGCATAACTTTGGCCAGAGAAGGAGGGTGAGGCAGGTTTGTTTCCTCAACTCTGCTGCCTTCGGCCTGCTCTGGACGAGCAGGGTTGTTGCGGGTGTTGACCATCCTAGGAAAACAAGATAATGGTTTAGTCCAGGATGAAAGATTCTGACATAGAAATGTAGAATGTAATGGATAACTCGGAATGCAAGATGATCATCCGTATGACATGGTAGATACAAAAACTGCTTCTTTTATTCCATCGTCATACACACCATACAAGGTTTAGTACATGACCAAACAAAGTACTACTATGGTGAAAGGGAGATTACATCTCATCGGAGGCATTCCAAGCTCCTATACATTATTTCTCCTACACCTCCGGAATTGATACACACTAAGTCAAATTCCACAAGTCACGCAGGACGGTGGAAATACAACTATTACAACACTAGTGGAACTACTACTAACTCAGACGTCTCCGTAGTAGTTCTCATAGAAGTCCCCTCCATAGCCTGCAAGTTCAACATGAGCATCCGGGAACAGACGGTCCTGAGGAGCCTGTGGACCATAGGGGCTAGGGTGAGGTCTTGGACCAACAAACGGTGGCCTGCGGGGACCACGAGGTGGGGTGATGCCCCCCACATCACGCGAATCCATCATGTGTGGCAGAGCAGATCTAACAGGATATAGGTCTCTCATATCCATATATCCAGCTTGCACAGCCGGTGCAAACCGAGTCAAGGTGGCCCAGTGATCAGCACGGGTGTTGAAAAGCTCCAGTCTCAAGGCCCGATTCTCTCGGTCCTTATCCTCGAGCATCTCGGCAGTGGTGCGAGTTAGTGAGTCCTCCTGAGTGGAGTCAGCATAGATAGCCCGGAGATACCCCTGCGCTCCAGGGAGTGAAGTTGGCATATACCGGAAGTCGGTGTTCCGAAGCAGGCCAGTCCTGACTCGCATGATGTTCATCATAGAGTAGGCAGCATCTTGCACCGCCATCTCAATAGTAACCCCAAGTCCATAAGAACAGTGGAGGGGCTCGGTAGATCCAGGATAAGAAGGAAATATCCTGACATTGCAGAGATATTGGCTTTAATTAAAGTCTCGGAACTGCTCTTCGACCGTGTATTCGGGATACCAATGGTAAACCGTCTCGATCATTACCTGGACTAGCATAGCCATATGACCGGGCACATCGATGCACCGGGTCAGGAGAACCACTTGGTTATGATCACGAGTGGCCATCTGAAAGCACAACCATAATGCAAAGGCATTAGAATTTCTACCAGAACTTGGATAGCATAACGGCTGTAAATGCTCAAAAGGATTTTGAGACATTTTACAAAGAATTGTATAGACACTCAACAATATGATATCAAGGTTCTGGGTCCAACTTAACAACATAACAGGGTAGTAGAACTGAACTAGGCTTGTAATCATCAAACCTATAAGGTACTACTGATTAGAAACACGTGAACTCGAGTAGAGAGAAGAGATCCTAATCCTTAACCCCGGTGGAAGAATGGACCGACTCGATCGTAATGCCATGAGGTAAAGGAGTAAAAGAGCCTTACGCATCATCCCACAATCAATTCCCTACATATAACTAAAGCATTTCTAGACTCAACATCGACCAGTTTGGCTTGGAGAACCTACAGCAGTCCGCTCGATGCCAATGCTGTCAGACCCGACTCAATGCCACATCGATCTAGCTCAGAACACCTCATATCACTTTGCGCCTCACGCACGGTATTCCCATGGGTGTCGCCTTACCTTTGCCGGGACCGCTTGTGCCTTTTGGCACACGATATGATAGTGTCGCTAGCATCCATATGATAAGGAACCCGGCTGACATGGCTAGTCGTAAACCCAAAGTGGCACAGACTTACAGGACAGAATCCATGACCCAAAGATCGAACGTGTCGGTCATCAGCGAAAGTGAGTTCCGGCAGTAGCACTGGGCTAGCAGATTCGATAAACCGGGCTGAAGGGCTAACAGACTCCGACTCAACGCGACATTTCCCGGCGGACGATACACAGAACGAAGAAGGACACATGCCGCCAGCCTAAGTGTTCCGGAGCAAAGAGCACGCTACCATGGCTCAAAGGAAACACTAGGAGACATTTCCGTAAGAGAGGCTACTAAAGATAAACAACTAGATAGTCGATCCCACACATACCAAGCATTTCAATCATACACACAATATGCTCGATATGTGCAAATACAACAAGGCATCACAACATGACTCTACAGCACAAGTACTTTATTTAAAGGTTCAGAGATCCATACATAGCATACACACAAGTACGGGTCACACGACCCACATTCAAGTCATACAAGCATACAGCCAACAGCGGAAGTAACTTGTCTGAGTACAGACAACTAATAAAATAAAAGAGGCTTGGGTAAGCCTAGCTATACTACATGGTCCTTCACAAGATCAGATCACCACCGACTTAGTCTACTCATCGATGTCAACGCTCACGAAGAACCCGTCTTAAGGGGTTGTAGCATCTTCCTAAAATATAAATTAAAGCAACATGAGGACAAAGGTACTCAAAGAAGACTTACATCGATCCTACATACATGCACATTATCAAGAAGGGTTGGTGGGGTTATTGCAGCAAGCCAGCTTTGACTCTTGGCTAAGCTTATCCCACGAGACTCCAAATTGAAATGGTTTTATGACTCGAGTCCACTACTCACCACTTCAATACACTACCGAGGATCCACCTCCGCCTTCCTACCAAGAGCCATCCTCGCACTCATGCTTATCTTGAGGCTTTTAGTAGTTTCCATTTACTTGTCTATGAACCGTATAGGCAACCAAGTAGTCCTTATCATGACGCGCTATTCAATAGATGATGTTAACCCCGCAGGGGTATACTTCTTCATACACGCTCTCACCACTTACCGCCGTTTACACGACATGTACTCGGCAACCTTCAAGCGGAAGCCCAACGTGGGTGTTGGCCACGACCTACCTGAACACCTAAGTCTCTAGTCCAGGTATATCTCCTATTCAGGTTCTATCCGCAGGAAGTCTGTCCGAGGTTTCCACATACGGCCCGGAACGATGTGAACAGGGTTCCGAGACACCTAACGGGTGCCCGGTATACCCAGCCACATACCTACCGCATCCAGCCCTCCTCACGGTCAGTGCTGTCCACGGCCTCCAGTAGGCTACAAACGCCAGAAACTACTTGCAACTCCTGGGCAGAGGACTAGGGTGAATAAGAAGCCGAGAGGGTCCATTGCTTTCGGGCCCAATGCATGGTAGAAGCTGATTCTTAAATCACACATACAGATCTCAGTGCTTAAGGACGGCTTCAATGAAACAACCCGCCATGTACTCCTCCATGGCCTCTCATTGATACCTTTACCAAATCGTGTTCAACACATCACTCTCATACTGACACGATCATTTCACTGCAGCCCATCACCCAGATGAACCAGACCTGACACGACTCTAAGCATAGCAGACATAGCAAGGTAGGAACAACACATTCATATGGCTCAATCAACTCCTACACATGCTAGTGGGTTTCATCTAGTTACTGTGGCAATGACAGGTCATGCAGAGGAAATGGGTTCAACTACCGCAGCACACAGCAGTTTGGATCGCGTTGTCTTAATGCAGTAAAAGAGAGTAGAAG
This sequence comes from Aegilops speltoides, assembly GCA_021437245.1. Lineage (NCBI taxonomy): Eukaryota > Viridiplantae > Streptophyta > Magnoliopsida > Poales > Poaceae > Aegilops > Aegilops speltoides. Next base: position 272,373,782 of record CM038144.1, on the reverse strand, counting down.
CGAGAACATGGGATTGTATCGATATGATCAAATGGTTGGTTGCTTGCCTGATGGGTCGGTGCACTGGTATTGTTCTTCGTTGGGGTAATCACGGTACTCCTCAAGGGCAGGACCTGCCGCAGAGAGCACCGATACACAAACATCACCAAACAATATGCAACAATATGATGCATGCATGAGACATGGCAAAATAAGTGTATTGGACTAATGCAACTAAGACTAGATGCGTTCGAACTATTTTGAACCAAAGATTCAAGTTTCAAACTCATAAGTGGCCCTTTTAAGTGCTTAAACTTGTTTTGTGCTAAAAAGTAGGTTAGCTTGTTTAAACATGCATGAAACCAGTACAGATGGATAGATTGGATTTTTCTGATCATTTTTCATATATAACACTTTGCATTTGGAGCTACAGATTAATTTTTATGATCTTTTGAAGTTTGTGGTATTTTCTGGTATTTCCTGTGTAAAAGTAATTCCAAAAATAACTTATCACACAAGATTAAGTCCAGATGACGTCAATGGTCAACGGAGCTAGTCCAGGTCAAACTGACCAGTGGGTCCTGCATGTCAGTAGTTAATTAAACTAACTAAATTTAGTGAAAACCAATCTAGGATAATTAGCAGAGGGGGCCCCACTTGTCATAGACTCAGGGGAGTCAACCTGGACCCACCCTAGTCAAAGTCAAGGGTCAAACACGCCGGCTTTTAGCTACCGGCGAGGCCAGACGCGGCGGTGGAAGTGCATTTGTGCTTTCCGGCGACCAAATGAGCGGCGGAGAGCATCTACGTGTAGCTGGGAACGAGCCGCAGCTCGTGGTGGTGGTGGTTGAACTCGGGGTGGCCGGAAACATCACCGGCGACGACTTTGGCGGTCGCCGCAGTCGGGTGAAGACAAGTCCGAGGCTACGGGACACAGCGAGGCTCGTGGTGAGGTGCGTTGGGCTCCTGGGGCTGCGGTGAGTGCGTTGGACATGGTGGTGTGGCCGGTGGTTGGCCGGAGACACGTCGGCGACGAGCTCGGCGGCGGCGCATGCGGTGAAGCTCCGTGCGCTCGCTGTGGTGCACGAGAGCGAGAAAGGAAAAGGGGAGGAGGTAGCCAGGCTCACGGCGGTCTTGAGGAAGCTAAGGGCGTGGTCGGGGATGAGCTAGTGCGGCGGCGATGGCGAAAGGGATCTCCGGCGGTGGCGGGGTCGAACGAGGTCGGTGCAGTGACTTCGGGGCAAGTGAGCGCTCGGGGCTCGGCTCGCTCAAAGGAACGGAGGGTGGCGAAGCTCCTGGACATGGTGGCGCGGCGCAGGGACGATGGAGAGCGACACTACGGCGACGGTGCGGTGGCGGTGGCGTCGGCCATGGTGCGGGAGAGCGAGGGTGAGGAGCTGGGGAGGAGGGGGCGTGTCTGTGAGCTCGAGGGAGGAGTGGGCGATCGACCCAGGGCAGCAGAATGGCGAGGGGAGGAAGCAGAGCGGCGGGCAGCTACGTGGCACGCTCTGGTGCCGACGTCGAGCACCTGGCTGCCTGCCTAGCGAAGCCAAGCAGCTCGCTGGAGCGGTGGCTGGGCTGGGCCGGCTAGGTGGGCTGGCTAGTGGGCTGCCAGGTTAGTTCCCTCTCTCTCTCTTTTCATTTATGTTTTCTATTCTTTTCTGTAGCTTTGTGGACTTTCTAAAAATACCTAAGCAACTCCAAAAATCCCCAAATTGCTCATGCCCACTGTTTAAAATATAAACAACATGGAACATTTTAGTTTAGGATTATTTGAACATTTAAAATATTTTATAAATTTTAAATGCCCAAATTCAAATACTTATGATTTAATTCAAGGACCTTAGGATGACCTAGAAAACTGTGCACCACTTTTGGCAGAGGTTCTGAACCAAGACAAAAATGATGGACATTTTAGAAGGACATTTCGTGTTCATTGAAAATATTTTTAGTAAACCCTAGTTGATTCAGAGGGGGCTGGGGGTTCTGTCATCCCCAGTTCAGGTTTCTGTTGAATGGAATAGACATGATGCAACACTCTAATGCATGAACTAGCTAGGGTGTGACAGTGATGCACCGCACCTCACATCGAAGAGACCCGCCGGAAGCGCGGTACGCAAGACAATCTGGCGGGCGCTTTTGTACACCCGAAACCCCACACACCGAGGAGGGACCCCGTCAGGGCGTGCGGCAGCTATGGGCTGCCCTAGGTCGGCCTGACCGCCCCTAGGTCCATGAGGTTCGCCGCCCTGTAATGAAGAAGAATAAACGAAGAACAAGGAAGAAGAACAAGGGAGAAGGAAAAGTAAAGGTAAAAGGTGTAGATAGATTTGTTCGATTGTGTGTTGTCGTTCAATCCGCCATCACCTCTTATCTATATAAGAGGCAGATGGACTTCTCATACAAGAAAAGTACTTGCCTTGCCGTTCAAATCATCAAAATCTAACCAAACTCGGACTTCTCAAGACCTCCGGCCCTGATATCCGGCTCTAGGCCCGGATGATCCGGCCTAGCCCAGTTTTGTGACAGCAGCCCACTGTTTTGGCTCTAGAATCCACATACGACCTCGGATTGGGACGAATTTTATATCAAAATCAACTGGCTAGACGAGACGCACAACTTTAATGTTGAACACTTTCGATATGAGGTCATAATGGGGGAGTTCCGGTATGTTTTCTAACATCTACAGCAGAAAAACTGCCCGAACGTCCGGACTTCTACCCGGACTGTCCGGCCTCCTACCTGGACTGTCCGGCCTCCATCCAGATCATACGGGACTGAAACTAGATCATCCGGCTTCATCGCCAACCTTCTGTAGTCTTCGTGCTTCAAATACCCGGATGATCCGGACCCCGGCCCGGATGATCCGGCCAAACATTGCCGCGGTGCATGGTTTTATCTATAACTTTTGCATACGACCTCGGATGGGGACAATCTTTATATCAAAATCGTCCGATTTGACGAGACGAGGAACTTTGCAGTTGTAACGTTTTTCATCAGAGGCCATCTTGGGGGCCTAACCAGCCGAATAGTATTCTAAATATAAAATCTCAGTATTTCGAACACAACTTCGGCCTTAGAGATGAGATCGGATGGCTATGGCCCAAATATCAAAGTTTCTTCTTTTGACAATACGGAACTTTCTCAGTTTGAGAACTTTTCCATTTGAGGCCTTCTTAATTACGCTTTTCACCATGCGAAAATCTAGTGTCAACAAAGACAAAGACGTGGGAGTTGGATTCACCTCGATCGGAGCTATGGATGAAAAGATACGATGTGTTGAAGCTCAGGGACCTATTTGTGAATATTTTTCAGCAAACAGGCTCCTGTAGGAAAAACCGAAAGCGCCTTTGGACAGTTTACGTTTTTTGAAACAGAAAGCGCATTTTTAGCAGAAGAAGAAACAGAATGCGTTTTCTTACTTAGAAAACGCATTTTAGCCAGAAGAGAGAGAGGAAGTACGCTTTCGAGATAAGAAAACGCACTTTCAGAAATATGTGTCCACTTAATGTACCTGGGCCCGGCCCTAAGCCACTGACGTGTGGGTCCCAGGCAGGGGTCAGGCTGGCACGAGCATCTTCTTCCTCCTGCTCCCTGCCCCGACGGAAGCAAGGGAGGGCCCAAGTAGGGGCACTGCCGGCGACATGGCTCCCGGCTCAGGCCACATCATGCCATGGCGTGGACACCGGCGGGATCGTGGCGTCCTGCTATGCCTGTTCCCGACTAGAGGGAGGCACGCGGAGGGATGGAGGATGCGGGGGGAACACCAAGGAAGCAGCGGCGGGCGGGCGATGGTGGTAGCTGGCGATTTGGGCGATCCCCGACGAGGTGGAGTAGCTGGGGCAGCTGTACGGGAGGTGGGGCAGACGGTGGTGGAGTCAGGGTGGCGAGGGAGTGGCTAGGGCGGCCGGATGGAGCAGAGGCCAAACGATGGAGGTGGTGTCCGGACGAGGAGCACGCGGCCAGGGTGGGCTCCCGGACGCACGAGGGGTTGGGGTGGTTCTCCGGAGGGTGGGGAATGCGATGGAGGTCGTGGCACAGCGAGGGCATAATCGAGGTGGCCGGACTAGGCCGAACTCCGCCGACCACCGAGGAGCAATGGCAAAGCAACGACGTGATTAGAGCACTCTGGTGGACTAGAGAGGCGGGGGAGGAGTGAATGAGTTGCGGGGGACTCGGGCACGCTTAAATAGCCGAGGGGAGGGCTCTAGAGCCTCGCTAGTGAGCTTGAGCAGTGCTTCTAATGGTGGACAGTGGCGGGGCACATCACGGGCATGGAGCTAGCGGCTCATTTAAGGCGAACCAAGACGAAGAAGCGACTCAAGGCGATGCAGGGCATCACGAGGCAGCTCCTAGACAAGTATGGAGGTCGAGACGAGGAGGGAGCCGATGAGCATAGGGGACAGAATGCGCCAGAGCTTGCAATCTGCATGACGCAAGCGTGATCACAACTTACACTAGAGCAAACTGCGGGAATGGGCGTGGCCGACCATGTCTAGTAGAATGATCTTAGTGCCCTTAGTCTAACTGAAGAAAGAATTTGGTCAAGGGGAAAAGAAGAGATTTGCAGATGGTCCCAAAGCAAACCAGCAGCCAAGTGTTTGTGTTGTGCATTGGGGGCACCAGCTTGGGAACGAAGGAATGGATTTGTCTGGTGATGATCACATACTAAGATGATCATCTCTGCAAATTTGCAGCTAATTAGGATGAAGATAATTGGTACTTGTTGTAGAAACCACTATAATGGCCAGAATTAGAGATTTGGATGATGCACTCACATGGAGATGCAAGTAGATATGAAATTGGGCAAGGCAGAGTTATATGGCCATATGAAGATGCTGTAGAAATTTCTTACCAATTGGATAAACCAAAATGGTACTTGCTTCACACACATCTTCTCTGGGCAGAAACTTGCGAAAATTCCTGAGGGAAAAGGGCTAGCTGAAATATGCCCAAATTTGTTGGAGGTAGGTTATATGGATAAGAGAAGGCCATGGAAAATTTTAGCCATAATGGAGCAAGATAAAATATACTTGCTTCACAAACTAAATTTTTTGGCAGAAACAAAGAATTGAAGATGAGCTCACATGGAGGCATGAAATGAGCTCAAATTGGGTGGAGAGCTTGATATGAGGATTTTGAGGTCATGCATAAATTTCAACTCATTTGGATATGCCTTGCTTGTACCTCCTTCACAAAGTTTCTTTCTAGACAGAAACTTTGGAAAATTATTAATAAATAATTACAAGGCAAATGAAGTTGAATTTTGGCATGTGGCAATGATATGGATAGTAAAAGATGTCCATGAAGTTTGGGGTCAATTGGGCAAAGGAAAATAGCACTTGCTTCACAATGTGCCATTTAGGGCAGAATAGGAAAAGGAATATTTCAGGATTATTTCTAAACATGGCAATGAAAGTTTTGCCATATTTGATAAGATATTACCCCAAAAAAATTATCAGAATTATTTGGGAATTTTTCGACTGATGGAAATATAGGTTGCTTCACAACCTACGACAAATAGGATAATTCCTTTAATAGAAAAGGAATATTCCCAATTAAAAGAATATTCAGATTTGGTCTAGGGTGAAAATGGAAAGTTCTAGGGTTGGATTTGGGATAAAAAGACACTCTCGAAAGAAAGATGATGTCATCTTCTTCAGTTTCCAGACCACATAGCCACGGAAAAAAGAAAACTCAAGCAAAATCCTCAGAAAATCAAAACAAAAAGAAAGGGTCAAAAACCAGGCTGTGACAGAAAACTAACTTGATGATACTTCCCATGTGTCCTCAGGAGCGCTTTGCTTTATATAAGAGTTTGTCCAGGCTTGTCCTTTGCTACAAAAAGGATTGGGCCACCTTGCTTCACCTTTGTTACACTCGTTACTTGTTACCCGTTATGAATTATCTTATCACAAAACTATGTGTTACCGATAATTTCAGTGCTTGTAGAGAATACCTTGCTGAAAACCGCTTGTCATTTCCTTCTGCTCCTCGTGGGTTTGACACTCTTACTTATAAAAAGGACTACGATAGATCCCCTATACTTGTGGGTCATGAGTCCTCAGCAACCGGCCGCACGACTGCCGCGACTTTGAGAGAGAGCTTGAGGGCCAGGAGTGCATCTCAAGTGTCCCCCACCACAGTGATGATGCCACTACTACGAGACATCTTGATAACATTGTAGCCGGGGTACGTCACCGCCATGAACTTGGCAAGGGCCGGGTACCCAAGGATGGTGTTGTACGAGAGGCTGATGCGGGCGACGTGGAAGTCAATGAGCTCGGTACGGTAGTTGCGATGCGTGCCAAAGATGACCTGGAGGCGTATCTGCCCCGAGGGGGTGGTAGAGCCGTCGATCACCCTAAGTAGGGTTTGTTGGGCTTGATCTAGTCGTAGGGCAGTCGAAGCAAGTCGAAGGCCTCCACAGAGATGACGTTGAGGCCAGCACCGCCGTCGAGGAGAGTCCTGGTGACCGCGACATTGGTGATGGTGGGCGTGCGCAACATGGGGAGCGCGCCTGCACTGACCATGGTCTTGGGGTGATCCATAGAGTCGAAGGTGATGGCGGTCTCAAGCACAGCATGGCCTGGAGGAGCCCCTGCTGTGGACAAGCAGCTCCCACCCAACGGAGGAGCTACTTGATGTGGCGGCTCGATTTCCCATAGCGCCTCCGTAAGCGCCCGATGACCCATCGGGCGAGACGGCGCCTGTCATGGGAACCACGAAGCATGAGTAGAGCACGGTCGATGAAGAGGCCGAGCTTCAACACACACTATTGGGGGGATAGACCCTAGGTAGCCTCATCAACAGTTAACCATATTTCAAGACATCGGGGCTGGCCGAGCCCCTCAGCCCGACTGGTTGCAAGCCCGGCTTCCTGGGCCGGCTGGAACCAGAGGGCCGCCTCCTCGAAGACAGCTGACCTCAACAAGATGGCGGAGGCGAGAGGGCCGCCTCCTAGAAGATGTTGGGCCCAAAGAAGGCGACCGAGGTATGGGCCGGCTCCTAGCAGGCGGCCATCCTCCCCCTCGAAGTCCTTGCCCGAACAAGCGACAAGTTGAGGCATGGCAACAATGCACCATGCCTCCCCCGAATCACTGCCCGCGTGGCTATAGTGAGCGATGCCAGGCAGCCGCCTACCCGCCCGGTGCAACACTGTAGCCATGGCATGCCCGACACGGCCTCTGTCAGCATGAACGGTGCTATAGTGAAGAGCCATCAATGGGCCCCACAGGCGGCGGGCCCCACCTGTCGTCCGGTTACTCTGCAGCCGGGACCTACCACCCAGCCACATTACCATTGTACCCCTAGGGGTTTGGCCTATAACCCCCAAGCGCACCCATGCAAAGGGTTCCACTACAGTTCCATCCATTCCATTCCACACACCACAGCTAGGGGAGAAGAGAGCTAGCCTTGCCCTTCTTCTTCCTCAAGCAAAACAGCTCTAGGAGCACCTTTGTATACCCTGTGATATAGTGATCATGGAGAGACCCCACAGAGCAGGAGTAGGGGTATCATGGCCCCAACCATGATAAGCCACCCCTAGCATCTGTCAAGATATTAGCACGACAGTTGGCGCCCACTGTGGGGCCAGCAGCAACATCGGCCAGAGACATGAACCTTGTTCCTCTCCGGCGAGTGTGCCATGGCTGGCAAGATCAGCTGGCCCGGTGCGCCCGTCCGCGCCGGCCTTGGTGCATCGCCTGATGCAGGAGCCGCCACCCCCGCAGGTCGCCTTCCCGACCTCTTCGACGAGGCCGCCTCCGACGCGCGAGCAGCCAACTCCCTCAACAAGCTCTTTGGCAAGCTCGCCCTCATTGACGCGGCCTCCACCGATGACTTCCCCAGCTACGTGGAGGTAGTCGATGACCCCGTCGCTCCTGTCGCTAGCAATGCCCCTGTCGGCACGCTCGACGCCAGCGCCTTCGCAGAGGTGATGGTCATTGGTGGCATGTGAGATGCAGGCGGATCCAACCAGGATCCGCTGGATGCGGCCATACACGCCATGGCGCCCCCTCCTCCTGCCGGCGCTAGCCAGGAGGAGCTAGAGGATTTCCGCGCCAAGCTTATCGACAGTGCCTCCAAGATGTCAGCGCTGAAGCGCGGCACTGAAGCTACTCAGCACGATATCGACCGCGTGGTCGGAGGGACGCCGGCTGCGGCTGACCCTAGCCGGGTCGGCGCCATCCGACAACGCGGTGCTGCCATTGCCAACATGTTGGGAATCGGATGCCTGGTCAACGAGACCCAGGTGGAGAACATGCGTGCCCGCCATTCGGCCACAGACGAGCTCAAGCACTTGGAGGGAGACGAGCTACGTGAGCAACTGGAGCGCATCCAGCAGCTCATCGACGCGTCGAACGTGCAGCAGGACATGGGCAATCATGCGGCGGGAGTAGGCCGATAGGTCGACACCCACCTGCCCCGTCGCAAGAACGTCGCGACCTCTCGGTCCCCTATCGATGGAGGCCACGAGCAACGGAACCCGGAGCCGGCTGCTAGTCACAGTCGGCGCTCGCGCTGCACGATGGTGCACAACCACCAAGTGCTCCAGGACCCAGAGCCCCGGCCCTGGTCGAAGGAACACCCGCCTCCTCGAAGGGAGAGGTCGGCAACCCCGCCGCCGCCGCCTGATCACCCGATGCTCGGAGGCCGGCTAGGCCCTTGTGAAGCAGTCGATGAGAATGACGCTCGTCGCCGGATCGAGCAGCTGGCTCGGTCCTTGGCAATAGAGGAGGAGGACATGATCTGTCACACCCAATATGCGACCCTATCCAAAAGGAACTCGAAGGTCCCACCAAGGATAGACCCGCATATTGAAACGCTTTTGCAAGGTGGATATCATTACATTAACATTACATAAATAGATGGGGATACATACATAAGGCATTCAATGCCACACGAATACAACATCATCATACATAAGAGCAACATCCGACTACGGATGAAACACAAACAGAAGCTCAAACGACATCCACCCTGCTAGCCCAGGCTGCCGACCTGGAACCTATCCCCGATCAAGAAGAAGCGAAGAAGAAACTCCAAAACAAGCAAACAACGCCTCGGCCATGATCACCGCAAAAAACCTGTACCGCAATCGTTGTTGTAGTAATCAGGAGCCACGAGGACTCAAAGAATCCCATTACCATGGGTATCAAGACTAGCAAAGCTTAAAGGGAAAGGAAGGGGTAAAGTGGTGAGGTTGCAGCAGTGACTAAGCATGATATGATGGCTAACATACGCAAATGAGAGCGAGAAGAGAAACAAAGGAACGGTCGTGAAGCTAACAATGATCAAGAGGTGATCCTGAACACCTACTTACGTCAAACATGACCCAGAAACCGTGTTCACTTCCCGGACTCCGCCGAGAAGAGACCATCACGGCTACACACGCGGTTGATGCCTTTTAATTCGGATCTGGTGTCAAGTTATCTATAACCGGACATTAACAAATTCCCATCTCCCACATAACCGCGGACACGGCTCTCGAAAGTTTATACCCTGCAGGGGTGTCCCAACTTAGCCCATGATAAGCTCTCGCGATCAACGAAGGATATTCCTGTTGGGGAATGTTGCAGAAAATTAAAAATTTTCCTACGGCTTCACCAAGATCCATCTATGAGTTCATCTAAGCAACGAGCAATGGGAGAGAGATTGCATCTACATACCACTTGTAGATCGCGTGCGGAAGCTTGCAAGGTGATGATGGAGTCGTACTCGAACGTGATTCAGATCACCGATGTCCAAGTGCTGAACGGACAGCACCTCCGCTGCTCAACACACGTGACGGACGAGCAACGCCTCCTCCGCCTTGATCCAGCAAGGAGGAAGGAGAGGTTGAGGAAGACAGCTCCACCGGCAGCATGACGGCGTGGTGATGGCGGAGAAGCAAGATTCGGCTGTGGCTTCGCCGAGCGCCACGGAGGAGGAGAAGTGTTGGGAGGGAGGGCTGCGCCTTGAGATGGGTACAGCAGCCCCTCCCTCCCCCTTTATATAGGCCCCTGGGAGGCTGCCCTCGAGATCCAATCTCCGGGGCGGCGGCCAAGGGGTGGAGTGCCCCTGCCAGTGGGCGCCCACCCACCCCTAGGGTTTCAACCCTAGGCGCAGGGGGTGGGCCTAGGGGGGTGCACCAGCCCACTATGGGCTGGTTCCCCTCCCACTTCAGCGCATTGGGCCCTCCGGATAGGTGGCCCCACCCGTGGACCCCGGACCCTTCCGTGGTCCCAGACATTACCGAAACCCCAAACTTTCCGGATGGCCAAATACCACTTCCTATATATTATTCTTTACCTCCGGACCATTCCGAAACTCCTCGTGACGTCCCGGATCTCATCCGGACTCAACAACATTCGGTAGTCACATACTTGACTTCCTACTAACCCTAGCGCCACCGAACCTTAAGTGTGTAGACCCTACGGGTTCGGAGACACGCAGACATGACCGAGACGACTCTCGGGCAATAACCAACAGCGGGTCTGATACCCATGTTGGCTCCTACATGCTCCTCGATGATTTCATCGGTTGAACCACGATGTCGAGGATTCGATCAAAAGCCTGTATGCAATTCCTTTGTCAATCAAGACGTTATTTGCCCGAGACTCGATCGCCGGTATCCCAATACCTTGTTCAGTCTCGCACGCAAGTCACTTTACTCGCATCGTAATGCATGATCCCGGCCAACACCTTGGTCACCTTGAGCTCATTATGATGATGCATTACCGAGTGGGCCCAGAGATACCTCTCCGCCATACGGAGTGACAAATCCCGCCTCGATCCGTGTCAACCCAACAGATACTTTCGGAGATACCTGTAATGCACCTTTATAGTCACCCGCCACGCCAGACGCTTTGATACACCCAAGGCACTCCTACGGTAACCGGAGTTACACGATCTCATGGTCGAAGGAAGAGATACTTGACATTGGCAAAGCTCTAGCAAACGAACTACACGATCTTTTATGCTATGCTTAGGATTGTCTTGTCCATCACATCATTCTCCTAATGATGTGATCCCGTTATCAACGACATCCAATGTCCATAGTCGAAACCGTGACTATCTATTGATCACAACGGGCTAGTCAACTAGAGGCTCACTAGGGACACATTGGGTCTAAGTGTTCACACGTATTACGATTTCCGGATAATACAGTTATAGCATGAACAAAAAACAATTATCATGAACATTGAAATATAATAATACTTTTATTATTGCCTCTAGGGCATATTTCCAACAGTCTCCCACTTGCATTAGAGTCACCAATCTAGTTACATTGTGATGAATCGAACACCCATAGAGTTCTGGTGTTGATCATGTTTTGCACGCGAGAGAGGTTTAGTCAACGGATCTGCGACATTCAGATCCGTGTGCACTTTGCAAATCTGTATGTCTCCATCTTGAACATTTTCATGGATGGAGTTGAAACGACGCTTGATGTGCTCGGTCTTCTTGTGAAACCCGGCTCCTTGGCAAGGGCAATAGCTCCAGTGTTGTCACAGAAGAGTTTGATCGGCCCCGACGCATTGGGTATGACTCCTAGGTCGGTGATGAACTCCTTCACCCAAATCGCTTCATCGCCGCCTCGAGGCTGCCATGTACTCCGCTTCACACGTAGATCCCGCCACGACGCTCGCTTGCAAATGCACCAGCCATCGCTCCACCATTCAACATATACACGATCCGGTTTGTGACTTAGAGTCATCCAGATCTGAGTCGGCTAGCATCGACGTAACCCTTTACGACGAGCTCTTCGCTCCTCCATAAACGAGAAACATGTCCTTTGTCCTTTTCGGTACTTCAGATATTCTTGACCGCTGTCAAAGTTCCTTGCCGGATTACTTTGGTATCTTGCAACCAAACTTACGGCAAGGTTTACATCGGTCCGTACACAAGATGGCATACATAATAGATCCTATGGCTGAAGCATAGGGATGACACTCATCTCTTCTTTATCTTTTGCCGTGGTCGGTGACTGAGCCGAGCTCAATCTCACACCTTGTAACATAGGCAAGAACCCCTTCTTGGACTGATCCATTTTGAACCTCTTCAAAATCTTATCAAGGTATGTGCTTTGTGAAAGACCTATGAGGCGTCTCGATCTATCTCTATAGATTTTGATGCCTAATATATAAGCAGCTTCTCCAAGGTCCTTCATTGAAAAACACTTGTTCAAGTAGGCCTTAATGCTGTCCAGAAATTTCGTATCATTTCCCATCAAGAGTATGTCATCTACATATAATAGGAGAAATGCTACAGAGCTCCCACTCACTTTCTTGTAAACGCAGGCTTCTCCATAAGTCTCAAGATAAACCCAAACGCTTTGATCATCTCATCAAAGCGAATGTTCCAACTCCGAGATGCTTGCACCAGTCCATAAATGGATCGCTGGAGCTTGCATACTTTGTTAGCGCTCGAGGATCGACAAAACCTTCCGCTGCATCATATACATCTCTTCCTTAAGATGTCCGTTAAGGAATGCCGTTTTGACGCCCATCTGCCATATCTCATAATCATAGGATGCGCAATTGCTAACATGATTCGGACGGACTTTAGCTTCGCTACGGAGAGAATGTCTCGTCAGTAGTCAATCCCTTGAACTTGTCGATAACCCTTAGCGACAAGTCGAGCTTTATAGATGGTAACATTACCATCCGCGTCCGTCTTCTTCTTAAAAATCCATTTATTTTCTATCGCCGCCAATCATCGGCAAGTCTGTCAAAGTCCATACTTTGTTTTCATACATGGATTCTATCTCGGATTTCATGGCCTCAAGCCATTTGTTGGAATCCGGGCCGCCATCGCTTCTTCATAGTTCAAGGTTCATTGTTATCTAACAACATGATTTCCATGACAGGTTGCCGCACCACTCAGTGCGGAACATGTCCTCGTGGACCTTCGAAGTTCAAGAGCAACTTGATCCAAGTACCTTGATCATCATCATTGTTTTCCTCTTCGCTTGGTGTGGGCATCACAGAACGGTTTCTGCGCGCTGCACCACCTTCCCGCTCGAGAGGTAGTACTTTATCGAAGTTCTACTTTCCTCCCACTTACTTCTTTCGAGAGAAACTCTTTTCCGAAAGCATCCGTTCTGGCAACAAAGATCTTGCCTTCGGATCTTAAGTAGAAGGTATACCCGACAGCTTCCTTAGGGTATCCTATGAATACGCATTTTTCCGACTTGGGTTCGAGCTTTTCAGTTGAAGTTTCTTGACATAAGCATCGCATCCCCAAACTTTTAGAAACGATAGCTTAGGTTTCTTCCCAAACCATAATTCATACGGTGTCGCCTCAACGGATTTAGACGGTGCCCTATTTAAAGTGAATGTAGCTGTCTCTAGAGCGATCCCCAAAATGATAGCGGTAAATCGGTAAGAGACATCATAGACCGCACCATATCCAATAGAGTGCGACACGATGTTCGACACACCGTTTACCGAGGTGTTCCAGCGGCGTGAGTTGTGAAATGATTCCACATTTCCTTAAGTGTGTGCCAAATTCGTGACTTAAATATTCTCCTCCACGATCCGATCGAAGAATTTTATCTTTCGGTCACGTTGATTCTCCACCTCACTCAGAAATTCCTTGAACTTTTCAAAGGTCTCAGACTTGTGTTTCATTAAGTAGACATACCCATATCTACTTAAGTCATCAGTGAGAGTGAGAACATAACGATATCCTCCATGAGCCTCAACGCCATTGGACCGCATACATCGGTATGTATGATTTCCAACAAGTTGGTTGCTCGCCCATTGTTCCGGAGAACGGAGTCTTGGTCATTTTGCCCAAGAGGCATGGTTTGCATGTGTCAAACGATTCATAATCAAGAGACTCTAAAAGTCCATCAGATGGAGCTTCTTCATGCGCTTGACACCAATGTGACCAAGGCGGCAAAGTACACAAGTATGTGGGACTATCGTTATCAACTTTACATCTTTTGGCACCCACACTATGAACATGTGTAATATTACGCCGAGATTCATTAAGAATAAACCATTGACCATCGGAGCATGACCATAAAACATATCTCTCATATAAATCGAACAACCATTATTCTCGGACTTAAATGAGTAGCCATCTCAGATCAAACGAGATCCAGATACAATGTTCATGCTCAAACTTGGCACTAAATAACAATTATTAAGGTTCAAAACTAATCCCGAGGTAAATGTAGAGGCAGCGTGCCGACGGCGATCACATCGACTCGAACCATTCCCGACGCCAGATCGTCACCTCGCCCTTCGCCACTCCGCTTATTCCGCAGCTCCTGCCGTGAGTTACAAATATGAGCAACGGCACCGTATCAAATACCGGGAGTTACTATGAGTAATCGGTAAGGTACACATCAATTACATGTATATCAAATATACCTTTGGTGTTGCCGCCTTCTTATCCGCTAAGTATTTGGGGCAGTTTCGCTTCAAAGGACCCTTCCCTTGCAATAAAAGCACTCGATCTCGTGCTTGGGTCCATTCTTTGACTTCTTCCCGCAACAAGCTTACGGGCGCGGCAACATCTTTGCCGCCCTTCTTGAAGTTCTTCTTACCCTTGCCCTTCTTGAACTTAGTGGTCTTATTGACCATCAACACTTGATGTTCTTTCTGATTTCAGCCTCTGCTGACTTCAAAGATCGAGAACACTTCAGAATGGTCTTTTCCATCCCCGCATGTTGTAGTTCATCACAAAGCTCTTGTAGCTTGGTGGGAGCGATCGAGGATTCTGTCAATGACCGCCTCATCTGGGAGGTTAATGTTCAACTGGTCATACGATTGTGCAACCTGCATATCTTCAGATGTGCTCACTAATGTAACTGTTCTCCTCCATCTTACAATCAGAGAACTTGTCGGAGACATCATATCTCTCGACCCGGCATGAGCTTGGAAAACTAGTTTCAGCTCTTCAACATCTCATATGCTCCGTGATGCTCAAAACGCTTTTGGAGCGCCGGTTCTAAGCTATAGAGCATGCCGCATTGAACGAGGGAGTAATCATCAAGACGAGATTGCCAAGCGCTCATAACGCCTTGGTTCTCTCGACGGAGCGCCACCTAGCGGTTCTTCTAGGACATATTGCTTCCTAGCAGCTATGAGGATGATCTCGTGTTCCGGACCCGATCCGATAGTTGCTGCCATCATCTTTCAGCTTGGTTTTCTAGGAACGTTGAAGTTCATGTTGACATTAGCGCTGGCCATTGATCTACAAGACATATTTGCAAAGGTTTTAGACTAAGTTCATGATAATAAAGTTCTAATCAAATTATGAACACCCACTTAGATTAGACATCCTCTAGTCATCTAAGTGTTACACGATCCGAGTCGACTAGCCCGTGTCCGATCATCACGTGAGACGGACTAGTCATCGCCGGTGAACATCTTCATGTTGATCGATCTTCCATACGACTCGTGTTCGACCTTTCGGTCTCCGTGTTCCGAGGCCATGTCCGCACATGCTAGGCTCGCAAGTTAACCCTAAGTGTTTTCGCTGTGTAAAACTGTCTTACACCCGCTGTATGTGAACGTAAGAATCCATCACACCGATCATCACGTGGTGCTTAGAAGCTTAAGAACTGTAGCAACGGTGCACGCTTAGGGAGAACACTTCTTGAAATTTTGTAAGGATCATCTTATTTACTACCGTCGTCCTAAGTAAACAAGATGCATAAACATAATAAACATCACATGCAATTATATAGTTGTGACATGATATGGCCAATATCATAAAGCTCCATTGATCTCCATCTTCGGCTCCATGATCATCTTGTCACCGCTTGACACCATGATCTCCATCATCATGATATCCATCATCGTGTCTTCATGAAGTTGTCACGCCAACGACTACTTCTACTTCTATGACTAACGCGTTTAGCAATGAAGTAAAGTAGTTTACATGGCGCTCTTCAATGACACGCAGGTCATACAAAAAATAAAGACAACTCCTATGGCTCCGCCGTTGTCATACTCATCGATATGCAAGTCGTGAATCCTATTACAAGAACATGATCTCATACATCAAAATTCATCATTCATCACAACTTCGCCATATCACATCACATGATCAATCGCTGCAAAAACAAGTTAGACGCCCTCTAATTGTTGTTGCATCTTTACGTGGCTGCGATTGGGTTCTAGCAAGAACGTTTTCTTACCTACGAATCACCACAACGTGATTTTGTCAACTTCTATTTACCCTTCATAAGGGCCTTGTTCATCGAATCCGCCCAACTAAAGTGGAGAGACATACACCGCCAGCCACCTTATGCAACTAGTGCATGTCGACCGGTGGAACCGGTCTCATGTAAGCGCACGTAAGGTTGGTCCGGGCCGCTTCATCCCACAATACCGCTGAGCAAGAAAGGACTAGTAGAGGCAAGTAAGATGACAATATCAACGCCCACAACAAATTGTGTTCTACTCGTGCATTAGAGAACTACGATAGACCTAGCTCATGATGCCATCTGTTGGGGAACGCTGCAGAAAATTAAATTTTTCCTACGGCTTCACCAAGATCCATCTATGAGTTCATCTAAGCAACGAGCAACGGAGAGAGATTGCATCTACATACCACTTGTAGATCGCGTGCGGAAGCTTGCAAGGTGATGATGGAGTCGACTCGAACGTGATTCAGATCACCGATGTCCAAGTGCTGAACGGACAGCACCTCCGCTTCAACACACGTGACGGGACGAGCGACGCCTCCTCCGCCTTGATCCAGCAAGGAGGAAGGAGAGGTTGAGGAAGACAGCTCCACCGGCAAAGACGACGGCGTGGTGATGGCGGAGAAGCAAGATCTCGGCTGTGGCTTCACGAGCGCCACGGAGGAGGAGAAGTGTTGGGAGGGAGGGCTGCGCCTTGAGATGGGTATAGCAGCCCCTCCCTCCCCCTTTATATAGGCCCCCTGGAGGCCGGCCCCGAGATCCAATCTCCGGGGCGGCGGCCAAGGGGTGGAGTGCCCCTGCCAGTGGGCGCCCCACCCCTAGGGTTTCAACCCTAGGCGCAGGGGTGGGCCTAGGGGCGCACCAGCCCACTATGGGCTGGTTCCTCCCACTTCAGCCCATTGGGTCCTCCGGGATAGGTGGCCCCACTGGTGGACCTCGACCCTTCCGTGGTCCCAGACATTACCGGAAACCCCAAACTTTCCCGATGGCGAAATACCACTTCCTATATATTATTCTTTACCTCCGACCATTTCGAAACTCCTCGTGACGTCCGGATCTCATCCGGACTCAACAACATCCGTAGTCACATACTTGACTTCCTACTAACCCTAGCGCCACCGAACCTTATGTGTAGACCCTACGGGTTCGGAGACACGCAGACATGACCGAGACGACTCTCGGGCAATAACCAACAGCGGGTCTGATACCCATGTTGGCTCCTACATGCTCCTCGATGATTTCATCGGTTGAACCACGATGTCGAGGATTCGATCAAAACCTCAGATGCAATTCCTTTGTCAATCGGTACGTTATTTGCCCGAGACTCGATCGTCGGTATCCCAATACCTTGTTCAGTCTCGTTACGCAAGTCACTTTACTCGCATCAGAATGCAAGATCCCGTACAACACCTTGGTCACCTTGAGCTCATTATGATGATGCATTACCGAGTGGGCCCAGAGATACCTCTCCGCCATACGGAGTGACAAATCCCGCCTCGATCCGTGTCAACCCAACAGATACTTTCGGAGATACCGTAATGCACCTTTATAGTCACCCGCTTACGCCAGACGCTTTGATACACCCAAGGCACTCCTACGGTAACCGGGAGTTACACGATCTCATGGTCGAAGGAAGAGATACTTGACATTGGCAAAGCTCTAGCAAACGAACTACACGATCTTTTATGCTATGCTTAGGATTGGGTCTTGTCCATCACATCATTCTCCTAATGATGTGATCCTGTTATCAACGACATCCACTGTCCATAGTCAGGAAACCGTGACTATCTATTGATCACAACGGGCTAGTCAACTAGAGGCTCACTAGGGACACATTGGGTCTAAGTGTTCACACGTGTATTACGATTTCCGGATAATAAAGTTATAGCATGAACAAAAAACAATTATCATGAACATTGAAATATAATAATACTTTTATTATTGCCTCTAGGGCATATTTCCAACAATTCCTTCTCCCAGGAAGACCCGATCAGTCTCGGAATCCCGGTTTACAAGACATTTCGACAATGGTAAAACAAGACCAGCAAGACCGCCCGATGCGCCGACATCCCGATATGAGCTGCACATATCTCGTTCTCAGGGCAACATCGGATGAACACTACGTACAACTAAAACCAGACCTCAAGTTTCCCCTAGGTGGCGCTGCAAGTGGCTCTAGTTCGGACCAACACTTAGACAAGCATTGGCCCGGGGGGGCTGAATAAAGATGACCCTCGAGAGAGCGACTCCCATGGGAAAAGTAGGTGGTGGTGAGGCAAATGGTAAAACCAAGGTTGGGCCTTGCTGGGGGAGTTTTATTCAAAGCAAACTGTCGAGGGGGTCCCATAAATCACCCGACCGCGTAAGGAACGCAAAATCCGGGAACATAACACTGGTATGACGGAAACTAGGGCGGCAAGAGTGGAACAAAACACCAGGCATAAGGCCGAGCCTTCCACCCTTTACCAAATATATAGATGCATTAATAATATAAGAGATATTGTGATATCCCAACCAAAATCCTGTCCACCACGGAGAAATCTTCAACTTCACCTGCAACTAGCAATGCTATAAGAGGGGCTGAGCAAAGCGGTAACATAGCCAAGCAACGGTTTGCTAGGAAGGGTGTCAAAGGTTAGAGGTTCATGGCAATTTGGGGAGGCTTGAGGAGCAAAAGATAGGTAACGCAGCATGGCAATAGAACGAAGCAACTAGCATAGCAATGATAGTAGTGAGATCCAGGGTAGCGGTCATCTTGCCTGAAATCCCGCACGGAAGAAGAACGAGTCCATGAAGAAGATGAAGCCATGAAGACGAACCACACGTAGACGAAGGCATCCTCACGATCGCAACGAAACGGGAACTATCGAGAAGAAGCACACAACATGGTAAACACACCACACATAGGCAAGACATGATGCACAACAAGCATGATGCATGACAAGGCTACATGAAGCTACTCATGGCAAGAGATGATGCAAACAAGAACAACACATCAAGGCAAGTTTAAATGAGGCCGAGAACAACATATAACAATTCCGGTAAGTCCTCATATGCAAAGTTCGAAATGGGTGCAGATCTGAATAACCATATGTTCAAGTAGTTAAACAGCAAGTTAATATGCACCAAGATGATCTACACGAGATTCTAGTAAAGTTACATATAAAGTTCATTTAGTTCGGAGCTACGGTCTAGAAGATATGAGCAAAACAAGATAAACATGGCATTGATGCAAAATGCATACAAACATTAAGCAAGCACTCCCAAACATGGATGCAACATGATAATATGAAACAACATGCAAAATCAAGCAAGTTTCATATAGACCACACTCAAAATGGAGCAACGGTGCAACACATACACTCTATACAAGTTATAACAACAATCTGTCCAAAACAGCAACTAGGCATCTTGCAAGCATCAAAACAATATGCTAAAGCACCCCAACATAATAACAAAAGGGATGGGCATGAAGTACAGGTAAAGCATGACAAAACATGAACACTGAGCTATCTCCAGAAAACAATAGAGCATGCTCCAAAACACATGGTAAGATGGCAAATAATAACAGTTTCAGGCTTGGCAGAAATAACATCAGGTTGCAATGTTTAGAGCTATCAAACAACATGCTACAGAACATATCATGGCAAACAAAGGCATGGCATGAATCTACTAATTGCATAGAACAAAAGACCCTTACTGACCATGAGGCAAAAGGGCACAGAAAATATGATGGCACCCATGTAAACATGGCAAGTTATATGACAGATTCATACATGGCAGGAACAACAATAAGTAGGCATGTTGGTGAGCTTGAACCACTCACCAAAGAGCAATACATTCCATGGCAAGGCAACCAACAGTATGAAGACATGTTTGTGAAGCTATACATGGCAAGAGCAAGGTCATAGGGTGCATGGATCACTAGCAAACAATCATGGAAATATTGAACTTAATGTTAACAGGCTGACAGCAACGTCATTTAGCAACTTTGGAGCAAGATATGAACAATCTACAGCAAGCTATAAACGCAACCAAGGTCATGAATGGATAGAGCAAAACAAGTATAATAAAACATCCTTATTGAACAATCTCCAGATTATGCGTGGAATGACTTGTAGGAGCAGGTTTACATGGCATCACAAAATAACAGAATCAGCCTAGCAAAACAGCAACAGCAAGTACCCTACTTAACAAGCTCAATGCACTAATCACACAACTCACAAAAATACATGGTTGGCACCACTGGAAATATGGCATATCATAGATCAAAACACATGTAGACATCAACCTCATAGGATGCACACATCAATCATGGCAAAAATGACAAATGAGCATGTTATAATAGTTTCAGCAGATTAACATCAACATGCACTCTTCCAACAGCATTTAGGGCATCAATATTAGCTCAAATGGAAATGATGCAATGGAATGAAATGAGGTACTCGTTGAGACGAACAATTTGACATATTATATGCACGAAACGGAGCTATGGATGCAGAGATATGATGCGATGAACATGGCATGATAATGTCAAAATAACAGGGACTTGGTGGATTTTTGAGGTCAACCTTCGGGATCCAGATCTGGGTTGACTTGCACGCGGATCGAGGATGGGCACGAGCTCGCCGGAGAGCTCACCAGAGAGGGTGAGGGAGGGCGGATCCTGCCGGGAGGAGCTCGCCAGAGCTCGGGGAGGAGTTGGTCGTTGGCGAGGGGACGGGAGGAGGCGCACGGGGCGGTGCGGATGGAGGCGGCGGCCGGGCGGCGAGGTCGCCGGTCGGGCGGCGGCGAAGCCTGCCGGGAGGCGGCGGGGCGAAGCGGAGGCGGCGGCGGGCGGCGGCGATCGACGGAGGGCGCCGGCGGAGGAGGCGCGGGGCTCCTCGCGGGCGATGGCGAGGCGCGCAGCGCGCGCGCGCTTCGCCGGGCGGGCGCGGCGCCGGCGGGCGAAGGTGGCTCCGACGACGGCGATTGAGGCGACGGCGGCTACGGGCCCGGGCGAGGTCTGCTCGCCCCGGGCGGGCCGGATCTGGGCCCCGGGTGGCCGGCGTGGTGGGAGGCGAGAGGAGGTGAGGTGGCGCGCGCGGGTTGGCTGAGACGGCGGCGGCGATGATGTGGCGCTCCACGATTGGCCGGGGCGACATGGCTGAGCGGCGGTGGATGCGTCCGGCTGCGGGCGGACATGTCCGGTGGCGCTAGGAGGGAGAGGGCTAGGGTTTCATCTGCGCGAAAAATCCGGGAGGGGCACATATATATAGGAAGAGGGAGCTAGGAGAGTCCAAATGAGGTGCGGTTTTCGGCCACGCGATCGTGATCGAACGACCGAGAGCATGGAGGGGAGTTTGTTGGGTTTTGGGCCACTTTGAAATGGTGTTGGGCTGCAACAGAAAGAGGGCTTTGCGGTTACCCGGTTAACCGTTGGAGTATCAAACGACCTCCAAATGGCACGAAACTTGACAAGCGGTCTACCGGTGCTATACCAAGGCCGCTTGGCAAACCTCGGGCCATTCCAAGAAAGTTTAACACCCGCACATGAAAAAGGTAAAGGGGGGCGCCGGGGAGCATAGGAGTGCCGGATTGCAAAACGGACAACGGGGGAAAAGCTCGGATGCATGAGACGAACATCTATGCAAAATGAAATGCACATGATGACATGATAAAATGCAACATGCAAGCAAATGACATGGCAACAACGGCGAATAACTGGCGGACACCTGGCGCATCGAATCCGGGGCGTTACAACACTCCTCCACTAACAAGAGATCTCGTCCTGAGATCTTAGGACCGAGACGTAAGGGAAAATGGATGAGGTGAAACAAGAACTCAAGAGAAGAAGCAAAGAATCGAGAGCCCTTGAGAAGAAGAGAGGAACGACGAGAATGACGAGAATTGAAAGCTCACGAAATCAGATAGACTAAGAAAACACTCGTTCTAACCGGAGTGGTTAGAATGAGAAAAGAAACGAATAAGTTTGAAAGGATTTAGGCAGCACTCCGGCTGAACATGGAAAGAACAGAACATGAACTTGAGAGGACGGAATGATACTTGATGAAGACAAGACACAAAACCTCCGGAAGAATTGAAATAGTTGAATGAAAGAACGGAGAATAAAACGACACCTTGTGCCACGAACGAAATAGATAGCAACCTCAGAAGAAAGGATTGAATGGAGTTGTTAAGAAAATCAACAACAAAAAGAATTGGCTTGTTGTGGACTTATAGATAACATCCCAAAATTATGAGGTGATCTCCGACCACGAGCGAAAAGATGGAAAGATGAGACGAATGAAGAAATGCAAAACTCCATTTCAAAAGAATACGGAGAATTAATTGCACTTCAAGATGCAAGAAGAAAAGATACTTGAGCTCCACCAACAAGAATCTTGATGAACTCTTGAAGAATGAATTAAATCATGAAGAACCACCATGAAGAATTCCGGTGACGAAAGGATGACGAGATAGAATGAAGGATGAAAGAATAAGATGAGCCTTGCGATGATTTATATGGAGGTTCCGACGAAATGGTTGAGGAAATTTGAACTCCGGAAAAGAAAAGATGAAAAACACTTGGGACTAGAATTTATTCCTCAAGAACAAACTCCGAAGAAAGGGATTACTCACTTGGATGAAATAAGAATAAGATTTATTGTATGCTTATCCTTCATCAAATTAAATTGATGACAAGCAATTGATTTTTCATACCACTTATTCTTCTTGAAAAGGATTAAGGGGGTATAGCAGAAAACTTGAGAAAGTCTTCATGAACCACCGGTAGGATTGGAAAGAACGAATGAATTAAAATGATAAACAAGGAAAATGAATCTTGAATGAACCACCGTTAGAATTCGGAAATGACTGCTGAAAAGAGAATGAATCACCGGGAAGAATTAGAAACGCAAAAGGATACTTGAGGGAATTTAGAGACAAGATAACGAATGGATCGCGAACTGATTGAAGAATACTTGAACGAAGCACCAGGATAAACAGAGAACGATAACTGGAATGATGGCCTCCAGATTATCGAGAGAGAAAGCAACTCCTGAAATGCTCCGGATGGATGAAAAGAGTTTGCATGACCTGAAACAATTTGATAGGATAACATTGAGCTAGCACCGCGAATCTCTGGGAGAACGGGCAAGATTTAGAGGAAAAACTCTTCTTCAATCTTCAAATGATGACGAGAAAGACCACCAAAATTCCTGAGATACTCCGGAAGAATGAAAAGCGAAGAGGTTGAGCCAACAATGAAAAGAGTTTGAACGAGATCTTGGAGAAGGCATGTGACTGATGAAATTCATTCTTACGTCACACTTGAAATGAATTTGAGAATAACTCTAGGGAAATTAGAAGAGTCAGGTAAGATCCTGGGAAAAGACCTGTGGGTTAGGGCCCACTAAAAGAAAAGCACCGTTGGAAAAGGATGTTGAACAGATAAATGATGCACCAGAACAATTGAAATATTTGAAAGAGGTGACACCCTCGAATTAATTCAAACACAGACAATTCTCCTGAGATGTCTTCTGAACTCCGGAATGATTGAATGACGAGAGGCAAACGAGTAAGGAGAACACTTTACGAAAGGAAAAGAATGTGATCAACCCGAAAAACTTGAATTTAGTCCACCGGAAAGAAAAAGGGATGAAGAATGATGAACGAGACGAGAATTCACCAGTTGAAATAATTGAGGGAAGACTGAATAGGCTCCAGACGAACAAAATAGCTTCTCGAATAGATGCTCAGACTCCGGGAAGAAATGGGGTGGGAGGGCGGGAAAAAACACAGGCAACTGGAAGGGGAAAAACGACGAATATCTTGAAGAGAAAACAACAATGAGGATAGAAAACAAAGACTTCACACGAGTAGGAAGGATACTCGATTACAGACTCCGGTTCCGAGAAGAAGAAGGGAGGGCGGGTGGGAAAAATAAAGGACAACTTCAAACAGGGAAACAACATCGCTCGAAAAGAGCTGAGGATTCATCTCCCAAAGAGAGAGAGGTTCGAATCAGCTTGACGAGGAATGCACCGGATGAAAGGAGCTGAGAATCCAACGATCGGAAAACCAACTGCGTGATCCTAAAGAAAAATTTGAACGGGAAGAGGAGTAGTTCAAAACACCTACATCAAGATTCCTCAATAGAGCGACGAAGAGGCTGAGGAGTAAAAAGAATTCCTACTCTCCGATATAACTAGACTCCGAAAACAGTTTTCTTCTAGACTCGACAACGGCCAAACTACACGATCAATGAAGGGGCTCTAAGGTCGGTCGAGGCTCGATACCAACTTGAACACGCCTAATATGCGACCCTATCCAAAAGGAACTCAAGGTCCCACCAAGGATAGACCCAAGATATTGAAACGCTTTTGCAAGGTGGATATCATTACATCAACATTACATAAATAGATGGGGATACATACATAAGGCATTCAATGCCACACGAATACAACATCATCATACATAAGAGCAACATCCGACTACGGATGAAACACAAACAGAAGCTCAAACGACATCCACCCTGCTAGCCCAGGCTACCGACCTGGAACCTATCCCCTGATCGAAGAAGAAGCAGAAGAAGAAACTCCAAAACAAGCAAACATCGCTCTCGCGTCATTATCACCGCAAAACCTGTACCTGCAACTGTTGTTGTAGTAATCTGTGAGCCACAAGGACTCAGCAATCCCATTACCATGGGTATCAAGACTAGCAAAGCTTAAAGGGAAAGGAAGGGGTAAAGTGGTGAGGTTGCAGCAGCGACTAAGCATGATATTGTGGCTAACATACGCAAATACGAGCGAGAAGAGAAACAAAGGAACGGTCGTGAAGCTAGCAATGATCAAGAGGTGATCCCGAACACCTACTTAAGTCAAACATAACCCGAAATCGTGTTCACTTCTGACTCTCCGAGAAGAGACCATCACGACTACACACGCGTTGATGCGTTTTAATTCGGATCCGTGTCAAGTTATCTACAACCGACATTAACAAATTCCCATCTGCCACATAACATGGGCACGGCTCTCGAAAGTTTATACCCTGCAGGGGTGTCCCAACTTAGCCCATGATAAGCTCTCGCGATCAACGAAGGATATTCCTTCTCCCAGGAAGACCCGATTAGTCTCGGAATCCCGGTTTACAAGACATTTCGACAATGGTAAAACAAGACCAGCAAGTCCGCCCGATGCGCCGACATCCCGATAGGAGCTGCACATATCTCGTTCCTAGGGCAACACCGGATGAACACTATGTACAACTAAAACCAGACCTCAAGTTTCCCCGAGGTGGCGCTGCAAGTGGCTCTAGTTCGGACCAACACTTAGACAAGCATTGGCCCGGGGGGCTGAATAAAGATGACATAACACTGGTATGACGCAAACTAGGGCGGCAAGAGTGGAACAAAACACCAGGCATAAGGCCGAGCCTTCCACCCTTTACCAAATATATAGATGCATTAATAATATAAGAGATATTGTGATATCCCAACCAAAATCCTGTCCACCACGGAGAAATCTTCAACTTCACCTGCAACTAGCAACGCTATAAGAGGGGCTGAGCAAAGCGGTAACATAGCCAAGCAACGGTTTGCTAGGAAGGGTGTCAAAGGTTAGAGGTTCATGGCAATTTGGGGAGGCTTGAGGAGCAAAAGATAGGTAACGCAGCATGGCAATAGAACGAAGCAACTAGCATATCAATGATAGTAGTGAGATCCAGGGAAGCGGTCATCTTGCCTGAAATCCCGCAAGGAAGAAGAACGAGTCCATGAAGAAGATGAAGCCACGAAGACGAACCACACGTAGGCAAACACATCCTCACGATCGCAACGAAACGGGAACTATCGAGAAGAAGCACAAAACATGGTAAACACACCACACATAGGCAAGACATGATGCACAACAAGCATGATGCATGACAAGGCTACACGAAGCTACTCATGGCAAGAGATGATGCGAACGAGAACAACACATCAAGGCAAGTTTAAATGAGGCCAAGAACAACATATAACAATTCCGGTAAGTCCTCATGTGCAAATTTCGAAATGGGTCCAGATCTGAATAACCTTATGTTCAAGTAGTTAAACAGCAAGTTAATATGCACCAAGATGATCTACACGAGATTCTAGTAAAGTTACATATAAAGTTCATTTAGTTCGGAGCTACGGTCTAGAAGATATGAGCAAAACAAGATAAACATGGCATTGATGCAAAATGCATACAAACATCAAGCAAACACTTCCAAACATGGATGCAACATGATAATATGAAACAACATGCAAAATCAAGCAAGTTTCATATAGATCACACTCAAAACAGAGCAACGGTGCAACACATACACTCTATACATGTCATAACAACAATCTGTCCAAAACAGCAACTAGGCATCTTGAAAGCATCAAAACAATATCCTACAGCACCCCAACATAATAACAAAAGGCATGGGCATGAAGCACAGGTAAAGCATGACAAAACATGAACACTGAGCTATCTCCAGAAAACACTAGAGCATGCTCCAATACACATGGTAAAATGGCAAATAATAATAGTTTCAGGCTTGGCAGAAATAACATCAGGTTGCAATGTTTAGAGTTATCAAACAACATGCTACAGGAACATATCATGGCAAACAAAGGCATGGAATGAATATACTAATTGCATAGAACAAAAGACCCTTACTGACCATGAGCCAAAAGGGCACAGAAAATATGATGGCACCCATGTAAACATGTCAAGTTATATGACAGATTCATACATGGTAGGAACAACAATTAGGCATGTTGGTGAGCTTGAACCACTCCCCACAGAGTAATACATGGCACGGCAAGGCAACCAACAATAACAAGACATGTTTGTGAAGCTATACATGCAAGAGCAAGGTCATAGGGGGCATGGATCATTAGCAAACAATCATGGAAACATTGAACTTAATGTTAACAGGCTGACAGCAACATCATTTAGCAACTTTGGAGCAAGATATGAACAATCTACAGCAAGCTATAAATGCAACCAAGGGCATGAATGGATAGAGCAAGACATGTATAACTAAACATCCTTAGTGAACAATCTACAGATTATGCATGGAATGACTTGTAGGAGCAGGTTTACATGGCATCACAAAATAACAGAATCAGCCTAGCAAAACAGCAACAGCAAGTACCCTACTTAACAAGCTCGATGCACTCAGCACACAACTCACAAAAATACATGGTTGGCACCACTAGAAAGATGGCATAGCATAGATCAAAACACATGTAGACATCAACCTCATAGGATGCACACATCAATCATGGCAAAAATGACAAATGAGCATGTTATAACAGTTTCAGCAGATTAACATCAACATGCACTCTTCCAACAGCATTTCGGGCATCAAGATGAGCTCAAATGAAAATGATGCAATGGAATGAAATGAAATACTCGTTGAGGTGAACAATTTGACATATTATACGCACGAAACGGTGCTATGGAGGCAGAGATATGATGCGATGAACATGGCATGATAATGTCAAAATAACAGGGACTTGGTGGATTTTTGAGGTCAACCTTCGGGATCTAGATCTAGGTTGACTTGCATGCGGATCGAGGCAGGACACGAGCTCGCCAGAGAGCTCACCGGAGAGGGCGAGGGAGGGCGGATCCGGCCGGGAGGAGCTCGCCGGAGCTCGGGGAGGAGGTGGCCGGAGGCGTGGGGATTCGGGAGGCGACGGGCGGTGCGGATAGAGGCGGCGGCGGGCGGCGAGGTCGCTGGTCGGGCGGCGGCGGAAGCCGGTGGGGAGGCGGCGGGGCGAAGCGGAGGCGGCGATCGACGGAGGGGCGCAGCGGAGGAGGCGCGGGCGGCCGAGCTCCTCTGCGGGCGATGGCGAGGCGCGCAGCGGCGCGTTCGCCGGGCGGCGTGGCACCGCCGCGAAGGTGGCTCCGGCGATGACGATTGGAGGCGACGGCGGCTACGTGTCCGGCGAGGCCCGTTCGGCCCCGGGGCGGACCGGATCTGGGCCCCGGGTGGCCGACGCGGTGGGAGGCGAGAGGAGGTGAGGTGGCGCGCACGGGTTGGCTGAGACGGCGGCGGCGATGACGTGACGCTCCATGATTGGCCGGGGCGATGTGGCTGGGCGGCGGTGGATGCGTCCGGCTGTGGGCGGACATGTGCGGAGGCGCGAGGAGGGAGAGGGCTATGGTTTCATCTGCGCGAAAAATCCGGGAGGGGCACATATATATAGGTAGAGGGAGCTAGGAGAGTCCAAATGAGCTGCGGTTTTCGGCCACGCGATCGTGATCGAATGACCGAGAGCATGGAGGGGAGTTTGCTGGGTTTTGGGCCACTTTGAAAGGGTGTTGGCCTGCAACACAAAGAGGGCTTTGCGGTTACTCGGTTAACCGATGGAATATCAAACGACCTCCAAATGGCACGAAACTTGACAAGCGGTCTACCGGTGCTATACCAAGGCCGCTTGGCAAACCTCGGGCCATTCCGAGAAAGTTTAACACCCGCACACGAGAAGAGGTAAATGGGGCGTCGGGGAGCATAGGAGTGCCGGATTGCAAAACGGACAACGGGGAAAAAGCTCGGATGCATGAGACGAACATGTATGCAAAATGAAATGCACATGATGACATGATAAAATGCAACACGCAAGCAAATGACATGGAAACAATGGCGAATAACTGGAGGACACCTGGCGCATCGAATCCGGGGCGTTACATGATCGGTCCGGCCTGCTTCGGCCCCCGCATCCGCGGTGAGCCCTTTCCCGCGGGGTTCACGCTTCCTTGAGACACTCCCATGTACACTTGCTTCGTGAAGCCGGAGGACTGGTTGACCGACTATTCCACAGCCGTCAGCACCGCCAATGGCAACAAGCGCGTTGCCTTGAAGTACGTTCTGCTCACGCTCCAGGGCACCGCCCGGACATGGCTGAACAGCCTCAAGACCTACATCATCAACAACTAGTTGGATTTTAGCGACTTCTTTGTCCGCAACTTCACCAACACGTATAAGCGGCCACCCAAGCCTCGCAAACTCTCCATGTGTGTCCACGAGCCAACGGAGTCCACGCGCGACTACCTCACACGCTGGGCCGAGTTGCGCAACTCTTGCGAGGCGGTCCACGAGGTGCAGGCCATCAAGTACTTCACTGCCGGGTGTAGAGAGGGCACCTTGCTCAAGTGCAAGCTTCTGTGCGACGAGCCGGCCACCTTGGACGAGCTCCTGGTCTTGGCCGACAAGTACGCCACGGCAGACTCCTCCATGAAGTCAGATATACGGGTTGACACGTCCGGCAATGTGGTCCAGCCAGGTTCCCAAATGCAGGTGAGTGACACCAACTGGTGCCAGCTGAACGACAACAAGCGCAAGGCCCAGCATCCAGCTTCTAACAGCCGGCAAGTGGTAGTAGTCGAGGATCAGCGGGGCGGCAAGGGTGCCTGGCAGCCTGCCTTCTCCTTTGGGCAAGCCCTCGATGCCCTATGCAAATTCCATAGCGGCGCGAAGCTGTCCGACCACACCACCCGGAAGTGCAACTAGCTTTCCCGGATTGCCAAGGGCGAGGCCCTGCCGCCTCCTCCACCAGCCGGCCAGGTAGCTCCGGCTGTTCAGCAACCGGCCCGAGCTTCCGGCATGCTTCAAGTGAGTTCCCCGAAGAGAATGCCACCTACATCGTCTTCACAAGCGAAGCCGACAACAAGCACAGCAGACGGCAGCAGCACCGCAAGGTGAATGCTATCAACCCAAAGGTTCCCTCCTTCATGCACATGTCCGAGAGGCCCATCACCTGGAGCCAAAAAGACCACCCGACTGAGAGGCCATCGCCGGGTGCGTACGCTTTGGTGCTGGAGTCCACCTTCTCCATGGAGAGGCGGACTTGCCGCTTTGGCCAAGTTCTGATAGATGGTGGCAGCAGCATCAACATCCTCTACCGTGAGACCATTGAGCAGTTGGGCATCTAGGACAAGCAACTTCAGCCCAGCCGGACTGTCTTCCACGGCATAGTTCCCGGCCTTTCCTGCTCTCCAATCGGCAAGATCAAGATTGATATCATGTTCGGCGACAAGAACCACTTCCACTGCGAGCTAATCTGGATCGAGGTGGTCAACCTGGGCAGCCCTACCACGCGCTCTTGGGCCGCCCTGCGCTAGCCTAATTGATGATGGTCCTGCACTACGCCTACCTGAAGGCCTAGATGCCGGGTACCAAGGGCATCATCATTGTTGCCGGCGACTACCGGAAGTCGCTAGAGTGCGCTGCCGCTACCAGCCGGCTGGCCAAGTCCCTTGTCATCTCGCAAGAGAAGCGTCTCCTTGACCGGATGGTCGCCATGGCCAGTGAGCCGTTGACCATGCAGAGTGATCCCAAGGAGATAGAACAAGGGACCTCCTTCCAGCCGGCCAAGGAAACTGTGATGCCTCGAGACCGACGCTCCAGAAGACTCCTAGTTATTTCGAGTTTCGCCATGTGATTTATTTTTGCTTGTTGCATTTCATCATCGCATCATTCGCATTGCATCGGCACTCCGTGTCGTCATTCTTTTCAAAACATGCATCTATTAGTAGTCAACACTTCTCCCTGTTGTTTTTGTTGACCGTTCCGAAACTGAACGCACTAGACCGCGACCTCCTAACTCCTTTTTGCCCGGTGCATAGACCCCTTGTGTGCGTGTCTGAAACTTCTCCCAGACTCGACCCGGGCTGTCGTTACGGATTGGTCCGGATCATCCCCGAACATCCCTAAAATATCTTCGATTTCTTAATTGGACTTCCAAAGCATTTTATCTCGAGCGCCCGATCCCGATCCAATGATCCAAACTCCCCCTTCTTCCCTTATATAGTCTGCCCCTAGTACATTTTGGACCTTACCCTATTTCCTTGGGATCCTCCCACCCGCCACTAGCTCCACCCAGTCGCCTCCCTACTCGGGATCCCTTCCAATCCAATCCACCTCGGGCTCTTCATCCAGCCACCACCTCGCTCGATCCTCCTCCTCACGCCAAGCTCCTCCTTCCCTACCCCGAGCTGGATCTGTAGCTCTCCACCTCATGCAGTGTGGCACCCCGGCTCAGAGAAACCGAAACGCCCCATATTCTAGCCCAAAGATCTGGGAGAAGTCTTCTCGAATACGGCATTGCTTAGCATAGAACAAATCAGCTCTTCTTACAAGAATAATAATAAAACGGTCTGATGTTACAAAGAATCACATCGGCACGGTGACACTATGCCTGCGATACTACCCTTGCTCTATGCTAGCAGCGGAAATCTTCTAGCAGCGGAACAACGATGAAGGTGGTGGACTCCACTCCACAGGGACTCTGGCTGGAACGCTTATCCTAGATCGCACGAACGGAAATCACGACAAGCAAGCAATCAAATCTGGCATGACCTGCAAACTGGCATGACACGCCAGGTCAGTACATTGAATGTACCTGCAAGCTCACAATAACCAGAAGCATTCAAGACAGACAACAGCATGGCAATTACAGGTTAAACAGGAATTATCATGAGATCATCAGAATAACATGGCATGACCAATATAAACATGATACATCTTAGAACAATATGAGCATGGCATGAACATACGAATCTGACGATACTAGCATGCAACATGATGACACTATATGCACCACTTATTCTTCTCGGGCTACCTCGTAACCAACACATGCATCACTTACCAACCTCGGACATCACACGATCATCTCAGGATCAAATCAAGCTTGGTATAAACAATACCGTAGTAATCATTAAAAGACCACAAGGAGCTTGATTTTTACCCACGACTCTTGCACAACATCACGAATATACAACAACTCGGTATCCTCGATACCACGGGATCACAAACGTACCAGCCTAGAGACATCTCGTGATCCTTTCGGCGATCACAACCACGGCCAATATTTGGTCTCAAACTGTGATCCTTACGGCGATCACAACCACGACCAATATTTGGTCTCAAACCGTGATCCTTACGGCGATCACAACCACGACCAACACTTGGTCTCAAACGGTGATCTTGCCGGTGATCCCAACCAACTTATGTCATCATCGAACCGGGGTTGTTATTAAGCACATTATTCTTATTACTGTTGACACACAGTGTGAACGGCACGAACTGGGCCCTTATCCACGGGCGCGGCTAACGATATATTTAATATACACTCTGCAGAGGTTAGTACATTGTACCCACACTACGGAACCCGTGGCCTCGCACTCCCATTCGGGTGGACCAACGGCATTCCGACAAAACCGTCCTACTGCCATGACACACTCCCGGCCACTCCGACCAACTCCCCTTTGGGCTAAGGCCTGGGTGGCCCCTTGTCTACAAAAGACACAATGACCACCGTCATGGCCAAAACATAAACGATCCCACACGGGGACCCGGATCCATATAACAACAATGGGCACACAAGGTTTATGTCTGCCTACCTGATCAGGGTAGCGCGAGCCCATAACCTTCCCTAGTTGGAGGCACCAGCGAGAGGCACAACAATAGACCCACTTAGGGTCGTCCCATACAGGCAAGCGTGGTTGCACTGGTCAGCTCGATTCAGTGGCACCATGACTCAGCCAACAGTTGTTCATGTTCAATTTAATCCGGTTAAACTTGAATGCAAATATGCTGAGCCATGATAAAATAACATGAAGCAAATTACAATGCATGAACATGATATCAACATAATCATGAGGGTATCACATAACTATCCACCATATCAACAATGAATCATATCCACTAAGCATGGCATACTGACTAGCATGAAAATCACCAGTACATACTTCTCCAAAACATGGCATGACCACTATCATCAACAATAAATATCATGCAAGAACATATCAACAATGCCATCGTGTAAGCATTTAACCAACTGGATGCAATGGAACATGCATAACAACGGTACTCGGGACAGACGGCAGTCATGCACCAAAGACGATCACCAACATCAACATGTACTACTAGCAAGCATAAACATATGAAAGGAAATACTAGCAGGTAGAACATGATAACAGAATACAAGACAACATAGCACAAAAGTAACATGCATATCTAAACATCACCGGAACAACGATAATCATCTTTTCACAAGCAAACATTTAATAAAGAGTCAAGTTGAAAGTCATGGCTATTGCATGACTATCATGCAAGTGGGTATTGTGGCTTCCCTGGGGTGGAAGAAATCACCAGGAGAAACTGCGAGAAACTCGCGGAACGAATCATCGGAAAACATTCTCTCTCGGAGGGGGCTGAATAAGGGCAAGGGCATAATGGTCATTTTCACAGTGTCAAACTATAGTGAAAATGAAACCAACAGAACATGCTCAATGAAACGAAGAAGTGAGCATTGGTTTCACCTTAAACGAAGTTACGGTTGAAAAGTTATGAGGTGTTTTCTGCTAGGGACCTATCTGCAAGAAAAATATTTTCAAATAGGGGCCTGGACAGAAAAACTGAAAGCGTAATCAGAGAAATACGCTTTCACTTATGCTTACATGGCAGGGGGGTCAACGCGCAGCGGTGGGACCGGCCGCCTGGGTCGCTGCCAGGTTGGGCCCGAGGTGATGCGGGGTCCACCAGGCGCGGCGTCTTCTTCCTCCTCCCTCTGTCCCGATCGAGATAGAGGAGGAGCGGGGGAAGCGCGGCGCCAGCGACGGCATCGCTTGCTCTGGCCATCCCCAACCAAGCGGGGAGCACGCGGCCATGGGCACTCCAGCTACGAGGGGAAGGATTGGGGAGGGTCACCGGAGCATGGGAAAGACGTGGGTGAGGTCAGGGAGAGGAGGGGTGGCTCGGGTCGGCCGAATTCGAGAGGAGCACCGTGGCGAGGCTTCGGCCATGGGAGGGCAACGGGAACTCCTCGAGCTCGGGGAATTGGCTAGGCAGGGCTAGAGGAGGGTTGTGAGGCTGGTGGTGAGCTCGGACGAGGCCGGGGATGGCTATATATAGCCGCGTGAGGTCATGGCGGAGCTGGCGTTGTCGCGGATGCGTGGACGGTGCCGCGGACGCGTGTGCTTGCACATGAGCTCGAGGAAGGCGACAGGGAGGCACAGGGCAGAGCTCATGGGGTAGAAGAGGTCAAGGGACGCAGGGAGGAAGCGGCCAGGAACGAACAGAGATGAAATGGCACAGTCCACCCGTAGGCGCGCGTCGGTGAGCATCGGCGAGGGAGAGAGGTCCAGGAGGACGGCGACGATGCAGTAAATCTATTAGACATGCTCGTGCTCGCTGAGACGTCGAGCAGAGGAGGGGCCCGAGCAAGAAGCTATTCTGGACGCGGCCATTGCATGCCAAAAACGATGTCAAGCGATCTCTGGGGGTTAGTCCTTCGAAGGGAGGTCTCAACTACGGTGGTAGCTTGGTTAAAGGCTCTGTGGTTAACTGGTAAATGATCTCTAAAGTTTACTGCAGTAAACTTGGGTGAGCACTGGTGATCAACAGGAAGGATTTTGGGAGCAATGGAGTTGTCTGCGAGGGATAGGGTAAGAAGGATTTTCATCCTGGTAACTTCGATAAGATTTGGATAAATATTTAATGTAGTTGCTTAACAACCACATAATCTGGTCACAAATTAAGATCATGATGATGCTCTCACATAGAGTATTAACTTGGGCTAACATTGGGCAAAGTTTGATTATTTGGACATATGATGATGCTGTAAAAAGATCATGCCAAATGGACAAGCCAAAATGGCACTTGCTTCACAAACATCATTTCTGTCCAGAAACTTGGAATAATAATATTGATGATCAAATGGATAAATGAAATGATGCCAAAATGGGTGGAGAGATGTTTTATGGGTATAAGAATGATCTGGTAATAATAATATTGATGATCAAATGGATAAATGAAATGATGCCAAAATGGGTGGAGAGATGTTTTATGGGTATAAGAATGATCTGGTAATTTATCAGTATTTTTGAAGCAATATAAAATACACTTGCTTCACAACCTGAAAATATTGCCAGAATCAAAGATTTACTCCTGTGCTCACATAGATGATTGGATCGGGCTGTAAATGGGTGGAGGGAGTTAAAATGAGCACATTAAGGAGTGTGCAAAAGTTCAACTCATTTGGATACTCCTAGATAGTACTTCCTTCACAAAGCCTTCTATCTGACAGAAACTTTGAAAATTCACTGAGGAAGATTGACTAGGCAAATAAATTTTAACTTGTGCATGAGGCAATTATTTGGACATATAAACATGCCCAAAAATGTTGGGAGCCACCAGGAAAAATATATATGAAACTTCCTTCACAAAGTGCCATTTAGGGCAGAAAGGATGAATAATTATTGGGGAATTAGTTTTGAACTGGCCAAGGCAATGTTTGGGCATGTTTGAGCTATATATGATCCAAAGGAATTATGAGAATTATTTGGGGATTTTTGGATGGACAGAAATATAGGTTGCTTCTCAAGCTAGGGCAGATAGGGTTAGTCCTTTAATGAAAAAGGAATTTTCCCGAGAAAAAGATTTTAGGGTTTGGTCAAAGAGTGAAGGGACATGATCTTGGCAAGGTTTTGAGAATGATGAGCCACTTGGGAGGGGGAATGAGGATGATTTCCTAGGTGGCAAGGCCACAGAACCACTCCAAAAAGAAAAACAGAGCAAAAACCAAATAAATCAGAAGAAAATGAAAAGGGCCAAAATCCAGGCTATTACAACTCTTACCCCCTTAAAGAAATCTCGTCCTCGAGATTCGGTTGCTTAGGGAATAACTATGACTTGAGGACACCATTTCCAACAAGGGTATCCTTATTCCTTTATTTATTGTTCCCCCAAGAATTTCATAACATCCGCTTACCTTGTTGTGGGGTGGTCTTGCTTCACCTTTCCCAAAATTCTGATGGGTTTCTGCTCACATTCCAAATCCTTTTACTGATGTGAATTTTGTCATATCTGGTGATGTCTACTGGATCTGAGCATAAATTTTCTTTTGATCATGAAAACCTTTTTACTTCTGTCATGGGGTTGCTTCAAATAAATGCAGGCCTTGTGGTTTCAATCAATACTGAGAATTATCATGGCCATATTCTGACGGGATCTGACTGCTCACAGGTGGCACTGATTTATCTTGATTTATTTCTTTGGCTCGAGCATGAGATATGTACCAATGATTTCACTACCTTCTGTTGTGAGCAATATAATGGTGTGTGGAGTTATAGCTGTGTCATACCTCAAATATTTACATCTTGAGATTGGCCCGACAGGGGCTGACGGACAAATGGTTTTCCTGACAGACTGACCATGTACTTTCTTCCATCAGTGAGGATACCAGGTCTGAGCTGATTGTTCGGCTTTTGATTTTTCTCATTTTGTTGGTATACCCATCTGTGGTAGTAGGCTGTGATATGCTTTAACACTGCCGCTGAGGTCAGACTGCTGAGTTTGTTGGAAATATGCCCTAGAGGCAATAATAAAATGATTATTATTATATTTCCTTGTTCATGATAATTGTCTATTGTTCATGCTATAATTGTATTAACTGGAAACCGTAATACATGTGTGAATACATAGACCACAACATGTCCCTAGTGAGCCTCTAGTTGACTAGCTCGTTGATCAATAGATGGTTATGGTTTCCTGACCATGGACATTGGATGTCACTAATAACAGGATCACATCATTAGGAGAATGATGTGATGGACAAGACCCAATCCTAAGCATAGCACAAGATCGTGTAGTTCGTTTGCTAAAAGCTTTTCTAATGTCAAATATCATTTCCTTGGACATGAGATTGTGCAACTCCCGAATACAATAGGAATGCTTTGGGTGTGCCAAACATCACAACGTAACTGGGTGGCTATAAAGGTGCACTACGGGTATCTTCGAAAGTGTCTGTTGGATTGGCACGAATCGAGACTGGGATTTGTCACTCCATGTGATGGAGAGGTATATCTGGGCCCACTCGGTAATGCATCATCATAATGAGTTCAATGTGACTAAGTAGTTAGTCACGGGATCATGCATTATGGAACGAGTAAAGTGACTTGCCGGTAACGCGATTGAACGAGGTATTGGGATACCGACGATCGAAACTCGGGCAAGTAATGTACCGATTGACAAAGGGAATTTTATACGGGGTTGCTTGAATCCTTGACATCGTGGTTCATCTGATGAGATCATCGTGGAACATGTGGGAGCCAACATGGGTATCCAGATCCCGCTGTTGGTTATTGGCCAGAGAGCTATCTCGGTCATGTCTGCATGATTCCCGAACCCGTAGGGTCTCCACACTTAAGGTTTGGTGATGCTAGAGTTGTTATGGGAATTAGTGTGCAGTTACCGAATGTTGGTCGGAGTCCCGGATGAGATCCCGGACATCACGAGGAGTTCTGAAATGGTCCGGAGGTAAAGATTTATATATGGGAAGTCCTATTTTGGCCACCAGAAAATGTTCGGGATTTTTCGGTATTGTACCAGGAAGGTTCTAGAAGGTTCCGGAGTGGGGCCCACCTACATGGGGGGACCCACATGAACGTGGGTAGTGGGGGCAAGGCCCCACACCCCTGGTCAAGGTGCACTAAGATCCCCCCTTAGAAGGAATAAGATCATATCCCGAAGGGATAAGATCAAGATCCCTAAAAAGGGACTTGCCCCCTCCACCCCTATATATAGTGGGGAGGTGCATGGGAACTTCACCCCTTGCCCCTGGCGCAGCCCTCCCCCTACCCAACTCCACCTCCTGCTCAGTAGTGCTTGGTGAAGCCCTGCCGGAGAACTGCAAGCTCCACAACCACGCCGTCGTGCTGCCAGAGCTCTCCCTCAACTTCTCCTCTCCCCTTGCTGTATCAAGAAGGAGGAGACGTCCCCGGGCTACACGTGTGTTGAACGCGGAGGCGTTGTCCGTTCGGCTTAGATCGGATCTTCCGCGATTTGAATCGCCGCGAGTACGACTCCCTCATCCGTTTTCTTGTAACGCTTCCACATCGCGATATTCAAGGGTATGAATATGCTCATCCTCTCCCTCTCTTGTTGCTAGAATCTCCATAGATTGATCTTGGTGATGCGTAGAAAATTTTGAATTATTGCTACGTTCCCCAACAGTGGTATCATGAGCTAGGTCTATTGCCTAGATTCTATGCACGAGTAGTACACAAGTTGTTGTGGGCGTTGATTTTGTAAATTTACTTGCCATTACTAGTCTTATCTTGGTTCGGCGGCATCGTGGAATGAAGCGGCCCGGACCGACCTTACACGTACGCTTACATGAGACAGGTTACACCAACTGATATGCACTTGTTGCATAAGGTGGCTAGGGGGTGTCCGTCTCTCCCACTTTAGTCGGATCGGATTCGATGAAAAGGGTCCTTATGAAGGGTAAATAGCAATTGGCATATCACGTTGTGGTTTTGGCGTAGGTAAGAAACGTTCTTGCTAGAAACCTATAGCAGCCACGTAAAAACTTGCAACAACAATTAGAGGACGTCTAACTTGTTCTTGTAGCATATGCCATGTGATGTGATATGGCCAAAAGGATGTGATGAATGATATATATGTGATGTATGAGATTAATCATGTTCTTGTAATAGGAATCACGACTTGCATGTCGATGAGTATGACAACCGGCCGGAGCCATAGGAGTTGTCATAATTTATTGTATGACCTGCGTGTCATTGAATAATGCCATGTAATTACTTTACTTTATTGCTAAACCGTTAGCCATAGTAGTAGAAGTAATAGTTGGCGAGACAACTTCATGAAGACACGATGATGGAGATCATGATGATGGAGATCATGGTGTCATGCCGGTGACAATGATGATCATGGCGCCCCGAAGATGGAGATCAAAAGGAGCAAAATGATATTGGCCATATCATGTCACTATTTGATTGCATGTGATGTTTATCATGTTTTTACATCTTATTTGCTTAGAACGACGGTAGCATAAATAAGATGATCCTCGCTAAAATTTCAAGAGAGTGTTCCCCTAACTCGTGCACCGCTATGAAGGTTCGTTGTTTCGAAGCACCACGTGATGATCGGGTGTGATAGATTCTAACGTTCGAATACAACGGGTGTAAGCCAGATTTACACAAGCAAAACACTTAGGTTGACTTGACGAGCCTAGCATGTACAAACATGGCCTCGGAACACAAGAGACCAACAGGTCGAACATGAGTCATATAGCAGATACGATCAACATGAAGATGTTCACCGATGATGACTAGTCCGTCTCACGTGATGATCGGACACGGCCTAGTTGACTCGGATCATGTATCACTTAGATGACTAGAGGGATGTCCATCTAAGTGGGAGTTCATTAAATTAGATGAACTTAATTATCATGAACATAGTCAAAAGGTCTCTGCAAATTATGTCGTAACTTGCGCTTTAGTTCTACTGTTTTAGATATGTTCCTAGAGAAAATTTAGTTGAAAGTTGATAGTAGCAATTATGCGGACTAGGTCCGTAAACTGAGGATCGTCCTCATTGCTACGCAGAAGGCTTATATCCTTAATGCACCGCTCGGTGTGCTGAACCTCGAATGTCATCTGTGGATGTTGCAAACATCTAACATACACGTTTTGATGACTACGTGATAGTTCAGTAATGTTAAACGGTTTAGAATTGAGGCGCCGAAGACGATTTTTAACGTCGTAGAACATATTAGATGTTCAAAGGGCTGAAATTGGGATTTCAGGCTCGTGCCCATGTCAAGAGGTATGAGACCTCTGACGAGTTTCTTAATCCTGCAAACTAAGGGAGAAAAGCTCAATCGTTGAGCATGTGCTCAGATTGTCTGAGTACTACAATCACTTGAATCGAGTGGGAGTTAATCTTAGTTAAGAGATAGTGATGGTTCTCCAAAGTCATTGCCACCAAGCTACTAGAGCTTTGTGATGAACTATAACATATCAGGGATAGATATGATGATCCTTGAGCTATTCGCGATGTTTCACACCGCGAAAGTAGAAATCAAGAATGAGCATCAATTGTTGATGGTTAGTGAAACCACTAGTTTCAAGAAGGGCAAGGGCAAGAAGGGATACTTCATGAAACGGCAAATCAGTTGCTGCTCTAGTGAAGAAACCCAAAGTTTGAACCCAAACCGAGACTAAGTGCTTTTGTAATGAGGGGAACGGTCACTGAAGCAGAACTACCCTAGATACTTGGTAGATGAGAAGGCTGGCAAGGTCGACAGAAGTATATTGGATATACATTATATTAATGTGTACTTTACTAGTACTCCTATTAGCACCAGGGTAATAGATACGGTTCGGTTGCTAAGTGTTAGTAACTCAAAATAAAAGCCTACGGAATAAACGGAGACTAGCTGAAGGCGAGGTGACGATATGTGTTGGAAGTATTTCCAAGGTTGATATTATCAAACATCGCACGCTCCCTCTACCATCGGGATTGGTGTTAAACCTAAATAATTATTATTTGGTGTTTGCGTTGAGCATAGACATGATTGGATTATGTTTATCGCAATACGGTTGTTCATTTAAGGAGAATAATGGTTACTCAGTTTATTTGAATAATGGGAAAACTTTGTTTTTGCCACTCTAGTTTTTGCCAACTTTGCTTATGCCACTCTATAATTTGACATTTCACTTTTGCCACTCTTAGCTTTTGACAATATATCACTTTTGCCATTCCGTGGCAAAAGCAAAAGTTTTAGAGTGGCAATTGTGATACATATCAAAAGCTAAGAATGGCAAAAGTGAAATGAAAAATTATCGTTTTGCCACAAAATGGCATTTGTGATGTATTGTCAAAAGCTAAGAGTGGCAAAAGTGAGATGTCAAATTCTAGAGTGGCATAAGCAAAGTTGGCAAAAACTAGAGTGGCAAAAACAAAGTTTTCCCTTGAATAATACCTTCAATGGTCTTGCACCTAAAATGAATGGTTTATTGAATCTCGATCGTAGTGATACACATGTTCATGCCAAAAGATATAAGATAGTAATGATAGTACCACCTACTTGTGGCACTGCCATTTCAGTCATATTGGTATAAAACGCATGAAGAAGCTCCATGTTGATGGATCTTTTGGACTCACTCGTTTTTTGAAAAGTTTGAGACATGCTAACCATGTCTATTAGTATGTACGCATGAAGAAACTCCATGCAGATGGATCATTTGGACTCACTTGATTTTGAATCACTTGAGACATGCAAATCATACCACATTGGCAAGATGACTGAAAAGCCTCGTTTTCAGTAAGATGGAACAAGAAAGCAACTAGTTGGAAGTAATACATTTTGATGTATGCAGTCCAATGAGTGCTGAGGCACGCAGTGGATATCGTTATGTTCTTACTTCATAGATGATTTGAGTAGATGCTGAGTATATTTACTTGATGAAACACAAGTCTGAATTATTGAAAGGTTCAAGTAATTTCAGAGTGAAGTTGAAAATCATCATGACAAGATGATAAAATGTCTATGATATGATCATAGAGATGAGTATCTGAGTTATGAGTTTGGTATACAATTAAGACATTGTGGAAATTGTTTCACAACTAATACTGCCTGGAACACCATAGTGTGATGGTGTGTCCGAACATCATAGCTGCACCCTATTGGATATGGTGCATACCATGATGTCTCTTATCGAGTTACCACTATCGTTTATGGGTTAGGCATTAGAGATAACCACATTCACTTCAAATAAGGCACCACGTAATTCCATTGAGATGACAGCGTATGAACTATGGTTTAGAGAAACCTAAGCTGTCATTTCTTAAAAGTTTGGAACTGCGAAGCTTATGTGGAAAAGTTTTAGCCTGATAAGCTAAAACCCAAAGCGGATAAATGCATCTTCATAGGACACCCAAAATAGTTGGGTATACCTCCTATTTCAGATCCGTAAGCAAAAGTGATTATTTCTATAAACGGGTCCTTTCTCGAGGAAAAGTTTCTCTTGAAAGAATTGAGTGGGAGGATGGTGGAGACTTGATGAGGTTATTGAACCATCACTTCAACCAATCTGTAGGAGGGCACAGGAAGTTGTTCCTGTGGCACCTACACAAGTTGAAGTGGAAGCTGATGATAGTGATCATGAAACTTTGGATCAAGTCACTACCAAACCTCATAGGTCGACAAGGACACGTACTGCTTAGGACTGATACGGTAATCCTGTCTTGGAGGTAATGTTGCTAGACAACAATGAACCTACGAGCTGTGGAGAAGTGATGGTATGCCCGGATTCCGACAAATGGCTCAAGGCCATAAAATCCGACAGAGAATCCATGTATAAAACAAAGTGTAGACTTTGGAAGAACTACTTGATGGTCATAAGGCTATTGGGTACAGATGGATTTTAAAAGGGAAGACGGACAATGATGGTAAGTGTCACCATTAAGAAAGCTCGACTTCTCACTAAGATGTTTTCCGACAAGTTCAAGGAGTTGACTACAATGAGACTTTCTCACTCGTAGCAATGCTAAGAGTCTGTTGAAATTATATTAGCAGTTCCTGCATTGTTTATGAAATCTTGTAGATAGGATGTCAAAACATTGTTTCCTTAATGATTTTCTTGAGGAAAGGTTGTATGTGATACAACTAGAAGGTTTTGTCAATCCTAAAAGATGCTAACAAGTATGCAAAGCTCCGTCATTCCTTCTAAGGACTGGAGTAAGCATCTCGGAGTTGGAATATACGCTTTGATGAGATGATCAAAGATTTTGGGTTTATACAAAGTTTATGAGAAACTTGTATTTCCATAGAAGTGAGTGGGAGCACTATAGCATTTCTGATGAGTATATGTTGTTGACATATTGTTGATCGGAAATGATGTAGAATTTCTGGAAAGCATGTAGGGTTATTTGAAAATCGTTCAATGGAAAACCTAGATTAAGCTACTTGAACATTGAGCATCAAGATCTATAAGGATAGATCAAAATCGCTTGAGAGTACTTTCAAATGAGTACGCACCGTGACAAGATTTTGAAGGAGTTCAAAATAGATCGGCAAAGGAGTTCTTGGCTGTGTTATAAGGTGTGAGTATTGAGTAAGACTCAAGACCTGACCATGGCAGAAGAGAGAGAAAGGACGAAGGTCGTCCCCTATGCTTTAGACGTAGGCTCCACAGTATGCTATGCTATGTACCGCACCTAAAGTGTGCCTTTCCATGAGTTAGTCAAGGGGTACAAGTGTGATCCAGGAATGGATCACAGGACAGTGGTCAAGGTTATCCTTAGTAACTAGTGGACTAAGGAATTTTCTCGATTATGGAGGTGGTAAAAGAGTTTGTCGTAAAGGGTTACGCCGATGCAAACTTTGACACTAATCTGGATGACACTGAGTAGTAGACCGGATTCGTATAGTAGAG
Source organism: Aegilops speltoides (assembly GCA_021437245.1). Taxonomy (NCBI): domain Eukaryota; kingdom Viridiplantae; phylum Streptophyta; class Magnoliopsida; order Poales; family Poaceae; genus Aegilops; species Aegilops speltoides. The sequence goes on along the minus strand of CM038144.1, from coordinate 272,330,405 downwards.
CAGTTATTTGGAATAGTTACAAATAGTGTGTGGTAGCTGCATCTAGAAGATGACATAGAGATTTGTAAAGCACACACGGATCTGAAAGATTCAGACCCGTTGACTAATAACCTCTCTCACAAGCGAGATATGATCAAACCCAATGGGTGTCAGATTCATTACAATCACATAGTGATGTGAACTAGATTATTGGCTCTAGTGCAAGTGCGAGACTGTTGGAAATATGACCTAGAGGCAATAATAAAATGGTTATTATTATATTTCCTTGTTCATGATAATTGTCTATTGTTCATGCTATAATTCTATTAGCTGGAAACCGTAATACATGTGTGAATACATAGACCACAACATGTCCGTAGTGAGCCTCTAGTTGACTAGCTTGTTGATCAATAGATGGTTGTGGTTTCCTGAGCATGGACATTGGATGTCATTGATAACGGGATCACTTCATTAGGAGAATGATGTGATGGACAAGACCCAATGCTAAGCATAGCACAAGATCGCGTAGTTCGTTTGCTTAGACCATGAGATTGTGCAACTCCCTGATACCGTAGGAATGCTTTGGCTGTGCCAAACGTCACAACGTAACTGGGTGGCTATAAAGGTGCACTACGGGTATCTCCGAAAGTGTCTGTTGGGTTGGCACGAACCGGGACTGGGATTTGACACTCCGTGTGATGGAGAGCTATCTCTAGGCCCACTCGGTAATGCATCATCATAATGAGCTCAATGTCACTAAGTATTTAGTCACGGGATCATGCAATACGGAATGAGTAAAGTGATTTGCCGGTAACGAGATTGAACGAGGTATTGGGATACCGACGATCGAATCTCGGGCAAGTAACGTACCGATTGACAAAGGGAATTTTATACGGGATTGCTTGAATCCTTGACATCGTGGTTCATCTGATGAGATCATCGTGGAACATGTGGGAGCCAACATGGGTATCCAGATCCTGCTGTTGGTTATTGGCCAGAGAGATATCTCGGTCATGTCTGCATGATTCCCCAACCCGTAGGGTCTACACACTTAAGGTTCGGTGACGCTAGAGTTGTTATGGGAATTAGTGTGCAGTTATCGAATGTTGTTTGGAGTCCCGGATGAGATCCCGGACATCACGAGGAGTTCCGGAATGGTCTGGAGGTAAAGATTTATATATGGGAAGTCCTATTTTGGCCACCGGAAAATGTTCGGGATTTTTTGGTATTGTACCGGGAAGGTTCTAGAAGGTTCTGGAGTGGGGCCCACCTGCATGGGGGGACCCACACCCCTGGTCGAGGCGAACCAAGATCCCCCCTTAGAAGGAATAAGATCTTATCCCGAAGGGATAAGATCAAGATCCCTAAAAAGGGGGGATAACAATCGATGGGGAAGGAAATGATGGGATTTCTTTCCTCCCACCTTTGCCAACGCCCCAATGGACATGGAGGGCAAGAAACCAGCCCCCTCCACCCCTATATGTAGTGGGGAGGCGCATGGGAGCTTCACCCCTTGCCCCTAGCGCAGCCCTCCCCCTATCCAACTCCACCTCCTCCTCAGTAGTGCTTGGCGAAGCCCTGCCGGAGAAGTGCAAGCTCCACCACCATGTCGTCGTGCTGCCAGAGCTCTCCCTCAACTTCTCCTCTCCCCTTGCTGGATCAAGAAGGAGGAGACGTCCCCGGGCTGTACGTGTGTTGATCATGGAGGCGCCGTCCATTCGGCGTTAGATCGGATCTTCCGCGATTTGAATCGCCGCGAGTACGACTCCCTCATCCGCTTTCTTGCAACACTTCCGCATCGCGATCTTCAAGGGTATGAAGATGCTCATCCTCTCCCTCTCTTGTTGCTAGAATCTCCATATATTGATCTTGGTGATGCATAGAAAATTTTGAATTATTGCTACATTCCCCAACAGAGTTTGCACAGGAATCTTGGATCTGACAAAACAGACTTGGATATTCCACACTAACCATGTCAAGCGGGTCAGCGGGATATGAAAATCCTTGTATAAATAGTAGGTCGCTGAGAGTATGTCTTTGTGGATCCATATGGAGTTATGGCCTCCAATTGATTTGGGTATCCGGACCCTGATGGTCGTGCAAAAATCCTCATACCTTTGTTGTCAGTCTCATCCTTTTTACGGTCATGATTTTCTTTGTCAGGATACCATCGTATTGAAATATCTTGGCCACACTTGTCCTTGATTCTTCGTAGGACCATGAATGTGATTAGTGCAATATTTTTGACATTATTCCTTGTGCTTGTTTTTCGACCTGGGTCCACACACATATGATATGTACCCGGGGTTTGTAGCTTATACGGAGCTCCTTGCTGAGGCAAATCATACAAGAAGGTGACAAGATTTCATGATATCACCTTGTCTGTTGCGGGAATAATGACCTTGATGACCATTGTCAAGACTGTGGATTCTGTGATGTCATCTCCAGATCTTGTCGATCCTTGCAATTCAGGAGATGTATCTCTGCTTTTTTTCCTTTGCCTGACTGGGGAGGTTGTTGAATCCTTACTTTCCTTAGGTATATCTGCTGGATCACTATCGCATCACGTATGAGTTATTGATATGACTTGGGATACATGCTTACCATATATAAGAAGGATATGCCAACGATCACTCGATCCTTGCGGTAGGCATAGGTTTTGACTGAATTTTACCTATGACAAAATAATTGCAAGTCTGGTCCTTGAGTAGTACTGCCATACATCGGCAACTCATCATATAATCTCTGAGGATGGTGCAATATTGTGGTACTGACGTGGACTAGGTAGCTTACGAATGAAGCCGTCCGAGTAGTTTGCTGAGGAAGACTTGTTAACTTCTGCTCAAAGCTTTTGTCTGGGTATCGTGAAGAAGGCTCTATAGCTTACACGCAAAGCTTGGTCTGATTATTGTGCTGTAGAAGCCTGAGTTCCGTACTTGAGAAGCTTCTCCTCAGATTTGCTTGTTGAGAAAAATTCATTTCCGTCTGTCAGAAGCCTTTACCGAGATATCTTGTTGTGCAAGACGGGGTATCGTGGGCCAGAAATTGTTCACATATCATGCTGAGGAAATTTGAGGAGCCTTGTATCATAAATTTCTTCCAACAGCGTGTGGAAGAATACTGGTTTTCGTATATCCAAAACTTCATACTGTTATGCAGACTGAAACCCATACACATGCCCATAATATTCTGAGGCTGATTATTTGCATGAGGAAAATTGTTTGACTATCTTCCTTGATCATATCACATTCTGACTTTATTACGGATGATAACATATTTCAAGCATCATGCATTTTTGAGCCAAAACTTTGTATATGATCCATACCTCTGTCTGAAAATATACTGTTGGTCTTGTACCTGACTTGTCTTTCTGCTGGCTGGATCATAACTGCTGTGAGAATTTGTACTCGTGTAGACTCGATGCTGATAGTCAATCCAATACATCATTGGTATTCTGAACAGATGTTAATGCCATAATGCCGTTGACTGGGTAGACCATAATGTCTAGCTGAGCTTCTTTCAAATATTTCAAATCCTTATTGCTTCTTTGAGTCCGGTGTCGGTGGATGAGCAATTCTCTATAGGGGAAAAATAATGTAACACCGGGGCCCAAAAAGAAAGAAGCAAAAGAAAACTCAACTAAAAAACACACACAACAACAATCAATTAACACACAATCAATGTCACATATTACTGCTAGTCACACAATATGCATGCCTACTTAAGCACACAAATTTCGCGGAATCTCCGGTACTACGATCTAACATGCTATGACGATGTAAACGAGGACGAATAAATGTGTGGAAGAGTTGGTGTGAACAACGCTACACCAAGTGCTAGCTTAGCCAGGTGGCAACCTGAACTAGCTCGGAGGTAAGGACATACTCGGTAATCATGCAGTGGGACACGAAGGTCGCAACCACATTATTATCAAGCGGACGGAAAAATATCCGTACTCATCCAAGAAATAGGATTGCAGGGAAAAACTGAGGCCGCTAACATTGCCCTTCCTTGATTACTAAGATCATTAAGGGTTGCCAACACGACAAAAAGAACGATCCGGGATAGAAACATGTCCATCACCGAAACGATAGACGGGACTGAAGGAAAGACATCGGCGCGATACCCGAGCACTATTTTTGCAAACAGTGTCGGGATCACTTGGCATCACTCTGTTGGGATAGAAATGACACCAAACACCGAAAGAAAAAAAAGGAACTGGAGGAATGCAAAGGTTGAGCTGTAGTGGATCCGAACCGATGCCAGCTACACTCACCAGACAAAACGTTAGAATCAAATAATAAGGCTATATGCATGCTATGCAACAAACAAATGCAGCAACCAAATGCAATCATCAAGCTTGACTCTATACTAGTGATTTCTACCGGGTTCTACCGCTCGCGCTGACTAGGGCGTCCTAAAGCCAAACCTGCTCTGATACCAAGCCTGTGGCACCCTGGCTTAGAGAAACCGGAACGCCCCATATTCCAGCCCAGAGATCAAGGAGAAGTCTTGTGGAATATGACAATGCTTAGCATAGAACAAATCAGCTCTTATTACAAGAATAATAATACATGGGTCTGATGTTACAAAGAACCACACCGGCACGGCGACACTACGCCTATGATACTACACTTGCTCTATGCTAGCAGCGGAACAACTCGAAGCAGCAGAAATCTTCTAGCAGCGGAACAATGACGAAGGTGGTGAACTCCACTCCGCAGGGACTCTGGCTGGAACGCTTATCCTAGCTCGCATGAACGGAAACCACGACAAACAAGCAATCAAATCCGGCATGACCTGCAAACTGCCCTGACACACCAGGTTAGTACATTGAATGTACTTGCAAGCTCACAATAACCAGAAGCATTCAAGACAAACAACAGCATGGCAATTACAGGTTAAAAAGGAATTATCATGAGATCATTAGAATAACATGGCATGACCAACATAAACATGATACAGCTTAGAACTATATGAGCATGGCATGAACATATGAATCTGACGATACTAGCATGCAACATGATGGCACTATATGCACTACTTATTCTGCTCGGGCTACCTCGTGACCAACACATGCATCACTTACCAACCTCGCACATCTCAGGATCAAATCAAGCTTGGTATAAACAATACCGTAGTAATCAGTAAAAGACCACAAGGAGCTTGATTTTTACCCATGACTCTCGCACAACATCACGAATATACAACAACTCGGTATCCTCGATACCACGGGATCACAAATGTACCAGCCTAGAGACATCTCGTGATCCTTCCGGTGATCACAACCATGACCAATATTTGGTCTCAAACCGTGATCTTTACGGCGATCACAACCACAACCAATATTTGGTCTCAAACCATGATCGTTACGGCGATCACAACCACGACCAACACTTGGTCTCAAACGGTGATCTTTCCGGTGATCCCAACCAACTTATCTCATCATCGAACCGAGGATGTTATTAAGCACATTATCCTTATTACTGTTGACACACAGTGTGACCGACACGAACTGGGCCCTTATTCGCGGGCGCGGCTATCGATAGATTTAATATACACTCTGCAGAGTTTAGTACATTGTACCCACACTATGGAACCCATGGCCTCGTACTCCCATTCGGGTGGACCAACGGCGTTCAACAAAACCGTCCTACTGCCATGACACTCTCTCGGCCACTCCGACCAACTCCCCTTTGGGCTAAGTCCTGGGTGGCCCCGTGTCTACCAAAGACACCACGACCACCGTCGTGGCCAAAACATAAACGATCCCACACGGGGACCCGGATCCATATAACAACAATGGGCACACAAGGTTTATGTCTGCCTACCTGATCAGGGTAGCACGCGCCACTACTAGGAAGAGGCCTGCTAGTGGCGCACCTATTTTGCCTACTAATGGCGCACTACAGGTGCGCCACTAGCACCACGCCATTAGAATTTTTTACTAATGGCGCACCACAGGTGCGCCATTAGTATACCAGATACTAATGGTGCACCAGGCAGTGCACCATTAGTATAGCCCACGGTGCGCCATTAGTATAGCCCACGGTGCGCCATTACTATCTGACTTACTAATGGCGCACCAGAAGTGCGCCATTACTAACAAATTTTTTTCAAATATTTTTTCAGAAAAAAAAATTCAATTTTTTTTCTTAATCTCGGGTCAATATGCTTAATCTCAAGTCAAATCGCACTAAGTGGTCAAACTTCCCAAAAGGTCACCCATCCTCAAACTACTCCAGCCCGAGCACGCTTAACTTCGCAGTTTTATCCAACCCTAGGACCACCTCACTTAACAGGCACTTGTTGATATATTTATCATATCAATCTTATTATACCTTGTGTCTAGGACTTTGTTCATGTTCATGAGTATGATGAAATTTTGAAAAATATTTCAAACTTCCCGGTCATATTACGTATCATTTTTTTTGAAAAAATCCAAAAACAATTCGAAATCAATTTTTTTCTGTTCCTAGTGGCGCACCTAGCAAATGGTCCGCCACTAGTAAGTTTGAAATTTTTTGATTTTTTGCCTCTAGATCTTGAAAGCCCCATAACTTTTTTCTATTAGTTTTTGAGGATTGAAAATGTTTAACATGGTTCCCCCGGTTAAAGTCGTATGTAACTTTTCGAGTAGATGATTTTTCATATAAAAAACTTTTTAATCTGAGTTCGTATGCAAAAGTTATGCCCATTTTACAAATTCCAGCGAGATTTTGCAAATAAAGTCGAAATTCATATTTGTAAATTTTCCCAACAGCTAGACCACATATCACATGGGAAACTTATTTTCTTTTATTTTTTTGACATTTCCATCATTTTCTTTTATTTTTTTTTAACTGAAAAGGCAGTCCACGGGGGGGGGGGTGCATTCGGTGGAATTTTTTGGCCAAGTTAGTAATGGCACACCGTGGGAGTGGTGCGCCATTAGTAGTTCAACTAGTAATGGCACACCACACACACGGTGCACCATTACTAGTTTGAAAAAAATTGAAAAAAATTTACTAGTGGCGCACCGTGGATGTGGTGCACCATTACTAGTTTTGAAAAAAAATAAAAAAATTGTTACTAGTGGCGCACCGTGGCTGTGGTGCGCCATTAGTATTTGGACACTAATGGCGCACCAACACATGGTGCGCCATTAGTGTATAGTAGTGGCGCACCACATGTCTGGTGCGCCATTAGTGTCCATATCATCTATAGCCCTTTTCCTAGTAGTGCGCCCATAACCTTCCCTAGTTGGAGGCACCGGCGAGAGGCACAACAATAGACCCAGTTAGGGCCGTCCCATACCGGCAAGCGTGGTTGCACTGGTCAGCTCAATTCAGCGGCACCATGACTCAGCCAGCATTTGTTCAAGTTCAATTTAATCCAGTTAAACTTGAATGCAAATATGCTGAGCCATGTTAAAATAACATGAAGCAAATAACATGCCACAAACGATGCCAAGCGATGTCTGGGGGTTAGTCCTTCCTGGGGAGGTCTCAACTATGGTGGTAGCTTGGTTAAAGGCTCTGTGGTTAACTGGTAAATGATCTCTGAAGTTTACTGCAGTAAACTTGGGTGAGCACTGGTGATCAACCGGAAGGATTTTGGGAGCAATAGAGTTGTCTGCAAGGGATAGGGTAAGAAGGACTTTCATCCTGGTAACTTTGAGAAGATTTGGATAAAGATTTAATGTAGTTGCTTAACAACCACATAATCTGGTCAGAAATGAAGATCATGATGATGCTCTCACATAGAGTATCAACTTGGGCTAAGATTGGGCAAAGCTTGATTATTTGGACATATGATGATGTTGTAAAAAGATCATGCCAAATGGACAAGCCAAAATGGCACTTGCTTCACAAACATCATTTCTGTCCAGAAACTTGGAATAATATTGGTGATCAAATGGATCAATGAAATGATGTCAAAATGGGTGGAGAGATGTTTTATGGTTATAAGAATGATCTGGTAATTTATCAGGATTTTTGAAGCAATATAAAATACACTTTCTTCACAACCTAAAAATATTGCCGGAATCAAAGATTTACTCATGTGGTCACATAGATGATTGGATGGGGCTGCAAATGGGTGGAGGGGGTTAAAATGAGCACATTAAGGAGTGTGCAAAAGTTAAACTCATTTGGATACTCCTAGATAGTACTTCCTTCACAAAGCCTTCTGTCTAAAAGAAACTTTGAAAAATCACTGAGGAAGATTGGCCAGGCAAATAAATTTGAACTTGTGCATGAGGCAGTTATTTGGACATATAAACATTCCCAAAAAGGTGAGCCACTAGGAAAAGTATATATAACACTTCCTTCAAAAAGTGCCATTTAGGGAAGAAAGGAAGAATAATTATTGGGGAATTATTTTTGAACTGGCCAAGCCAATGTTTGGGCATATTTGAGCTATATATGACCCAAAGGAATTATGAGAATTATTTGGGAATTTTCGGATGGACAGAAATATAGGTTGCTTCACAACCTAGGGCAGATAGGGTTATTCCTTTAATGAAAAAGGAATTTTCCCTGGAAAAAGATTTTAGGGTTTGGTCAAGGAGTGAAGGGACATGATCTTGGCAAGGTTTTGAGAATGATGAGCCACTTGGGAGGGGGGAATGAGGATTATTTCCTAGGTGGCAAGGCCACGGAATCACTCCAAAAAGAAAAACAGAGCAAAAACCACATAAATCAAAAGAAAAAGAAAAGGGCCAAAATCTAGGCTGTTACACGCAGCGCATCCCCAGCGAGGAGCGCTCGATCTGCTCATGCAAGAGAAACTCCATGGAGCCGAGGAGCTACTACATGCCGCCCCGCCTAGGCGCACCTTGCCTCTGTCACCTTCACCGAACCCCACACTCGCGGCCGTGCTCCCATGCCTCCGCGCCCACAACCACCCAAGGAACGAGCCTCGCGCTCGTGCGCACATGAGTTTTTGCGCCTGTGCCCAGATCCGACGTCAGGTCATTGTCTTGTTTTTCTCCTCCTCCCTGCCCTTTATTTTCTCTCCCGTGCTCTTTCTCTAATCCTTCTCCCTCTCCATGCGTTTGCCTTCTCTGCTAGGATCCGCATGGAGCACCGGCCGTCTTGAGCCACCCTTCTCCCTCCGCCTTCCCCGCTCGCTAGAGCTCGTGTGCTGTTCTGCATCGTGTCGCGGGCCCTGTCACGCAACGCCCAGGCCTCTGCTTCGTCCTGCATTGACCCCGCGGCTCGCCTCGATCTGCCTCTGCATAGACCCCGCCAAGCCTGCACCAAGTCCTTGCCTTGCCGGAGATCCTCGCCTTCCACCTGGAACCGCTGCGTCGCCGGCCTCTCCTCGCTCTGCATTGAGCAGAGGAGCTCGAACCGCTCGCCCGCAACATTGACCCGTCGCCCTGCTGCATGGGCTGCCTCGTTTGCAGCGCCTCCCTGGCCCAGCTCCCACGCCAAGCCTGCCAGCCTCCGCGGGCCAAAGGCCTCAAGGACCCAACGTGAGTAGCTCCCCCAGCCCTCCAGTTTTGGTGCGATATGTCTATTTCCTCTAGACAAATTTAGCTATTATCCCAGGAATACCAGTTTTGCAGAAAACCCCTCACTGTTCATGCATTTAATATCCCACAAACCATGCATCGGATTAAAATGTTTTAAACATGTACAATGCTTAGAATTTTGTGTAGATTCATAATATCCCACTTTCATCCATGTTTGAAATGTTTAAATTTTTGTTTGCATCTATTTGCTAAATGACATGCTAAAATGGTTTATTTCATGACTAAATTACCGTAGCTCCGAGTTTAATAAACTTTATTTGTAAATGGGGTAGAAAAATTCATAGATTAACATGATGCACTTACTCTAGATGTTTAAAAACACTAAAATATGATTAATGAATCTGAATAGTAGCAAGTCCAAAATAAGCATATGGGGATTTCTGGGAATTGTTGTTCGTTGTTTCCGGCCTCATTTAAATTGCCTAGATATGTAGTTTTATTATTCTTCACCTCTTGCCATGTTTAACAACATTTAATATTGGTGAGTAGCATAAACGAGAGTTAACTAAATATTTGGATGTGGTCTTTCGTCAATATGCAACTCGTTGCATATTGAGCTGCACTTAATTCGTTATATTGTTTGTTGCACTTTGCCATGCCATGCATATTTAAGGACATCGATGATACTTGATTGTGCATCATGCCATATGTATGTTTGTGTGTTTACCTTGTCATTTGCTTCTTTCCGGTGATGCTTCTTAGTTTCGGTACCATTGCGGATTGTGAGGGTTCGCTCGACTACGTTGGTTCATCTACTACATGGACTCGGTCTTCTTCCTAGCGGGATATGAGGCAAGATGACCGTTACACTGGATCTCACTACTATTATTGCTATGCTAGTTGTCTCGATGCTATCGCTATGTCGCGCTTCCTACCACTTGTTTATCAAGCCTCCCAAATTGCCATGAAAAACCTCTAACATTTTACACCATCCTAGCAGCCGTTGTTTGGCTATGTTACCGCTTTGCTCAGCCCCTCCTATAGCGTTGCTAGTTGCAAGTGCAGTTGCAGGTTGTGCCATGTTGGGACATGGATATCTTGGGATATCACAATATCACTTATTTAATTAGTGCACATATATACTTGGTAAAGGGTGGAAAGCTCGGCCTTTTGCCTGGTGTTTTGTTCCACTCTTGCCGCCCTAGTATCCGTCATACCGGTGTTCCTTGATTTTGTGTCCCTAACACGGTGAGGGTTTATGGGCCCCTCTTGGCAGTTCGCTTTGAATAAAACTCTTCCAACAAGGTGAGGAAGTCCTGGATTAGGGGGTATCCGGACAGCCGGACTGTACACATCGTCCGAACTATTGAAGCGTGAAGATACAAGAGTCGAGACTTCGGCCCGTGTCCGGATGGGACTCTCCTTTGCGTGGAAGACAAGCTTGGCGATCCGGATATTGTGTTTCCTTACTTGTAACCGACTCCATGTAAACCCTAGCCCTCTCCGGTGTCTATATAAACCGGAGAGGTTGGTCCTTAGAAGGCCGATCACAATTGCAATCAAACCATCATAGGCTAGCTCTTAGGGTTTAGCCTCTACGATCTCGTGGTAGATCTACTATTGTACTACCCATATCTTCAATATTAATCAAGCAGGAAATAGGGTTTTACCTCCATCAAGAGGGCCCGAACTTGGGTAAACATTGTGTCCCTTGCTTCCTGTTACCATCAGCCTAGACGCACAGATCGGGATCCCCTACCAGAGATCTGCTGGTTTTGACACCGACATTGGTGCTTTCATTGAGAGTTCCTCTGTGTCGTCGCTGTAGGGCTTGATGGCGCTTTCAATCGTCAACAATATCGTCCAGGGGGAGACTTTTCTCCCCGGACAGATCTTCGTGTTCGGGGCTTCGCTTTGCGGGCAATTAAGCAGCCATCCGGAAGCAGATCGATAGCTACGCCCCCGGCCACCAGGTCAGGTTCGAAAACTTGAACTACAAAGTGGATATTCGCGAAGACTTGATCTTCGACGGATTTAGGCCTGCGCCAGGAGCACCGAACAGTCACGACGAGCACGGCTTAGACCTGCTGTCGGACGAAGCTCGGGTTATCACCCCTACAGCGGCCCCGGATCTAAGTCCGGAGTAGGCTGCGTCGCCCGAGGACAGAGGAATGGACCCCGTCTTGCAGGCCGCACACTCATTGGCAGTGGAGCCAAACACGGGTCTCACCTCTGTGGTGGCCTGTGACTTTGGACCCCCGGATTCGCATCCGGATGTTGGTTCCTGTCCACGCACTCCCGAGCCAGTCGAGCCAGGTTAGGCTCCGGTAATGGAGTTCACCGCTGCGGATATCTTCCATCACTCGCCCTTTGGCGACATGCTGAATTCTTTAAAAACTCTCTTTTTGACAGAAAATTCCGGGCCGAACTATGTCCGGCTCGAGTGGGAAGCAGGCGACGAAGGAATTCGATACCCACCCACCACCCACTTCATAGCCACGGTTGATGATTTAACCGACGTGCTTGACTTCGACTCCGAAGGCATCGACGGTATGGACGATGATGCAGGAGAAGATTCAGAATCTATGGGGTGCCGGACTTCCACCTCGTCACATCACATATACATGGTGGATACACCCAAGGAGGACGACGGTGACAATCCGAAAGATAAAACCCCCGGGCAAAAGCCAAAGCGACGGCGCAGACGCCGTTCCAAGTCAAGCAACAGTAAAAATAGCAGCAAGAGCACCAGAAGGATCGATACTCCGGTCAACCCCGAAGGCAAGAACGACCATATGGAACCAGCGATGGAGCAGGAGGAGCCAGGTCACGCCGAACACAGTTCGGAGCAGACGCCCGATGACAATGATCCCGAGGGACGAGTTCATCAAATCGCCCAGGACAAGAACACAGTCCAGACGATGATGCATTCATCATTCCGGAAGAATGCGTGGAACGAGATAACCTCCACAGAAAGCTTATGGCCACAACAAGAAGTCTAAAGAAGCAGAAGCAACGGCTCAAAGCCGCACAGGAAACGCTCAATCGCAGATGGAATAAAGTGCTAGACACTGAAGATAGATATGGCGACGATCGCCATACAAAGAGCTATCCAAAACGCAAGCTAGTGCCAGAATTCGACGACGAAGCCGTTCCACCAAAGATAATACGACTGAGGGAGTCCTGGATTAGGGGTATCTGGACAGCCGGACTATGTACAACGTCCGGACTATTGAAGCGTGAAGATACAAGACTCAAGACTTCGGCCCGTGTCCGGATGGGACTCTCCTTGGCGTGGAAGGCAAGCTTGGCGATCCGGATATTGTGTTTACTTTCTTGTAACCGACTCCATGTAAACCCTAGCCCTCTCCGGTGTCTATATAAACTGGAGAGGTTGGTCCTTAGAAGGTCGATCACAATTACAATCATACCATCATAGGCTAGCTCTTAGGGTTTATCCTCTACGATCTCGTGGTAGATCTACTCTTGTACTACCCATATGATCAATATTAATCAAGCAGGAAGTAGGGTTTTACCTCCATCGAGAGGGACCGAACCTGGGTAAACATCTGTGTCCCTTGCTTCCTGTTATCATCAGCCCTGACGCAAAGATCGAGACCCCCTACCCGAGATCCGCCGGTTTTGACACCGACATTGGTGCTTTCATTGAGAGTTCCTCTGTGACGTTGCCGCAAGGCTCGATGGCTCGTCTCATCGTCAAGGACAACATTACCTCGGAGGGAGCTCTGGCTGTAGGCCAGACGCTCCGGCTCGGCGGCTTTATCATGGCCGCCCCATCGGCGGTAGCGCCGACGATGGCCTCTCGGGTCATCAATCATAACCTTCGCGTCAGTTCAGAACTTGCCGAACAGATGGATCCAATGGATCTCTCCTCCCTTAATGAACTCTTGGATCGCATCGCCACTCTGGGGGTCGCTATGAACTATGACCGGATTGGGCTTAAACCGGACCGAAGGGACATCAGGTCCCCACCGGCCACCCGTGAGATAGCGATAGTGGAGGAACCACACGCGGATTGTCCCTCAACTTTGAGGATGAATTATGTTTGAATTTCCGAATTCCTTGAGCCGAAAACCTGCTCAAAGGAAAACATGACCCAGGCCCCAGACTAAGAATCGGGCATTGGGCCGAAGAAATTGGGTGGTATTCCGGATTCTGAGCTGTTAAGCTTGGAACCGCCCGCGCCCTTGGGCGTTAGATCAGATCAAAATCCAGATTCTGCTAACAACACCTATCTGGACTTGAACTGTCTCTCCCGCATCAGGGAAGAGCCCCAGGAAACGATGCATCGTTACTGGGCCAGATTCCTCCTTGCGCTTAACAAGGTCAAGGACTGCCGCGAGGAGAACATGGTCTCACTCTTCTGCAAAAACTGCACGGACGAAGGGCTCCTCATTGCTATAATCCGCCGCGACATAAATGCGCCATGGACTTGGCAATCATAGTATGGAAGTACTGTGTGATGGAGAGCGCTTGGAAGACCCAAATAGAATTTTGGGATAGTACTGCTCTCACCAAGACCTTTGTCCAAACTAAACGGACGAACTCTCGTAAGTCGTCCAGTCCAATCCCCAAGAAACCAAAGCCCACCCTAGGGCGGGGATCCGTACTGGAAGAATGGCTCGACGGGCCATGTAAGCTCCACAGTACTCCGGATAAAATACCAACTCATAGCCTTAGGGCATGTTGGATACTCCGGCTGGTGGCAAAAAGTGGCGAGGATCTTCTTGCAACCCATAAAGCGGAACAACATCCTGCTGGCGGACACAATACTGTACTAATAGTCTTCGAGACTTTTGCCTCGAACAACAGGCGCAAGCGAGCTCATCGAAGCTCTATGGAATTTTGCCATGTGGCAAAGATAAACCCCTGGAATGACACTGCTATAACTTTCAATGCCAGTGATGAACCTCGATTCATGATGTCGTCCGCACTGCCGCTGGGTCCTTAGCCCAATCGTGGACGGCTTTCGGCTCACCAAAGTACTCATGGACGGCGGAAGCGGGTTAAACTTGATCTATGAAGAAATGCTCAACAAAATGGAAATTGATAAAGGCCGCATTGAGCAAAGCGGCACCACCTTTAGGGGAATCATCCCTACTCGGAAAGCGCGGTGCACGGGAAAAATCACACTCGATGTGGTATTCGACACTCTAGAGAATTATAGGTCCGAAGAGATGACATTCCAAGTGGCTCCCTTTAGCAGCGGATACCACGCCCTTCTAGGGCGGGACGCGTTTACAAGCTTTCAAGTTGTACCCCATTATTGGTACATGAAGCTTAAAATGCCCGGACCCAACGGAATCATCACTCTAGCCAGTGATCCGGACGTCGCACTTCGTGCCGAAAACAAAACCGTAGCACTAGCCCTGGAAGAATTATCTGAAGCCCTAGCAGCCCAAGAATTAACAACACTGCGGGCCACCGTGGACAGGGATGACGTGATACTCGACAAACGACCCAAGTCCACCTCATTTAAACCTGCAGACGAGATAGTCAAATTCCAAGTCCACCCAACGGACCCCACAAAGACAGCATCCATCGGGACACAGTTGAGCCCCATGATGGATGCCGCACTGCGAGATTTCGTACGCGAGAATTGGGACATTTTCGCCTGGCACCCTTCGGACATGCCAGGCATCCCATGCCGGCTGGCCGAACACAGTCTCAATATACTAAAGGGATACAAACCGGTCAAACAGACCCTAAGGAGGTTTTCAGAACCCAAACGGCAAGCCATGGGGGAAGAGCTAGCCAAGCTGCTTGAGGCCGGATTCATCAGAGATATTAAACATCCGGATTGGCTGGCAAATTTGGTAATGGTACCAAAAAAGGACAAATCTTGGCGCTTATGCGTCGACTTCAAAGACCTCAACAAGGCTTGCCCCAAGGATCCCTTTCCCCTCCCTCGCATCGATCAAATCATCGATGCCACAACCGAACACGACTTCATTTGTGTTTTCTCGACGCATACTCCGGATACCATCAAATAAAGATGACGGAGTCTGACCAAGCTGCAACAACTTTTATAACGCCATATGGCCCTTTTGCTTCAACACTATGCCCTTCGAGATCAAGAATGCCGACGCAACCTATCAACGCATGATTCAAACAAGCCTGGAAAAAAAATCGGCAAAACAGTGGAAGCATATGTGGACGACGTGGTCACAAGAACTAGACACGTCGAAACCCTAATAGATGACTTGAGGCTTACATTCGGTAACCTCCGAACATACGACATCAAGTTGAATCCGGAAAAATGCATTTTCGGTGTCCCCTCGGGGAAGCTGCTGGGCTTCATTGTTTCCAATAGAGGAATCAAAGCGAATCCAGCAAAAATCTGAGCTCTGTCGCAGTTGGCTATACCAACAGACCTCAAGCACATCCAGAAGCTAGCCGGATGCGTGGCCGCTTTGAGCCGCTTTATATCCAGGCTAGGAGAGAAGGCATTGCCTCTTTACCGCCTCCTTCGGCGCACAAACACTTTGTATGGACGGATGCAGCCGCGGCCGGACTCAATGAGATAAAGACCTTATTGGCCAGTGATCCAGTCCTAGTAGCGCCAATCATCAGCAAACCTATGCTACTATACATAGCTGCAACACATCAAGTGGTAAGCGCAGTGCTCGTTGTCGAACGAGAGGTGAACGGATACAAATTCCCGCTTCAAAAGCCAATTTATTACGTATCCACGGTCCTCACCGATGCAAATCCCGATACCCACACTATAAAAAATAGCATACGCGGTCTTCATGGCATCCCGGAAGCTAAGACACTACTATCAAGAGTGTTCGATTACCGTCACCTCCAAACTACCACTCAATGACATAATTAATAACCACGACGCTACGGGCCGGATTGCCAAATGGGCCATCGAGCTCCTCCCATTCAACATAATATACAAACCACGGCGAGCCATTAAGTCGCAACCACTGGATGACTTTGTCGCCGAATGGACAGAAGCCGAACTCCCTAAAGAGTACGGCGCGTACTCCAACTGGATCATGAACTTTGACGGCTCCAAAATGCTGGCCGAACTGGGAGCAGGGGTAGTCCTAACGTCTCCCACCGGGTACACGGTCCAGTACGTCCTACATATATTATACACAGACTCCAACAACGCAGCCGAATATGAGGCTTTGTTGCATGGTCTTCGGATGGCAGTCTCTATGGATATCCAATGCCTAGAAGTGCGCGGGGATTTGAACCTCGCAATATCACAAATAAATGGAGACTTTGATGCCAAGGATCCAAAAATGGTGGCCTATCATAATGTCGTCCTCAGAATGTCAGCTCGGTTCGAGGGGCTCGAATTCCACCATGTGGCTCGAGAAAACAATCAAGCGGCGGACGTCCTCGCCCGCATCGGCACCAAACGCGACCCTATCCCACCTAATATATTCCTGGAAAGGCTGTTCAAGTCATTCGTAGTATGGGAAGGGGAGTCCGGCAATACCAGCACGGATCCGCATACACCCCCAGACTCTGAACCATCAGTCACAATCGGAGGCTCTGCCACCGAAATAACATCTTCGGCCCACGAAATCATGGTCGTGATCGCCCCGTGGACTGAGCCTTTCTTGGCCTACCTAAATAGGCAGGAGCTCCCCGAAGACCAAAATGAAGCACGCTACATAGTCCGGCGTTCTAAAGCTTACAAAGTCCACAAAGGGGAACTCTACAAGAAAAGCGCGACCGGAGTGCTCCAAAGGTGCATCTCCGAACAGGAAGGGCGGCAACTCCTGGCTAAAATCCATGCCGGACTGGGCGGACACCACGCCGCAGCTCGGCGCTAGTCAAGAAAGCCTTCAGACAGTTCTATTGGCCGGCGGCCCGAAAGCAGACGACAGGGACCTTGTCCAACATTGCGTCGGCTGCCGCCTCTTCGCCAATCGAGTCATATGCCCCTACCGCTCTCCAAACAATCCCCATAACTTGGCCCTTCGCGGTCTGGGGCTGGACATGGTTGGACCTCTTAAAGGGGGAAGCCACAAGAAAAAATACCTATTGGTCATGGTCGACAAATTCACCAAATGGATCGAAGCCAAACCAGTTAAAATGGCCGAATCCGGACCAGTAATAGACTTCATATCCGGGGTCGTACACCGGTACGGTGTCCCCCATAGCATCATCACTGATAATGGCTCAAATTTCACAGCCGATGAAGTGAAAACTTGGTGCGGCAAAATGGGCATTAAGCTCGACTACGCTTCCGTCTACCACCCCCAAACAAACGGCCAAGTTGAACGGGCAAATGGTCTAATCATGAGCGGCATAAAATCCAGACTAGTGCGATCTTTAGCAGAATCGGATACACACTGGGTAGAGGAGCTCGACTCCGTACTCTGGGGGCTGTAGACCACACCAAATCGAACCACCGGATATACACCATTTTTTATGGTGTACGGTGCGGAAGCAGTACTACCTTGCGACATAATACATGATTCGCCAGGTGTACACATGTACGAAGAGAAGGAAGCCGAGTTAGATCGGCAGGATAAATTGGATGCCCTGGAGGAGGAGCGCGATGTCGCAAAAGCCCGTTCCGCATTCTATCAGCAGCAGGCTCGACGATGTGCAAGCAGAGAAGTGCGGGCCAAAACTTACAATATTGCCGAACTCGTTCTATGCCTACCGGAGAAGAAGAAGGACAAACTCAAACCCAAGTGGGAAGGTCCCTTTGTCATTGACAAAGTTCTCACTGGAGGAGCGTGCCGTCTACGTAATGCATCCGACAACAGACTTGAGCCGAACCCATGAACGCGGCTAGACTCCGGAGATTCTACGCCTAACGCCGAACTCAGTGTTCGTCTCCTCACCCCTCCTTTTTAATTATACTCCACCTCTTTTTCTCTCCTTTCTCGACCCTTTTTCTCTTCACACAAAGTATTTAATACTGTGCGAACTCCCGGATCATTCTGGCCGTACTATGCGTGTAAGCTGTACCTGGGGGCTTCCTATTCAGAAGCTAGACATAATTACTTTAAATGGCTTTTTGCCCATCGCATATGCTTTCTTTTTCCATATGTGCCCTTTCTTCACCATTATATGCATCGATATGACTTAAGATGTGGCCAAGCTGGATTGCCTGGCTCTTGTGTTTATGCCCTATGTTCCCGTTAATTCGGCTAGGGCATAAGGGGAGCACCTCTGCGATTGTTACTGCCGGTTAAGCCGGATGTGTACCTCAGACTGGGTGAAGCCGAAAGCTAGTTTTCTTAATAGAATATTCCATCGGTGAACAAAGGATGTATTCGTTGGTTACAACAAAAAAACACAGAAGCTTTGTATCCTGCGCCGTCGTTCGCAGTCCGGACATGTGCATCGACACATGCATTCCCAGGGAAAGGAACCCCTAACGGAACTATTCTCCCTGGAGGATGTTTCTTGATATCCATGCAATATAACATAACTGGTTAGGGTACTTGTCTGTTCAAGCACTTATGACCCCTACGCCTGGTCTCCACGCATACCCTGGTTCTTGTATAACTGAGCGGGTATTCGGACACACCCCAGACTATAGGATCCGGGGGTTGAAGCGAAAAGGTCCGCCATGACAAATGATTTCAATCCGGCTAGGGGCTATTTATGCCAATTAAATTACAAAGTCACTGAGAATGAATATACTCCTTCTCTATACCATTTAACAGGCTATCTAGCCTACAATATTGTTGAGAATACTTAGCGGCTAACGCTACCTGGTCATATACCAGACTCACGGGAATTTCTCGCCCATCCGGCCCCGCCGGCCATATGGTTCGGGTCCAGCTTGGTGTAGCGCATCTTCAGCATTGCCTAGGCTTCTCTTGCTCCTTGCCGGCATGCTGATATCTTCCACAGACGGAAGCGCCGCCGAGCTCCTTGAAGCAGGTCCGCAAGCTCCCCCATGCCATTCGGTAGGAGGCTTGATGGCCACAAGGCCTGAGCAACGCCGTGCATCACCTACCGAGCAGACTCGTGCAACTGTGAAAGTCCTTGCAGCAAATCACCTGCAGATGAGGGCATCTCCTCTTCAGGGCGACCCGTTAAAATTCCTGCAGGCAAAAAAATTTCAAAAAACTTCCTCGTCGAACTATCACATAGTTCGCTTGAGCTCTTACCATAAATGCCGTGTCGAAGCTTTTTGTTCTCCTTCACGAAGTCCGCCAATTGAGCGTGGACGTCCTTTAATTCCACGTCCAGACGAATATTGGCATCTTGTAGCTTGTTCTTCTCTTGCATCACCTGCGTAAGGATGCTCTCGCCAGCCTTTAGCTGCCGTTGGAGATGCGAGTCGTCAACCATTACGCCCTCCGGATTCACCCCGGGATTGTGTGCAGAATTTTCTGTTACACTAAACGCACCAGCCATTTACTAACTAGTACATCTGCGTATAATGGAGACAAATATTACCAGAGGGGGCCGTTCGGGATCCCTCTAACTTGGCTACCGCATCAGTCAGCTGGGCCTTGCATGCCTCTAGCTCCCGCGCCAATTGTTCATTCTTGTCCACAAGGACCTGTGCATATATTGATCCTTCAAACAGTTTTCCAAACTATTCCAAGTCTCAGGGGCTACTACTATGCATACTTATCAAAATTTCTTACCCGTATGTCTTTGGTATACTGGTTTGTCGCTTGGGCAAGCCCGTCTCGAGCAGCTCGGACATATGCATCCGTCGAATTGAAGGCATTAAAAGCCTCTTCGGAAAAGATGTTGTTCCAGAGCACGGCCCTCCGACGCCGGTCATTCATGGCGCTCTCCACTTCGGAGTTCATGGCCGAACACATATCCGCATCCTCCGTCGGGGAGCTATGCGGTGTTGGCCCCATGTCCGCTTCCGCCCCCGAAGCCGGTTCTGGAACCTGGCTGGTGGAGGCGTGATTGGTGGGGTCCTCGGATATAGTCCGGTTATTCCTCTTCCTGCCAGACACAAAGGTTGCTATCATATTTCAAATTCTATAATTACAAGACAAGTTATTACTTTACCTTTGTAGCGGTGTCTCAACCCTCACCGCCTTCCTCTTGAGCCTGCCCGATCCGGATGCCCGTGGTTGACGAGTCCCTAGGGGCTCGGCCCCTCTCTCCGACCGTCGTTTCTGCAAATAGAACGACGCCTCAAGGGCAAGTTATAATACCTGGGGGGAGTCCTCTTCGGAGGATAGGGTTTTTTAGTTCGGCTTACACGCAACGTGGGGAGCAGTCCAGGGTAGTCGGACGTAATGGCCACTAGGGCGCCATCCCAGCTTGCCTGATAAAATATCCCGTTGACAAGCTCCACGGTAATATCCGGATCTACTTTGAGTCCCGGATCTAGGGCCCTTCCAGGGTCCTCTGGTTGCGGGGAGGGGCTGAAGATTCCTTCTACGGCCCTCCTCAGTTCCTTCTCAGAAGCATTGATGCAAGTAATCTTAGCAGAAGAACGGTAGAGTAAGTGAAGCTAGGAAAAGAATGGCAACATACCCACTCTGGGGGGTTGTACGTGGAGAATCCGTCCTGCGTCTTTATGCGGAGGAATTCCTCCTCTTCCCCTTTGTACAAATCGGACAATATCCTTGCCAAGGCGGCAGTGGAGTCCGGACCCTTACGACTGCAGCGGGTGGCGTCGTCTTCCCTGTTGAAATGCCACATGGGCTTCCCCCGATATTGGAGCAGTTGCACTCCCTGCCTTATGCATATTTCCATGACCTGAACTATCGTCAGACCGGATTTGGCCAGCAACTTTATCCTGTTCATCAGGAGGAATATTTCCCTTGTGTCCTCTTCTTGAGGGCCCCGGGGGCGCCAGTTTAAGCATGCCCTCGGCGGGGCGTTGCTGAACTTGGGGAGACCTATCCGGACTGGATCCGGAAGGGGAACGTCATTTATATAGAACCACTCTGAAGGCCAGTTTTCTGGTGCCTTCTCAGGAGTGCCGGACAGGTATTCAGTCTCGGCGATGCGCCATACTTCGGCCCCACCCACTTGACATAGGGACTCTCCCTGGGTGCGGGGGACAAGGCAGAACAGCTTCCTCCACAATCCGAAGTGTGGTTCGCAGCCTTAAAACAGCTCGCAATGGGCGACATACCCCGCTATGTGCAGAATAGAGGCTGGGGTAAGATTGTGTAACTAGAGGCCGTAGAACTCCAGGAGCCCGCGAAGAAACGGGTGGACAGGAAACCCGACGCCCCTCAGCAAATGCGAGATGAGGCATATCCGCTCCTCCGGAGACGGGTTAGGAGATCCCTCAGCTTGTTCCCCTCCATCATAAGTGGCTATTCCAGCTCAGACGGGGACCATGAATGCCGGTGGGAGAAACCCTTGGGTTTGTAACTTCACCAAACGGCTGTGGGGAACTGAGCACTCTCCCCAATCCCCCGACTTAGAGCGAGGAGGGCAAGCAGAAGAGCTGCGACGACCGGCCATGTTGGAATTGTTTTTCGCGGAGCGCTCTAGGATGCTAGCTCAAGGGAGGAAACTGATGTTTGGATCTTAGAATCCCTGTCCCTTCAAATAGACTGTTGGCCCGGAGGATCAAGGGTGGCACATGCAAAAATGCCTCGACACCTCGCATTCGCTCAGCACGTGGAGATGGTCATTACTGAGGCACTGAAGCCGAGGAGCACAACATTGATTGAAGGTCGGACATTATTCGTCGTAAGAGGAACTTTGGAGTATTCGGAGAAGGAACCCGCCTTGCAATGCCGAAGACAATACTGCGCGCTGGACTCATCGTCATTGAAGCCTGGTTCAGGCTCTTGAGGAGTCTGGATTAGGGGTATCCGGACAGCCGGACTATGTACAACGTCCGGACTATTGAATCGTGAAGATACAAGACTCAAGACTTCGGCCCGTGTACGGATGGGACTCTCCTTGGCATGGAAGGCAAGCTTGGCGATCCGGATATTGTGTTTCCTTTCTTGTAACCGACTCCATGTAAACCCTAGCCCTCTCCGGTGTCTATATAAACCGGAGAGTTTGGTCCTTAGAAGGCCGATCACAATTACAATCATACCATCATAGGCTAGCTCTTAGGGTTTAGCCTCTACGATCTCGTGGTAGATCTACTATTGTACTACCCATATCATAACTATTAATCAAGCAAGAAGTAGGGTTTTACCTCCATCGAGAGGGCCCGAACCTGGGTAAACATAATGTGAAGAAGAAAAAGAAAAGAAGGAGCAACAAAGGTAAAAAGGTATCTCTCCCATGATGTTGCTCCTACTACTCATTGTGATGATGATAATTGCTATACTATTGGTGCTATCAATATTTTTAATGATGAGAGCGATTATGCTTATGATATGAAAAGGCCCAAGCTTGGGGAAGCTATGTTTGATGAGGATGACATATTTGAGAATATATTTGCTGCAATTAATGTTTGTCCCAAGCTTGGGGATGCTATGTTTAATAATGATGATATTTTTAGCCTCTCAAGTTTTGATATGCAAAGTAGTTATGATGATAGCATGCCTTCTACCTATAATGATTATATTTATGAAAGTGGGTTTGGAAGAGTGTCAACTTTAGGAAGTAGTGATCCCACAATATTGGAGGATGTTGAATCTTATAATATTTATGAAAGTGGATTTGGAAGAGTGTCAACTTTATTTAGTGATTCCACTATCTTGGGAGAGGTTTCAATCGATTATGATGACAACGAAGTTGCTACTTATGATGATTATTGTGATGAAACTTATGCTATAAAAAGTAGTGATGATTATATTTACAAATCTTGTCATGATTATGATTACCCTTTTTCTGAACATTACTCTTTTAATGTGGAAACAATTTTTACTGTTCAAGTCTCTTATGATACTCCCACTATTATTGATGAGAAGAATTTTGCTTATGTGGAGAGTAGTAAATTTTCTATGCTTGTAGATCATGAAAAAAATGCTTTAGGTGCTCGTTATATTGTTCAATTCATTCATGATGCTACTGAAAATTATTATGAGGGAGGAACATATGTTTCTAGGAATTGCAATAATGTCAAGTTTCCTCTCTATGTGCTTAAATTCTTAAATCTATGCTTGTGTTACATTCCTATGCAAGTTGATTATTGTTCCCATAAGTTGTTTGCTCACAAAATCCCTATGCATAGGAAGTGGTTTAGACTTAAATGTGTGTGACGCCCTGATAATCATGCTACAGTAATCCCATGCTAATCATGCCACGTCACCTCGGTTACTGTTGCTAACCTCGCAATAATTCGAAATCGTTTTGAAATTTAAATTTTAAATATGTCAAACAACAAACGTTTTCAAAAGTTGAAACAAAAATGTTCGGTGGGTGCCGAATATTATAAGGGTAATTATAATAAAGAAAACATATTTTTAGAAAGTGCCTGAATATTTTAAAATGAATTAAAACAGAAAGGTAAATAAATAAAAGAAAAGAAAATACAAAAGAGAAAAACTAAACTAAAAAAAAAGAAGAACCCCCCTGTCGGTGTCAAAACCGGCGGATCTCGGGTAGGGGGTCCCGAACTGTGCGTCTAGGCGGATGGTAACAAGAGACGAGGGACACGATGTTTTTACCCAGGTTCGGGCCCTCTCGATGGAGGTAAAACCCTACGTCCTGCTTGATTAATATTGATGATATGGGTAGTACAAGAGTGGATCTACCACGAGATCAAGGAGGCTAAACCCTAGAAGCTAGCCTATGGTATGATTGTTGTAATGTATGTAGTCCCACGGACTAAAGCCCTCCGGTTTATATAGACACCGGAGGAGGCTAGGGTTCCACAGTCGGTTACAATGGTAGGAGATCTACATATCCGTATTGCCAAGCTTGCCTTCCATGCCAAGGAAAGTCCCATCCGGACACGGGGCGGAGTCTTCAATCTTGTATCTTCGTAGTCTTGGAGTCCGGCGGATATTGATAGTCCGCTGTCCGGACACCCCTAGTCGAGGACTCCTCGGTAGCCCCGAACCAGGGCTTCAATGACGATAAGTCCAGCGTGTTTATAGTCTTCGGCATTGCAAGGCGGGTTCTCCTTCAAATTCCATGTACTGCCAAGCGATTATGCGGCTTCATCTTGAATACTATGTTCCTCGGCTTCTACGCCAAATAATGGCCCTCTTCCACGTGTCGCACGAATGCGAAAAGCTAGGGTGTCTTTTGCATTTCACCCCCTAATTGTGCGAGTCGCCCGCCTATAAAAGAGGCAAGAATCCAGATCCAAACCACACCGTCTTCCTCCCGCGAATACTTCATCGAAGCGCCTTTGACCTAGAAATCCATTCCACCATGGATCGTCAGCGCGCTCTTCTTCACGCTCCCAGCCCACCGCAGGGGTGGAGGAGGTGCTCTATTTCGCACAATGAGCTAGTGAAGCTCCAAACGGGGGGATTCCTCCCTCCGGCCTTCATGGTCCCAGTCTAGGCCGGACTAGTTACTTATCAAGGTGGGAGACAGGCGGAGGACACTCCAAGCCCCAATAAGGGGGAGCGAGTATGTTTTGTCCCTTATCTGGTAAGGGGACTCGGATTTCCAATACATCCGTTCCTCGCGGGCTCCTGAAGTTCTCGGACTCCAGCTCCACCACCTCCGCCCGCCTCATCCCGCATATCGTGGGCTCGTAGCTCTTTGAGCTATTCACAGGCATCGAGCCCCATTTTGCATTGTGGAAGAGGCTGTTTTTCCTCGTACCCCGTTCTCACCAGGGGTCCATATATCAAGTGGGCGGCGCCGAAATATGGCGCATCGCCGAGACCGGATACCTATCTGGTACTCCCAAGAAGGCGTCCAAAAATTGGCCCTCGGAGTGGTTTTATATAGGAGACGCTCCGCTGCCAGACCCAGTTCGGATCGGCCTCCCGGAGTTTAATGATGCTCCCTTGAAGAAACGCCTCCGCTAGCGCCCGCGGAGCCCCCGATTGGAGGAAGATAAGAGCGTCCATTACTTGAAGGGCCGAATAAGATTAATGGCTCATTCCGGCTTGACCATGATCGGAGTCATGGCGACATGCATCAAGCGAGGGGTATAGCCACCGCAATACAGAGGCCACCCCATGTGGGATTTCAATGGGGAAGACGATGCTACCCGGCACGGCCGCAAAGGGCCGGATTCGACCGAGGATCTGGTGAAGATCTGTCCGGCTGTACAAGGGGAGAAGGAGGACTTCCTTCGAACGAACCCTTTGAATGGGTTTTCCATGATCAACCCCAGAGGATGGGTAAATGAACACCTTGAAGGGCTCAACCCATGCTTTCGAAGCTTAAGCTTCTTACATTATGTCTTCGGCGCAGGATCTACGCCGGACTCCGGACTGTGGAGGACATGGTGAGTCCTGCTCCGCAACCCGAGGATCCAGAAGGATCCTTGGATCCGGCCTCCGAGGAGGACCCGGACATCGAGGTGGAGCTGATCGATGGTGTGTATCACCAGCTCAGCATAGACAATGCTTTGGTCGCCATTACGGCGGACTACCCCGGGCTAAGTCCAGCTTCCCAGGTGACCGCGACCGAAGTCCGGACACCATTATCTCATCCCTGCTCATTTCGACCTTCATGACGATGGTATTTTGCAGAAGCGCCTTTACGGCAGGAAGCCGAGCCCGCAGCGGCTGACCAACAGAGGTCAGTCCGAACCAGCAGGCGGAAAAGGAGCGCAGTGCGGGCGGAAATGTCGCCGCAAAGGTATAGCTCGTATCTGAATTTTCAGAGCAATGTTAGAGGAAGCGTCGAGTGCTCATGATCTTTGTAGGAGAAAAAGCGCCGCGGACTGCGGCGCAGGAATTGCCGATCCGACCAACACCGGCGCTCTCAGCGCCCGCCACGGAGGGGAGGCAAGCGCAAACGCGAGCGGATCCTTCTCCAGCGGAGGATACCGACAGATTGTCCGCCACCAAGTGCGAGGTGGAGAGCGCCATGAACCATAGGCGCCGCGACGATATTTCATGAAGCGTGCTTTTCCCGAGGCATTGGATGCCTTTAGCGAGGGGACGCGCATCTCCGTGCTGCTCAAAATGGTTTTACGAGCCACGGGCGGTATGTGAAAGACATACGGGTAAGGGAATTTTAACGGTTGTATATACTAGTAGCCCCGAGACTTAAAGTAGTTATGCTAACTGATTTAAGGATCAATGGAAATTCGAGCACTTAACGAGAAGAACGCCCGGCTGTCTCGGGGCTGCAAGATTGCAAGGCCCAACTTGAGGCGCACTTGCTGCCGCAGGAGGAGAGCGGAAAGACCCTCCCGGTAACACATTTTATTAATAAATATAAGCGCTATGCGGCGTGCCATGAGTCTAATAATGACATTGCGGTACCGCGGACAAGATCCGGACGAGCAAGCATTGCTCGCCAACTAAGGGCGGCAAGAGTGTGCTGAATAGGGTTCAGCGGAAAGGAACAAGCTCCGGGATGCCAGCGCCAAGCTCGGAGAAGAGCTGAAAGGCGCTTAGGCGAGCTGTCGGCTCCGTTAAGGAGAATCAGCGGCTTCGTCGCGGCATTTATAGTAAGTGCTTGAGCGAACTCTTTTGAAAAGAAGAGTTCAGCGAGGAAGTATTTTGACATGATATGTCTTGCAGGTATACTCACGGGTCGTCCTGCAGAGGAGATGCCCATACCAATGGGTGATCAACTTCCCGAACTGTTGCAGCTACTCGAACAAGTTCGGCAGGGAATGAGTGACGTCGTTCAGGCTTTATGGCCAGCCCTCACCCTACCTGAGGGCCTCGGGGAGCTTGCGGAGAAGCTGCAGGGAGTGCGGCAGCGCTTCCATTTGTGGAAGATTTCGGCTTGCCTTTAAGGTGCCAGGGAGGCTTGGGCCATGGTGAAGATGCGGTACAAGAAGGCGGATCCCAACCACATGGCCGAAGTTGGACCGGTGGGGCCCGATGGGAAGGAGATCCCTGTGAGTTTAGTGTACAACCAAGTAGAGTTGGCTACTAAATTTTCCCAGCGGATCAGTAAACTAGACAGCTGTTAGACGGGATTGAGGAGGAATACAATCGATAAATTTGACAATGTATGTTATCCTTTAAAGTGACAAATGAAATGCCTTCTAGCGGATTGTAGATCGTTTGTCTTTGCCGACCTTTTAAGCCGACCTCGGGACCCTAGAGTGCAGGTGTGTCGAATACCTTTTGGTTTAAGAAACAACCGTGGTATGCATGGAGACCAGGCGTAGGGGTCATTAGTGCTTTATCGGACAAGTGCCCAACTAGTTATGTTATATTACATGGTTAGTAAGAAACATCTTCGGGAGAATAGTTCCGTTAAGGGTTCCTTTCCTGGGAGGCATGCCCTAAAGTGCATGTCCGGACTGCAAAAAAGCGATAAAAGATCTAGGGGCAAATAGATAAATAGGTAAAAGTCATCTTTTAAGTCACCGACCGAATATTCCCTTAAGAACGCTAGCTTCGGCTTCACCGGTCGAGGTACACATCCGGATGACTGGCGGTAACAATCGCAGAGGTGCTCCTTTACCTCCTAGCGAACAATCGGGAATGTAGGGGTAAGCACAGAGCCGAGCAACCCAGCTTGGCCAAAACTTAAGTCATATCGATGCATATAATGGCGAGTAAAAGGTACATGTGGAAGCTTGACACATGTCTGGGTATGAAACCCGTATAATTGAGCTTCTGTAAAAGAAGCCCCCAGGAATTGTGAGTGCGGATGGCACATCATGCGTATGCAAAGAATGCGAAAATAGGCCCGGAAGGGCTTTTAATTAAAAGGGATAAAAAGAGAAACAAAAGACAGCCGAAGTGTAAAAGTTTGGATGGGGAAGGGGCGAACTCTTAGTCGGTGCTAGGCATAGAATCGTCGAGGCGGGCTGCGTTCCATGGGTTCGGCTCGAGTCGGTTATCCGACGCATTTAAGAAACGGTATGCTCCGCGGTCAAGACTTGATCAATAATGAAGGGGCCCTCCCATTTGGGCTTGAGCTTGTCCTTTTTCTTGTCCGGCAGGCGTAGAACTAGTTCACCAACGTTGTAAGTCTTGGCCCGTACTTCTCTGCTTTGATAACTTCGGGCCTGCTGTTGATAGAATGCAGAACGAGCCTTCACGACGTCCCGTTCTTCCTCCAATGTGTCCAAGCTGTCCTGCCGATCAAGCTCGGCCTCTCTTTCCTCATACATGCGCACTCGAGGTGAGTCATGAATAATGTCACAGGGCAAGACTGCCTCTGCGCCGTATACCATAAAAAATGGTGTGAATCCGGTAGTACGGTTAGGCGTTGTCCGCAGCCCCAGTCTGGTCGAGCTCCTCGCCCATTGTGTGTTGGATTTAGTAAGTGACCTCACTAATCTGGGTTTAATGCCGCTCATGATTAGACCATTTGCTCTTTCCACTTGACCATTGGTTTGAGGGTGATAAACTGAAGCATAGTCGAGCTTGATGCCCATATTATTGCACCATGACTTAACCTTGTCGGCTGTGAAGTTCGTGCCGTTGTCGGTGATGATGCTGTGGGGGACTCCGTAACGGTGTACCACCCCTGATATAAAGTCTATCACTAGTCCGGACTCTGTCGTTTTGACCGGTTTGGCCTCTATCCATTTGGTGAATTTATCCACCATGACCAATAGGTACCTTTGCTTGTGGGTTCCCCCTTTAAGGGGTCCAACCATGTCAAGCCCCTGCACCGTGAGCGGCGGGTAATGGGTATGGTTTTGAGGCGGTGGGTGGCATATGGCTCGATTAGCAAAGAGTCGACAACCAACGCATCGCTGGACCAAGTCTGTCGCGCCTGCCCGAGCCGTCGGCCAATAAAATCTGTCGGAATGCCTTTCCTACAAGGTCCGGGCTGCTGCGTGGTGTCCGCCTAGTCCGGCATGAATTTCAGCCAGAGGTTTCGCCCTTCTTCTTGGAGATACACCTTTGAAGGACTCCGGTGGTACTTTTCTTATAAAGTTCTCCCTCATGGACCTTGTAGGCCTTCGATCGCCGGACTATGCAGCGGGCCTCATTTTGGTCTTCGAGAAGTTCCTGCCTAAGTAAGTAGGCTAGGAAAGGTTCTGTCCACGCGGCGATTACTGCCATTATGATGTGGGCGGAGGGTGTTATGTCATCTGCCGAATCACCCGTTGGTGCGGTTTTCTCCGGTTTGTCACTACCGGGCTCCTCTTCCCATAGTACGGATGGCTTGAAGAGCCGTTCCAGGAAGATATTAGGAGGGACAGCATCACGCTTCGCACCGATGCGTGCGATATGTCGGCCGCTGGTTATTATCTCGAGCTATATGATGGAATTCCAGTCCTTCAAACCGAGTGACATTTTAGGACAGCGTTGCGATATGCTGCCATTTTCGGATCCTTGGCGTCAAAGTCTCCATTTATTTGGGATATTGCAAGGTTTGAATCGCACAGACTTCTAGGCGTTGAATGCCCATGGAGATCGCCATCCGGAGACCATGTAACAGGCCTCGTATTCGGCTGCGTTGTTGGAGTCTCGTGTACATTATTTGAAGTACATCTTGGATCAGTATCTCCGGTTGGGGACGTCGATGCGATGCCAGCCCCCAGTCCGCCAACATTTTGGAGCCGTCGAAATGCATAATCAATTGGAGTATCGCCGTACTCTTTAGGGAGTTCGGCTTGATCCATTCGCCATTAAAGTCAGCCAAAACTTGTGACTTTATAGCTCGTCGAGGTTTATAAGTTATGTCGAATGGTAAGAGCTCAATGGCCCATTTGCAATCCTGCCCGTTAAGTCGCGCGTTATTTATAATGTCATTGAGTGGTACTTGAGAGGCCATCATTATCGAACACTCTTGAAAGTAGTGCCGAGTTTCGAGGCGCCATGAACACCGCATATGCTATCTTCGATAGTGCGGTAACGGATTTGCGGGGGTTAACACGGTGGATACATAGTACACTGGTTTTGAAGAGGGAATTTATGCCCTTCTCATCACTCGTTCGACGACGAGGACCGCGCTTACAACTTGATGCATTGCTGCGATGTATAACAACATTGGTTCGCCAAAGCGGGCGCAGCCAGGACGGATTGTTGCCAATATGGCCTTTATTTCTTGAGTCCGGCGGTGGCGGCATCCGCCCACTCGAAGTGTTGGTGCGCCGAGGAGGCGATAGAGGGCAGCGCCTTTTCTCCTAAACGGAGATAAAGCGGCTTAGGGCTGCCACGCATCCTGTTAATTTTGTATTTGTTTGAGGTCTTTTGGAATATCCAAGCTGTGATGAGCTCGGATTTTAGCGGATTTGCTTCAATTCCTCTCTGGATCGATGAAGCCCAGCAGCTTTCCGGTGATGCGCCCAAAACGCATTTTTCCGGATTCAGCTTGATGTCATATGCTCCGAGGTTGTCGAATGTGAGCCTCAAATCGTCTACTAAAGTTTCGGCGTGTTTTGTTTTGTGACTACGTCGTCTCGTATGCCTCATTGTTTTGCCGATCTGGGTGGCGGACATGTTTGAATCATGCTTGCCGATATGTTGCGCGGTGTTTTTGAGTCGAAGGGCATCGTGTTGAAGCGAGAATGGTCCATATGGAGTGATAAATGCCATTGCGGCTTGGTCTGCTTCCGCCATCTTGATTTGATGATAGCCAGAGTATGCGTCCAGGGAGCACAACGAATCGTGCCCTACTGTAGCATCGATAATTTGATCGATGCGGGGGAGAGGGAAGGGATCCTTTGGGCAAGCTTTATTGAGGTCTTTAAAATCGACCGAGGCGCGAGGATTTATCCTTCTTTGGTACCATCACCAAATTTGCTAGCCATCCGGATGTTTGATATCTCTAATGAATCCGGCTTCCAATAGTTTGCTAGCTCTTCTCCCATTGCACATCTTTTGGGCTCGGAAAATCGTCGAAGAGCCTGTTTGGTCGCTTGAATCCTTTAGGATGTTTAGGCTGTGTTCGCCAACTGCGAGGATTCCGGCATGTCCGAAGGATGCCAGGCGAAGATATCCCAATTTTCCCGAAGGAATTCGCGCAGTGCGGCGTCTACTTCGGGGTTCAATTGTGCCCCAATGGAGGTCGTCTTTGTTGGGTCCGTTGGATGGACCTGGAATTTTATTATCTCGTCTACTGGTTTGAAGGAGGTGGACTTGGATCTTTTATCGAGTATCACATCGTCCCTATTCACCGTAGAGGGCAGCGCGGTGAGTTCCTCCGCTGCTAAGGCTTCGGATAGTGCCTCGAGGGCTAATGCGGCTGTCTTGTTTTCGGTGCGGAGTGCTATGTCCGGATCACTAGCGAGAGTGATTATTCCGCTGGGCGCGGAGTGCTAGACCCGTAATGAGGTATTGCTTGAAAAATTGTGAATGCCTCTAGTCCTAATATGGCGTGATACCCACTGCTGAACGGGGCCACCTGGAACGTGACTTCTTCGGATCTGTAATTGTCCGGAGAGCCGAACACCACATCGAGTGTGATTTTTCCGGTGCAGCGCGCTTCCCGACTAGGGATTATTCCTCTAAAGGTTGTGCTGCTTCGCTCAATATGGCTCCAATCGATTTCCATTTTTCGCAGAGTTTCCTCATAAATGAGGTTTAGTCCACTGCTGCCATCCATGAGGACTTTTGTCAGTCGAAAGCCGTCCACTATGGGACTAAGTACCGGTCTGGGTGGGGCTCGTTGTTCGAATGTGGGCTCGTCGCCGGCATTGAAGGTAATAGCTGTGTCGCTCCATGGATTTGTTTGTTGCTACTTGGTAGACTCCGGCGAGTTCGCGGATTGTTCGTTTTCGCATATTATTTGATGCGAAAGTCTCAAGACTGCTGATACCGTCTGGTATTGTTGGAGTGGTTTCGAGCTAGAAGCTCTTCGCCACTTTTGGCCACCGCCGTAATATCCAACATGCTCGAAGGCTATGTGTTGGGACGGCTCCTCTCGACTATGAAGCTTACAGGTCCATTGAGCCATCCCTCCATGACAGTTCCGTTTCCCTTATTGGGTTTTTGTTTTTCGTTTTTGCATCCGGGGCTGAGTGTAAGGCGCCCTTTTATCATGGATCGGGTTTGGGGCGGATTATCCCAAAATTGATTTTCGGTTTTCGGAAACTCTCCATCGCACAAGACTTTCGTACAATGGATGCGGATCGGTGAAGCGTAATTTTGCAACGATCAATGGCGTTTAGTATTCCCTTATGCATGCGCTTATTGCGAAAGATTGATATTGCGTTTTCCTCTCGGCAGTCCTTTATCCTGTCCATAACCAGGAGAATCGCCCGATAGTGATGTCTTGTTTGATGAGGCTCTTGCCGTATTAGAGATAGATCGCATATGTGCGGCGGGTGGGTGGAATAAAATCCGGATCCCTGCCCATCTTGAGGCTCAAGGGCCAAGGGGTTTCCGAATTTGGAAGTTTGGTTTGCTGGGCACAATCCAGCGAGTCCGGGGCGATGCATGATTTTAAGCTCAATGCTCGATTGAAGTCCGTCCCTCCACGGGAATCCGGCATGGAGGGTTCGGGAATTCGGACATGAATTGTTTTCAACACTGGCAAAGAGTTGCCGTATTGCTCCTCTACCACTGCGACATGGTGGGTGGCCTGGGGAGAGTTAATCTCTCTCAGATCGGTTTGAAGCCCAATCTGGTTGTAGTCCGTAGCGCCTCCCAGGGCGGCGATGCGATCCAAGAGCTCGTTAACAAATGAGAGCTCTATTGGATCTAACTGTTCGGCAGCTTTAGGGCTGACGCGAAGATTGCTTCCGACGATTTGAGAAGTCATTGTCAAAGCGGCGGCCGGACAGGCGGTCATGAGAAAACCACCAAGCCGGATAGTTTGGCCGGCGGCCAACGCCCCTCCGGCGAAAACACCATCTTTGAAGACAGGTGGAGGCATCCGCTCTATAGGTGACGACACAGAGGAACTCTCAATGAAAGCACCAATGTCGGTGTCAAAACCAGCGGATCTCGGGTAGGGGGTCCCGAACTGTGCGTCTAGGCGGATGGTAACAAGAGGCGAGGGACACGATGTTTTACCTGTGTTCGGCCCTCTCGATGGAGGTAAAACCCTACGTCCTGCTTGATTAATATTGATGATATGGGTAGTACAAGAGTGGATCTACCATGAGATCAAGGAGGCTAACCCCTAGAAGCTAGCCTATGGTATGATTGTTGTAATGTATGTCGTCCTACGGACTAAAGCCCTACGGTCTATATAGACACCGGAGGAGGCTAGGGTTACACAGAGTTACAATGGTAGGAGATCTACATATCCGTATTGCCAAGCTTGCCTTCCACGCCAAGGAAAGTCCCATCCGGACACGGGACGGAGTCTTCAATCTTGTATCTTCGTAGTCTTGGAGTCCGCGGATATTGATAGTCCAAATGTCCGGACACCCCTAGTCCAGACTCCTCGAGAGCTTGTGCTTCCCTCGCTCTGCCGCTACTCCTTGATCGCCTCTGGCGCTAATCAACCTCCCGTCGCTCGCAGCTTCCCCCGCGGTGCCTTTCAGGCCCGTCCTGCTCGGCCTCCGCCCCCTGGTCACCGCACCTCGCGGCCAGCCACCTCCGCCGCTGCTCGCCGACTCGCCCCGCGGTGGTCCGGCCGCACCCTCCACGGCCCCGGAGTCCTCCTCCGACGACCGCCTGCCCATGCGGCACCGCCTGTCGTGGCCTCGTCGGCGCCAGACCGGCGCCCATCCGCACATCTGGCGTCGCCGGTTAGCCTCGACAGTAGCCTCGTCCGCGCCCACTAGCGCCTGAACCCACTAAGGCCCCTGGGGCCTATGACAGATGGGCCCCACGCCCAGAACGTTTTAATAAAAAAAAGGAAAATAAAATACAAATAATTAATTAATTAATTAATTAATTAGTGGATTAATTAAGTTAATTAATCATGTTTAATTAATCTAATTAACTAGTTAGTTTACTTAAACAGTGATTAGTTTAACCTAAACCCTAATCAACCTAACAGTGTATGACAGGTGGGTCCCACTGGGCCCACACGTCAGTTTGACTAGTCAACACCTCTGTTGACTGCTGATGTCATGCTGATGTCATGATGACGTCAGCGAACACTGTTATGGATAATGTTGAATTAAATTAAATTAATTAAAATTCTAAAAATGATTTAAATCTTTTAAAATTAATATAAAATAAACCGTAGCTCGGATGGAAAAACTTTGTACATGAAAGTTTCTCAGAACGACGATACGAATCCAGATACGCATCCCGTTCATCCGCCACGCATCCCTAGCATAGTGAACCTGCAACATTTCGCCTCCGGTTCATTTGACCGAAAACACGAAACACGGGGGATACTTTCCCGGATGTTTCCCCCTTTCGTTGGTACCACCTACTGTCGCGTTAGGGCACACCTAGCACCGCATATTGCCATGTTACGCTTTGTGATACTTTGATTGCTCTGTTATTTATTGTGTTCCCCCTCCGTTACTTCTTTCCGGTAGACCCCGAGGCTGCCGACGACCCCCAGTTCGATTACGGTGTTGACGACCCCTCTCTCTTGCCAGAGCAACCAGGCAAGCCCCCCCCCTTGATCACCAGATATCGCCTATTCTCCTCTATCTTGCTTGCATTAGAGTAGTGTAGCATATTCTTTTTTCCGTTGATCCTATTCGATGCATACCACGACATTGTTGCTACATCTGTTGATACCTTACCCGCAATCCTAAATGCTTAGTATAGGATGCTAGTTTATCATCATTGGCCCTACATTCTTGTCGATCCGCCTTACTATACTATTGGGCGTGATCACTCGGGAGGTGATCACGGTATATACTATACATATATACATATTACGAGATGGTGACAAAAGTCGGGTCCGCTCAAAGAGTACCCATGAGTGATTCACGCAGTTGGGGGCTGAAAGGACCTTTGTCCCGACGGCCCTCTGTGTGGATCTTTGTGGCGGAGCGACAGGCAGAGTTGAGACCACCTAGGCGAGAGGTGGTCCCGCCCTGGTCGGCGTCATGATTGCTTCATAATAACATGCTTAACGAGATCTTGGTATTTGATCCGAGTCCGCCATTTGGTCCATACGCACTAACCATCTACGCGGAGTAGTTATGGGTATCCCGACGTCGTGCTATCGGCAAGCCTTCTAGACGTCGGCGAAGGCGCGCTACCGGATTGGAACGTAAGCTGCTCTTGTATTAGGGGCTAGTTACGCTTTTGGCTGCCCATAGCGTCGCGGTGTGCAATGGGCGATGGGCCTGCACCTGCGCCATAGGAGTTAGACCGGCGTCTTGACCTCTCTGTTATGCCTAGGTGGGGCTGCGGCGTGTTGATATTCCGAGGCGGGCATGACCGAGAAAGTGTGTCCGCCAAATGGGATCGGCGTGTTGGGTTATGTGGTGCACCCTGCAGGAAGTTTATCTATTCGAATAGTCGTGTCCCTCGGTAAAAGGACGACCCGGAGTTGTACCTTGACCTTATGACAACTAGAATTGGATACTTAATAAAACACACCCTTCCAAGTTCCACAGACAACCCGGTGATCGCTTTTCCACAGGGCGACAAGGGGAGGATCGCCGGGTAGGATTATGCTATGCGATGCTACTGGAGATGCTACTTGGAGATGCTACTTGGAGGACTTCAATCTACTCTCTTCTACATCTTTGCAAAGACGGAGGCTGCGAGGCGTAGTCTTCGATAGGACTAGCTATCCCCTCTTATTACGGCATTCTGCAGTTCAGTCCACCGATATGGCCTCCTTACACATATACCCATGCATATGTAGTGTAGCTCCTTGCTTGCGAGTACTTTGGATGAGTACTCACGGTTGCTTTCTCCCCTTTTTCCCCTTTCCCTTCTACCTGGTTGGCGCAACCAGATCTGTGGAGCCACTGGGCGACGCCACCGTCGGCAGCGACTACTACATCGGAGGTGCCTACTACTACATGCAGTGCTGCGACGACGACCAGAGTAGTTTAGGAGGATCGCAGGCAGGAGGCAAGCGCCTCTTTCGATCTGTATCCCAGTTTGTGCTAGCCCTCTTATGGCAACTTGTTTAACTTATGTCCAGTACTCGGATATTGTTGCTTCCACGACTTCGTCTATGATCGAGCACTTGTATTCGAGCCCTCGAGGCCCCTGGCTTGTATTATGATGCTTGTATGACTTATTTATGTTTTAAGAGTTGTGTTGTGATATCTTCCCGTGAGTCCCTGATCTTGATCGTACACGTTTGCATGCATGATTAGTGTACGATTGAATCGGGGGCGTCACAAGTTGGTATCGGAGCCGACTGCCTGTAGGAATCCCCCTTTCCAACTCCTTGGCCGAAGTTGAGTCTAGTCATTGCAAAACTTTTACTAACTCTAACTCTAGGTTCTTTTACTCCTCGATCTATACTCTGGGACTCTGACCTCTCTTCTATTCGGGTTAAAATGAATTTACTAACTCTAACTCTAGGTTCTCGTAACTACTTCCTCCCGGAGAACCCTTAGCACAAATGATCGCCTACTACACCGAAGGATTCCGAAGATGCTCTCCGATGTTCACTCAAGACTTTGTGTCCGTTGCTTTTGCAATTCCCTACCACCGAAATATCCCTATGGATAAATACATAGATATGTTGTTCTTACTTTTGTTCCCAGTTAATCTTGTCATTACAAGATACACTGAAATTCTCTCTATTGATCTGAGAATTCTTTGTGCCTACTACCTTGCAGTTCTTTGTCACCTGAATACCCCTACGGATAATTCCTCGCTCTTACCGAGTATCCGCTCATCCCCAGTTGTACATGTGTTTCACAAAATTCTTTGAAATACTAGCCGATCTTTCAAGAATCCTCATTAGCCTATGGCTCTTGAAATGCTTGTCTGCCTGCATTTTGGTTAATTCCAAATGACTAGCAATATTCGTGTATGTCTTTTGCTTTTATCATCTTGGGTCCCATGATTCAATATGTTGCAAATGTTGCAATCCTTAATCAGATCCTAGAATTCATCCTTTCGGCTCAGATGTCATTTTGAACATGAGCTGGTTCTTGACCAAACAAATTACCGTCGATTGTGCCCCTAAGTCTACTCAACTTATCCATCCTTACTCAGAGCGTTTGTTTCTGAGCCCTTAATTTGGAAATCATAACTCCTTTGCAGTTGAGCTTGGATTAGTCAGTTGTTTCGATAATCCGATCTCCTTGCTCTCTTTCTTCCTCTGGTTGAGTACCGATACTCATGTCAACTCCGTTGTGGACTGCCAGACCCATTGCTGGGTTGTTATCCGTTGGTATCATTCACATTCTAATAATGTGAGTTCTTTCCCTGATACATAATGCCTTTCTTAAATTGTATTCTCTGTCTTGGCAACCATGCTCTACTATCGAGCTTGGTTAATTACTCCTAAAAATTTTGTGGTATATGTTCCTAAGATGCCCGATGGTTTGAACCAATGCCTTACCTAATCTATGTGAGCCTGGAAGATTTCACGGGTCATACTCATCTGGTATTTCACCAGGTAAAACTTTCAACACTAATGCCATTATCGAAACGAGAAGTGAATGTAAGGTTGTGCTTTGGAGAAGTGGGAGTCGACCTTGAACCTTGAGTTCATGCCCATGGAAATGATGTAGATCGTATCATTAAAGCTTCTCTTAAATAAATTATTCCCTTGGTATAAGTTCTTATATCTGGGATTTGGCCTTTTGCAATCATGGTTCCGACCATGTTTCTCCTTGATTCCATTTCTCGTGCAAGTTTGATCACTTGTCTTCTGCAAAGCAATACCTTAGTCCAAACTCTACTTTGATCTGACGTCGAGTGTTACCCAATGGTATCTCGAGATTATCATGGAACTGCATAACTTCTTATGAGTTCTTCATCAAGTGCTACATTCTCACCGATTCCAATTTTTCACGGGCTCCGAGTTATTAAACACTCGAAGACACCGATAACTGAACCGAGTCCGCATTACGGTTCAACAACTCCTACTGATATTATTTACTTACGAGTTTGTACCCGATCATGTCATTCCTAGCCTGATCGGCTATATCATTATCGTGCTAAATCTTAACTGTGCTACCTGGTCCTTCTTCCCGGAACGCACTTTTTGACGAGCTAAGCTTACGTCGATCTTCCTTGTCGTATATTATTGTCTTGAACAACAATACTTGATTCCGAGGTTGTGTCGTATCCGTGGTTCCAATGGTCTTTTGCTTCACCATTCCTTTTGCTTGATGTCGTCATTATTCAATGGCAGCTTCATGGAATCTTCCGACAAAGGTATCGTGATCATCAACATTCTGAGCTCTTCCAAAATATCTATTGAATTCTTGATGGGGAATACCATCCTTGCCCCTCGATGGTTTGTATTATCATCGGCAACGTTAATGCCCTCCCTCCAACACAAACTTGCTCATGTTTGTTGTATTACCTTGAGTTCCTTTCTACCCAGCTTGTGTTATGTTCTACCTTGGAGTATTACCATCTTTTATGTCAATAATGTCGTGAGAATTTCACCACCTCTTATGAATTCTTGGTATAGTGATACCTCTCACCATCACCATTCTTTCATGCTCCTCGTGTTGATTCCAACCGGGGTACCAACAAGTGAACGATGTTGTTTGGATCCTGCACTTCTAGCAACCCTATTACTTTGAAGTTAATGGTCGGCTGTTCATTCTTAGTCTTGATTATTGAATCACCATTCCGACGTTGGTTGTGCAACCCAGCCCATATTTCGGGTGCACCTTTCAACCAATGTTTAATTGTGTATG
This sequence comes from Aegilops speltoides, assembly GCA_021437245.1. Lineage (NCBI taxonomy): Eukaryota > Viridiplantae > Streptophyta > Magnoliopsida > Poales > Poaceae > Aegilops > Aegilops speltoides. The sequence continues at coordinate 272,291,385 of CM038144.1, read as the reverse complement.
TTTTCCTCGAGCATACATTATAAAACCATTTGATCTGACAAATGTTATCTCCTTGTTCACATAATTGTGGAAATCCATCTTTTGTTAATCTCGATGAATTGTCGCTGATTCCATCAGCCACCTCCTCATCCTCTCCTTGGTTTAATGTTGAACTCTTGTTTCGGAATTCGCTTCCATAGTTCATTCTCCGAGAATCTTACAATGTCATCTCGTCAATTTGTGTTGCACATTTTCTTCTCAGACATCCTGAGTCTGAGGTATCCTGACACCAATCAGATCTGAATCCCAGTCAGATATGATGGATGGGACATATCCCCAAGAGTTATAACATTGGTCTCTACATAACCCGGTAAGGTGGTGTCTTTGTTTAGCACCCCTGGCCAAAGGCCCTATTGTTATAGATTCCTTTTTAGCAAGGTTAACCATTCTTCCATATGGAAATTGTAAGACCTATTTTATAGGTTGTTCCTGATGAATCCTTTGTTTATCCAAGTCTGACCCTTGCTTGAAGACCATATCAATGCTATCTCGAAGCATGTCTGTGGTACTCCGATCTTCAATAAAAACATTTGAAGCCCAATGCTAAATGATTCTCGCCCGATTATCCAAAACACCGTTGTATGGGTAATGTCATGACAATTTATCTCCCCTACCTAGAGGGTTTTCTATATTATATCCTGTCACGGATATCATACTCTGTTTGTCCTTGGGAAGGAAATACCCCTGAAATATGTGTTTTAACACATTTTCCTTTCCGTTGTTGTTTAATCTGATGATGACATTTTCCCTTCCATGGGGTTGTTTAACCTTTCTTGTGATCTATATGATCTAAGCAGTAATATTCTCCTACTTATGTAAACCCCTCGGTGTACAGTTCTGTCAGCAAGATTCTACGGTTGATGACTTTCCGGTAACCGCCGATGTACGAGAACTTTGCCTATTGGTCCGCCTCGTTCAATGAGCAGGAAAATGGTTCTCTTTGTTCCTCGCCCTTGGTACCGATGTTGTTGCCGACATAACTGACAGGATATCCTCTGACATGTCTTGCTTACATGATCGTGCGAGCCATTACCGCCCTTTCTACTTTTAACCCACATGGTGGGCCCATAACCCACAGTTCCACAGGATCGAAACTTGACTCTCCTATACACCCCCTGTTTCCGAAGTCATTCCCCATGCTTGGCTACATATGTAATTCACGAGCCACCTTCCCTGTAATCATCAATTCTGGTATTAGACACAATACTTGTTTCCGTTGCCTTGCACCCCTTTCACACTCTATTTCAGGCAATGAACATTTGTCTATCCGCTCGAAACTTCTCATGGTACCCCCTCACTTTGCTCTCGATAATGTCTAAAGTTTCAATTCGAGAGTTACTTTTCGCCACCTTCCCTGATGTTATCTGCTAGATAAGCAACCATTGTAGCGGTCCGTTCTTCCGTAATACCCTCTTATTCGTTCATAAGTACGATGGAGTTCCCGAAGGAAGACAACTTCATCATGATGCATTGGAATAAAGAATTGAAGACATCAACGAAAGGGATTAACTTCTTCGAGAAGATTCGCTAGAATATCGTCACCAGAACTTTCCCCCTTACTCCCCTCTTAAATCTCAGGACGAGATTTCTTGTAGTGGAGGAGAATGATGACGCCCTGATAATCATGCTACAGTAATCCCACGCTAATCATGCCACGTCACCTCGGTTACTGTTGCTAACCTCGCAATAATTCGAAATCGTTTTGAAATTTAAATTTTAAATATGTCAAACAACAAACGTTTTCAAAAGTTGAAACAAAAATGTTCGGTGGGTGCCGAATATTATAAGGGTAATTATAATAAAGAAAACATATTTTTAGGAAGTGCCTGAATATTTTAAAATGAATTAAAACAGAAAAGTAAATAAATAAAAGAAAAGAAAATACAAAAGAGAAAAACTAAACTAAAAAAAAGAAGAACTCCCCCCCACTGGGCTACGGCCCAGCAGGCCACTACGCCCCCCTTTTTGGGCCTCAACCCACCAGGCTGCCAGGCCAGCCCTCCCCTGCCTACTAACCCACTCCCTCCCGAAACCCTAAACCGTCGCCCCCACTTCCCCCACCCCCTCTCGCTTTTCCCCTCCCGATCCAATCTGGTCGGGGCTGCGACCGCGTTGCCGCTCGACGACCCGCCGACGCCTCGCCACTTCCTGCACGTCGACGCCGACGCCAGTCGCAGGAGCTCCCTCGCCGGCCTGCTTCCTCCTCCTCACCGGCCTGCTACCCCTCCGCCGCGACGTCCTCGACCGCCTCCCCGAGCCCCGCTGCCTTGACCCTACACCCCCGATGAGGCCCCGGGCCTTCCCCTCTCCTCCTCCTTCCCCTGTCCCCGTGTGCGACGCGCCCGCGCAAAGTTGCGGTGCCCTTGGCCGCTGTTGTGTCGGTGCTCTCCTGCAGCAACTGCCGACCCGGCTCCCCCTCGTCGCATCGGTCACGCCCGGCCGTTTCTACCCGCGACCACCGCGCCTCCACGTACTGCACTGGCGCCGTCGTCGCGTCCGGCAAGACCCGCGCGCAACCACGGGCACCCACCACCCTTTGTGCTTCCCGGCTCAGCGCGCGCCCGATAGCTGCCAAGCAGCCATCAACCTCCCGTCGCTCGCGGCTTCCCCAGCGGTGCCTTTCAGGCCCGTCTGCTCGACCTCCGCCCCTAGTCACCGCACCTCGCGGCCAGCCACCTCCGCCGCTGCTTTCCGACTCGCCCATGGTGGTCCGCCCAGACCTCCACGGCCCCGAGTCCTCCGGCGACGACGCCCGCTTGCCACGCAGCCCGCCCGTCGTGGCCTCGTCGGCGCCGCACCGGCGCCCATCCGCACACTGGGCGTCGCCCGGTTAGCCCTGACGGGCAGCCTCGTCCGCGCCCACTAGCGCCCGAACCCACTAAGGACCTGGGGCCTATGACAGATGGGCCCCACGCCCAGAATGTTTTAGTAAAAAAAGGAAAATAAAATAAAAATAATTAATTAATTAATTAATTAATTAGTGGATTAATTAAGTTAATTAATCATGTTTAATTAATCTAATTAACTAGTTAGTTTACTTAAACAGTGATTAGTTTAACGTAAACCCTAATCAACCTAACAGTGTGTGACAGGTGGGTCCCACTGGGCCCCCACACGTCAGTTTGACTAGTCAACACCTCTGTTGACTGCTGATGTCATGCTGATGTCATGATGACGTCAGCTAACACTGTTATGGATAATGTTGAATTAAATTAATTTAATTAAAATTCTAAAAATGATTTAAATCTTTTAAAATTAATATAAAATAAACCGTAGCTCGGATGGAAAAACTTTGTACATGAAAGTTGCTCAGAACGACGATACGAATCCAGATACGCAACCCGTTCATCCGCCACGCGTCCCTAGCATAGTGAACCTGCAACATTTCGCCTCCGGTTCATCTGACCGAAAACACGAAACACCGGGGATACTTTCCCGGATGTTTCCCCCTTTCGTCGGTACCACCTACTGCCGCGTTAGGGCACACCTAGCACCACGTATTGCCATGTTACGCTTTGTGATACTTTTATTGCTCTGTTATTTATTGTGTTCCCCCTCCGTTACTTCTTTCCGGTAGACCCTGAGGCTGCCGACGACCCCCAGTTCGACTACGGTGTTGACGACCCCTCTCTCTTGCCAGAGCAACCAGGCAAGCCCCCCCCCCCTTGATCACCAGATATCGCCTATTCTCCTCTATACTGCTTGCATTAGAGTAGTGTAGCATGTTACTATTTTCCGTTGATCCTATTCTGATGCATAGCCTGACATTGTTGCTACATCTGTTGATACCTTACCTGCAATCCTAAATGCTTAGTATAGGATGCTAGTTTATCATCATTGGCCCTACATTCTTGTCAGTCTGCCTTACTATACTATTGGGCCGTGATCACTCGGGAGGTGATCACGGGTATATACTATACATATATACATATTACAGATGGTGACAAAAGTCGGGTCCGCTCAAAGAGTACCCGCGAGTGATTCACGGATTGGGGGCTGAAAGGACCTTTGTCCCGACGGCCCTCTGTGTGGATCTTTGTGGCGGAGCGACAGGGTAGGTTGAGACCACCTAGGCGAGAGGTGCTCCTGGCCCTGGTCGTCGTCCGCGGTTGCTTCATAATAACACGCTTAACGAGATCTTGGTATTTGATCTGAGTCTGGCCATTTGGTCCATACGCACTAACCATCTACGCGGGAGTAGTTATGGGTATCCCGACGTCGTGCTATCAGCCGAAGCCTTCTAGACGTCGGCGGCGCGCGCGCTACCGGATTGGAACGTAAGCCTGCTCTTGTATTAGGGGCTAGTTACGCTTTCGGTGCCGCATAGCGTCGCGGTGTGCAATGGGCGATGGGCCCAGACCCCTGTGCCACGTGTCCGCCAGTTATTCGCCGTCCTTGCCATGTCATGTGCTTGCGTGTTGCACTTTGCCATGTCATCATATGCATTTCATATCATGTCATCACATGCATCTCATCTTGCATACGTGTTCGTCTCATGCATCCGAGCCTTTTCCCCGTTGTCCATTTTGCAATCCAACACTCCTATGTCCTCCGGTGTCCCCTTTTGCCTCTTCTCTTGTGCGGGTGTTAAAATTTCTCAGAATGGCCCGAGGTTTGCCAAGCGGCCTTGGTATAACACCGGTAGACCGCCTGTCAAGTTTCGTGCCATTTGGAGGTCGTTTGATACTCCAACGGTTAACCGGGTAACCGCAAAAGCCCTCTTTGAGTTGCAGCCCAACACCCCTTCCAAAGTGGCCCAAAACCCATCTAACTCCCCTCCATGCTCTCGGTCGTTCAATCACGATTGCGTGGCCGAACACTGCTCCTCATTTGGACTCTCCTAGCTCCCTCTACCTATAAATTACCCCCTCCCCCGAAATCTCGCAGTCCAAACCCTAGATCAAACCACCCTCTCGCCCGCCGGACATGTCCACCCCGCCGCCGGACGTGTCCACTGCCAGCAGCCACGTCGCCCCGGCCAATGAGAGGCCGCCACGTCACCCTCCGGTCGCTCCCGTCCAACCGGAGCGCGCCACCTCACCCGCTGCTCCCATCACGCGCCCGAGCCCGCTGGGCCAGATCCGCCCGCGGGACTGAGACGCCGCCGGCCGCCGCCCGAGGCGCCGCGCGCTCTACCTGCGCCCGCCCATTGCCGCATCTCCGCCCAGCGGCACACCGCCCGCCCGCCTTGACCCCGAGCCCGCCGTGCGCCTCCGCCGCCGGCGCCGATCTCCGCCAGCGCTGCTGTCGTCGAGTCCTCGACCAGTCGCCGCCGCCTTAGTCCCCGGCGCCGCCCGACTGCCGCCGCCGAAATGGGTCCGCCGCCCAAGATCCGTCCGGATCTGGCGGTCCCGCCCGCCTTCACCGTCGCCGCCGTTGCCGGCCGCCGTCGCCCGCCATGGCCTCGCCTCTGCCCGCGCGTGCGGGAGGACGAGAAGCGCGCCCTCGCATCCGGTCACGTGGGCCCCACAGCCCAGCCGCAGGCCCAGTCCGCCAGTCTCCCACGGCCCATCCCCGGCCTGCCTCCTCCTCCTTCCTGGGCCGAAGCCCGCGAGGTGAGCAGCCCATAAATCCCACCCGAGCACCTTCTAGTTAAACTGCGCCCGTCCGTTTTTTTTTCAAATATCTACAAAGTCCCAGATTTCTTACAAAAACATGCCATGTTCATCGCATCACATCTCTGCATCCGTAGCTCCGTTTCATGCGTGTAATATGTCAAATTGTTCGCCTCGACGAGTACTTCATTTCATTCCATTGCATCATTTTCATTTGAGCTCATCTTGATGCCCGAAATGCTGTTGGAAGAGTGCATGTTGATGTTATTCTGCTTTGGCTGTTATAACTTCTTTTTTATCATTTTTGCCATGATTGATGTGTGCATCCTATGAGGTTGAGCTCTACATGAATGTTGAACTATGCCATGCCATCTTTCCAGGGGTGTTAACCATGTATTTTTGTGAGTTGTGTGCTGAGTGCATCGAGCTTGTAAAGTAGGGTAGTTCTTTGTTCTTTGTTTTCTGACAGATTCTGTTATATTTTGTTGCTATGTTAACATGCTTCCACTAATCATTCTATGCATAATCTGGAGATGATCTATAAACATGTTTTGATATAAATGTCATGCTCTATCCGTTCATGCCCTTGGTTGCAATTATAGCCTGCTGGAACATGTTCATATCTTGCTCCAAAGTTGCTTGAAAATGTTGCTGTCAACCTGTTAACATTAAGTTCACATGTTCCCATGTGTTTTCCTAGTGATCCATGCACCCTATGACCTTGCTTTTGCCATGCTTAGCTTCATAAACATGCCTTATTACTGTTGTTAGCCTTGCCATGCCATGTATTGCTCTGTGGTGAGTGGTTCAAGCTCACGAACATGCCTACTTATTGTTGTTCCTGCCATGTTTGAATCTGTAATATAACTTGCCATGTTTACATGGGTGTCATCATATTTTCTATGCCTTTTTGGCTCATGGTCAGTAAGGGACTTTTGATCTATGCTATTAGTAGATTCATGCCATGCCTTTGTTTGCCATGATAAGTTTCTGTAACATGTTGTTTGATAGCTCTAAACATTGCAACCTGATGTTATTTCTGCTGAAGTCTGAAACTGTTATTATTTGCAATATCTCCATGTGTTTTTGAGCATGTTCTAGTGATTTCTGGAGATAGCTCAGCGTTCATGTTTTGTTATGCTTTACGTGTACTTCATGCCCATGCCTTTTGTTATTATGTTGGGATGCTGTAGCTTATTGTTTTGATGCTTGCAAGATGCCTAGTTGCTGTTATGGACAGCTTGGTGTTATGACTTGTATGGTGTGTGTGTGTGTTGCACCGTTGCTCCGTTTTGAGTGTGCTCTATATGAAACTTGCTTGATTTTGCATATAGTTTCATATTATCATGTTGCATCCTTGTTTTGAGGTGTTTGCTTGATGTTTGTATGCATTTTGCATCGATGCCATGTTTAACTTGTTTTGCTCATATCTTCTAGGCCGTAGCTCCGAATCTAATAAACTTTATATGTAACTTGACTAGAATTTCGTGTAGATCATCTTGGTGCACTTAACTTGCTGTTTAACAACTTCAACTTAATGTCTATTCAGTTCTGGACCAATTTCGAAATTTGCATATGAGTACTTACCGGAATTGTTATATGTTGTTCCCGGCCTGATTTAAACTTGCCTTGATGTGTTGCTCTTGTATGCATCTTCTCTTGCCATGAGTAGCTTCATGTAGCTTTGTCATGCATCATGCTTGTTGTGCATCATGCCTTGTTCATGTGTGGTGTGTTTACCTATGTTGTGTGCTTCTTCTTGTTAGGTCCTGTTTCGTTGCGATCGTGAGGATTCGTTCGTCTTCGTGTGGTTCGTCTTCGTGGCTTCATCTTCTTCTTGGACTCGTTCTTCTTCCTAGCGGGATTTCAGGCAAGATGACCGTTACCCTGGATCTCACTACTATCATTGCTATGTTAGTTACTTTGTTCTATCGCTATGCTGCGCTACCTATTGCCTGTTTATCAAGCCATCCCAAATTGCCATGAACCTCTAACCTTTGACACCTTCCTATGCAAACCATTGTTTGGCTATGTTACCGCTTTTGCTCAGTCCCTCTTATAGCGTTGCTAGTTGCATTTGAAGTTGAAGATTTCTCCATGGTGGACAGGGTTTATGTTGGGATATCACAATATCTCTTATATTATTAATGCATCTATATATTTGGTAAAGGGTGGAAGGCTCGGCCTTATGCCTGGTGTTTTGTTCCACTCTTGCCGCCCTAGTTTCCGTCATACCGGTGTTATGTTCCCGGGTTTTGCGTCCCTAACGCGGTCGGGTGATTTATGGGACCCCCCTGACAGTTCGCTTTGAATAAAACTTGTCCAGCAAGGCCCAACATTGACTTTTACCATTTGCCTCACCATCACCTATACTTTTCCCTTGGGAGTCGCTCTCTCGAGGGTCATCTTTATTTTAGCCCCCTCGGGCCAGTGCTTTTCAAAGTGCTGGTCCAAACCGACCGATGTCCGACGCCCCCTGGGCAACCAGGGTCTATGCCAACCCGACGTCTGGCTCATCCGGTGTGCCCTAAGAACGAGATATGTGCAGCTCCTATCGGGATTGTCGGCACAGCGGGAGGCTTTGCTGGTCTTGTTTTACCATTGTCGAAATGTCTTGATGTACCGGGATACCGAGTCTGATCGGAGTGTCTCGGGTGAAGGTCTATTCGCCGATGATCGCGAGAGCTTGTCATGGGCTAAGTTGGGACACCCTGCGGGTATAAACTTTCGAGAGCCGTGCCCGCAGTTATGTGGCGAGATGGGAATTTGTTAATGTCGGTTGTAGACAACTTGACACTTGATCCGAATTAAAACGCATCAACCGAGTGTGTAGCCGTGATGGTCTCTTCTCGGAGTCCGGAAGTGAACACGGTTTCGGGTTATGTTTGGCGTAAGTAGGTGTTCGGATCACCTCTTGATCATTGCTAGCTTCACGACCGTTCCGCTTGTTTCTCTTCCGCTCTCATTTGCGTATGTTAGCCACCATATCATGCTTAGTCACCTTTGGAACCTCACCACTTTATCCCTTCCTTTCCCATTAAGCTTTGCTAGTCTTGTTACCCATGGTAATGGGATTCTTGAGTCCTCGTGGCTCACGGATACTTCAAAACCAGTTTGCGGTGCCTATGTTACGAAAGCAGTTGACGCAACCAAGCTCAAGGAGGAGCTCGATGAAGATCTTGTCCTTTGTGTTGTTTCGTTCTAGTTGATCAGTAGTGGAGCCCAGTTGGGGTCGATCGGGGACCTTTTGTCGCATTTGGGGTTCTTCTTTTATTTTGGTTCCGTAGTCGGACCTTGATTGTATCTGGATGATGTAATGCTTTATTCATGTAATTGTGTGAAGTGGCGATTGTAAGCCAACTATGTATCTTTTTCCCTTATGTATTACATGGGTTGTGTGAAGATTACCTCACTTGCGACATTGCTTTCAATGCGGTTATGCCTCTAAGTCGTGCTTCGACACGTGGGAGATATAGCCGCATCGAGGGCGCACAAGTTGGTAATCGAGCCATCCCGACCTTAGGAGCCCCACCGCTTGATCGTTTTTAGCGGCGAGTTGTGTCTAGAAAAATGTTTTGAGTCATTTAGGATTATATATATCGGAGAGTTAGGAATTCTTTTTACTCCTCAGTCCCTTCGTCGCTCTGGTGAGGTATCCTGACGTAGAGTTTTGACTCTTCTCTTCTCAAATTTCACTAAATTTTTTTAGGATCATGCGGGTAACTTAGAATCGTTCGATGGTTTTATGATGACAACATTGTCTTGGTGCCTCCCGTCGGCAGGGTTTTTTAGTGGAGGTGTCCCGGGAGTTGAGCTCGAAGTGTTGTCGTCATAATTTTATCGTTGCAGATTCGGAATACCTGAGTTTAATACGCCGACATCGAAAATCTCTTTTATGCAGTTGTTGGTGAGATAACCCGATAACCCGATCTTGAGGTGAGTACGGAGTATTGCCATGACTTCGTATAACGGATGCTTTTGAAGGTTGAGGTAGACGATTTCGAAGGTTTCTTGGTTATGTGTTGACGGATGGATACAGCTGGATGTAGGTATTGTTAGTTTGGGTGAGATATATTGCTTCCCCTGTATCCCCAACACCAGATTGCATAACCAGAAAGTTTCGGGAGTTTTATAGGTGGGAATTCAAGTAGCTCCTAGAATATCTTTTTGACAGATGCATGATATGGGATTGGGTAAATCTCTATCATATGTATTTGTTCCGGCTTATTCTGCGAGCCAAATCCTTTGTTTTGTTTTATTTGTGGTATTCGAGTTGCTTCGATGTCAAATGTTGAATCCATACATTTCCTAAACGGTGTTCTCATATTGCTATGTGAATACTAATCCTTTTGATCATTGATTTTGTCATGTCAACTCCTTTCCAACTGGTGTGCTTCTCTTCTACATGATCCCATCATTCTCCCCATCTGCAAGATCATTTCTAAGTTTTCTCAACGGTGTTTGTTTCATCCGTCCCAAGTTGCCTTTGTTTTCCCGCCCTCCCACCCTTTTTCTTCAAGGACTCAGATTTCTTAATCATGTATCCTTTTTATTCATGTGAAGTCACTTCACTCTTTTCAATCAATGTTCTTATCTGGTGATTTCCCATGAAGATGCTCAACAGCTTCAAGTTCATCATCCTTCATTGTTGTCTCTTCTCCGGTGGACCCTATTCAAGTTTTCGATATTCATCATATTCCTTTCCTCGTTTCTTATGCTTTCTCATACCGATGCACCTCTTAATCATTCACTTCTTCCTATTCATTTGTTCTGGAGTGCTGAAGATATCTCACAAGACTTGCGTTTCCATTCTCAATCCCTTCAAGATATTTCGAGGTTGTTATCTCATTCAAGCCATTTAATTCAACCGGTGCAATTTCTCTTTTAAATCTTTTCAACTGTGTTCTTTTGAGTGGGCCCTAACCCACAGGTCTTTTCCCAGGATCTTACCTGACTCTTCTATTTTCCCAGAGCTATCCTAAATTCTTCTCCAAGTTTGACATAAGAATGAGTTATCATCAGTCAAATGCTTTTCTCCAAGATCTTTCAAATTCTTTCATAGTTGGCTCAACCTCTTCGCTTTTGATTCTTCCGGTGTGCCTCAATAATTCTTGGTGGTGTTTCTCGTTGTCATTCTCATCATTTGAAGACCGAAGAAGGATTTCTCTTAAATCTTGCTCTATTCTCTTCAAGATTCATGGTGCTAGCTTGTTGCCATCCTCTCATAATTGTTTTCGATTGTGAGAATTTTTTTTCACCCATCAGGAGATATTCAAGAGCCTTCTCAGTTTGTCATCCGGAGTCCATCAATTCAGGTTTATTCATTCTCAGCTGTCAGTTATCATTCTCCTATCTTGCCGGTGCATCAATCGAATATCCTGTAATCAGTTCATGATCTCTTCAAGTATCTAAATTCCCTCAAGTATCTTCATTCATTTTCAATTCTTCCCGGTGAATGGTGCCCTTGCTACTCTCTTTTTCAATTCTTATGGTGGTTCGTTCAAGATTTCTCTTCCTTCGTCATCGTGTCAATTCATTCATTCATTCGTTGTTTCCAAATCCCACCGGTGGTTCCATGAATACCTTCTCAAGTTTGCGCTATCTCTATCCTTAATCCCTCAAGAAGAATAAGTAGTATGCCAAATCCATTGCTTGTCATCAATTAAATTTGATGAAGGATAAGCATACAATAAACCTTATTCTTATTTCCTCAAGGTGATTAATTCTTTTCTTCCGGAGATTGTTCATGATGAAGTAATTCTCGGTTCTAGTGTTCATCTTTTCTTTTCGGAGTTCCAAGCTCTCTCAATTATCTCGTCGCGAAGCTCCATCTAAATCATTGCAAGGATTCACCTTGTGTTTTCAACTTCTCTTTCTTTGTATCATCCTTTTATTACCGGAGTTCTTCATGGAGGCTCTACATGGTGGTTCGTCAAGGATTCCTTTCATTCTACAATTGTTCTTCAAGTTTCCTCTCGAAGTTATGATCCGCCAAGCTATACTCAAAATTAAACAGGGTGCCCAACACTTGTTTTGTTTGGAGAAACTCAAGTATTCTTCATATTGCATTCCAAAGTGTAATTCTTTCTACCTTATCTTTTGAGGTGGTGTTATGTCACTCTTGACAATTTCCTTCATGTTTCATGATTCATATTGTTATCAAGAATGAGGTATTTTAAATCCATCAATCTCTTCTCTGCAGTTATCTTGGTATAGATTTCACCTAAAGCCTTCCCTAAGGATTGTTGCTATTTGTGGTGATTATGCATGACACAAGCTTTCTCTTTATCCTCTTGGTGGAAGAAGCTTTCATCTTTTGGTGCTCTCAATCAAATCATTGGCTTCCATTAGTGGCAGAATTTCACCTCGAGTGTTGAGATGTTTTCCATAAGCCCACAACAAGCTTGTGCTTCTCGTTGTTGATTTTCCAACAACTCCGTTCGATTCTTCTTTGCAAGGATGCTTTCCAAGTTCACTTGTGGCAAAAGTTGTCATTTTCTTCTCCGTCCTTTTATCCCAACGGTCTAACTTCTATTCTTTCATTACGGAGGCATTGTGATGTTGTGCTCTTCACCCATCACCTCGTTTTGTGAGGATCATGTTCTTTTCTTGCTTATCCATTTAACCAAAGTGTTGTATCATCTCTTCGATATTTTTTCATCTCATCAAGTTTTCTTCTCTTTTCTACCGGAGTGCTGTCCAAATTCTGCCATTCTTGTTCCTTGGTTATCTCATTATACCGATGTGGTCATATTCTTTTCGTTCGTGAAGCTCTTATTTCCATGTCTTTCAACCTTCAAATTCTCATAATACTCTTTGTTCATCTTTTCTACCGGTTTGCTTGCTATCTCGTTCATCTCTGTTGTACTCTTTCTTTTAAATTGCTCAACCTCTCAAGGTTCATGGTTTCACTCGTTGGTCAAAGAAGCAACTTAGTTTTACCTCTTCTCTTCCTCTTCCGTTTTCTCTCCGGTGCCATCCTAGATCTCGGGACGAGATCCTCTCGTAGTGGTGGAGTGTTGTAACGCCCCGGATCCAATGCACCAGGTGTCCGCCAGTTATTCGCCGTCCTTGCCATGTCATGTGCTTGTGTGTTGCACTTTGCCATGTCATCATATGCATTTCATATCATGTCATCACGTGCATCTCATCTTGCATACGTGTTCGTCTCATGCATCCGAGCCTTTTCCCCATTGTCCGTTTTGCAATCCGGCACTCCTATGTCCTCCGGCGTCCCCTTTTGCCTCTTCACTTGTGCGGGTGTTAAACTTTCTCGGAATGGCCCGAGGTTTGCCAAGCGGCCTTGCTATAACACCGGTAGACCGCCTGTCAAGTTTCGTGCCATTTGGAGGTCGTTTGATACTCCAACGGTTAACCGGGTAACCGCAAAAGCCCTCTTTGAGTTGCAGCCCAACACCCCTTCCAAAGTGGCCCAAAACCCATCTAACTCCCCTCCATGCTCTCGGTCGTTCGATCACGATCGCGTGGCCGAAAACCGCTCCTCATTTGGACTCTCCTAGCTCCCTCTACCTATAAATTAGCCCCCTCCCCCGAAATCTCGGGCAAACCCTAGATCAAACCACCCTCTCGCCTTGCCAGACATGTCCACCCTTGCGGACGTGTCCACGCCGCAACCACGTCGCCCGGCCAATGAGAGGCCGCCACGTCACCCTCCGTCGCTCCCGCCAACCGAGCGCGCCACCTCACCGCCGGCTCCCTCCACGCGCCAGAGCCCTGGGCGGATCCGATCCGTGGGACCCGAGCCGCCGCCGCCGCCGCCCGGCGCCTCGCGCCTCGCCTGCCCGCCGCCGCCCGGATCTCCGCCCGCGCGCGCCGCCGCCGGCGCGCCAGCCGCCCCGCCCGCCATGGACCCGAGCCCCGCCGTGCGCCTCCGTCGCCGGCGCCCGATCTCCGCCAGCAGCTGCCGTCGTCGAGTCCTCGACCAGTCGCCGCCGCCTTAGTCCCGGCGCCGCCCGCTCTTACCGCCGCCGAAACAGGTCCGCCGCCCGAGATCCGTCCGGATCTGGCGGTCCCGCCAGCCTTCGCCGTCGCGCTGCGTTGCCGGCCGCCGTCGCCGGCCAAGGCTCGCCTCTGCCGCGCAGCGTGCGGAAGGGCGAGGAGCGCTACGCATCCGGTCACGTGGGCCCCGCAGCCCAGCCGCAGGCCCAGTCCGCCAGTCTCCCACGGCCCATCCCCGGGCTGCCTCCTCCTCCTTCCTGGGCCGAAGCCCACGAGGTGAGCAGCCCCTAAATCTCACCCGAGCACCTTCTAGTTAAACTGCGCCTGTCCGTTTTTTTTCAAATATCTACTAAGTCCCAGATTTCTGACAAATACATGCCATGTTCATCGCATCACATCTCTGCATCCGTAGCTCCGTTTCATGCGTGTAATATGTCAAATTGTTCGCCTCGACGAGTACTTCATTTCATTCCATTGCATCATTTTCATTTGAGCTCATCTTGATGCCCGAAATGCTGTTGGAAAAGTGCATGTTGATGTTATTCTGCTGAAACTGTTATAACTTGTTGTTTTATCATTTTTGCCATGATTGATGTGTGCATCCTATGAGGTTGAGCTCTACATGAATGTTGAACTATGCCATGCCATCTTTCCATGGGTGTTAACCATGTATTTTTGTGAGTTGTGTGCTGAGTGCATCGAGCTTGTAAAGTAGGGTAGTTCTTTGTTCTTTGTTTTCTGACAGATTCTGTTATATTTTGTTGCTATGTTAACATGCTTCCACTAATCATTCTATGCATAATCTGGAGATGCTCTATAAACATGTTTTGATATACATGTCATGCTCTATCCATTCATGCCCTTGGTTACAATTATAGCCTGCTGGAACATGTTCATATCTTGCTCCAAAGTTGCTTGAAAATGTTGCTGTCAACCTGTTAACATTAAGTTCACTTGTTCCCATGTGTTTTCCTAGTGATCCATGCACCCTATGACCTTGCTTTTGCCATGCTTAGCTTCATAAACATGCCTTATTACTGTTGTTAGCCTTGCCATGCCATGTATTGCTCTGTGGTGAGTGGTTCAAGCTCACGAACATGCCTACTTATTGTTGTTCCTGCCATGTTTGAATCTGTAATATAACTTGCCATGTTTACATGGGTGCCATCATATTTTTCTATGCCTTTTTGGCTCATGGTCAGTAAGGGACTTTTGATCTATGATATTAGTAGATTCATGTCATGCCTTTGTTTGCCATGATAAGTTTTTGTAACATGTTGTTTGATAGCTCTAAACATTGCAACCTGATGTTATTTCTGCTAAAGTCTGAAACTGTTATTATTTGCAATATCTCCATGTGTTTTTGAGCATGTTCTAGTGATTTCTGGAGATAGCTCAGTGTTCATGTTTTGTTATGCTTTACGTGTACTTCATGCCCATGCCTTTTGTTATTATGTTGGGATGTTGTAGCTTATTGTTTTGATGCTTGCAAGATGCCTAATTGCTGTTATGGACAGCTTGGTGTTATGACTTGTATGGTGTGTGTGTGTTGCACCGTTGCTCCGTTTTGAGTGTGCTCTATATCAAACTTGCTTGATTTTGCATATAGTTTCATATTATCATGTTGCATCCTTGTTTTGAGGTGTTTGCTTGATGTTTGTATGCATTTTGCATCGATGCCATGTTTAACTTGTTTTGCTCATATCTTCTAGGCCGTAGCTCCGAATCTAATGAACTTTATATGTAACTTGACTAGAATTTCGTGTAGATCATCTTGGTGCATCTTAACTTGCTGTTTAACAACTTCAACTTAATGTTTATTCAGTTCTGGACCAATTTCGAAATTTGCATATGAGGACTTACCGGAATAGTTATATGTTGTTCCCGGCCTGATTTAAACTTGCCTTGATGTGTTGCTCTTGTATGCATCTTCTCTTGCCATGAGTAGCTTCATGTAGCTTTGTCATGCATCATGCTTGTTGTGCATCATGCCTTGTTCATGTGTGGTGTGTTTACCTATGTTGTGTGCTTCTTCTTGTTAGTTCCTGTTTCGTTGCGATCGTGAGGATTCGCTCGTCTTCGTGTGGTTCGTCTTCGTGGCTTCATCTTCTTCTTGGACTCGTTCTTCTTCCTAGCGGGATTTCAGGCAAGATGACCGTTACCCTAGATCTCACTACTATCATTGCTATGCTAGTTGCTTCGTTCTATCGCTATGCTGCGCTAGCTATTGCCTGTTTATCAAGCCATCCCAAATTGCCATGAACCTCTAACCTTTGACACCTTCCTATGCAAACCATTGTTTGGCTATGTTACCGCTTTTGCTCAGCCCCTCTTATAGTGTTGCTAGTTGCAGGTGAAGTTGAAGATTTCTCCATGGTGGACAGGGTTTATGTTGGGATATCACAATATCTCTTATATTATTAATGCATCTATATATTTGGTAAAGGGTGGAAGGCTCGGCCTTATGCCTGGTGTTTTGTTCCACTCTTGCCGCCCTAGTTTCCGTCATACCGGTGTTATGTTGCCGGATTTTGCGTCCCTAATGCGGTCGGGTGATTTATGGGACCCCCCTGACAGTTCGCTTTGAATAAAACTTGTCCAGCAAGGCCCAACATTGACTTTTACCATTTGCCTCACCATCACCTATACTTTTCCCTTGGGAGTCGCTCTCTCGACGGTCATCTTTATTTTAGCCCCCCCCCCCCGGCCAGTGCTTGTCTAAGTGCTGGTCCAAACCGAGCGATGTCCGGCGCCCCCTGGGCAACCAGGGTCTATGCCAACCCGACGCCTGGCTCATCCGGTGTGCCCTGAGAACGAGATATGTGCAACTCCTATCGGGATTGTCGGCACAGCGGGAGGCTTTGCTGGTCTTGTTTATCATTGTCGAAATGTCTTGATGTACCGGGATACCGAGTCTGATCGGAGTGTCTCGGGTGAAGGTCTATTCCTTCGATGATCGTGAGAGCTTGTCATGGGCTAAGTTGGGACACCCCTGCAGGGTATAAACTTTCGAGAGCCGTGCCCGCGGTTATGTGGCAGATGGGAATTTGTTAATGTCCGGTTGTAGACAACTTGACACTTGATCTGAATTAAAATGCATCAAATGAGTGTGTAGCCGTGATGGTCTCTTCTCGGCGGAGTCCGGGAAGTGAACACGGTTTCTGGGTTATGTTTGACGTAAGTAGGTGTTCAGGATCACCTCTTGATCATTGCTAGCTTCACGACCGTTCCGCTTGTTTCTCTTCCCGCTCTCATTTGCGTATGTTAGCCACCATATCATGCTTAGTCGCTGCTGCAACCTCACCACTTTATCCCTTCCTGTCCCATTAAGCTTTGCTAGTCTTGATACCGTGGTAATGGGATTGCTTGAGTCCTCGTGGCTCACGGATACTTCAAAACCAGTTTGCGGTGCCTATGTTACCGGCGGTTGACGCAACCAAGCTCAAGGAGGAGCTCGATGAAGATCTTGTCCTTTGTGTTGTTTCGTTCTAGTTGATCGATAGTGGAGCCCAGTTTGGGGTCGATCGGGGACCTTTTGTCGCATTTGGGGTTCTTCTTTTATTTTGGTTCCGTAGTCGGACCTTGATTGTATCTGGATGATGTAATGCTTTATTCATGTAATTGTGTGAAGTGGCGATTGTAAGCCAACTATGTATCTTTTTCCCTTATGTATTACATGGGTTGTGTGAAGATTACCTCACTTGCGACATTGCTTTCAATGCGGTTATGCCTCTAACTCGTGCTTCGACACGTGGGAGATATAGCCGCATCGAGGACGTTACATATACTATTGGGCCGTGATCACTCGGGAGGTGATCACGGGTATATACTATACATATATACATATTACAGATGGTGACAAAAGTCAGGTCCGCTCGAAGAGTACCCACGAGTGATTCACGGATTGGGGGCTGAAAGGACCTTTGTCCCGACGGCCCTCTATGTGGATCTTTGTGGTGGAGCGACAGGGCAGGTTGAGACCACCTAGGCGAGAGGTGGGCCTGGCCTGGTCGGTGTCATGATTGCTTCATAATAACACGCTTAACGAGATCTTGGTATTTGATCTAAGTTTGGCCATTTGGTCTATCGCACTAACCATCTCGCGGGAGTATTTATGGGTATCCCGGCGTCGTGGTATCGGCCAAGCCTTCTAGGCGTCGGTGGTCGAGCGGCGCTACCGGATTGGAACGTAAGCTGGTCTTGTATTAGGGGCTAGTTACGCTTTGGCCGCCCATAGCGTCTTGGTGTGCAATGGGCGATGGGCCCACCCCTGCGCCATAGGAGTTAGACCGGCGTCTTGACCTCTCTGTTAGGCCTAGGTGGGGCTGCGGCGTGTTGATATTCGAGGCGGGCATGACCGAGAAAGTGTGTCCGGCCAAATGGGATCGGCGTGTTGGGTTATGTGGTGCACCCTGCAGGAAGTTTATCTATTGAATAGCCGTGTCCCTCGGTAAAGGGCGACCGGAGTTGTACCTTGACCTTATGACAACTAGAACTGGATACTTAATAAAACACACCCTTCCAAGTTCCACAGACAACCCGGTGATCGCTTTTCCACAGGGCGACGAGGGGAGGATCGCCGGGTAGGATTATGCTATGCGATGCTACTGGAGATGCTACTTGGAGATGCTACTTGGAGATGCTACTTGGAGATGCTACTTGGAGGACTTCAATCCACTCTCTTCTACATGATGCAAGACGGAGGCTGCCAGAAGCGTAGTCTTCGATAGGACTAGCTATCCCCCTCTTATTCTGGCATTCTGCAGTTCAGTCCACTGATATGGCCTCCTTACACATATACCCATGCATATGTAGTGTAGCTCCTTGCTTGCGAGTACTTTGGATGAGTACTCACGGTTGCTTTCTCCCCTTTTTCCCCTTTCCCTTCTACGGTTGGCGCAACCGAGATCTTTGAGCCAGAGCCATCGCCACCGTCCACGGCGACTACTACTGGAGGTGCCTACTACTACGTGCAGGCTGCGGCGGCGACCGAGGAGTAGTTTAGGAGGATCCCAGCGCGGAGGCCTGCGCCTCTTCGATCTGTATCCCAGTTTGTGCTAGCCATCTTATGGCAACTTGTTTAACTTATGTCTGTACTCAGATATTGTTGCTTCCGCTGACTCGTCTATGATCGAGCACTTGTATTCGAGCCCTCGAGGCCCAATGCTTGTATTATGATGCTTGTATGACTTATTTATGTTTTTAGAGTTGTGTTGTGATATCTTCCGTGAGTCCCTGATCTTGATCGTACACGTTTGCGTGCGTGATTAGTGTACGATTGAATCGGGGGCGTCACAATGTGCTAGTCATATGCTTCATGATGCTCCCGTTATGTTTCAATTCTTATCTTTTCATTGTCATCATCATGCCTAGCTAAAAGGCATTAAAGAAAAGCGCTTTTTGGGAGACAACCCAATATTTATCCTTACTGTTTTTGTGTGTCCACATGATTATGCTACTGTATTAATCATGTTTTATAGCTTTTTTCAATAAAGTGCCAAGTAGAACCTTTGGGAAGACTTGGGTGAAGTTTATGTGATATTGCTGTGAAAAACAGAAACTTTAGTGCTCACGAGAATAGCTGCCATTTTTTACTGGAGAGTACTTTTAGGTTTATTCTTTTTTAAGATCATTAATAGACAAATTTCTCAGGTCCAGCAATTTATTTCATAATTTTTGGGGTTCCATAAGTGTACGTTTGATACAGATTACTACAGACTGTTCTGTTTTTGACAGATTCTGTTTTCTATGTGTTGTTTGCTTATTTTGATGAATCTATGAGTAGTATCGGAGGGTATGAACCATAGATAAGTTGGAGTACAGTAGATATTACACAAATATGAATTTTTAATGAGTTCATTACAGTACCTAAGTGGTGGTTTTATTTTCTTATACTAACGGAGCTTATGAGTTTTGTTTTGAGTTTTGTGTGGTTGAAGTTTTCAAGTTTTGGGTAACGATTCGATGGACAATGGAATAAGGAGTGGAAAGAGCCTAAGATTGGGGATGCCCAAGGCACCCCAAGGTAATATTCAATGACAACCAAGCAACTAAGCTTGGGGATGCCCCGGAAGGCATCCCCTCTTTCGTCTTTGTTCATCGGTAACTTTACTTGGAGCTTTATTTTTATTCACCACATGATATGTGTTTTGCTTGGAGCGTCAATTTCTTTTGTTAGTTTTTGCTTGCTGTTAGTTAGAATTGTGTTTTGCCTCTTTAGTTTCAATAAAAAAGTCAAGGATAGCCTTTGCCATGCTTATTTTGCTAGTTTGCATGTTGCTGTTTGAAAACAGAAAGTTTACTGCTGTTGCAAAAATTCCCTAGAAAAGTCAGAACATGGTTCAACGTTGAATCTTTTTGCATATTGAGATACGATAAATTTATTACAGTGGGAATTTTAGTTCATAATTTTTGGAGTCAGGGAAGTATTGATACTCTTGCATTCTTTACAGACTTTACTGTTTTGGCAGATTGCTGTTATGGTTGCTTTGTTTGCATATGTTTGCTTGTTTAATGATTCTATTTGAGGATAGGAGTGTTAAATGTACAGAGACACTTAGTATTAAATGTTAAATAATAATGTTAGTGATTTGTTACAGTAGAAAATGATAAGGTTTTGCATTGGTTTATACTAACCTATCTCAAGAGTCCTTGTTGAGTTTGTTGTGAATGAAGCTTTTGATAAAAAGAGAAACCATGATATGAGAGGAATTAAGGAGACACAAAAGCTCAAGCTTGGGGATGACCAAGGCACCCCAAGATAATATTTCAAGAAGTCTCAAGCATCTAAGCTTGGGGATGCCCTGGTAGGCATCCCAACTTTCTTCTTCAACAACTATCGGTTAGTATCGGTTGAGCCTAAATTATTGCTTCTTCACATGAGTTGTGCTATCCTTGCAATGTAATTTTCTTTAGCTTTGCTTGCTTTTTGAATAAGTATCAAGATCTGAAATTCTTTAATGAGAGAGAGCCTTACACAAATTGGAATTTGCTAGAATACTCTATGTGCTTCACTTATATCTTTTGAGCGTGATAATTTTTGCTCTAGTGCTTCACTTAGATATTTTAGAGCACGGTGGTGGATTTGTTTTAAAGAAACTATTGATCTCTCATGCTTCACTTAGATTATTTTGAGAGTCATTAATAGCATGGTAATTTGCTTAATGTTAATATACTTAGTATTCAAGATTTGTGAAACTTTCTTTTTTGAGTGAATTAAATTAAGTTTGATGCTTGATAATTGTTTTGAGATATGGAGGTGATAATATCAAAGTCATGCTATTTGAATAGTTGTGAATTTGAGAAATACTTGTGTTGAAGTTAGCAAATCCCGTAGCATGCACGTATGGTTAAAGTTGTGTAACAAATTTGAAACATGAAGTGTACACGGCTTGTGCATCCTTATGAGTGGCGGTCGGGGACGGCGATGGTCTTTTCCGACCAATCTATCCCCTAGGAGCATCGCGTAGTACTTGATTTTGATGACTTCTAAATTTTTGCAATAAGTATGTGATTTCTTTTGACTAATGTTGAATCCATGGATTATCGCACTTTTACCTTTCGCATTTGCTAGCCTCTTGATGCACGTGCATTGCCCTTTCTCACATTGAGAGTTGGTGCAAACTTAGCGGTGCATCAAACCCCATGATATGATCGCTCTTTCACACATAAACCTCCTTATATCTTCCTCAAAACAGCCACCATACCTACCTATTATGGCATTTCCATAGCCATTCCGAGATACATTGCCATGCAACTTTCCACCGTTCCGTTCATCATGACATACTTTACTTTTGTCATATTGCCATTGCATGATCTTGTAGTTGACATCGTATTTGTGGCAAAGCCACCATGCATTATTTTTCATACATGTCACTTTGATTCATTGCACCATCCCGGTACACTGCCGGAGGCATTCATATAGAGTCATATCTTTGTTATAGATGTCGAGTTGTAATATCGAGTTGTAAGAAAAATAAAAGTGTGATGATCATCATTATTAGAGCATTGCCCCAGTGAGGAAAAGGATGATGGAGACTATGATTCCCCCACAAGTCGGGATGAGACTCCGGACAAAAAAAAAGGCCATAAAAAAAGATAAATGCAAAACAAAAAAAAGAGGCCAAAAGAAATGAATGAGAGAAAAAGAGAGAAGGGACAATGCTACTATCCTTTTACCACACTTGTGCTTCAAAGTAGCACCTTGTTCTTCATGTAGTGAGTCTCATATATTGTGCTTCAAAGTAGCACTAAGATCTTCATGATAGAGAGTCTCTCATTTTGTCACCTTCATATACTAGTGGGAACTTTTCATTATAGAACTTGGCTTGTATATTCCAATGATGGGCTTCCTCAAATGCCCTAGGTCTTCGTGAGCAAGCGAGTTGGATGCACACCCACTAGTTTTCTTTTGTTGACCATTCATTGCCCTAGTGCATCCGTTGCATGGCAATCCCTACTCCTCATGTTGACATCAATTGATGGGCATCTCCATAGCCCGTTGATTATCCTCGTCAATATGAGACTTTCTCCTTTTTTTTCTCTCCACACAATCCCCATCATCATATTCTATTCCACCCATAGTGTTATATCCATGGCTCGCGCTCATATATTGCGTGAAGGTTGAAAGAGTTTGAGATTATTTGAGTATGAAACAATTGCTTGGCTTGTCATCGGGGGTATTGAAGTTGGGAACATCTTTGTGTGACGAAAATGAAGCATAGCCTAACTATATGATTTTGTAGGGATGAACTTTCTTTGGCCATGTTATTTTGAGATGACATAATTGTTTGATTAGTATGCTTGAAGTATTATTATTTTTATGTCAGTATGAACTTTTATCTTGAATCTTTCGGATCTGAATATTCATGCCATGATTAAGAAGATTTACATTGAAACTATGCCAAAGTATCACTCCGCATCAAAAATTCTTTTTTATCATTTACCTACTCGAGGATGAGCAGGAGTTAAGCTTGGGGATGCTTGATACGTCTCCAACGTATCTATAATTTTTGATTGCTCCATGCTACTTTATCTACTGTTTTGGACTATATTGGGCATTATTTTCCACTTTTATATTATTTTTGGGACTAACCTATTAACAGGAGGCCCAGCCCATTTTTTTGTTTTATGCCTATTTTAGTGTTTGAGGAAAAGGAATATCGAGGCGAAGTCAAAACTGAATGAAATCAAGCTGGAGAAGTTAATTTTGGAAGGAAACCAACCAGATGGGCTTGGAGTGCACGTCAGGGGTTCCCCGGACTGCCCACGAGGTGAGGCGCGCCCCTCCCCTAAGCGCGCCCCCTACCTCGTGAGCCCCCCGGAGGTCCACCGACGTACCCCCTACACCCATATATACCTACATACCCTAAAACTTCCAGAACAGAAGATAGATCGGCTGTTCCGCCGCCGCAAGCCTCTATAGCCACCAAAAACCAATCGGGACCTGTTCCCAAGCACCTGCCAAGGGGGATCCCATCACCGGAGGCCATCTTCATCATCCGGCGCTATCCACGGCGAGGAGGGAGTAGTTCACCCTCGGGCTGAGGCTATGTAGCGATAGCTATGTGTTTGATCTCTCTCTCTCTCTCGTGTTCTCTCTCGTGTTCCTCTATGGCACGATCTTGATGTATCGAGCTTTGCTATTGTAGTTGGATCTTATGATGTTTCTCCCCCTCTACTCTTTTGTGATGAATTGAGTTTCCCCTTTTGAAGTTATCTTATTGGATTGAGTCTTTTATGAACACTTGATGTATGTCTTGCGTGGGATAACCATGGTGACAATGGGTTATTCTATTGATCCACTTGATGTATGTTTTGGTGATCAACTTGCGGGTTTCGTGACACTTGGGAACCTATGCATAGGGGTTGGCACACGTTCTTGACTCTCCGGTAGAAACTTTGGGGCACTCTTTGAAGTACTTTTATGTTGGTTGGATGAATCTGAGATTGTGTGATGCATATCGTATACTCATGCCCACGGATACTTGAGGTGACAATCGAGTATCTAGGTGACATTAGGGTTTTGGTTGATTTGTATCTTAAGGTGTTATTCTAGTACGAACTCTTTTATAGATCGATCCGAAAGAATAACTTTGTGGTGGTTTCGTACCCGACCATAATCTCTACGTTTGTTCTCCGCTATTAGTGGCTTTGGAGTGACTCTTTGTTGCATGTTGATGGATTGTCATATGTTCTATCTATGTTATTATTGTTGAGAGAACTTACACTAGTGAAAGTATGAACCCTAGGCCTTGTTTCCTATCATTGCAATACCGTTTACGCTCACTTTTACCACTTGTTACCTTGCTGTTTTTATTATTTCAGATTACAAAAACTTATATCTACTATCTATTTTGCACTTGTATCACCATCTCTTCGCCGAACTAGTGCACCTATACAATTTACCATTGTATTGGGTGTGTTGGGGACACAAGAGACTTTTATTTATTTGGTTGCAGGGTTGTTTGAGAGAGACCATCTTCATCCTACGCCTCCTATGGATTGATAAACCTTAGGTCATCCACTTGAGGGAAATTTGCTACTGTCCTACAAACCTGTGCACTTGCATGCCCAACAACGTCTACAAGAAGAAGGTTGTGTAGTAGACATCAGCGGGCCGCCAATTTCGTCCTACGTCGGTCCAAGACGCTAGTTGTGACGGAGGGCCCGAGCGAAACTCGGGGGAGGCCACCCACTTTGTGCCTCTGGGAGGCGTGACATAAAATCACCTCTGTTGCCATACATCGGATACTTCTGGGAAAGAACCCTCTGGCCATGGGGCATCGGCGTTCCTGCTTATTACGGCACCTCCGCACTCCACATGTCACCCCTCGATCATCGTCGGCTTCACATTAAAGGTCTTGAGCCATAAGCCGAAGTGTGGAGTGACGTGGAGAAAGGCCTCACATACAATGATGAATGACGAGATATGAAGGATGGCGTCCGGAGCCAGATCATGAAAATCCAACCCATAATAGAACATGAGCCCCCTTGTAAGTGCATCTAGTGCCCCTTAGTGATTTTGGTGTATTGAAGACTTATAGGTTAAGGGACTAATGCGTTTATGAGTGTACACAGGTCTATAAGTCTATGAGGAGTTTGATATTTACAGAGAAAATCGACCCCTAAAAATGAAGTTCTTTGACTGAAGACTTTGGTATTCTGAAGACATTCTGAAGACTTTGAAAGTGAAGAAATTGGTGTGACCTTGAAGACTTGGTATTCATTTGAGGAACATGAAGCGTGAAGACTTTTGTTTTCGTAGTTTCATTTTCTCTTTCTTGAGTCATAGGAAACACCGTCTTTGTTAAAGGGGTCGAGGAAATACTAAGGAAAAATTTCCATGTGATGCTCAACTCAAAATCCTACACCTACCAATCCCTTGAGTGAAGCCATTGGAAATCTCATACTGATTCAGTCAATTTCTTGATGTGAGAGCAGTTCTTACAGTCACTTGAGGACTTTGCTCGATCGAGGAGTTAGGAATCCGCCAGTGCGAATTGCCTACACAGTGAGGAACATGATAGCCCTGAGGAATTTGAGAGCCAAATTTCCGACCATTGCTGTGCTGCGCGCCAGCTGTCCCAAAATATCCTATCCACCAAATGGTCATTGAAGGGCATTTATGTCTTATCATGTCGGGCTGCTCCCTAGGCTATAAATAGCCGCCCCCTACAACCACTAGCTGGTTGGCTGCTCCGAGAGAAATAGACACTTGTCATTTGAGAGCAACCCATCCTCCGAGGACTTTGAGCGAAAATCATCAAGTGAGGAAATCCCAAAACCAAACCCCCACAAACCCAAAGTGATTGAGCATCACTGAATAAATTGATCCTGCGTGGATCCGATGCTTGTTACCTTTGAAGATTGTGCTTCTTCCAGACGGTTAGGCGTCATGGTCTAGAGCATCCAAGAGGAATTGTGGATCGCCGAGTGACCAAGTCTGTGAAGGTTTGGAAGTCACCTGAAGACTTACCACGAGTGATTGGACGAGGTCTGCGTGGCCTTAGTTCAAGGAGAATACGGTGAGGACTGGGTGTCTGAGATCGGCTCAGCGATCGGGTGTCCGGACTGCGTGTCCTCGAGTTTAAATACTCGGCCGCTCCAACCAGATGTACAAGCGAGACAGCGAGTTGGCACTGGTTTACCAAATCATTGTCTTCTCAACCTAACTGGTTCTATTTCTTCAACCCTTTCATTTCCTCATTCTTGTGTTGAGTGTTTGTTCATATCTGTGTTTGAAGACTTTGGTGAAGACTTTCTCAATTTCCTCAGTTCAATTTCTTGATCATTTGTCTTCATCTTGTGTTATCCTGTGATTACGCTTTCTGTACTCTGTGCTAGTATTCATTTCATCATGATGACCATGCGTGTATTCTGTTATGCTTACTTCTGAGTACTTATTCCGCTGCAAGTAGTTCTTCGCTAAGGAATTTCCTCACCAGCAAATTCCTCAGTGAAGAATTCATAAAAATCGCCTATTCACCCCCCCCTCTAGTCGATATAACGCACTTTCACCCCTCACAAAAGGATCGGGGGTGAGGCCCAAGCCATGGAGGAAGTGAGGAACAAACACGACACACTCATTGGGCTCCGGTGTAGGGATGACCTGCCCTCGAGCAGGAAGCCTGTGTTGGATGTCAGCGGTCAGATATCCGACCTCCCTAAGCTTCGCAATGTCCCCCTTTTGAATCTAGGAGGCCATCCACCGGCCTTGAGGGTTGGATCCAGACATATTGGAGGATCTGGGGTGTTAAAGCTTAGATCTCGGGTGTTAGGACTCGAGGTGCGAGAAGGCACGAGGAAGGTGGAAAAGAGGCATAGGCCTCGGCCCCTTTTTATAAAGGGGGTGAATATTAAGAGTCCTTAGGGTGACCACTTGAGGTTTACCTGATGGCACACGGAGTCATACCAACGGTCGTCATGGGGCTACGCACGCCCGCATTAATGGAAGATCCCGTAATAAGAGGAACACGATCTGTACCTCGACGGGACATGCCAACAAAACCGCCTCGCAGCACGAGTCGAGGTGGGGAGAAGAGCACCGGTTCTTGTTGGACCGGGCCACGATGCAAGGGCACGACGTACGAAGATTGCTGGTAGATCAGATTTACGCTATGTTCCCTACAATAGTATGTGAAGATCATCTTGCAGATCCGAACACGGTTTGAGTGTTCGACAGTTACTTTGGAGTATTCAGAGAAGGAACCCGCCTTGCAATGCGGAAGACAAGACTGCACGCCGGACTCATAGTCATTGAATCCTGGTTTCAGGGGCTACTGAGGAAGTCCTGGATTAGGGGGTATCCAGACAGCCGCACTGTATACATCGTCTGGACTATTGAAGCATGAAGATACAAGACTCGAGACTTCGGCCCCTGTCCGGATGGGACTCTCCTTTGCATGGAAGACAAGCTTGGCGATCCGAGTATTGTGTTTCCTTCCTTGTAACCGACTCCATGTAAACCCTAGCCCTCTCCGGTGTCTACATAAACCGGAGAGGTTGGTCCTTAGAAGGCCGATCACAATCGCAATTATACCATCATAGACTAGCTCTTAGGGTTTAGCCTCTACGATCTCGTGGTAGATCTACTCTTGTACTACCCATATCTTCAATATTAATCAAGCAAGAAGTAGGGTTTTGCCTCCATCGAGAGGGCCCAAACCTGGGTAAACATTCTGTCCCTTGCTTCCTGTTACCATCAGCCTAGAAGCACAGATCGGGACCCCCTACCCGAGATCCGCCGGTTTTGACACCGACACAAGGCCCAACATTGGTTTTACAATTTGCCTAATAACAACTAAAACTTGCATAGGGACCCACCGGCACCCGAGGTCTCTTAATCAACCCCTGGGCCAGTGCTCCATATGAGTGTCCGTCCACCTACCGAGCAGTCGGCGGTGCCGCCTTTGGGCAACTTGATGGTATTTTGGCTACTGTCAACTTAGCATAGATGGTGTTGTCCTGAGAACGAGATATGCACGGCTCCTATCGGGGTATCGATGCACCAGGTGGTCTTGATGGTTTTGTTTACCATTGTCGAAATGTCTTGTGCACCAGGATCCCGAGTCTGATCAGATGTCCCCCGATGGAGGATTGTATCCATGGATCGTGAGCTTGTCATGGGCTAAGTTGGGACACCCCTGCAGGGTTTGAACTTTCAAGAGTCGTGCCCGCGGTTATGTGGCAGATGGGAATTTTTAATGTCCGGTTGTAGAAAACTTGACAGCAGACTCAAATTAAAATACACCAACCGCGTGTGTAACCGTGATGGTATCTTTTCGGGTGAGTTCTAGAAGAGAAGATGGTGGGGTTATGTTGGATCGTAAGTAGTTCAGGATCACTTCTTAATCATTACTAGTTTGCGACCATTTGTGTAGCTTCTAATCTTACTCTTGTACTCGTAAGTTAGCCACCATACAATGCTTAGTCGCTTGCTACGACCTCGCCACTTATCCATTCCATACCCATTAAGCTTTGCTAGTCTTGATACCAATGGTAATGGGATTTCTGAGTCCTCGTGGCTCATAGATTTCTACAACAACAGTTGCAGGTATAGGTAATGCGATGATTTGATGCGATTATGATGCTTGCTTGTTTGGAGTTCTTCTTCTGCTTCTTCTTCGATCAAGGGATATAGGTTCCTGGTCGGGAGCCTGGGCTAGCAGGGTGGATGTCGTTCTTCTTTTTCGTTTGATTTCATCTGTAGTCAGATCCTGCTCTTCTGCTTGATGAATGCTATGTATTGATGTATTGCTGTATGAATGTTGTAACTTATGGCAAGTGTAAGCCTTTATCTTGTATACTCATCTATTCAGTACATGGTATTTTGTAATGATATCCACCTTGCTATGCGCTCGAAATGCGGTTGTGCCCCAATCATGAATTCATCACGTGATTGGTATAGAACTGCATCTTGGGCGCTACAAGTTGGTATCAGAGCCTTACTAACCTTAGGAGCCCCCTTGATTGATTGAACCGCTGTCGTTGTTGAGTCTAGAAGAAAAACTATTTTGAGTCTAGTTATATCGGAGAGTAGGATTTCTTTTTACTCCTCAACCCCTTTGTCGCTCTGGTCAGGACTCCTGACGTAGATGTTTTGACTTCACACTCCTCTTTTTGACTCAAATTTTTTTAGGATCATGCTGGTATTGTGGAATCAGTCTGATACCATTGTGACGGGAATTTTGTCTTGGTGCCTCTTGACATTTAGGGGTTGTGGCAGTGTCCCGGGGAGTTGAGCTCCAAGGTGTTTTTGTCACAGTGCTTATCGTTTCAGTTCTGTATACCAGAGGATGCTGACATCAAAAAATGCTTCTACACTCTTTGTGGTGAGAGTGCTTTGACGACACCCAATATTGTGGAGAGCGATCAGATGTATTGCCACATCTAGTATATCGGATGTTTTCGAAGGTCTGAGGTACATGATTTCTAAGGTTTTCTTGGTTATGTGTTGACGGATGGATAAAGTTGGAGTGTAGGATTTGTTAGTTGTGTGAGATATTTGTGCCTCCCTGTATCCCCAACACCAGATGGCATAACTAGAAAGTTTCGGGAGTTCATAGGTGGGAATTCAAGTAGTTACCTAGGATTTCTCTTCCGATAGATGTATGATTTGAGATTGGGGTCCAACATCTAGTGGTTCGTTTTTCACGGTCGATTTATAGTGGTCGCGAGGCGTCTTAAAGAAACCTCGGCTATGCTGCTTCGGGGACGTCCGTTTGTCATTTATGATGTCCGTTAAACGTCGTGCCCGTGGGGCGTCATCACAAACACTTTGGGCGAAATCTCAATCATATGTTTGTTTCTGGCTTATTCTACAAGCCAAATCCTTTGTTATGTTTTTAGTTGTGGTATTCGAGTTTCTTTGATGTCAAGTGTTGATTCCATTCCTTTGCTAAGTGGTGTTCTCATATTTCTATGTGAATACTAATCCTTCTTGATCATTGAGGTTGTCATGTTAATTCTTTTCCGATCGGCGTGCTTCTCTTCAAGTGTATCCGATCGTTTAAACATCCGCAAGATCAATTCTAAGTTTTCTCAATGGTGTTTGTTCCATCAGTCCCAAGTTGACTGTGTTTTTCCCACCATCCCACCCCTTTTCTTCAAGGATTCGGATTTGTTAATCAAGTATCCATTTTATTTATGTGAAGGCTCTTCATTCTTTTCCTTCGATGTTCTTATCCGGTGATTCTCGTGAAAATGCTAAGGAAGCTTTAAGTTTATCATTCTTCATTCCCATTCTTTTCCGGTGGACTAAATTCAAGCTTTCGGTGTTGATCATATCTCTTTCCTCGTTTCAAATGCTTTCCCATCCTAGTGCACCTCATAATCATTCCTCGCTTGCTATTCAATTGTTCCGGAGTGCTGAAGATAGCTTGAAGATTCGTGTTTCTACTCTGCATCAATTCAAGCTATTATGAGGTTGTTATATCATTCAAATCATTTAATTGAACTGGTGCAATATCTGCTTAAATTCTTTCAACGGTGTTTCTCTTAGTGGGCCCTAATCCATAGGTCTTTTCCAAGGATCTTACCTGACTCTTCTAATTTCTTGGAGTTATTCTCAAATTCTTTTCACAATTTGATGTGAGAATGAATTTTCATCAGCCAGATCCCTTTCCAAGATGTGATAACTAAAAAGTATAGGGGATCGCAACAGTTTTCGAGGGTAGAGTATTCAACCCAAATTTATTGACTCGACACAAGGGGAGCCAAAGAATATTCTCAAGTATTAGTAGCTGAGTTGTCAATTCAACTACACCTGAAAGACTTAATATCCGCAACAAAGTATTTAGTAGCAAAGTAGTATGGAAGTAACGGTAACGGTGGCAAAAGTAACAGTAGCAGTTTTGTAGCAACCGTAATAGTGGCAACGGAGAAGTAACATAGGAAAGAACAATATGTGAAAAGCTCGTAGGCAATGGATTAATGATAGATAATTATGTCGGATGTGATTCCTCATGCAACAGTTATAACATAGGGTGACGCAGAACTAGCTCAAGTTCATCAATGTAATGTAGGCATGTATTCCGAATATAGTCGTACGTGCTTATGGAAAAGAACTTACATGACATCTTTTGTCCTACCCTCCCATGGCAGCGGGGTCCTATTGGAAACTGAGGGATATTAAGGCCTCATTTTAATAGAGTACTGTTCCAAAGCATTAACACTTCGTGAATACATGAACTTCTCAGACTACGGTCATCACGGGGAGTGGTCCCGATTATTGTCACTTCGGGGTTGCCGGATCATAACACATAGTAGGTGACTATTGACTTGCAAGATAGGAACAAGAACTCACATATATTCATGAAAACATAACAGGTTCAGATATGAAATCAGGGCACTCGGGCCCTAGTGACAAGCATTAAGCATACCAAAGTCATAGCAACATCAATCTTAGAACATAAAGGATACTAGGGATCAAACCCTAACAAAACTAACCCGATTACAAGATTAATCTCATCCAACCCATCACCGTCCAGCACGCCTATGATGGGATTACTCACGCACGGCGGTGAGCATCATGAAACTGGTGATGGAGGATGGTTGATGATGACGATCGCGACGGATTCCCCTCTCCGAAGCCCCGAACGGACTCTAGATCAGCCCTCTCGAGGAAGATTAGGGCTTGGCGGTGGCTCCGTATCATAAAATGCGATGTATCCTTCTCCCTGATTTTTTTTCTCCCCAAAAATGAATATATGGAGTTGGGGTTGAGCTCGGTGGAGCCCCATGGGTCACGAGGCAAGGGGCACGGCCTGCACCCTCGTGGACAGGGTGTGGGCCCCCTGATGCTGATTCCTTTGCCAATATTTTTTATTAATTGGGAAAATTGTCTTCGTGGATTTTTAGGTCATTCCGAGAACTTCTATTTCTGCACAAAAATAACACCATGGCAGTTCTGCTGAAAACAACGTCAGTCTGGGTTAGTTCCATTCAAATCATGCAAGTTAGAGTCCAAAACAAGGGCAAAAATATTTGGAAAGTAGATACGTTGGAGACGTATCAACTCCCCCAAGCTTAAACCTTTGCTTGTCCTCAAGCAGTTCAGTTGACAAACTGAAAGTTATAAAGAAAAACTTTTACAAACTCTGTTTGATCTTGTTGTTGTAAATTTGTAAAGCCAGCATTCAAGTTTTTAGCAAAGATTATGAACTAACCATATTCACAATAACCATATTCACATTTACTCATATCAATGGCATAATCAACTAGCGAGAAATAATAATAAATCTCGGATGACAACACTTTCTCAAAACAATCATAATATGATATAACAAGATGGTATCTCGCTAGCCCTTTCTTAGACCGCAAAACATAAATGCAGAGCACCCTAGAAGATCAAGGACTCACTAGACAGTGTAATTCATGGTAAAAGAGATCCAGTCACAGTCATACTCAATGTAAATTAATAACAATGCATGCAAATGACAGCGGTGCTCTCCAACTGCTACTTTTTAATAAGAGAATGATGACTCAACATAAAAGTAAATAGATAGGCCCTTCGAAGAGGGAAGCAGGGATTTGCAGAGGTGCCAGAGCTCGAGTTTTGAAATAGAGATAAATAATATTTTGAGACGCATACTTTCATTGTCAACATAACAACCAAGAGATCTTGATATCTTCCATGCTACATACATTATAAGCGGTTCCCAAACAGAATGATAAAGTTTATACTCCCCCACCACCAACGAGCATCAATCGATGGCTCGCCCAAAACAACGGGTGTCGTCCAACTAACAACAATCCTGTGGGAGTTTTGTTTGCATTTATTTTGATTTGATTTGAGCATGGGACTGAGCATCCTGGTTACCGACCATTTTCTTGTGAATGATGAGCGGAGTCCACTCATTGTGAGAATAACCCACCTAGCATGGAAGATATAGACAACCCTAGTTGATGCATGAGCTATTCAAGCATACAAAACAGAATTTCATTTGAAGGTTTAGAGTTTGGCACATACAAATTTACTTGGAACGGCAAGTAGATACCGCATATAGGAGGGTATGGTGAACTCATATGGAATAACTTTGGGGTTTATGGAAGTGGATGCACAAGCAGCATTCTCGCTTAGTATAAGTGAAGGCTAGAAAGAGACTGGGAAGCGACCAACTAGAGAGCGACAATAGTCATGAACATGCATTAAGATTAATTAACAATGGGTGCAAGCATGAGTAGGATATAAATCACCATGAACATAAATATCGAGGAGGCTATGTTGATTTTGTTTCAACTACATGCGTGAACATGTGCCAAGTCAAGCCACTCGAATCATTCAAAAGAGGATACCACTCTATCATACCACATCACAACCATTTTAATAGCATGTTGGAACACAAGGTAAACCATTGTGAACTCCTAGCTAATTAAGCATGGCATGAGCAACTATAATCTCTAATTATCATTGCAAACATGTTTCATTCATAATAGGCCGAATTAGGAACGATGGACTAATCATATTTACAAAAACAAGATAGGTCGAGTTCATACCAGCTTCTCTCACCTCAATCAGTCCATCATATATCGTCATTATTGCCTTTCACCCGCACGACCGAACGGTGTGGATAATATAATAGTGCACGTGCATTGGACTAAGCTGGAATCTGCAAGCATTTAATACAAAGGAGAAGACAACGTAATATGGGCTCGTGGTTAGATCAACAATAATACAAATGAGAGCCACTCAACATTTTCATCATGGTCTTCTCCTCTAGACCCCCAAAGTAAAGAAAAGAAATAAAACTATTTACACGGGAAAGCTCCCAACAAGCAAAAGAAGAACGAGAAATCTTTTTGGGTTTTCTTTTAATTACTAATACAAGCATGGAAAGTAAACTAGCTAAAAGCTACAACTATTTTTTTGGTTTTTCTTAAGGTTTTTCAAACACACGAGAAGAAAGCAAGAAAAGAAAATAAACTAGCATGGATAGTACAATGAAAAAGTATGAGCACCGACAACTAGCATGAGTGTGTGAACATGAGTGTAATGTCGGTGAGAAATACGTACTCCCCCAAGCTTAGGCTTTTGGCCTAAGTTGGTCTATAGCCACTGCTGGCCTGGCGGATATCCAAACTCGTAGTTGGGGTTGTACTGAGATGCAGCAGCTACTGCCTGAAGAGCTGCAGCTTGGAGGCGAGCTGCCTCCGTCCTCCTCTCATATTCGTTCGCCTCCTCCCTGGTTATAACATATCTCCTTTTTGCCTGAAAGTTAAAGAAAGTAGGAGTAGGGAGGGCAACATGGACAGTACGCCATCTGTCAAAGATTAGTCGGTACTGGAGGAACTGTTCGTTCCTCTCAAGAAACTGATGGCGGACCATAGCAATATAATCTAGGTAAGCAGGTGGAAACTCCATATCATTGTCGTGTATGGGTACACTAAGATAATTAGCTACATGAGTTGCATAAATTCCACCAAACAAATCTCCATTTTTACCATTAAGGTGCAACCTCCATACAACAATGGCCCCCAAGTTATATTGTTTATCACCTAATACCGCACTCTTGAGGACACTAAGATCTGGAACTCACATGAGACAAACCGCATCTTTACCGTTAATGTATCTACCTATAAAGAGAGCAAAATAATGTATGGAAGGGAAATGAATGCTCCCTATGGTATCTTGTGTGATTTCTCTAGTTTCCCACACAGTGATACTAGCAAGAAAGTCTTTATATTCAGATTTGTGAGGTTCACTAACATTGCCCCACTGCGGGAGTTTACTAGCAGTATTAAAATCTTCTAGGTCCATGGTATATGATTTATCATAAAGATCAAATAAAACAGTGTGAGAATTGCGTGAGGACGAAAACTTAAACCTCCTCACAAAGGAATCAGTGAGGTAGTGGTACTGTCGGCACTTATCTCACACGAAGTCCTCAAGGTCAGAATTACGCACATACTCATCAAATTCATCCTTGATGCCTGCTTGGACCATAAACTCCTCTGACGGCCATTCACAAGGCCGCACTTGAGCTTCCTTTGGTGGTTCATCGTCCGGCTCATGTATCGCCAGCCTTGGTCCTTGCTTCCTTGAGGAACCACCTTGGTACATTTTCCTATGCATTTTTCTTTCTTTGAAAAATTTCAATTTTTAGTGACTCAAAATAAAAGTGAACCAAACTCAAAAAGATTGATAGCAACTACTCTCACAGGTGCCTAGGGGCTATACCATGCGTTAAAACTACTTTGGATCATATAAATTTGACATGCAAGCTCAAGAATAGGGTCACCTCAGCAGCAAAAATTTGCAATACATAAAGCACTAGAACAAAAACTAATTGGACCATTGGAGGAGTCACATATCGAAGAACAATCCCCCAAAATAGTTTGGTGAATGGAGCTTTGAGCAAGGAGATCGAAAATGGCAGCAAGGAAGAACAATCCCCCAACACGGGTTTGAGCTACGGGAGGATTTTTTTCTAGAGGAAGACGAAGTGAGTAGGTGCTGTAAGAAGTGGAGGGGGTCCACGTGCATCCCACGAGTCAGGGGGCGCGCCCCGTCCCCTCGTGGCCAACTGGTGGGCCCCCTGGTGCGTTCTTAGTGCCAGAAGTTCTCAAATATTCTACAAAAAATCATACTTCATTTTCAGGACATTTGGAGAACTTTTATTTTTGGGGTATTTTTTATTGTATGGATAACTCAGAAAATAGACAGAAAATACTATTTTTGCTTTATTTAAACTAGATAACAGAAAGTAAAAGGAGGGTACAGAGAGTTGTGCTTTCTAACTTCATCCATCTCATGCTCATCAAAAGGAATCCACTAACAAGGTTGATCAAGTCTCGTTAACAAACTTCTTCCGAATAACATAAAACCGGAGAATTTCGAATAACACTAGGTTACCTCAACGGGGATAGGCATGTCCCCAACAATAAGAATGTCATATTTCTTCTTGATAGTAGGAAGAGGAAATTCAAAACCTCCAATAGTAATCGTTGAAATTTTTCCAATAGAATTTATACTATAAACTTGAGGTTGTTTCCTCGGAAAGTGTACCGTATGACCATTGCACTTAACATGAAAAGTGACATTGCCTTTGTTGCAATCAATAACAGCCCCTGCAGTACTTAGAAAAGGTCTACCAAGGATGATCAACATACTATCATCCTTGGGAATATCAAGAATAACAAAGTCCGTTAAAATAGTAACATTCGCAACCACAACAGGCACATCCTCACAAATACCGACGGGTATAGTAGTTGATTTATCGGCCATCTGCAAAGAGATTTCAGTAGGTGTCAACTTATTCAAATCAAGTCTACGATATAAATAGAGAGGCATAACACTAACACTAGCGCTAAGATCACATAAAGAAGTTTTAATATAGTTTCTTTTAATGGAGCATGGTATAGTTGGTACTCCTGGATCTCCTAGTTTCTTTGGTATTCCACCCTTAAAAGTATAATTAGCAAGCATGGTGGAAATTTCAACTTTCGATATCTTTCTTTTATTTGTAACAATATCTTTCATATACTTAGCATAAGGATTCATTTTAAGCATATCAATCAAACGTATACGCAAAAAGGTAGGTCTAATCATTTCAGCAAAGCGCTCAAAATCCTCATCATCCTTTTCTTGGATGGCTTAGGAGGAAAAGGCATGGATTTCTGAACTCATGGTTCTCTTTCTTTACCGTGCTTCCTAGCAATGAAGTCTCTCAAATCATAATGGTGATTCTTTGATTATGGGTTATCAAGATCAACATCTGGTTCAATCTCTGCATCATTGTTATTACTAGGTTGAGCATCTACATGAACATCATCATTGACATTATCACTAGGTTCATGTTCATCACCATATTGTGTTTCGGCATTAGAAATAGAAATATCATTGGGATTCTCAGGTGTGTCTATAGCAGGTTCACTAGAAGCATGCAAAGTCCTATCATTTTTCTTTTTCTTTTTCTTAGAAGGACTAGGTGCATCAATATTAGTTGTCTGAGAATCTTTCTCAACTCTCTTAGGGTGGCCCTCAGGATACAAAGGTTCCTGGGTCATTCTACCACCTCCAGTCATAACTCTAACATCATTAACATTTTTCTTATTATTTAATTCACTGAGCATTTCATCTTTTGCCTTAAGTACTTGTTCTACCTCAGTGGTAACCATAGATGCATGTTTACAAATAAGCTTAAGGTCACCTTTAACTCTAGACATATAATCACTCAAGTGTTCAATCATATAAGCATTACGTTTCAATTGTCTACCAACATAAGCATTGAAGTTTTCTTGTTTAACAATAAAATTATCGAACTCATCCAAGAATTGGCTAGCAGACTTATAACGAGGGATATCACCTTCATCAAATATATAGAGAGAATTTACCTTTACTACGTGTGTCGAGTTATCAATACCATGTATTTCTTCAATAGGTGGTAAATTCTTAACATCTTCAGCTTTAATACCTTTTTCTTTCATAGATTTCTTGGCCTCTCACATATCTTCAGGACTAAGAAATAGAATACCCCTTTTCTTAAGAGTTGGCTTCAGAGTTGGTTCAGGAAGTGTCCAATCATTATCATTGCTCAATATATTATTCAATAGTAATTCAACTTGCTCAACATTTCTTTCCCTAAAAACACAACCAGCACACCTATTCACGTGGTCTTTGGAAGCATCAGTTAGTCCATTATAAAAGATATCAAGTATTTCATTTTTCTTGAGAGGATGATCAGGCAAAGCATTGAGTAACTGGAGAAGCCTCCCCCAAGCTTATGGGAGACTCTCTTCTTCAATTTGCACAAAATTATATATTTCCCTTAAGGCAGCTTGTTTCTTATGAGCAGGGAAATATTTAGCAGAGAAGTAATAAATCATATCCTGGGGACTATGCACACAACCAGGAGCAAAAGAATTAAACCATATTTTAGCATCACCCTTTAATGAGAAAGGAAACAGTTTAAGGATATAGTAATAACAAATTTTTCCTCATGAGTAAATAGGGTGGCTATATGATTCAATTTAGTGAGATGTGCCACAACAGTTTCAGATTCATAGCCATAAAAAGGACTGGATTCAACCAAAGTAATTAACTTAGGATTGACAGAGAAATCATAATCCTTATCAGAAATACAGATAGGTGAAGTAGCAAAAGCAGGGTCATATTTCATTCTAGCATTCAGAGACTTTTCTTTCAGCTTAGCTAAGAGTTTCTTAAGATCATATCTATCTTTGCAAGCAAAAAGGTCTCTAGCAGTTACTTTATCCATAACATAACCCTCAGGTACATCTGGCAATTCATATCTAGGGGGGAATCTTCATCATCACTTTCATCAATATTATCAGTTTCAATAATTTCATTCTCTCTAACCCTAGCAAGTTGTTCATCTAGAAATTCACCTAATGGCACAGTATTATCAAGCGTAGAAGTAGTATCATCATAAGCATCATGCATAGCAGAAGTGGCATCATCAATGACATGCAACATATCAGAATCAATAGCAGGTGCAGGCGTTGCAAGTTTACTCAAAACAGAAGGTGAATCAAGTGCATAGCTAGATGGCAGTTCCTTACCTTCCCTCGTGGTTGAGGGAAAAATCTTGGTTCTTTCATCTTTCAAGTTCCTCATAGTGATCAACAGATATAAATCCCAAATGACTCAAAGAATGGAGCTATGCTCCCTGGCAACGACACCAGAAAATAGTCTTGATAACCCACAAGTATAGGGGATTGCAACAGATTTCGAGGGTAGAGTATTCAACCCAAATTTATTGATTCGACACAAGGGGAGCCAAAGAATATTCTCAAGTATTAGCAGCTGAGTTGTCAATTCAATCACCTAAAATACTTAATATTTGCAACAAAGTATTTAGTAGCAAAGTAGTATGGAAGTAATGGTAACGGTGGCAAAAGTAACAGTATCAGTTTTCTAGCAATCGTAACAATGGCAACGAAGAAGTAACTTAGCAAAGAACAATATGTGAGAAGCTCGTAGGCAATGGATTAATGATGGATAATTATGTAGGATGTGATTCCTCATGCAACAGTTATAACATAGGGTGATACAGAACTAGCTCTAATTCATCAATGTAATGTAGGAAAGTATTCCGAATATAGTCATACGTGGTTATGGAAAATAACTTGCATGACATCTTTTCTCCCACCCTCCCGTGGCAGTTGGGTCCTATTGGAAACTAAGGGATATTAAGGCCTCCTTTTAATAGAGTACCGAACCAAAGCATTAACACTTACTGAATACATGAACTCCTCAGACTACGGTCATCATCGGGAGTGGTCCCGATTATTGTCACTTTGGGGTTGCTGGATCATAACACATAGTAGATGGCTATTGACTTGCAAGATAGGATCAAGAACTCACATATATTCAAGAAAACATAATAGGTTAAGATCTGAAATCATGGCACTTGGGCCCTAGTGACAAGCATTAAGCATAGCAAAGTCATAGCAACATCAATCTTAAAACATAATGGATACTAGGGATCAAACCCTAACAAAACTAACTTGATTACATGATAAATATCATCCAACCCATGACTGTCCAACAAGCCTACGATGGGATTACTCACGCACGATAGTGAGCATCGTGAAATTGGTGATGGAGGATGGTTGATGATGATGATGGCGACGGATTCCCCTCTCCGGAGCCCCGAACGGACTCCAGATCAGCCCTCCCGAGGAAGATTAGGGCTTGGCAGCGGCTCTGTATCGTAAAATGCGATGAATCCTTCTCCCTGATTTTTTTCTCCCCAAAAATGAATGTATGGAGTTGGGGTTGAGGTTGCTGGAGTCCTAGGGGGCCCACGAGGCAGGGGCGCGCCCTGCACCCTCATGGACAGGGTGTGGGCCCCCTCATGCTGATTCTTTCACCAATATTTTTTATTAATTCCAAAACGTGGCTCCGTGGATTTTCAGGTCATTCCGAGAACTTCTATTTCTGCACAAAAATAACACCATGGCAGTTCTGTCGAAAACAACGTCAGTCTGGGTTAGTTCCATTCAAATCATGCAAGTTAGAGTCCAAAACAAGGGCAAAAGTACTTGGAAAAGTAGATACATTGGACTCTAACTTGCATCTCTCTAACCCTAGCAAGTTGGAAAGTGTATCTTCTTTTCGTTCGTGTTTCATCTTTGGCTCAACCTTTACTCTTTTCGTTCTTCCAAAGTGTCTCAGCAATTTTTGTGGTGTTTTCGTCGTCATTCTCAGCTTTGAAGACCGAAGAAGAGTTTCTCCTAAATCTTGGCCCATTCTCTTGAAGATTCATGGTTCTAACTTCATGCCATCCTCATAATTGTTTTTGATTGTGAGTTCTTTTCTTATCCATCCGAGGCATTTCAGAGCTATTTTCATTTTGATTCTATGAAGGCCATAATTTTATTCTTCATAGTCAACGTTTAGCTCTCATTCCCAATTCTTCCGGTGCATTGTTCAAAGTGTTCTCTAGTCAGCTGGTGATCTCTTCGTTCTCTTTATCTATATTCCCTCAAGTCTCTTCGTTCATTTTCAATTCTTCCCAGTGATTCATTCACTTCTCTTCAATCGTTTTCAATTCTTGCAATGGTTCATTCAAGATTCCTTTTTCCTTTGTCATCATATCAATTCATTTGTTCTTTCCAATTCTACCAGTGATTCGTTGAATACTTTCTCAAGATTGTGCGAGATCTCTCTTTAACCCTTTTCAATGAGAATAAGTAGTATGTTAAATCCGTTGCTTGTCATCAATTTAAGTTGATGAATGATAAACATACAGTAAGTCATATTCTTGTTTCCTCGAGGCGACTCAATTATTTCTGGAGTTCATTCATGGTATCAATTCATGATACAAGTTGCTCACCTTTCTTTTCCGGAGTTCCAAGTTTTCTTGGATGTCTCATCGCAAGGCTTCACCTTGTGTTTTCAACATCTATTTCCTTTCGTTTAATCATTCTTTTGTTACCGGTGTTCTCAAGAAGGCTCTACATGGTGGTTCATCAAGGATTTAATTCATTCTCGAAGTGTTCTTCAAGATTTTATTGGAGGAGTTCAAGCATTCTTCATCGTGCATTCCAAAATGCAATTCTTTCTATCTTATCTTTCAGGTGTTGTTATGTCATTCTTCACAATTTCCCTTCGTGTTTCATGAGTCACATGTTGTTAGGAATGAGGTATTTTGAATCCATCAATCTCTTTGTTGGAGTTATCTTGGTGAAGATTTCACCTAAAGCCTTCCCTAAGGAATGTTGCTAATTGTGGTGCCTATCAATAATCCACGTTTCCTCCTATTCTCGCGGTGAAAGAAGTTTTCTTCTGTTTGGTGATCTCAACCAATCAATTGCTTTCGTTTCTGGTGGTTGTCACCTCATAATTTGAGATGTTTCCCATAAGCCCACAATAATCGTATTCTTTTGTTGTTGATTCTTCCAACAACTCTGTTCAACCCTTCTTCGTAATGTTATTCTTCCAAGTTTAACGTTGTGGTGAACGTTGTCATGTTCCTCTCCATTCATTTTATTCCATTCTTTCTTTTTTCCGGAGGCATTATGTTGTTGCTCTCGTCAAATATCATCTTAGCTTGTCAACTTTTTGTTAAATTCCTTTCATGTTCTATTGGAGATCTGTCGAAATTCTATCAATCTTGTTCCTCGGCTCTCTTGTTATACCGTTGCGGTTTCATATTCTTTTGGTTCGTTAAGCTCATGTTTCATGTCTTTCAACCTACAAGGTTCTCATTATGTTCATTGTTCCTCTTTTCTAACGGAGCTTTTCAATCTCGTTCATCTCCGTTGTATTCTTTCTTTCAAGATTGTTCAACCTCTCAAGGTTCATGGTTCCACTCATTTGTCAAAGAAGCAATTTAGTTTTACCTCTTCCTTTTCCGCCTCTCTCGGGTGCCATCCCTAGGATCTCGGTTCGATATCCTTTGTTAGTGTGGGAGAGTTGTGACACCCCGAGACCGACGCTCCAGAAGACTTCCAGCTAGTCCGAGTTTCGCAGTGTGATTTATTTTTGCTTGTTGCATTTCATCATCACATCATTCGCATTGCATCGGCACTCCGTGTCGTAATTCTTTTAAAAACATGCATCTGTTAGTAGTCGCCACTTCTCCCCGTTGTTTTCGTTGACCGTTCCAAAACTGACCGCACTTGATCACGACCGCCTAACTCCTCTATGCCCGGTGCATAGACACCTCATGTGCGTGTTCGAAACTTCTCCCAAACCCGACCCAAGCTGTCGCTACCGATGGGTTCGGATCATCCCCAAACATCCCTAAAATATCTTTGATTTCTTAATTAGACTTCCAAAGCATTTTATCTCGAGCATCCAATCCAGATCCAATGATCCAAACCCCCCCCCCCTTCTTCCCTTACATAGTCTACCCCTAGTCCATTTTGGACCTAACCATATTTCCTAGGGATCCTCCCACCTGCCGCTACTAGGTCCACCCAGTCGCCTCCCTCCTAGGTATCCCTTCCAATCCAATCCACCTCGGGATCTTCATCCAGCCACCACCTTGCTCGATCGTCCTCCTCACGCCCAAGCTCCTCCTTCCCTATCCCGAGCCGCATCTCCAGCTCACCACATCACGCAGCGCATCCCCGAGCAAGGAGCACTCGATCTGCTCGTGCCAGAGCACATCCATGGAGCCGAGGAAGTCCTGCACCCTGCCCCCGCCTCGGCGCACCTTGCCTCTGCCCCCTTTACTGAACCCCGGAGCCGCGGCCGTGCTCCCCTGCCTCCACGCCCGCAACCACCCGAGGAAAGAGCCTCGCGCTCATGCGCGAGCACGCACATGAGCTTCTGCGCCTGTGCCCAGCTCCGTCGTCAG
Source organism: Aegilops speltoides (assembly GCA_021437245.1). Lineage (NCBI taxonomy): Eukaryota > Viridiplantae > Streptophyta > Magnoliopsida > Poales > Poaceae > Aegilops > Aegilops speltoides. Next base: position 272,249,060 of record CM038144.1, on the reverse strand, counting down.
GTCGTTGTTTCGTGTTTCTCCTCCTCCCTTCCCTATATTTTCCCTCCTGTGCTCTCTCTCTAATCCTTCTCCCTCTCCATGCGTTTGCCTTCGCTCACAGGATCCGCATGGAGCGCCGGCCTGCCTGAGCCGCCCTTGTACCTCCGCCTTGCCCGCTCGCCGGAGCTCGTGCGCTATTCTGCATCATGCTACCGCGCATGCTGCCCCCTATCGTGCAGCGCCAAGGCCTCTGCTTCGTCCTGCGTTGACCCTGCGGCTCGCCTTGATCTGCCTCTGCATGGACCCCGCCGAGCCTGCGCAAGGTCCCTGCCCCGCCGTAGATCCTCGCCTTCGCCTGGAACCGCTGTGCCACCGCAGTTTCCCGTCATTGTCCACCTCCATGCCCCGCCGCCGGCCTTTGCTCGCTCTGCATCGAGCAGAGGAACTCGAACCGCTCGCCCGTGTTGTTGAACCTTTGCCCTGCTGCGTGGGCTGCCTCATCAGCAGCGCCTCCCTGGCCCAGCTCCCACGCCAAGCCTGCCAGCCTCCGTAGGACAAAGGCCTCAAGGGCCCAATGTGAGCAGCTCCCCCAACCCTCCAGTTTTGGCCCGATATGTTTTTTCCTCTACACGAATTTAGCTATTATCCCAGGATTGCCAGTTTTGCAGAAACCCCCTCATTGTTCATGCATTTTATATCTCACAAACCGTGCATCAGATTAAAATGTTTTAAACATGTAAAATGCTTAGAATTTTGTGTAGACTCATAATATCCCACTTTCATCCATGTTTCAAATGTTTCAATTGTTAATTGCATCTATTTACTAAATGACATGCTAAAATGGTTTATTTCATAACTAAATAACTGTAGCTCTGAATTTAATAAAGTTTATATGTAAATGGGGTAGAAAAATGCATAGATTAACATGCTGCGCTTACTCTTGATGTTTAAAAACTCTAAAATATGATTTAGGGCAGAAAACTAGCAAATCGAAAATATGCATATGGGGATTTTTTGGAATTGTTGTTCGTTGTTTCCGACTTCATTTAAATTGCCTAGATAGGTAGTTTTATTATGCTTCACCTCTTGCCATGTTTAACAACATTTAATTTGGTGAGTAGCATAAACAAGAGTTAACTAAATATTTGAATGTGGTATTTCATCAATATGCAACTCGTTGCATATTGAGCTCCACTTAATTTGTAGTATTGTTTGTTGCACTTTGCCATGCCATGTATATTTAAACCGGACATGCATCATACTTGCTTGTGCATCATGCCATATGTATGCTTGTGTGTTTACCATGTCGTTTGCTTCTTTTCGGTGTTGCTTCTTAGTTTTGATATCGTTGCGGATTGTTAGGGTTCGTTCGACTACGTTGGTTCATCTACTTCATGGACTCGGTCTTCTTCCTAGTGGGATATCAGCCAAGATGACCGTTACCCTGGATCTCACTACTATCATTGCTATGCTAGTTGTCTCGATGCTATCGCTATGTCATGCTTCCTGCCACTTGTTTATCGAGCCTCCCAAATTGCCATGAAAAAAATCTAACCTTTTCCACCATCCTAGCAGCCGTTGTTTGGCTTTGTTACCGGTTTGCTCAGCCCATCTTATAGCGTTGCTAGTTGCAGGTGCAGTTGCAGGTTGTTCCATGTTGGGACATGGAAATCTTGGGATATCACAATATCTCGTAATTAATTAATGCACATATATACTTGGTAAAGGGTGGAAGGCCCGGCCTTTTGCCTGGTGTTTTGTTCCACTCTTGCCGTCCTAGTTTCAGTCATACCAGTGTTATGTTCCTTGATTTTGCGTCCCTAACACGGTGAGGGTTTATGGGACCCTCTTGACAGTTAGCTTTGAATAAAACTCTTCCAGCAAGGCCCAATATTGGTTTTACCATTTTCCTAATAACAACTAAAACTTCACCACTTATCCATTCCATACACATTAACCTTTGCTAGTCTTTATACCCATGCTAATGGAATTGTTGAGTCCTCGTGGCTCACAAATTACTACAACTACAGTTGCAGGTACAAGTAATGCGATGATTTGACGCGAGTGCGATGCTTGCTTGTTTGGAGGTCTTCTTCTGCTTCTTGTTCGATCAAGGGATATAGGTTCCAGGTCAGGAGCCTGGGCTAGCAGGGTGGATGTCATTCTTCTTTTTCGTTTGATTCCATCCGTAGTCGAATCCTGCTCTTCTGCTTGATGAATACTATGTATTGATGTATTGTTGTATGAATGTTGTAACTTGTGGCGAGTGTAAGCCTTTATCTTGTATTCTCATCTATTCAGTACATGGTATGTTGTAATGATATCCACCTTGCTATGCGCTCGAAATGCGGTTGTGCCCGATCATGAATTCATCACGTGATTGGGATTGAACCGCATCTCGAGTGCTACAAAAACCAAGTAGATCGCCTTGGACCTGGTGCACCCAGAGAGGTTTGATGTCGTAGGGAGTAACCTCGACATCAAATAGGAAGGCAAGCTCATCGATTTCGTCCATGAGAATCAAGACATCTTCCCATGATCTCGCAAAGACCTGCTGGGTGTTCCGAAGAATTTCGCTAAGCATAAACTACATGTGAGACGGAATACTAAGCCAGTCAAGCAACCCCTCCACTGCCTATCAGAAGAGAAGAGAAGAATCGTTGGTGAAGAAATTGCCCGGCTTCTAGCAGCCTGCTTCATCATGGAAGTGTTCTACCCGGACTGGCTTGCCAACCCAGTCCTCGTCTTGAAGAAGAATGACAAGTGCCGCATCTGTATTGACTACACGAGCCCCAAGGATCTGTTTGCTCTGCCACGTATCGACCAAGTGATAGACTCCATGGTCGGCTGAGAGTTGTCCTCCTTCTTGGACGTGTACTCCGGCTACCGCTAGATCAAGCTAGATCTGGCCGACCGCTTGAAGACCGCCTTCATCACACCATTCGGCGCCTTTTGCTACATCACCATGACGTTCGGCTTGAGGAATACCGGCGCCACCTCCCAACAATGCATGTAGAAGTGCCTCCTTTAACAACTCGGTGGCAATGCCCATGTCTATGTGGATGACATTGTGGTGAAGACGGAGAAGCGCGGCACCCTCCTGGAGGATCTGAAGGAGACCTTTGAAATTTTGTGTCGTTTTCAAATCAAGAACAATCCGGAGAATTGTGTCTTCGGAGTACCAGTCGGCCAACTCCTAGGCTACCTTGTCTCTGAACGCGGCATCGAGTGCAATCTCGTGAAGATCAAGGCCATCGAGCAGATGGAGAAACCCAACAAGTTGTGTGACGTCCAAAAGTACACCGGGTGCCTAGCATCCCTTAGCTGCTTCATTAGTCAGCTAGGCAAGAAGGCACCCCCCTGTACCAGCTCATGAAGAAAACCACTTGCTTCGAGTGGAACGACCAGGATGACGAAGCTTTTCTTCAGCTCAAGCGCATGATGTCCGTGCCACCTATCTTGGAGGCTCCGGCTACTAAGGAACCGATGCTCCTCTACATCACCTCCACCAACCGAGTCATCAGCATGGTGATCATGGTCGAGCGCCCAGAAGTCGGCAAGGTGCAGCCGGTCCAGAGGCCGGTGTACTATTTGAGTGAGTTCTTATCCACCTCCAAGCAGAACTACCCCCACTACCAAAAGATGCGCTACAACATGTACTTTGCCACCAAGAAGCTGAAGCAGTATTTCCAAGAGCACTCCATCACGATCGTCTGCACCTCCCCCCTTGCCGAGATCATGGGTAACAGAGATGCATCTGGCCAGGTGGCCAAGTGGGTCATTGAGCTGGCTCCACACACCATCCTCTACCATCCCCGTGAAGGAAATATGCCCTAGAGGCAATAATAAAGTTATTATTTATTTCCTCATATCATGATAAATGTTTATTATTCATGCTAGAATTGTATTAACCGGAAACATGATACATGTGTGAATACATAGACAAAACTATAGTCACTAGTATGCCTCTACTTGACTAGCTCATTAATCAAAGATGGTTATGTTTCCTGACCATAGACATGTGTTGTCATTTGATTAGTGGGATCACATCATTATAAGAATGATGTGATTGACATGACCCATTCTGTTAGCCTAGCACTTGATCGTTTAGTATACTGCTATTGCTTTCTTCATGACTTATACAAAGTTCCTGCAACTATGAGATTGTGCAACTCCTGTTTACGGAAGAACACTTTGTGTGCTACCAAACGTCTAGCAACGAATCGGGTGATTATAAAGGTGCTTTGTCAGGTGTTTCGAAGGTACATGTTGGGTTGGCATAATTCGAGATTAGGATTTGTCACTCCGATTGTCGGAGAGGTATCTCTGGGCTCTCTCGGTAATACTCATCAAATAAGCCTTGCAAGCATATAACTATTGAGTTAGTTATGAGATGACGTATTACGGAACGAGTAAAGAGACTTGCCGGTAACGAGATTGAACTAGGTATTGGATACCGACGATCAAATCTCGGGCAAGTAACATAAGGATGACAAAGGAACAACGTATGTTGTTGTGCGGTTTGACCGATAAAGATCTTCGTAGAATATGTAGGAACCAATATGGGCATCCGTGTCCCGCTATTGGTTATTATTTGGAGACGTGTCTCGGTCATGTCTACATTGTTCTCGAACCATAGGGTCCGCACGCTTAAGGTTTCGATGCGATGTTATATTATGAGTTTATGTATTTTGATGTACGAAGGTTCTTGAGTCCGGATGTGATCACGGACATGACGAGGAGTCTCGAAATGGTCGAGACATAAATATTGATATATTGGACGGATATATTTGGACACATGAAAGGTTAGGGAGAGTTTGGGAATATCTAGAGCTCAGGAGGTTCTGGAACCCCGGTAAGTATATGGGCCTTATTGGGCCTTAGTGGAAGGAGGAGATGGAGCAAGGAGGGCCCCCCAAGCCCAATCCGAATGGGAGGGGGCGGCCCCCTTCCTTCTCTCCTCCCCTCTTCCTTCCTTCTCCTACTCCGAATAGGAAAGGGGGGCAAACCTACTTGGAGTAGGATTGCCCCCCTAGGCGTCTCACCCCTTGGGCGGCCTCCTCCTCCCTCCCTCCTTTATATACGGGGTAAGGGGCACCCTAGACACACAAGTTGATCATTGAGATCGTTCCTTAGCAGTGTCGGTGCCCCCTCCATGATATTACACCTCGGTCATATTGTAGCGGTGCTTAGGCGAAGCCTGCGACAGAGAACATCAAGATCGTCCTGCGCCGTCGTCTTGTGGAACTGCCCCAGCGCCTCTGCTGGATCGAGATCGGTGCGTCATCGAGCTGTCTGGCGTGTCAAGAACTTCGGAGGTGCCGAAGTAACGGTGCTGGATTGGTCGGACCGGGAGAGCGTCGACTACTTCCTCTATGTTGCGTCAGCGCTTCCGCTTCGGTCTCACGAGTGCGTAGACAACACTCTCCCCTCTTGTTGCTATGCATCACCATGATCTTGCGTGTGCGTAGGAAAATTTTGAAATTACTCGTTCCCCAACGATGCATCCGAGCCAGGTTTTATGCGTTGATGTTATATGCACGAGTAGAACACAAGTGAGTTGTGGACGATATAAGTCATCTGCCTACCAAAGATGTCATACTTTGGTTCAGCGGTATTATGAGATGAAGCGGCCGGACCGACATTACGCATACGCTTACGCGAGACTGGTTTCACCGTTACGAGCACTTTCGTGCTTAAAGGTGGCTGGCGGGTGTCTGTCTCTCTCACTTTAGTTGAACCGAGTGTGGCTACGCCCGGTCCTTGTGAAGGTTAAAACGAGTCTATTTGACAAACTATCATTGTGGTTTTGATGCGTATGTAAAACGGTTCTTGCTAAGCCCGTAGCAGCCACGTAAAATTTGCAACAACAAAGTAGAGGGCGTCTAACTTGTTTTCGCAGGCATGTTGTGATGTGATATGGTCAAGGCGTGATGCTATATTTTATTGTATGAGATGATCATGTTTTGTAACGAAGTTATCGACAATGGCGAGAGCCATATGGTTGTCGCTTTATTGTATGAAATGCAAGCATACATAATTGCTTTACTTTATCACTAAGCGGTAGCGATAGTCGTAGAAGCAATAGATGGCGTAACGACAACGATGCTACGATGGAGATCAAGGTGTCGCGCCGGTGACGATGGAGATCATGACGATGCTTGAAGATGGAATCACAAGCACAAGATGATGATGGCCATATCATATCACTTATATTGATTGCATGTGATGTTTATCCTTTATGCATCTTATCTTGCTTTGATTGGCGGTAGCATTTTAAGATGATCTCTCACTAAAATTATCAAGTAGTGTCCTCCACGAGTATGCACCGTTGCCAAAGTTAAATCGTGCCCGGACACCACGTGATCATCGGGTGTGATAAGCTCTCGTCCATCTACAACGGGTGCAAGCCAGTTTTGCACACGAGAATACTCGAGTTAAACTTGACGAGCCTAGCATATGCGAGATATGGCCTCGAACACGGAGACCGAAAGGTCGGCGTGAATCATATAGTAGATATGATCAACATAGTGATGTTCACCATTGAAAACTACTCCATCTCACGTGATGATCGGTTATGGTTTAGTTGATTTGGATCACGTGATCACTTAGATGACTAGAGAGATGTCATCTAAGTGGGAGTTCTTAAGTAATATGATTAATTGAACTTAAATTTATCATGAACTTAGTACTGATAGTGTCTTGCTTGTCTATGTTTGTTTGTAGATAGATGGCTCGTCTTTGTTGTTCCGTTGAATTTTAATGCATTCCTTGAGAAAGCAAAGTTGAAAGATGATGGTAGCAATTACGGATGGGTCCATAACACGAGGATTATCCTCATTGCTGCCTGAAAGAACTACGTCCCGGAAGCACCGCTGGGTGCCAACTGCTTCTGATCTGCAACCGACGATGTTAAGAACGCGTTTGGCGAGCAAAGCGATGACTACTCTATAGTTCGATGTGCCATGCTTTACGGCTTAGAACCGGGTCTTCAACGACGTTTTGAGCGCCATGGAGCATATGAGATGTTCGAGAGTTGAAGTTAATATTTCAAGCAAATGCCCGGATTGAGAGATATGAAGTCTCCAATAAGTTCTATAGCTGCAAGATGGAGGAGAATAGTTCTATCGGTGAACATATACTCGGAATGTCAGGGTATAACAATCACTTGATTCAACGGGAGTTAATCTTCACGATGATAGTGTCATTGATGTAATTATTCAATCACCGCCACCAAGCTACAAGAACTTCGTGATGAACTATAATATGCAAGGGATGAACAAGACTATTCGAGCTCTTGGCGATCTTTGAAAGCATGGAGGTAGAAATCAATAAGGAGCATCAAGTGTTGATGGTCAACAAGACCACTAGTTTCAAGAAGAAGGGCAAAGGGAAGAAGAAGGAAACTTCAAAAGAGCGGCAAGCAAGTTGCTGCTCAAGAGAAGAAACCCAAGTCGGACCAAAGCACAAATCGAGTGCTTCTCTTGCAAGCGAGACTAGTCCTTTGAGCGGAACTGCCCCAAGTATTTGGCGGACAAGAAGGATGGCAAAGTGAACAAAGGTATATGTGATATACATGTTATTGATGTGTACCTAACTAGAGCTCGTAGTAGCACCTGGGTATTTGATACTGGTTCTATTGCTAATATTTGCAACTCGAAACAGGGACTATGGAATAAACGAGCACTAGCCAAGGACGAGGTGACGATGCACGTGGGAAACGGTTCCAAAGTCGATGTGATCGCGGTCGGCAGGCTACCTCTACATCTACCATCGGGATTAGTCTTAGACCTGAATAATTGTTATTTGGTGCCTGCGTTGAGCATGAACATTATATCTGGATCTTGTTTGATGCGAGACGGTTATTCATTTAAATCAGAGAATAATGGTTGTTCTATTTCTATGAGTAATATCTTTTATGGTCATGCACCCTTGAAGAGTGGTCTATTTTTATTGAATCTCGATAGTAGTGATACACATATTCATAATGTTGAAGCCAAAAGATGCAGAGTTGATAATGATAGTGCAACTTATTTGTGGCAATTGCCGTTTAGGTCATATCGATGTAAAAGCGCATGAAGAAACTCCATCTTGATGGACTTACGGAATCACTTGATTATGAATCACTTGGTACTTGCGAACCGTGCCTCATGGGCAAGATGACTAAAACACCGTTCTCGGAACTATGGAGAGAGCAACAGATTTGTTGGAAATCATACATACTGGATGTATGTGGCCGATGAATGTTGAGGCTCGTGGCGGATATCGTTATTTTCTCACCTTCACAGATGATTTGAGCAGATATGGGTATATCTACTTAATGAAGCACAAGTCTGAAACATTTGAAAAGTTCAAAGAATTTCAGAGTGACGTAGAAAATCATCGTAACAAGAAAATAAAGTTTCTACGATCTGATCGTGGAGGTGAATATTTAAGTTATGAGTTTGGTTTACATTTGAAAAAATGCGGAATAGTTTCGCAACTCACGCCACCTGGAACACCACAACGAAATGGTGTGTCCGAACGTCGTAATCGTACTTTACTTGATATGGTGCGATCTATGATGTCTCTTACCGATTTACCGCTATCATTTTGGGGTTATGCTTTAGAGACGGCCGCATTCACGTTAAATAGGGCACCATCGAAATCCGTTGAGACGATGCCTTATGAACTGTGGTTTGGCAAGAAACCAAAGTTGTCGTTTCTTAAAGTTTGGGGCTGCGATGCTTATGTGAAGAAACTTCAACCGATAAGCTCGAACCCAAATCGAGAAATGTGTCTTCATAGGATACCCAAAAGAAACTGTTGGGTACACCTTCTATCACAGATCCGAAGGCAAGACATTCGTTGCTAAGAATGGATCCTTTCTATAGAAGGAGTTTCTCTCGAAAGAAGTGAGTGGGAGGAAAGTAGAACTTGATGAGATAATCAGATCTACTCCCTTATTGGAAGGTAGTTCATCACGAGAACCGGTTCCGTGACAACTACACCAATTAGTGAGGAAGCTAATGATATTGATCATGAAACTTGGATCAAGTATCTGCTGAACCTCGTGGGTCTACGAGTAAGATCCGCACTGCAGTGGTACGGTAATCCTATTCGGAAGTCATGTTACTTGACCATGATGAACCTATGAACTATGAGGAAGCGATGATGAGCCCAGATTCCATAAAATGGCTAGAGGCCATGAAATCGAGATAGGATCCATGTATGAAAACAAAGTATGGACTTTGGTTGACTTGCCCGATCATCGGCAAGCCATTGAGAATAAATGGATCTTTAAGAAGAAGGCCGCGTTGATGGTAATATTCTTGTCTATAAAGCTCGACTTGTTGCGAAAGGTTTTGACAAGTTCAAGGGGTTGACTACGATGAGACTTTCTCACCCGTAGCGATGCTTAAGTCTGTCCGAATCATGTTGGCTATTGCTGCATTTCATGATTATGAAATTTGGCAAATGGATGTCAAGACTGAATTCTTGAATGGATTTCTAGAAGAAGAGTTGTATATGATGCAGCCAGAAGGTTTTGTTGATCCAAAAGGTGCCGACAAAGTGTGCAAGCTCCAGCGTTCCATTTATGGACTGGTACAAGCATCTCGGAGCTGGAATAAACGCTTTCATAGTGTGATCAAAGCATATGGTTTTATACAGACTTTTGGAGAAGCCTGTATTTACAAGAAAGTAAGTGGGAGCTCTGTAGCATTTCTAGTTTTATATGTTGATGACATATTATTAATTGGAAATGATATAGAATTTCTGGATAGCATAAAGGGATACTTGAATAAAAGTTCTTCAATGAAAGACCTCGGTGAAGCTGCTTACATATTGGGCATCAAGATCTATAGAGATAGATCAAGACGCTTAATAGGACTTTCACAAAGCACATACCTTGACAAGATTTTGAAAAAGTTCAAAATGGATCGAGCAAAGAAAGGATTCTTACCATGTACTACAAGGTGTGAAGTTGAGTCGAACTCAATGCCCGACCACAAGAAGATAGAGAGAAATGAAAATTGTTCCTATGCTTCAGCCATAGGCTCTATCATGTATGCAATCTTGTGTACCGGACTGGACGTATGCTTAGCAATAAGCTTGGCGGGAAGGTACCAAAGTAATCCAGAGTGGATCATCGACAGCGATCAAGAACATCTGAAATACGAAAAGGACTAAGGATATGTTTCTCGTATATGGAGGTGACAAAGAGCTAGTCGTAAATGGTTACGTCGATGCAAGCTTTGACACTGATCCGGACGATTCAAAGTCGCAAACCGGATACGTGTTTATATTAAACGGTGGAGCTATAAGTTGGTGCAGCTCTAAACAAAGTGTTGTGGCGGGATCTACATGTGAAGCGGAGTACATAGCTGCTTCTGAAGCAGCGAATGAAGGAGTCTGGATGAAGGAGTTCATTTCCGATCTAGGTGTCATACCTAGTGCATCGGGACCGATGAAGATCTTCTGTGACAATACTGGTGCAATTGCCCTGGCAAAGGAATCCAGATTTCACAAGAGGACCAAGCACATCAAGAGACGCTTCAATTCCATTCGGGACCAGGTCCAAGTGGGAGACATAGAGATTTGCAAGATACATACGGATCTGAATGTTGCAGACCCGTTGACTAAGCCTCTCTCACGAGCAAAACATGATCAACACCAAGACTCCATGGTTGTTAGAATCATTACTATGTAATCTAGATTATTGACTCTAGTGCAAGTGGGAGACTGAAGGAAATATGCCCTAGAGGCAATAATAAAGTTATTATTTATTTCCTCATATCATGATAAATGTTTATTATTCATGCTAGAATTGTATTAACCGGAAACATGATACATGTGTGAATACATAGACAAAACTATAGTCACTAGTATGCCTCTACTTGACTAGCTCATTAATCAAAGATGGTTATGTTTCCGACCATAGACATGTGTTGTCATTTGATTAGTGGGATCACATCATTAGAAGAATGATGTGATTGACATGACCCATACATTAGCCTAGCACTTGATCGTTTAGTATCTGCTATTGCTTTCTTCATGACTTATACAAAGTTCACGCAACTATGAGATTGTGCAACTCCGTTTACGGAAGAACACTTTGTGTGCTACCAAACGTCTAGCAACGAATCGGGTGATTATAAAGGTGCTCTCAGGTGTTTCCGAAGGTACATGTTGGGTTGGCATAATTCGAGATTAGGATTTGTCACTCCGATTGTCGGAGAGGTATCTCTGGGCCCTCTCGGTAATACTCATCAAATAAGCCTTGCAAGCATATAACTAATGAGTTAGTTATGAGATGACGTATTATGGAACGAGTAAAGAGACTTGCCGGTAACGAGATTGAACTAGGTATTGGATACCGACGATCATATCTCGGGCAAGTAACATACCGATGACAAAGGAACAACGTATGTTGTTGTGCGGTTTGACCGATAAAGATCTTCGTAGAATATGTAGGAACCAATATGGGCATCCAGGTCCCACTATTGGTTATTGACCGGAGACGTGTCTCGGTCATGTCTACATTGTTCTCGAACCGTAGGGTCCGCACGCTTAAGGTTTCGATGATGCTTATATTATGAGTTTATGTATTTTGATGTACGAAGGTTGTTGAGTCCGGATGTGATCACGGACATGACGAGGAGTCTCGAAATGGTCGAGACATAAAGATTGATATATTGGACGGATATATTTGGACACCGGAAAGGTTCCGGAGAGTTTGGGAATATCTGGGAGCTCAGGAGGTTACTGAACCCCGGTAAGTATATGGGCCTTCTTGGGCCTTAGTGGAAGGAGGAGAAGGAGCAAGGGAGGAGGCGCCCCGCCCCCGCCCCAAGCCCAATCAAATTGGGAGGGGGCCCCCCCCCTTTCCTTCTCTCCTCCCCTCTTCCTTCCTTCTCCTACTCCGAATAGGAAGGGGGGCAAACCTACTTGGAGTAGGATTGCCCCCCTAGGCGCGCCACCCTTGGGCCAGCCTCCTCCTCCCTCCCTCCTTTATATACGGGGTAAGGGGCACCCTAGACACACAAGTTGATCATTGAGATTGTTCCTTAGCCGTGTGCGTGCCCCCTCCACGATATTACACCTCGGTCATATTGTAGCGGTGCTTAGGCGAAGCCTGCGACAGAGAACATCAAGATCGTCCACCACGTCGTCTTGTGGAACTCCCCCCCCCGCGCCTCTGCTGGATCGGAGATCGGGGTGCGTCATCGAGTTATACGCATGTCAAGAACTTCGGAGGTGCGAATAACGGTGCTGGATCGGTCGGACCGGGAGGACGTCGACTACTTCCTCTATGTTGCGTCAGCGCTTCGCTTTGGTCTACAAGTGCGTGACAACACTCTCCCCTCTTGTTGCTATGCATCACCATGATCTTGCGTGTGCGTAGGAAATTTTTTGAAATTACTACGTTCCCCAACACCGCGCACCGCCATCAAGTCACAAGCGCTGGCCAACGTCTTAGTCGACTGGGCCGAGTCCCAATACCTACCGCGAGTGCCGGATACTATGCACTGGCAGATGCACTTTAATGGCTCAAAAATGCGCACCGGCTTGGGAGCCGGCATCATCCTCAGCTCTCCCAAAGGCGACAAGCTGAATTACACGCTGTAGATCCATTTTGACGCCTCCAACAACATAGTCGAGTACGAGGCGCTCATCTTTGGGCTTCGAATGGCCAACGAAATCAGCATCCGCCGCATCCTCTGCTACATTGACTCGGACTTCGTGGTCCAGTAGTTGACCGGCCACTGGGTCGCCTAGGAATCCAACATGGCAAGCTACCACTTCCTCATCCAGCAAATGAGCGGGCACTTTGACGGGTGCGAGTTCCTCCACGTGCCATGAGCCAACAACAATGCAGTGGACGCCCAGGCCCGCATTGGCTCCACTAGGCAGGCTATACCAGCCGGCGTCTCCCTCGAGTGCCTGCACAAGCCGTCTATCATGTCCTCGCTGGATTCCGACTCCATCTTCATGCCGGTGACCCGGGCGGTCGGATCGGTTCGAGGACTTCAAAGACCGGCCCAAGGACTTGATGGTCCGCCGGGGACTTCAATGAAGCGCCCAGGGCCGCACCACCAAGACCGCCCAGAATTCCAGCAAGCGTCCCGAGGACTGCAGCTGTCGGCCCATGGACTTCATCGGCACCACCAGGAGCAGCCGGCTCCAGCCCACCGCCTCCCAACCCGTCCCTCCCCGTGCCAGTTGCTGTCTTCATAGTGGTCGCGGCCCCATCTTGGGCGCGGCCCATCCACGACTATCTGGTAAGCCGCGTGCTACCAGCTGACGAAGTGCTAGCCCGACAGATCCGGCGCCGACCAGGCGCCTACACAATCGTCAACACAGAGCCCGCCAGACAGAGCTTGACCAGCGTTTATTAGCGTTGCATAGAGCCGGAGAAGGGCATGGAGATCCTCAAAGACATTCACCAGGGCGAATGTGGCCACCATGCCGCCTCTAGAGCCCTCGTAGCAAAAACCTTCTGCCATTTTTCTTCTAGCCGACTGCTTTGGAGGATGCCAAAGAATTGGTCAAGAAGTGCAAAGGGTGCTAGAAGTTCAGCACCAAGCAGCACCAGTTGGCTTCTGTCCTCAAGACCATCCCCATCACCTGGTTGTTTGTCGTGTGGGGTTTGGACATGGTGGGTCCATTCAAAACAGCACGCGACAGCATTACTCATCTGCTGGTTGTTGTTGACAAGTTCACCAAGTGGATCAAAGCCAAGCCAATCAAGAAGCTGAACGGTCCGACAGCCGTCACGTTCATCGCCGACATCACCGTCCGGTATGGTGTTTCCCACAGCATCATCACCGACAACGACACCAACTTCGCCAAAGGTGCCTTGGCTCATTTTTGCACAAACCAGGGTATCCGACTGGACCTAGCGTTCGTTGCCCATCCACAATCAAACGGCCAGGGCACCAACAGATCAACCAGCTTTACGCCCTTCTTCCTCGTGTACGGTGCCGAGGCTATCATCCCCATGGATATCGAGTTCGACTCGCCTCGCGTCACTATGTACACGGAGGCAGAAGCAAAGGAGGTGCGAGAAGACGGTGTCGACCTGCTCAAAGAGGCCCAGCTGCTAGCGCGCAGCCGGTCCGCCATCTACCAGTAGAGCCTGCCTCACTACCACAACAAGACGGTCAAGCCGCATACATTCTGAGAAGGCGATCTTCTGCTCCGCCTGATCCAGTGATCAACCGGCCAGCACAAGCTCACAGCTCCTGGGGAAGGCCCCTTCATCATCAGCAAGATCCTGGGAATTGACTCATACTATCTCATGGACACCCAAAAACCCAGGGACCGCAAGCGAAGCACAGCCGACGAAGAGATGGAGAAACCATGGAATGCAAACCCGCTCCGTCTATTTTACAGTTGCTGTGAGCGTATGTAGCACGCCAACTTTTGTATTAAGTACAGACCTCATGTCCCTAGAGATGCACTCGGGGGCTAACTTTTTAATTATAAGATAAAGCACAAGGCTCTTAGCCTTGTGGACGTGGATTCAAGCCCCATGATGGGGGTTACATCATATGATGTTATTTTCATTGAAGTTATATCAAAGTCCCAGCTCAATATTATCTTACTGAGCCGGCCCTTGGGGGATACTCGTTGCTGTTCAAAGTTTACAAGATTATATTTACAAAGTCCCTACTCATTATTGCATAATGACCCGGCCCTGGGGGGCAACACTGGTTGAAGTTTTTATGAGCATCGGGCAATTACATGTCCCAGGTTGCTGCAAGCATGACAATCCAACACTTGGGGGCTACAAATGTGGAATACTCAATTCTGAGTAGTGATTGAGATGAACAACCTAGATTTCTTCAAGATTGTGATATTTATATTGAAGCAAGTCTTAAGCTGTTGCTATGCTACCTTCTTAAGACTTGGGGGCTACAAGTGATAGGCATATAATAGGTATATTTTCAAGCTGGATGTTAACTACAAGTATGACCCGGTGCTATCAATATTTATAAATCGGTGATCTTGGCAATGATAAACCGGCAAGTTCTACGTCCTTAAACCGGCTGAAGATCAGATGAGTACTTCAAGGACCAATATTGTTTTTAAGCATTGGGAGTTGAATCAAAGGAGTTATTCTTCACAATATATTTTCTATGAGAAACCAATGTCAGCAAATTGATTATGAAGGTGGCCTATTAAACCGGATTTTCTAGAACAAGGAAGTGACAAGGACTTAAGGATGATCAGGATCAGTTTAACATGGATAAATCCAAATTAAACCGGGGGCTAATGTCGGGGATATACTATAACGCCCCGGACACACCCGCCGGTGGTCGTTACTCCTGACGGGATCTAGACTAGCCTCACAGATCAATACTAGTCTTTTCTGTGCACTTTGTCCTCGCTCATGCGCACCCGAGAGCAACTTCCTGGTCGGTCACCCATCCTGAAACTACTCCAAGCTGAGCACGCTTAACTTTGGAGTTCTTTCCGAATGGGCTCCCGGAAAAGAAGGAATTCCTTATTGATATGAGTAGTCTATCATCCCTAATAAGCCAGGCTATTACATACACCCCCACTCAGGGGAACCGACGTCCTTGTCGGGCCACAGGAACGTTCCCTCTTGGCACATACTTAAGTGCTTCTAGTCCGGCACATGTGCCATGCCGTGTGCCACGACGGGTCACAAACGTCATGAACAGCATGACCGCGCACCTGTCCGCAAACATCCGTGTAACCGCGAGGGTCGGCTCTGATACCAACTTGTAATGCCCCGGACACACCCGCCGGTGGTCGTTACTCCTGACGGGATCTAGACTGGCCTCACAGATCAATACTAGTCTTTTCTGCGCACTTTGTCCTCACTCATGCGCACCAGAGAGCAACTTCCCGGTCGGTCACCCATCCTGAAACTACTCCAAGCTGAGCACGCTTATCTTTGGAGTTCTTTCCGAATGGGCTCCCGGAAAAGAAGGAATTCCTTATTGATATGAGTAGTCTATCATCCCTAATAAGCCAGGCTATTACATATACCCCGCGGTATGACTCGGCCGGAGTCATAATCCGGCTGGGACTTGGTAAACCAGCGAGTGTTAAACCGGCAAACAGTTAAGACAGATGGCTAAGACATACGGTAAACCGGCGAGTGTTAAACCGGCAAAGTTAAGACAGATGGTAGCACTGGCAGGTGTTAAGTCAATCATAACCCGCAGACAATGTTAAACCGGCAGACAATGTTAAACCGACAAACAATGTTAAACCGGCAGACCATGTTAAACCGGCAGACGTTAAGAAGCCCAGGAAGGGAAGTCAAAATAGTTTAAGTCTTGGTCCGAGATGGACTCTACATGTAACCCGCCCCTTCAACTTATATAAGGAGGGGCAGGGCTCCACAAAGAGGAAAAAGCAAACAACAATCTCTAGGGCTAGACACAACTAGAGGAGAGCCGGTTTACGACGACTCCCTCGTGATGATAATGAGATCTAGCCTCAAACAGCATGTAGGGTTGTTACTGGATGATTTTTCCCGGGGCTCGAAGCTGTCTAAACCCTTGTCTTGTGTTGCGTATCTTGATTCCACTCAACCCCTCTCAAGCTACCACATAGATGCGTTGTTCTCGCGACTAAGTCCTCACACTAAGGACATCTGACGTGTTAATTCCATGACAGGGAGGGATAGCATATTTGTTGTTGTGGATAGATTCTCAAAAATGGCACACTTTATACCATGTCATAAAATAGATGATGCTGCTAATGTTGCTGATTTGTTCTTTCGTGAAATTATTTGCTTGCATGGTGTGCCAAATACAATTGTTTCAGATCGTGATACTAAATTTCTTAGCCACTTTTGGAGATGTTTATGGGCTAAGTTGGGGATTAAATTGCTTTTTAGTACTACATGTCACCCCCCAAACTGATGGACAAACTGAAGTAGTCAATAGAACATTGTCTACTATGCTTAGGGCTGTTTTAAAGAATAACAGGAAAATGTGGGAAGAATGCTTGCCTCATATTGAATTTGCTTACAATCATTCGCTCCATTCTACTAAAAAGATGTGCCCTTTTGAAGCTGCGTATGGTCTCCTACCTCGTGCACCTATTGATTTGTTGCCTCTTCCATCTTTGGAGAAGGTTAATTTTGATGCTAACCAACGTGCTGAATTGATGTTAAAAATGCATGAGTTAACTAAGGAAAACATTGAGCATATGAATAGTAAATATAAACTTGCTGGAGATAAATGTATAAAACATGTTGTCTTTCCACCCGGAGATCTTGTTTGGTTACATTTGCATAAGGATAGGTTTCCTGATTTGCGCAAATCAAAGCTAATGCACGTGTTGATGGTGCTCTTAAGGTGTTAGAGAAGATAAATGATAATGCATATAAACTTGAGCTGCCTGCAGATTTTGGGGTTAGTCCCACTTTTAACTTTGCCGATTTGAAGCCTTATTTGGGTGAGGAAGACCAGCTTCGGTCGAGGACGACTTCACTTCAAGAAGGGGAGGATGGTGACGACATGAATACCATTGTTACACCCACAACCCCTGTTGTTATCCATACTGGACAAATTACTAGAGCTCACGCGCCAATTAAATTACCAGGTATTGATGTCTACTACGCAACCTTCTTCTTGTAGACTCGTGTTGGGCCTCCAAGCGCAGATTTTTGCAGGACAGTAGCAAATTTCCCTCAAGTGGATGACCTAAGGTTTATCAATCCGTGGGAGGCGTAGGATGAAGATGGTCTCTCTCAAACAACCCTGCAACCAAATAACAGAGTGTCTTGTGTCTCCAACACACCCAATACAATGGTAAATTGTATAGGTGCACTAGTTTGGCGAAGAGATGGTGATACAAGTTCAATATGGATGGTAGATATAGGTTTTTGTAATCTAAAAATATAAAAACATCAAGGTAGCAAGTAACAAAAGTGAGTGAAAACGGTATTGCAATGCTTCAAAACAAGGCCTAGGGTTCATACTTTAACTAGTGCAAGTTCTCTCAACAATGATAACATAATTACATCATATGACAATCCCTCAACATGCAACAAAGAGTCACTCAGAAGTCACTAATAGCGGAGAACAAATGAAGAGATTATTGTAGGGTACGAAACCACCTCAAAGTTATTCTTTCCGATCAATCCATTGGGCTATTCCTATAAGTGTCACAAACCGCCCTAGAGTTCGTAGTAAAATAACACCTTAAGATACACATCAACAAAAACCCTTATGTCACCTAGATACTCCAATGTAACCACAAGTATCCGCGGGCATGATTATACGATATGCATCACACAATCTCAGATTCATCTATTCAAACCAACACAAAGTACTTCATAGAGTGCCCCAAAGTTTCTACCGGAGAGTCAAGACAAAAACGTGTGCCAACCCCTATGCATAAGTTCACAAGGTCAAAGAACCCGCAAGTTGATCACCAAAACATACATCAAGTGGATCACGTGAATATACCATTGTCACCACAGATAAGCACATGCAAGACATACATCAAGTGTTCTCAAATCCTTAAAGACTCAATCGGATAAGATAACTTCAAAGGGAAAACTCAATCCATTACAAGAAGGTAGAGGGGGAGAAACATCATACGATCCAACTATAATAGCAAAGCTCGCGGTACATCAAGATTGTGCCAAATCAAGAACACGGGAGAGAGAGAGAGAGAGATCAAATACATAGCTACTGGTACATACCCTCGGCCCCGATGGTGAACTACTCCATCCTCGTCATGGAGAGCACCGGTATGATGAAGATGGCCACCGGTGATGGATCCCCCCTCCGGCAGGGTGCCGGAACAGGGTCCTAATTGGTTTTTGGTGGCTACAGAGGCTTGCGGCGGTGGAACTCCCGATCTTTTTCGGTTTTGGAAGTTTGGAGATATATAAGAGGTGTTAGCGTCAGGAACAAGTCAGGGGGGTCCACGTGGAAGCCACGAGGTAGGGGGCACTCCCTCCACCCTCGTGGTGGCCTCGGGACTCTTCTGGTCCATATCCGATGCTCTGTGGGCTTCTTCTGGTCCAAAAACAATCTCCGTGAATTTTCAGGTCAATTGGACTCCGCTTGGTATTCCTTTTCTGCGATACTCAAAAACAAGGAAAACAGAAACTGGCACTGGGCTCTAGGTTAATAGGTTAGTCCCAAAAATCATATAAAATATCATATAAATGCATATAAAACATCCAAGACAGATAATATAATAGCATGGAACAATAAAAAATTATAGATACATTGGAGACATATCAAGCATCCCCAAGCTGAATTCCTGCTCGTCCTTGAGTAGGTAAATGATAAAAACAGAATTTTTGATGTGGAATGCTAGCAAGTGCACTGGTTTGATTAATGATAATTTCAATCACTTTATCTATCATCATTATGTATCATAAACAGTAGTTCATATCATAAAGCGTCTCATGATCAAGTAACAAGCTATTCACATGTTAAAGCACAGACCATAAACTTTCTTGAAAACTAACAAACTATATTCTCAGTCATCAAACAATTGCAATTCATCTTATTTTCAGGAAGGATCTATGTAAGATCTTTGATTTAGCAAATCCCTCATACACAACTATCATATAGTCTTCCATGATTGCTACCACTCAATGCATTTTCTTAGAACAAATAGAATCCATCGAACACAGAGAAAGATAGGGTCTTAATGTTTCGCCTCCCAACTTATCATATAGATAATTGTCAACAATAATAATTGATGATCAAATATATTTGAATGGCCATATATGCTTAGATCTTTCCCCACCATATGATGCTTTCCAACTAAAGAGTAGGTTGGAATGATAAGGAACACTACTGACTCTTGCTTAAAAGTAAAAGATAGGCCCTTCGCAGAGGGAAGCAGGGATTTCCAAAGGTGCCAGAGCTCGAAGCTTTTAAAACAGAGATGAGAATAATTTCAAGAGGTATGCTTTCATTGTCAACATAACAACCAAGAGTTCCCAATATCTTCCATACTAGATACATTATAGGTGGTTCCCAAACATATGGTAAAGTTTTTACACACCCACCACCAACAAGCACATTCCACGGTTGGTCCAAAACAACGGGTACCGTCCAACTGTCAACAATCCCAGGGAGTTTTGTTTAATTATTTGCGATTTCGTTTTTGATCTTTTGATCATAGAACTGGGCATCCCAATTACCAGCCACTCTCTCGTGAATGATGAGCGGAGTCCACTCATCGTGAGAATAACCCACCTAGCATGGAAGATGCGGACAGCCCCTAGTCGCTACATGAGCGATTCCGGCATACAAAACAGATTATTATTTGAAGGTTTAGAGTTTGGCACATGCAAATTTACTTGGAACGGCGGGTAAATACCGCATAAAGGTAGATATGGTGGATACTCATGGAAGAAACTTGGTTCAAGGATTTTGGATGCACAAGCAGTATTCCCGCTTAGTACAGAGATTTTGGCTAGCAAAGGATTCTAAATAGCACACACCACATGTTGGAGGATCCATAACAATATAACTTCTATACAAATATACCCAAGCATAACTCATTATGTTGTCTTCCTTGTCCAACTTCAACTAATTTGATCAGGTTTGAAAATAATTAATGGGGCTCACAATCATAGAAGATGTCCAAGATAATATATTTATATGTGAAATCTCTCTTCCTTCAATATTCTTTCATGAATTGTTCAAGTGACCAGTACTATGTTTGCTAACTTCCAATAAATTTACCACCTATACTTATATGTGAAGTAATTACTCCCCATGGTATAAGCATATATAATTTCAGATTTATGATATTCAATTTATTCAACCATTACTCATAGGATATAAGTGAAGCACGTGAGTAATTGACAAACTACTCCAAAATATATAAGTGAAGATCAATGAGTAGTAGAATAATTATGTAACTATGTGAAGACTCTCTCTCACAAAGAAAATTTAGATCTTAAGTACTTTAGTCAAATAGTAAACAAAACAAAATAAAATGACTTTGCAAGGATAGCACATATCATGTGAAGAGGAAAAAACTCAGGCTCAACCAAAACTGACCGATAGTTGTTGAAGAAGAAAGGTGGGATGCCAACCGGGGCATCCCCAAGCTTAGATGCTTGAGACTTCTTGAAATATTAACTAGGGATGCCTTGGGCATCTCCAAGCTTGAATTTTTGTGTCTCCTTAATTCCCCTCATATCACCGTTTCCCAGAATCTTAAAAACTTCATCCACACAAAACTCAACAAGAACTCGTGAGATAAGT
Source organism: Aegilops speltoides (assembly GCA_021437245.1). Lineage (NCBI taxonomy): Eukaryota > Viridiplantae > Streptophyta > Magnoliopsida > Poales > Poaceae > Aegilops > Aegilops speltoides. Next base: position 272,227,863 of record CM038144.1, on the reverse strand, counting down.
TAGTATAAATCAATGCAAAACCTTATCACTCTCTACTGTAGAAAATCACTAAAATTATTATTTGATATTGCATACTAAATGCCTTTGCATATTTAATACTCCTATACACAAATAGAATCATTAAACAGGCAAACATATGCAAACATAACAGCAATCTGTCTAAATAGGACCGTCTATAAAGAATGCAAGAGGAATCATACTTACCTAGCACCAACAATTCTGAAAAATTACCACACTATAGAAAATTTGTTGTTACTCATCTTGTAAAAATTTCAAGATTTTATCATGTTCTGGCTATTCACCAATATTCAAAACATAACAGCAAACTTTCTAATTTCGAAACAGCAATGTATAGACTTGTAAAATAAGCATGGTAGAGGCTATACTTGACTCTTTTATTGAACTAAAAGATATAAAACATATCTCTGAATAACATAAAGAAAATATAAACAAAATAAAATGATGCTCCAAGCAAAACACATATCATGTGGTGAATAAAAATATAGCTCCAAGTAAGGTTACCGATGAACAAAGACGAAAGAGGGGATGCCATCCGGGGCATCCCCAAGCTTAGGCTCTTGGTCGTACTTGAATATCACCTTGGGGTGCCTTAGGCATCCCCAGTCTTGGGCTCTTGCCACTCCTTATTCCGTAGTTTATCAAAACTTTACCCAAAACTTGAAAATTTCACAACACAAAACTCAACAAAAAACACGCAAGCTCCGTTAGTATAGGAAAATAAAATCACCAGTTAGGTACTGTTATGAACTCATTCTAAATCCATATTGGTGTTATATCTATTGTCTTCCAACTTTTCCATGGTTCATACCCTCCGATACTACTCATAGATTCATCAAAATAAGCAAACAACAGATAGAAAACAGAATTTGTCAAAAACAGAACAGTCTGTAATAATCTGGAAACTTTCCATACTTCTGTATCTCGAAAAATTCTAAAAAATTAGGACAGTCTAGGAAATTTGTATATCAATCTTGTGTAAAATAATTCAGATCAAAAGCATGTTCCAGTGAATTTTCAAATTTCCTTGACTGAGCGCAAAAGTTTCTGTTTTTGCACACAATCAAGTTAACTATCATCCACACTATCCCAAAGGCTTTACTTGACACTTTATTGAAACAAAAGTTGTAAAACATGATTAATACAGTAGCCTAATCATGTGAACACACAAAAACACTAGGTATAAATATTGGGTTGTCTCCCAACAAGCGCTTTTCTTTAATGCCTTTTTTGCTAGGCATGATGATGTTAATGATGCTCACATAAAAGTTAAGAATTAAAACACAAAGAGAGCATCATGAAGAATATGACTAGCACTTTTAAGTCTAACCCACTTCGTATGCATAGGGATTTTGTGAGCAAACAAATTATGGGGACAAGAATCAACTAGCATAGGAAGGTAAAACAAGCAAATCTTCAAGATTTTCAACACATAGAGAGGAAACTTGATATTATTGCAATTACTACAAGCATATATTCCTCCCTCATATTATTTTTTTCAGTAGCATCATGAATGAATTCAACAATATAACTATCACATAAAGAATTCTTTCATGATCTACAAGCATAGAATTTTTATTACTCTCCACATAAGCAAAACTCTTCTCATCCGGAATAGTGAGAGTATCATAAGAAACTCGAATACTAAAGATTATTTCCGTATTGAAAGAATAATGTTCAGAAAAAGGGTATTCATAATCATGACAAGTTTTATAAATATAATCATCATTACTTTTTAGAACATAAGTGTCATTACAATAATCATCATAAGTAGAAACTTTGTTCTCATCAAAATCAATTGAAAGCTCTTCCAAAATAGTGGGATCATTACTTCCTAAAGTTGACACTCTACCAAACCCACTTTCATCAATATAATCATCATAAATAGGATGCATGCTTTCATCATAATAAATTTGCATATCAAAACTTGGGAGACTAAAAATATCATCTTCATTAAACATAGCATCCCCAAGCTTGGGACAAACGTTAATTGCAGCAAATAAATTCTCAAACATGCCATTCTCATCAAATATAGCATCCCCAAGCTTGGGCCTTTGCATATCAAAAGCATAATCACTCTCATCATTAATATTATGGATAGCACCAATATTATAGCAATTATTATCATGACAATTTTCTAAGTTGATGCCAAAAATATTCCAAGATTATAACAAGTATCGTTACTTTCCCAATCATAATCATCGCAATGAGTAATAGGCATAACAATAATAGGAGCAACATCATTTGGGAGGGATACCTTTTTACCTTTACTTCTCCGTCATTTCTTTTTGTTCTCCACATTATGTGTGGGTTTAATACTCCTTTTGGAGCTCCTTATTAATGAGATTGGCTGAATAGAAAGCTCCTCCTCGTTACCTGATTCATCATAAGAAATAATAGGCGGATATTGGGAAACCTCTTCCCTTTCATTAGTATTATCTTCATCTTCTATTTGTTTTCTTGTCTTTATGTAATTGGTAGTATAAGGATTTCAATGCAATTCACCGCACAATACATAAAAATTTCCTCTAGATCAAAATCAAGATCTCTCTCAAGGGTAAATTCTGGAATATCCTTAGTTATACATTTCATTTCTTCATAACCTAGAAGTAAACTAAGTGTATTATGATGCGCAAGGGAAATCAAGTCATCACAATTTTTGGACACGATTCGATCAGGAAACAATTTGCATTGGAGATTTAAATGACCACGTTCATTGCAAAGTTCACAAGGATGGCTAAGAAAATTTAAATTTTCAGCACAAACATCTAGCCTCTCTTGCAACCATTTAGTTTCTAAATATTGATGCCTCTTGCAAAATCTATCTTCCCTTTTTGGTGTGTACTTGCAAACTCTATGCACTCCACAAAAATTGGCATGCTTATAAGAAACATTTCTATCATGACTGGTGCAATCATCGATAGTACTATGGATATTCAACGAGTTCATACTAAAAACATTGCAATCATGCTCATCATTCAAAGATTTGGTGGCAAACATTTTAATGCATTCTTCTTCTAACACTTTGGCACAGTTATCGGAATCCTTATTTTCACGAAAGACACTAAAAGGATGAAGCATATGACGCAATCTCAGTTCCATTTTTTTGTAATTTTCTTTCATAAACTAAACTAGTGACAAAACAAGAAACTAAAAGATTTCGATTGCAAGATCTAAAGATATACCTTCAACCACTAACCTCCCTGGCAATGGTGCCAGAAAAGAGCTTGATGTCTACTACGCAACCTTCGTCTTGTAGACTCGTGTTGGGCCTCCAAGCGTAGAGTTTTGTAGGACAGTAGCAAATTTGCCTCAAGTGGAAGACCTAAGGTTTATCAATCCGTGAGAGGCATAGGATGAAGATGGTCTCTCTCAAACAACCCTGCAACCAAATAACAAAGAGTCTCATGTGTCCTAAACACACCCAATACAATGGTAAATTGTATAGGTGCACTAGTTTGGTGAAGAGGTGGTGATACAAGTGCAATATGGATGGTAGATATATGTTTTTGTAATCTAAAAATATAAAAACAGCAAGGTATCAAGTAACAAAAGTGAGCGAAAACGGTATTGCAATGCTTTAAAACAAGGCCTAGGGTTCATAATTTCACTAGTGCAAGTTCTCTCAACAATGGTGACATAATTAGATAATATGATAATCCCTCAATGTGCAACAAAGAGTCACTCCAAAGTCACTAATAGTAGAGAACAAACGAAGAGATTGTTGTAGGGTACAAAACCACCTCAAAGTTATTCTTTCCGATCAATCCATTGGGCTATTCCTATAAGTGTCACAAACCGCCCTAGAGTTTGTAGTAAAATAACACCTTAAGACACACATCAACCAAAACCCTAATGTCACCTAGATACTCGAATGTCACCACAAGTATCCGTGGGTATGATTATACGATATGGATCACACAATCTTAGATTCATCTATTCAACCAACACAAAGTACTTCATAGAGTTCCCCAAAGTTTCTACCGGAGAGTCAAGACGAAAACGTGTGCCAACCCCTATGCATAAGTTCACAAGGTCACAGAACCCGCAAGTTGATCACCAAAACATACATCAAGTGGATCACGTGAATGTCCCTTTGTCACCACAATTAAGCACATGTAAGACATACATCAAGTGTTCTCAAATCCTTAAAGCCTCAATCCGGTAAGATAACATCATAGGGAAAACTCAATCCATTACAAGAACGTAGAGGGGGAGAAACATCACAAGATCCAACTATAATAGCAAAGCTCGTGGTACATCAAGATCCTGTCGAATCAAGAACACGGGAGAGAGAGAGAGAGTAACGCCCATGATGCGGCTATATCTCTCACGTGTCGAGGCATGACTTAGAGGCATAACCGCATTGTAGGTTTTGTCACAAGAAGGGTCATCTTCACACAATCCCATGTAATGAACAAAATACATAAATAGATTCATACATCATGCAAAATACACTCGTAGACCGACTACGGTGAAATCCAAATGAAAAGAAGATAACCCCAAATGCTAGATCCCCGATCGTCCCAACTGGGCTCCACTACTGATCATCAGGAAACGAAACATAGTAACGACCAAGGTCCTCGTCAAACTCCCACTTGAGCTCGGTTGCGTCACCTGTACTGGCATCGTTGGCACCTGCAAATGTTTCGGTAGAATCTGTGAGTCACGGGGACTCAGCAATCTCACATCCGCGAGATCAAGACTATTTAAGCTCATGAGTAGGAAAGGGGTAAGGTGGTGGAGCTGTAGCAAGCACTAAGCATGTATGGTGGCTAACATACGCAAGTGAGAGCGAGAAGAGAAGCAATGCATCGGTCGAGAAGCTAGAAGTGATCAAGAAGTGATCCTGAAACTACTTACGTTCATACATAACTCAAACCATGTTCACTTCCCGGACTCCGCCGAGAAGAGACCATCACGGCTACACACGTGGTTGATGCATTTTAAAGAAGTCAATTGTCAAGTTCTCTACAACCGGACGTTAACAAATTCCCGTCTGCCACATAACCGTGGGCACGGCTTTCGAAATATAATACCCTGCAGGGGTGTCCCAACTTAGCCCATCACAAGCTCTCACAGTCAACGAAGGATATACCTTCTCCTAGAAAGACCCGATCAGTCTATGAATCCCGGTTTACAAGACATTTCGACAATGGTAAAACAAGACTAGCAAAGCCACCCGATGTGCCGACAAATCCCGATAGGAGTTGCACATATCTCCTTCTCAGGGCAACACCGGATGAGACTAGCTACGAGTAAAACCAGACTTCGAGTTTCCCCGAGGTGGCCCCGCAGGCAGCTCAGTTCGGACCAACACTCGAAGGAGCACTGGCTCGGGGGGTTAAAATAAAGATGACCCTCGGGCTCGCAAAAATCCAAGGGAAAAAGGCTTAGGTGGAAAATGGTAAAACCAAGGTTGGGCCTTGCTGGAGGAGTTTTATTCAAAGTGAACTATCAAGGGGGTCCCATAAATCACCCAACCGCGGAAGGAACACAAAATCAAGGAACATAACACCGGTATGACGGAAACTAGGGCGGCAAGAGTGGAACAAGACACCAGGCATAGGGCCGAGCCTTCCACCCTTTACCAAGTATATAGGTGCATTAATTAAACAAGAGATATTGTGATATCCCAAAATATCCATGTTCCAACAAGGAACAAACTTCATCTTCACCTACAACTAGCAATGCTATAAGAGGGGCTGAGCAAAAGCGGTGACATAGCCAAACAACGGTTTGCTAGGGCAGGATTGTTAGAGGCTTGACATGGCAATACGGGAGGCATGATAAACAAGTGGTAGGTAGAGCAAACATAGCGACAGAGTGAGCAACTAGCAAAGCAAAGATAGAAGTGATATCGAGGGAATGGTCATCTTGCCTGCAAAGTTCTCAAAGCTGTCGAAAGCTTGATCCTCGTTAGCGTAATCAACAGGTTCCTCATTCACGTACTCATCTCCCGGCTCTACCCAAAGCAAGAACACAAGCAAAGGAACAACTATCAACCATGATGCAATGCACCAGCAACATGATGCAAAACATGACATGATATGCGAGATGTGATATGCAATGCATATGCGTGCTCCGGAAGGGAAAAGATGAACAAGGCATCAACTTGGTAAACCAAGTATGCCGCTGGAAAGATGAGATGATTTCGGTTGAAATCGATATAAAGATCATCGGATTCGGATGCACGGTTTGCAAATGACAAGCAAGACAAGATATGATGCAAGCTGCTTAAAACAGCAACATGACCACTTGGATGCAAAGTATAATTATGCTACAGCACTCAAACATGTGAACAGAATGCATGGCAGTGATGTACAGGAGATGCTCTACAAAGCATGAACACTGAGCTAAATCTATAAACCACTAGAGCATGACTAAAACAGCATGGCAATAACGCAAAAGATAACAGTTTTACAGACTTAGTGGAAATACCAACATGGCATAAACAGCATCAGGTAGCAATGTTTAGAGCTAGCAAACAACATGCTACAGGAACATAACATAGCAAACAAAGGCATGCCATGCTTCTAATAAATGCACTTACCAAAACTCCCTTACTGAACATGAGCCAAAAGGGCACAGAAAATAGTATTACACCCATGTAAACATAGGAAGTTTTATAAACAGATTCAGACGGTGAAATTTCAGGACATGGCAAAACAGATTCATGTTGGCATGTTATCAAGCTTGATTAAATCACTACATAGAATATCATGGGATGAAATAAATATAGCATGGAGTAGGCATGAAAATGAAGCTATCCTTGTGCAAAACAACCTCATAGTATGCTTGAAATAAACCACACAAAAATGACAAGACAACATCATGATGTAAAACGACATGTTCATGAACTTTATCAAATGCAGAAACTAATGCCACCACTGGATTGGTGGGATTTTTCTACCCCAAAAACATATATAATATGTTGGGGTTGCTGTAGAAAAATCATCACAAGTGCAATAAGTTAAAAACTGCCCTAAATGGAATATGACAGAATTAGCATTTTCCTTATTTGGAAACGTCCAGAAATGGACTTGCCCGAAATGGATAGATTCCATATGCCAGAAATGGAATATTCGCTGGGAATAAAAGAAAAGGAAAACAAGGGGCTATGGGAGGATGACAGGTGGGTCCTGGCCCCTTGTGAGTAGGACAGATGGGCCCTGATTATCAGTGATACGCTGATAACACCACACCCCGAAAATATTCATGAGCTCGGGTTCGAACCGAGACCTCTCGGTGTGTGCGTGCACAGGTAACAAGCTCGGCTGCACGTGCTTGTGCCAGAATGGGGGACTTGACCCTTTGAGTAGACGCCAAGGCCGAGCCTTCCCTTTGCTCCTATCTGAGAGGAGATGGCGGCGTCGCCCGTGACAAGCAACGGCAACAACAGTGGGGCATAGGGACTCCGGCGGGCGTGCGGGAACTTGTGAAGGCGCGGGAGCGCATGGCTGCTGCTCGTGGGAATGCCCAGGTAAGGCCTTTTCCCTTCCCTTTATATGTTGTTTAGCTAAAAAGCAGCGGCAAGGAAAATAAAAAGGCCAGGGGCTAGGAGAGGAGTTTTGCAGATATAAAAAATACCCTCAAGCTCCTGGAATTATGGGCCATTTGAATAAATTTCTTTGGGGATTTTTAAAGGAAGAAAATTAAATCAAGTTTGAATTAAATTCAAACTTGAGTCAATTTTTAACCTAACCAAAACATATTCAAATGAGTTGAAAATTGGCAGAGAGGATGTAGGCATGGTGCAAGATTTACAGGGAGAAGATGAACATTAAAAGAGAAGGGAAACTGGCACTTGTCAAAAGAAGGAAGTAGAGGGAAGGAGTAGGTGGTGGTGCATAGAACAATATTATGGGCATCTCAAGGCATATGTTGAGCATGTAAGAATAAGATGCAATAAGACAAGGATGGCATGAGATGAATATGCACTATATGATGATGACATATGATGGCTAAAAGGAATATGACAAGAAGCACAAATGCAATATGACCAGGTAAGCATGGCAATGAAATGAGTAGAACAACAAAACAAAACAAAATGAGACCAAAGGATGGAACCCCGAATGGAATTGGATGGAGACCAACATGGATATATTGCCAAATATGGAAGTTTTACATCTGGGGTGTTACAACTCTCCACCACTACAAGAGGATCTCGTCCCGAGATCTAGGACTGAAAGAACTCCGGATATTCAGAACAGAGGTGATCCTCGCGCTCCCAGGTGGCTTCTCAGTCGGAATGGTGTGACCACTTCACTTTCAGGAATTTGATTGACTTGTTGCGAGTCTTGCGCTCGGTTTCTTCAAGAATAGCAACGGTGCTCATGATAAGAGATCTTCTTGGAGGTCAATTTCTTGAAGTTGATAGTGCGCTCAGAGTCTTGAAGCACTTGCGAAGCTATGACACGTGAAACACATCGTGCACGTTTGCAAAGTTGGACGGAAGCTCAAGTTGATAGGCGAGATCGCCTCTTTTGCCAATGATCTTGAAAGGACCCACATATCTAGGGGCAAGCTTCCTTTGATACCGGCGGCGAGTGCCTTTCATTGGAGAGACGGAGGTAGACATGGTCTCCGATTTCAAAAGCCACATCACGGTGCTTGTCATCATAATAGCTCTTCCGGCGCGATTATGCGGCTTTGAGATTCTCACGAATGACTTTGCACATTTCTTGACTTCGTGATCAAGTCGTTGCCAAGAAGTTGGCATTCACATCTCGGACCAAGCCGAGAGAGTACGACACTTTCGCCATAGAGAATTTCAAATGGGGCCTTGCCCGAACTCGCTTGGAAGCTGTTGTTGTAGGAGAACTCTGCATATGGAAGACAATCTTCCCACTTCATACCGAAGGAAATGACACAAGCCCTGAGCATATCTTCAAGGATTTGATTGACTCGCTCGACTTGGCCACTAGTTTGAGGATGGAAAGCTGTGCTAAAACGAATGTTGGTGCCCATGGCCTGCTGAAAGGAGTCCCAGAACTTAGAGGTGAAAATGCTTCCATGATCTGAATAAATCAATTGTGGAATGCCGTGCAAGGAGACAATTCTGGAGGTGTATAGCTCTGCCAACTGAGCTGCTGTGATAGATTCTTTGATAGGAAGGAAATGAGCCACTTTAGTAAGCTTGTCAATGACAACAAAAATAGCATCATTCCCACGCTTGGACTTTGGTAAACCAGTCACGAAGTCCATCTCGATATGGTCAAACTTCCATTCCGGAATAGCAAGAGGTTGGAGGAGACCAGTTGGTCGTTGGTGTTCTGCCTTCACCCTTCTGCAGACGTCTCATTCATTCACGAATTGAGCAATCTCTCACTTCATTCGAGTCCACCAATACGACTGCTTGAGGTCATGGTACATCTTCGTACTTCCGGTATGAATGGATAGAAGGGAATTGTGTGCCTCGTTCATAATGACTTTTCTCAGATCGCCTTTAGGAACCACAATACGATCCTCGAAGAAAAGAGTATCTTTGTCATCAATGTGGAAGCACTTGTATTTGGGAATGCCCTTGTCGATACCACGTTTCACCTTTTTCACCATGGTATCCAGGAGTTGTGCCTCACGAATTTGGTCTTCCAAAGTTGGAGAGACTATGAGGTTACCAAGACATCCTTGAGGAACAACTTGAAGATTCAGTTTGCGGAAAGCTTCACAAAGGTCCGGTTGGAAGGGCTTGAGAATTAAGTTGTTGCAATAAGCCTTTCTGCTTAGAGCATCTGCAATCACATTCGCCTTGGCAGGAGTATATTCAATACTTGGATTGTACTCTTGAATCATTTCGACCATCAAGTTTGCCTGAGGTTGAGGTTGGGTTTAGTGAAGATATACTTGAGGCTCTTGTGATCGGTGAAAATGTCCACTTTCCTTCCCAACAAGAGATGTCTCCATGTTATCAAAGCATGGACAACTGCCGCCAACTCAAGATCGTGAGTGGGTAGTTCTTTTCGTTGGGCTTCAACTGAAGAGAGGTATAGGCCACAACTTTCTTCTCTTGCATTAACACAGCATCGAGACCTTGCAAGGAGGCATCACAGAAAACTTCGAATGGCTTGGATTCATCAGAAGGAGTCAAGACAGGAGCTGAGACAAGCTTCTCTTTGAGGGTGTTGAAAGCAATGTCACACTCAGGCGACCAGACATACTTGACATGCTTCTGGAGGAGGTTGGAATGAGGCTTTGCAATCTTAGAGAAGTTCTCAACGAATCTTCGGCAATAGCTTGCAAGACCAAGAAAATTGTGGAGCTGCTTGACATTCTAAGGAGGTTCCCAATTCACAATTGCAGACACCTTCTCGGGATTAACAGCAATGCCCTTGGCAGAGATGATGTGACCAAGATAAAGAACTTCATCAAGCCAGAACTCACATTTCGAAAACTTGGCATATAATTGATGCTCTCTGAGCTTGTCGAGCACCAATCGCAAATTTTGGCATGATCCTTCTTATCCTTGGAGAAGATCAAGACATCATCAAGATACACCAAGATGAATTCATTGGTGTAGGGGTTGAAGATGAAGTTCATAATTCGAGAGAATGTTGGAGGTGCATTGACAAGGCCGAAAGACATGACGGTATAGTCATAAAAACCATAGCTTGTTCTGAATGCTATCTTGGGAATTTCTTGTTCACGAATGCGAATTTGATGATAACCCATACGGAGGTCAAGCTTGGAGAATACTTTAGCACCTTTGAGTTGCTCGAAAAGCTCATTGATGTTGGGAAGTGGATACTTGTTCTTGATTGTCTTCTTGTTCAATGCACGGTAATCGACACAAAGTCGGTCTGTGCCATCCTTCTTCTGGACAAAAAGAAATCCACAACCCCATGGAGATGAACTCGGTCTGATCAAACCCAGACGCTCTTGTTCATCGAGTTGTTTCTTCAATTCCTTCAGCTCTTTAGGTCCAAGCTTGTAAGGACGCTTGCAAACGGGTTCAGTGCCAGGCTCAAGATCGATAACGAATTCGACTGGCCGGTGAGGAGGCATACCAGGAAGCTCTTCTTGAAAGACAACTTGGTACTCACAAACGACTGGAATCTAAGAAATAGCATCCAGCTCGCCCTTCTCATTGAGAGAAAACAACCGAATGGTTTCATCACGAGCGGCATAGATGATAACACCCTCAGAAGAGTGTGTCAATTGAATTTCCCTGGCTGCACAATCAAGCTGAGCCTTGTGCTTAGAAAGCCAGTCCATCCCAAGAATTAGATCAATATCCGAGTCACCAAGAACAATTGGTTTAGCTAGAAATTTATAGTTGCCCAACCGGATGGAAACATCAGGACCAACCAAACTAGAAGTCATAAGTTTTCCTGGAGAAACAATTTGCATAACTTTGGACAAGACCTCTGTGCCCACATTGTGCTCCGATGCAAATGGATATGACATGAAAGAATGCGATGCACCAGTATCGAATAAGACTTTTGCAGGAATAGAGTTAACTGGAAGGTTACCCATGATCACATCTGAGAATCCTCTGCCTGAGCTGCATTCATCATGTTCACCTTTGCTTGCTTTGGATTATGCTTGACCACTGCATTGCTTGAAGATCTCACAGGAGGAGGAGGCGGAAGGCGCCTTTGGTTGAAGCACTTGTTCGTGTAGTGAACTTTCTGCTGACACTTGTTGCAAGTCACCTCTGAGAGCGGACGATGATAAGAAGCATTTGACCTTGGAGCTTGAGAATTTGACTTGTTCTGATAGCCTGGGTTGGGTGGGTGGGAAGATCCACGACCACCTGAGTTCTTCTGCTGGTAAGACTGACAAAATGGAGGAGGAGGAAGGTAGAACTTCTGCTGCTTAGCTGCCACTTGTGAGGAAGAAGAAGACTGAACTGCATCCCTGATTCTCCTCTTAGAAGCCTCACACTTGAGCTAAGCACCTTCTTGCTTGAGGGCCATATTGTAGAATTGATCAAACTGAGTAGGCTCAACAAGAACGAGAGCTAACTGCAGATCCTCTCTAAGGCCACCTCTGAATTGATAGATCATACTCTTTTCATCAGGAACATCTTGTTTAGCGAAGCGAAACAAGTTTCTGGCCTTGTTGTATTCGTACACGACATGTTGCCTTGCTTGAGATTGCAGAACTCCTCACGCTTCCTCTCAACAACACTGGTAGGAATGTGGTGATCTTTAAAGTCCCGACAGAAGTCAGTCCAAGTAATCACTCGACCTCCTCTAGAATCTTTGTATTGCTGGAACCAATCAGCTACTTGGTCCTTGAGATGAAAAGAAGCGAACTTGACATAGTCCTCAGGCCTGACATTGCTACATTCAAAATGCTTGTTGATATCCACGAGCCAATCATTGAAGTCTGTGGCCTCGGCACAGTAGCTGAAAGACTTCGGCTGATTTCCAAGGAACTGGTTGAGGGTGGGAAACTGAGGCTGATGATTGAACTGCCCTTGACCTTGATTCCCTTGGTTGCCTTGGCCTTGGTTGCGCTCTTGCATGAGCTGAATCATCATCTGAGCGTTGGCGTTTGTGGCTGCCATCAAAGCTTGCCATGCCTCCGGAGGCGGAGGTGGAGGTGGAGGGTTCGCCTGACTCCCATCATGGCGTTCCGGATTCTGACGCGTTGGCGGAGCCATCCTTAAGAGGGTGACATCCATTAGCATCTTGATAGAAAGATAGACAAGTTGAATCAACGGATAGAAATTGCAACATATAGTCTTCACAATAAACATTCGAACAAAGATGAACAAATGAATTCCAAAGCTAACATCACGTCCATTAAGGTGAGAAGCCACTTGATAAGGGGTTGATGAAAGAAATAACAAGGTGCAACTGGAACAAATAAGTGCTAAGGATTACCCAATCACCAACCAAATATTTGCGGGAAGAAATGCTAGAGCTACTTGAAACCCACCTATAAACTCCCGAAACTTTCTGGTTATGCAATCAGGTGTTGGGGATACAGGGGAAGCAATATATCCCACCCAAACTAACAATCCCTACATCCAGCCGTATCCATCCGTCAACACATAACAAAGAAACCTTCAGAAATCGTGTACCTCAACCTCCGAAAAGCATCCGTTATACGGGTTATGGCAATACTCCCGAACTCCCCAGTACCGGGTGACGTCGAGGTTATCTCACCAACAACTGCATAAAAGAGATTTTCGATGTCGGCAAAACTCAGGTATTCCAGAACTGCAACGATAAAATTGTGACGACAACACCTCGGAGCTCAACTCCCCGGGACACTGCCACAACCCCTAAATGTCAGGAGGCACCAAGAACAATGTTCTCGTCACAAAACCATCGGAACGATTCCAAGATACCCACGTGATCCTAAAAAAACATTTAGTGAAATTTGAGGAGAGGAAAGTCAAAACATCTACGTCAGGAGACCTCACCAGAGCGACAAAGGGACTGAGGAGTAAAAAGAATCCTACTCTCCGATATATATAAGCCTAAGACTCAAAACATTTTTGTTCTAGACTCAACAACACCAGCGATTCGATCAAGCAGGGGGCTCCTAAGTCGGGGATGGCTCTGATACCAACTTGTAACGCCCACGATGCGGCTATCTCTCTAAGTCGTGCCTCGACACGTGAGAGATATAGCCGCATCATGGGCGTTACACACACACACACACAGAGAGAGAGAGAGAGAGAGAGAGATCAAACACATAGCTACTAGTACATACCCTCAACCCCGAGGGTGAACTACTCCCTCCTCGTCATGGAAAGCACCGGGATGATGAAGATGGCCACCGGTGATAATTCCCCCCTCCGGCAGGGTGCCGGAATAGGGTCTCGATTGGTTTTTCGTGGCTACAGAGGCTTGTGGTGGTGGAACTCCCGATCTAGGTTCTGCTCTGGAAGTTTGGGGATATATAAGAGGGTTGGCGTCAGGAACAAGTCAGGGGGGTCCACGAAGCAGGAACAAGTAGGGGGCGCTCCCAGGGGGTAGGGCGCGCCCTCCACCCTCATGGTGGCCTCGAGACTCTTCTGGTCCATCTCTGATGTTGTGTGGGCTTCTTCTGGTCCAAAAACAATCTCCGTAAATTTTCAGGTCAACTCGACTCCGTTTGGTATTCATTTTCTGTAAAACTCAAAAACAAGGAAAAAACAGAAACTGGCACTGGGCTCTAGGTTAATAGGTGAGTCCCAAAAATCATATAAAGTAGCATATAAATGCATATAAAACATCCAAGAAAGATAATAAAATAGCATGGAATAATCAAAAATTATAGATACGTTGGAGACGTATCAGGTACTTTCGTTTCTTGGTAATGATTCTAATGTTCATGAGAATATGATGCTGCCTAAATTGGATACATTTGTTTTGGTTAAAAATGAAGGGCCTAGTTTAGAAAAGAAGGATGAACATTGGAGCAAGAACAAGCATGGAGATGATGGCATGCGCAAGGGGAACAAGAACGGAGTTTCAAGTGATGATTTGAGGACTTTGAAGCCACCATAATGAGGGCAAGAAGGCTTGGACGAAATATACAAGATGCCGCTTCACAAATTTTGTCTAGAGTGCGTCACCTTATTTTTGGGCCAAGCCCATGTAATTTTGAAATACTTAAGAATAGGCTGTTTTTAGAGTCCGTATGTGTGGGGAAACAAAGTTAGGGCATCGTTTCCATACATACAGCCCTTAGGGCATCGTTTAGACTTAGGGTTTTGTTTACCTTAAAGTTTGCCATAGCTGCAATTTTGTGTACTTCGTTTGTGTTCAACAAACTGACCAAGACGTCAAACAACCCCACCTTGACCAATAAAGCTTTCCTCTTATATTCACAATATCCAGATTGCAGTCTCAATTTCTTGCTAGTTCTTTGTTTGCTTGTAGGAAATAGACCCTCGTGGTTAGGTTGATCATGCTCCGGCGTGGTCAATAACCTCTCAGAGTTGGTTTAGCGATTACTAAGGCGTGACGTCCTCGAACGTTCATAGTCAGATCGTCAAAGTCTACTCCACCAAAAATGATAGCCATCATCTCATCGAAAGACCGGACACCTTATCCTCTATCAGTCTTACCACAATTGATTGGGCGAGGACTAAGGGACCTTAGCTCAAGAGGAATATGGTGAGGACTGTGTACTCTAAGTTGTGACTCAGCCGCCTCAACCAGACGTACAGTTGATGCAACAACTGGAACTGGTCTACCAAATTCCATTGTCTTCACCGAGCCTACCTGGTTTCAAATTCCTCAACGCCCACTTACTTTATTCCGATGCTGAAGAATTTGTGATCTGTGCTCTGATGAATTTGAACTGAAGAATTTCATCATGTTATCTTTCATTTCCTCGGTTCATATTCTTCATGCGTGTATGAATGTATGATTGCATGTTCTTCACTCTTACGTATCCTGATTGCATGTACTCTGATCTGTGATGACTTAGTTTCCCTTGTGTTTCTATTTCTTCACTTTGATCTTCATCAAATTCATCGGAGTTCGATGAATTTCTAAAAATCTCCATTCGCCCCCTGGGAGTAAACCGGCACTCAATAGTAGCTCTACAGAGTTGCTCAATTAAGGGGGTATGTGGTGCTGTGTCGGTCTCTGCACATCGATCACACGGATCGAGTCATCTGGTAACAAAGTTAAGCAACATGGACAAGAGTGCAGAGCCATGGGTGGATCACTAACCAACCTAAACTAAGCATTTTGGATACCAGATAAGGTATCAACAGCAGGTTACAAAATCAGGCTATGCATCAGAATAGGAGTTGTGAGTAGCAAAATCTAATGCAAGCACGAGAGAGAAATAATGGGTGATATAGGAATGATCAAGGGGGTTTTGCTTGCCTGGAAGCTCTACTTAAAGGGGCTAGAAGTCAAGGCGTAGCCGTATTGGGAGCAACGTCAATCTCGGAGTTTACCGATGAGAAGAAGGGAATAGACAATAAATATAAAGCAAACAAATGCAACACAGATGCATGACATTGCAATATGTTGTGCTAGGGGTGACCTAACGCAGTGGTACACGTTACAAATGGAGCGTTAAAATATCTGGGAATAATTTCCCGGCTTCAGGCAATTATTGGATAGACGATCTAGAGGGGGAAGGTTCCATGTTTGTAGTTTTGGAGGCATGCAGGAGATATGTGGATGGCATATTCGGGTTCTTCTTATTTTTCTGATCATTTTTCATATATAAATTATTTTCATCCGAGTTACGATTTATTTTATATGAATTCTTGAAGTTTTAAACAATTTCTCAATTTACTAGAATTAATTAAATTCACATTACAAACAGTAAATATGTTTGTCACCTAGTGCAGTGCCAGCTATAATCAATGACATGTGGGGCCAGGGGCTGGTTTGACCCACTCAACTTATTGAATGGTCAACCAATGAACAATAGAAGTGGACAGCGCATGTCATAGGCTTAGATATTTTATTTTGATTCAACTTTTTATTTTACCGGTGGGCCCCATGTGTCTTATGCACATTTAGACTAACTAAATAATTGAACTAACCTAAGCTAATCCCAATCTAAGCAGGTCCGGCCTCACTTGGCAGGGGACACAGCCGTGCCCTTCCATAGGCTGCGCGCGCACGGGAGCAGAGGGCTCCGGCGGCCACGGCCAGGAGCTGCGGCGGGGAGCGCGGCTAGAGGCGGGCGCGGACGGACGGAGCAGGTCGGAGGTGGCCTCGGCCAGGAGCGGCGGGGTGCATGTAGGCGGGGGCGAGCAGCAGCGGCAGTGGGCAGTGCGGCTGCAGCGGCAGCAGGCAACAGCATCAGCAAAGCAGAGTAGCAGTGGAAGCACGTAGAGTAGTAGCAGCACAACACAACAAGCAGCAAACAAAGCAGCGACATCACGTATAGTAGTAGAAGCACAATGCAACAAGCAGCAGGCAGAGCAGCTGTATCACGTAAAGTAGCAGCAGCACGGCGCAACAAGCAGCAGACAAAGTAGCAGCATCATGTAGAGTAGCAGTAGCACAGCAGCAAGCAGCAGGCAAAGCAGCAGAAGCAACGCAAGGAGCAGCGGGGTGCGCGTATGCGGACGCTGAGCTTTGGCCATGGCGGCCGCCTGCTTGTATGGGCGACTACGATGAAGGATTGTGACCGGGGTGAGGCGGATTCAAAGGAGGAGATCACCACGGATCCGTAGGCGTGCTCGGGGAGGTTGGGGAGGGACCGGAGCGGTGGCAATCGACGACGGATGACGATAATGTACATGTTGAAAACGAGGTCGATGGCGAGCGTACGGGCCATCCCTGCTCGATTCAGTGCTCGGGATGGACGAAGTGGACCGTGGCGATTCTCCTGGACGTCTTCTCAGGCGACGAGGCATGCGGTGGCCACGGCTATGATAATGCTCATGATGACCACGAGCTCAGGCGAGCTCCAGTCAACGAGAGAGAGCGAATGAGGGGGAGAAAGAGGGCTAGGGTTCGTCACGGGGCTGGGGGTTGCTCTTATCCAACTACACGACCGTGGGATGGTCAACACGGCGACATTCATGGCATGGACGGTGTGCGTGCGTGCACAGCGCTATGCCCCTCTTTACTTGGGCACTTTACTTGGGCAGTTGATAATTTGCCCCTCTTTACTTTTGATTGGATGATTTGCCCTGCTTTTCCTTTTCCAGTAGATAATATGCCCTTTTTAATTACTGTAATCATTTCTCAGTTTTTATCCTAATTATCACCATGTGAAATGACCCGACTGCCCTTGTGGCAAATTGCAATTATGTCCTAGTCTCCTTCCCCGTGTCGGACTGTTGGTCTTTGCTTCCACTGAACAGTCCATCTCCCCAGTTCATCCCCTTTCTCCCGTTCCTCTCTCTCCCCACTGTACATGTACTGAAGTGAGATCCTGGAGGAGGCCGACCAGGACAACTTGGACCCCATCTTGGCGGCGGATACCGCTGCAGCTCGGCGGCGGGGGGCTGCCGTTAAACTCGGAGACGCGGGCTGGCTCCTGCAGGTCGGAGGCGCTGCAGCTCCTCTGCATCTCGGCGGCCCGGTAGCTCCGCTGCAGCTTGGAGCTGCGGAATAGGCGGATGGCGCTGTCGTTGCTCGTTTCGGCGAGGAAAATCCTCGTCGTTGCAGCTGCCACTACCTGCCGTAGGTGGCGTCTGGTCCGCCTGCGCCGGTACTCCGTGAAGCTGGTGACTTTCCTCGGCAAGGGAGGCTCCAGCAAGACCACATCGGCAGCTCGTTGTCGCTCAGGTAAAAAATCAATCGGTGCTTGATGCATCTGTACAAATTTTTGTGTGAGCCTGTTGCTACTACGCTACTAATAGCAAGCCTGAACGACATTGTTGGTGGTAATTAGCAGCTGGGCATGCTCCAATTGTCGGGCTGGGTACGCTGAAGTGCATTTTCTAATTAAACCACAGGTCGGGCATCTATATATGATGGTATGCATCCTTACATATGCACTTCGGTAGAACTTGGTAGGATATAACAACTTCATAGATAAAAAAAATTAAACTGACAACAAGTATCCACTTAGTACATGGAATTCGATGTCATAAAAAGGACTGCTCGGTTCAAATGGCATAACATTTTAATCTGAGTTTACATCAAGCAAATTAACAATAATTCTGAGTTCGTATCTCAGAAATTACATCTTCTTCCCCGCAAAATTTTTTTACATCTTCTTCCTCCTTGGGGTCATTTTTTTCTTGCATGCCGTAGAGCTTGAAGGGATGTGAGAAGTAGGCGATGGTACAGAAACATTCGTTGTTCCAGATGGTTGTGATGCATCGCCTTCGGCTATGGCCATAGCAAGTCTCCTGCATGTTTACACATCAGTTACAAAAGCAGGATTTCTTTTGCATGAATCAAATCTGCATATGGAAAATATAAACAGTTACCTCCTTGTAATAGGCCCAGGGCTGTTATGAAGGCTGGGAGGCACTGTGATTGTTGTTGTGCGTGTGGGTGTCGCAACAACAGCTGGAGGGAGCTCGTGAGCAGACACGTCGCTAGAAAGTTCAACCACACATGACATTAGAAATGGTATACTAATACTAATTTCATACTAATGTAGATGATATATAGTAGTAGTAGTGGTACTAGTACATGGGTTACCTCTCATTAGCTTCCTTCTTTTTACAAGTTGATTTTCTGTGCCCCAAGATTCCACATTGTTTGCACCTGTTTTTGGTGCCAAATCTCTTCTTTTCTTTTTCCTTCTGTTTGGCACCACCTTCTTGCTCATTTCGTTTGCCATCATCATCTTTTTTCTTCCGTTTGCCACCACCACCACCTTCTTCAAGGCAACTTCTGATCCTCTGCTTCCTCCTTCTCCCAACAGAGCTTTTTAAATCTGGTGGTATCATCTCAAAATCTAGAGTCACCTGAGGCCATTGAGACTTGTCTGTGATTGGTTCAATCTCTCCAGCATAGGCAGCCGGAACCTACTCACAGAGTAGTAGTCATGCACATATGGTTGAAAGTTCACATCTGCTCTCTCTATAAGAAATGCAAGTGCATGCTCACAGGGCTTTCCAGTGTGCTGCCATTCTAGGCAAGTGCACTCATAGGTACCTATTTTGACAACGTGCCTAAGATTCTTCTTGCTGGTGTCCTTGACCTCACAACTTTCTCCGGTTGATCTTCCAACAACCAAATGGTCAAGTTGTCTAGTTCTATTATTTATTTGTTGAATGATGGCAGGCAGCGTCTCTCCTCGGAGCATTTCCCCAATCCTTCTCCTCCTCTCAACAAGTATCATAATTTTCTCTCTTATTTTGTCTGCTAGTTCATCCATGGGCAGATCCTTTGTTCCTTTGATCCAGCTATTGAAGCACTCAGCTAGATTATTGTGAATGTAATCACATTTTATTTCTGTGTTGAAGTCGCATCTCATCCACTTCAAATTATGATAAGTACACAAGTAGGTACTCACTGTAGGTTCAGCTTCGAAAATCTTGCCCATATGGTAGTTAAATGTTTCTAGACGGTAAGCCTTGGCTGCTGGCCACGTGCGACCAAAAACATCTCCATGAAACTTCTTTTTGAAGTTTGCCATTAGATGCCTAAAGCATTCCCTTTGCTCAGCTTGAGGAAAAACAATTTTAACTGCATTCTCTAACCCTTTGCATGCATCAGTACAAATAGCTAGAGTTTGAAGATGTCCTATTGCCTTATGTAGTTGTTGCATAAACCAAACCCAGTTCTCCTCAGTCTCCGTACCAAAGAAACCAAATGCTAAAGGAAACATCCAGTTTTGTCCGTCTAGTGCTGTACATGCCGCCAATTGACCATTCCACTTTCCAGTCAAATGTGTGGAGTCTATACTGAGATATGGTCTACAACCAGCCAAAAAGCCATCAATGCTTGGCTTAAGTGCCATAAAAAATCTCCGGAAATACACTCCATCTTTTTCCCTCTTGACATCAACCTCAACAATGCTACCTGGAGATCTCTTATTAATCTCAGCTTTGAAGTTGAATAAATTCTGAAAGCTTTTTCCCCAGGTTCCATATAACATATTTGCGGCCCTTTCTTTTCCCTTTTGAACAGTATCATACCCAATAGTACATTTGTACTCTGCTTGTAGCTTTTTTAGGAGCTCCATGCCACCAATGTTTGGTTCACTCTGAAGATACCCAATTGCCTTTTCTGCCACCCATGCTTGGTCTGCCATGCTTGTAATCACTTTAGCGGTTGATGAACACTTATGAGGCTTTACTATCTTGTTAACCTGCACAATAGCAACCATTAGGTGCAAGTAATTTTTAAAAATTGTTTCAACATAAAAAATGATTAGTGTTAGATAAGTTTATACCCTGACTGTTTTGCCATCTTCTATCGTTCTAGCAATTATACGCCAAGGACATCCATTTCCTTTACAGTGACCCACATATCTAGTAGTGTCACTATCCTTGGTCTTAATGTCAAACTTACCTCTAATAGCAAATGTTCTCATAAGCATCCTAAACTCTTTCATCGAACGAAACAAAGAACCTTCCTCTATCACAGGATGTTCCTTATCATACCAAAAGTGATCATCTTCAGGCATATGGTCAGGCACTGGAAGAGCCGCATCAGCAAGTAAGTCCTCATTAATATCAGCTATACATGCATCAACCTTTGCAATCGAGGCTTTGATGGCTGCTTCAGATACACATTTTCATTGCACAGGTTCATCGTCGATTCCAAGCACCGAGCACATATTTTCTTCTGTTATAGGAACATCAATTTCGTCATCATTCATTGGTGCTATCTCAATCTGGGACCAATCAATGCCTCCTTCTATTGTTGGTACGTATGTATCATTGCTAGCAGCCGTCGTTCGCCTACTTGGAGAAGAAATAAGCATTTTAACATAAGGACATCATACAATTACTTACAAAATATTACATCCAAAAATAAAAACTATGCTAGATCTGAAGTATTTTTTCAGGCTTCATCTGAGTTTACTGTACTTTCTATGCAGGTTCATCAACGCCATATGGGAGGGAGGGTCTGAGGCTGAAGGGAGGACCAAATGCTTACCAATCTGGAGCATCTTGTGGCGATCCATGGATACAGGAGTTGCCTCGTCCGGCACTCTGTGGAATCACCTCGCCGGCTGCTGGTGTGAACCCTTGCTGTCCAGGGGTCGCCATAGTTGATGGCTTGGTGGCCGGTTGTCCAGGGGCCGCCGGAGTTGACGGCTTGGTGGCCGGCTGTCCAGGGGCCGCCGGAGTTGACGGCTTGGTGGCCGGCTGTCCAGGGGCCGCCGGAGTTGACGGCTTGGTGGCCGGCGGTGCATCCGCCTGTCCGCTGGGCACGGACATGATGATGCAACGTAATAGAATCAATCTACGATTTCTTGATCAGTTGGTTCTGTTGTGTATACCAACGTAAAGAGGGAAGGAGACTAGGACATAATTGCAATTTGCCACAAGGGTAGTCGGGTCATTTCGCATGGTGATAATTGGGATAAAAACGGAGAAATGATTACAGTAATTAAAAAGGGCATATTATCTACCGGAAATGGAAAAGCAGGGCAAATCATACAACCGAAAGTAAAGAGGGGCAAATTATCAACTGCCCAAGTTTTTTTTTTTGAGAACTATCAACTGCCCAAGTAAAGAGGGGCATATTATCCAATCTCCCATGGCCTCTCTGCCTCTATCCAAGGGTGGGAGAAAGGCCGTGGTGGGCTGGGCTTTGGTGCACTGTGGCCACTAGGGCCTAGGTGCACAGTAGTTAGTTAGGCATTTTCTTTTTCTTTTATTCTTTTCTACATTTTCTCTTGATAGCAAATGATTTTTGTAGAATGTGAAACTTCCCACATAAATACATTACGATATTTGGCACTGCCACAAAAAGTTTGGGAAGCATTTTATTTTTTTTGAATTTGTCATAATTGGAGAAGCATTTAAATTTGCTGATTTGACACTGTTTCAATTGCTATAGCCCATTTATGCAAATAAGTGATGTTGTTTTCATTAACAAAAGATATTTATGGAATATTTGCGAAAAGATGAATTATTTTGCAAGAATTTTTGTGCAACTTCAAATTTCACTTGCAATTTGAATTTGATTTCGGTGGTGGAATTTGAAATGAGATATTAATCCAAAGGCGATCAAGCATTACAAACCAAAGTGATTAAGCATAATCATGAGGTTCACTGTAACTCATTACATAGGGGTGTTACAATAGTCATGTATCAATCCTAATCATATGAGAATCTCTAGGGATAGTTTTAGGATTTTAGCATCTCCAAAAAAAATAGTTGCTTCACAATTGCATATAATGGATAGGAGGGTTTCTAGGGGCTCCCATCAAAATCCGAGAAATCTTGGGTCATTGCTTGATGGATATAGAGATGATATTCATAGGATAAGGTCCGTGAATATTTTCAGAATTTTAGAAACAACAAAAAGGTAGTTGCTTCACAATGATCATCACATAGACATTTCCAAAAATATGAAAAATACTATTTCCTAAGTCAAATGTACTTGGGAATTCTATGTGATGAATATAAAGGTACAAGATATGCCCACCAAGTTAATAAGTTTTGGGTGCGGGGAAATATACTTTTATTTCCATGTGCCAATAATGGACATAAAATGTGTATTCAATAAATGGAAATATTGCTAAATGACATAGCAATATTTTTGGTGAGATTCGTATATACCATCGGTGCTATGATAATAGTTTGACAATCATTGGTGCAAAGGAAAAGAAGTTTCCTTTCTCATGGGCATAAGTAGAATGAGGGTTTAATATGGTGGCATTAGTGTGTTATAGATAAACCCTAAGAGTTTCAGCTTGGGATCAAGGGTCACTTAAGAAGGTTTCCAAGTTCCGTGGAGAGAGCTTGCCGAATTACTAAGGTCATTCACCAAATATCGAAATGAAATCCAAGAAATTCAATGCAATGGGAAAGACAGAGCTAGAGGACATTCCAAATTTCACCAATTGATGTTTGGTCTGTGCCAAACTATCTTGAGTTTATTCCACGCTTGCGCCAGATAGATGAGCCTACTCACAACAAACATGTCACTAATCAACAACATGAACCTTCCTGCAGTAGGATATGCTGAGCAATGCACATGTGAATAGCGAGCAACATCCGCATCACATGGCGAATTCACTAAAACGAAGGTAGCCTTATTAGTGATTGGATGCGCCCCCGAAGTTGAGATGCCACACTGTCCCACTAACACATCATATATCATAAACGAAATTAACATGTACACATGTGTTGAGACGAGAGCAACTAGAAGTGGCCTAGTGCATGTTTGATATTAACATTGAAAAATGGGATAGGAGTAGGAGATTGGGACGGATCAAACCAAAGTCCTCAAAGGCGAACCATCTTCAGGTGCCCCTTGGAGCAACTCCTACAAAGTATCGCGCCTTTCCTCCTCCCCAATCTTCCCAAGGGGCTCAACTTTGGATAGAAGCCTATTGTTAACTCCTTCACTTCCTTCTCTTCCACCATCGAGCTTATGCCCAGGAAGGGGAGGGTGCTACAATAGCACCGATCAGATTTGTCGGGAATATTACACGAAGGAAGGCGAAATGTGGAGATGGAGTCGAACTACGAGTCTGGGAGCTCCATCCCCACCCTGCTGCATGACGCACAAGGAAGAGATGTTTTAGTGGAAAATTACAGAGTTATGCGACATCGTCCACTACACACTCATCCTCTCACGACCTTATGACCAATAACATCTCAGCCAATTCACCATGAGGAGGCCATTGTCGGTTCTAAATCCGGCATACCTCATAGTAGGGGTCCTAAGCTAGGATTCTTGGAGCGATGGTAACATGGACACCGAATTTTACCCAGGTTCAGGCTCTCTCGAAGAAATAATACCCTACTAATCAATTGTAAGTACAGTGGGGTTTTACACCCAAACTACGAGTGTCGTGTTCTCCTCAGGGGCTAGTCGACCAGTGACTACGCTCGGTCAAATCTAGGTAACACAATATTGGGTGAAGAAAGCAGAATATTAAATCTAGACTAACTAAGATCATTCGGGAAAATTGTCGACCAAAAAAATGAAAAGAAGGAAAGGGAGGTTCAGATGGTAATCTCTATCTTTATGGTATTATTGATTTACCTGAGAATGTAAGCACTGACACAAGCATAGCAAATTGACCAAAGGGAAACGACAATACTAGAACACATATGTTTATCTAACATGTAACCAAGAGAGGAACCAAGAATATAGGACAGAATGGAAATATTTCACATTACAGACACACACATATGTGTGTGTGTGTGTCTACACACACACACATATATATAGGGAAAATCCATCCTACCACCCGGTGGTAGTTACCCCACATATCTAATATACTACCATGTGGTACTATATATACTATTTTATTATTTTAAATATGTTCATATACTATATTTAAGATTTTTCAAAGCAAGTTACATGAAAAAATTGCATATGAGCCCATAGTTTTTGTTATATTTTTGAAATACGTATATATTTGTACGTAAAAAAGAGCATACTCAACACATGGTACATACTACCTAAAAATTAGTATATATACTACCTAATCATTGTTATATACTACATACTACACGTACATACTTCGGTTTGATTGATACTACATACAACATACAAGACGTAAGTGGTGGTAACTACCACTGCTTGTAGGAAACATTTGTCCTATATACATATATATATATATATATATATATATATATATATATATATATATATATATATATATATATATATATATATATATATATTATTGCTGTAACAGAATATTATTCTGTTACCCTCTCTGTACTGACGTAGTTCACAATTTGGACTAACGTGTTTTTCAACAAGAACTGATCTTCCTGCGTGCACGATGGACGGAAACAGGGGATGTAACGTGGAGCTTCCGATCGTTCTCCGGCGCGATGCTGCGGGCCATTCGTTGCTAGAGGAGACATGTAAGGGGTTCCGCACGTGCGCGCGCTCAGCTGGATGTGTTTTGCGATCTGTAGTCACCGGAGGTGACGGCGTGGGCATTTTGGCGGCGGACGTGTTTTTTGGCGTCAATGTTTACCGTGGTGTTCGCGGGACTCAAATTACGTCGTGTTTGTCGTTTTTGATGTGAGAATTATCGGTATGTTATAGTTTTTTGAGATTATTTTCATACGTAATTTATGATTACAAGTTTTGGTGTTCTTGGTCGTTTTCAACGCCCGCCATGGAATTCTGTTCTTCTTTTTCTGTTGTTTTACTTTCGAATTGGTGTTGCAGGGAGAGATATAAGGATTGTATGAAAAGATTTGCGTTGTTAATTTTGCTTTTTTGAGTTGTTTCTACCCAGGATTCCCTTGTTATTTTGTTGTTGGCGGATGTGGTGTATGGCGGCTGACTGTAAGCTGCGATTTCTTGTAATTTGGTCAAACTGCGTAATTAATTTGCGTGTTTTTCAGTGTTGTTTTGAATTGCTGCCTTATGTGTAGTTGGACTGCTGCGTGTCAAAGTTTTATTACTGTGTGTTGACATCGGAGCCGCACTGATGGCTCTGCACTTTGATTATAAAGCCCGAGCCCTCTGTCAGTTTCACTCTCTGAGCTGCAACCAAAGAAAAGGGAGATGGATCTGGTGGGAGAGGTCATAGAGGAGGAGGGCGCCATAGATGTGAGGGCTGCGATGGCAGCAGAGGAGGAGGAGGCGCAAGCGCAGAGCGAGATGGCGCGACGTCTTTGCCGAGGAGGAACTGGAGGCGAGTTCAGCAGACGGCTTGCGTGAGGTGATGGATACTTGCAACTCCAATGAATTGGAGCTTCTTTTCCCGAGGGCGGGGAAGGAACCATATTCAGATCATTAGTTGGGCTAGGCGAGAGCAGCCACGGCTCCACATCCATCCACCAGGGCAAAATGGTGTCGTTTCTTTGATCGTTATGACTGAAGTAGTGAATATTATGTTTTTAAGATTTTTGTTGTGGGGGAGCAGATGTTCGAATGACTAAATGAATTCAACTTGTTTTTGTCTCTGAATGTGTTGTTTTGTCTGCATATGTTCGACATGTGCACCTTTGAACTGCTTGTTTTTCTGAAGTTGAACTGATTTGCGGTCAAATGTTGAATGGCTTGTGTAATAACTATTTCCTACCAGCTGGCTGCCCATCTTCCTATTTATTATTTTTATAATCTGCGAGTGTCCCTGACTATAAACGCTATCCATCTATGTGTGGTGTGTGGCCAAGTCTTCCCCCTCCCTTTTCTTCCTTCTTCCAGAATCAGATCTAGGTTCCTCTCTCTTCTCTTCGTCGCCTTTTTCTCTGTTCTTTGTGTGTTCCATGGAGGATTGTTCATGCGGATGCTCAGCAAAGATGGCGCATAGTGACGGTGTGTGTGTACGAGTCTGGTTTGGAGTTCACTCAGACTCAGTGGCGTGGGCAACTTTCTTGTTTGCTATACAGCAACCATGGGTTTCGTACACCCTATGTTTGTCGCCTGACGGATGGTGACTTGAAGGAATCATGGGTATGTGTTTCTATTCGTTTTGGTTCCTACTTTCTTGATGGTTTCTGTTTGAATCCCATGGACTGGATCTGCAGTTTTGTCTAATGAATAGCTTGTCTATATTTTTTAATTTGGTTTTGTGAGATTTTAACAGTAGGGATTTCTGTGTGTATTTGTTCATTACTTAACAGTATTTTAACCATTTTTTGTATAATCCCTGATCTGTTTATGAATAGATGTTTTTACTGTAGGTGTATTGATATGTATATTTCTTCAGTTTAGTGAGTTCACATGTCTAGTTAGTTTTGTGTTATTATTTTGGTTCAGATTTTTTCCATTTTAGTTTGTTATGCAAATCGTTCCTATATCTGTGTAAAAATTCAGTTATGTCAGGTGTTCATTTTGTTTTGTACTCCCATGCCCATTTGTAGAAAATATCATCGAGGATCAGGATTGTTGCTCCTAGTTCCGGTGTTCTGAAGATGGAGACATCAGACAAGAATGGGTATCAGTTCATGGATGTTGCCTACCGCATCGACTTTGATGGTTGCATCAACCTAACTACTGGGTGGAAGGAGTTTGTTGCTGAGTCTGGATTTGAGGATGGTGATGTGGTTATGGTTATGTTCTCGAGAGAAGACGACTCTCTGACGTTCAGAATTTATGTGCTGTAGGTTTAAATGTGGCAAATGACGCCGGTTGTGAGATTTGTGTGTGGTTGATTATGTTGCAGTATTTTTTCTTTTAAAACATTTGCATGTGAGATGGTTGAATTGTATGGTATTATCAGAATGGTATGGAACTAGTTATGTAATGTTTTTCCTATTGTTCTGCTCAAGTATAACTGTTTTTATTTATACATTGTTTATATTAGTTATGGAACAATTTCTATAGTTGAACTGATGGGCATCCTTTGTTTTGACTGGTATATTTTTCATGTTCATAACTCACAGACGGTGCTATACGCTGATGATTTTTTTAGAACCGTTTTTTTGTTATTGAGTTTGCTGAACTTGCATCCTGTTAATGATAGTACTGATCTATTTTAGGTTGTCAATTACCAATCAAATTTGTTTGTTGTATAATGTTTTTTTCTTACTTCTTTACATGAATTTTGTAGCACATTTTCTTTTTTTTATAAGATGAATAATGATTGTTTTGGTATTTTATAAAATTAAAAAATTTTAATCTTCGCTGCACAGTACTATTTGTTTTGACTTGAACCTTATGAATTGTAGTAGTTGAACTTTTTGTAAATTCGTTTCTGAAATATTTATTTACAGTCTTATATATATATATATATATATATATATATATATATATATACTACTTACCATTAATATGTGTTTGAACTTTTTACAATATTTTTTTTATTAACTGATTTTTTCTTGTGAGTTTTTTAAAAATTATCTGCATTTTTTATTTCTTGTGAATTGTATGGTATTATCAAATGGTTTGGAACAAGTTATGTAATGTTTTTCCTACTGTTATGCTCAATTATAACTGTTTTATTTATACATTCTTTACATTAGTACTGGAACAATTTCTATAGTTGAACTGATGGGAATCCTTTGTTTTGACTGGTATATTTTTCATGTTCATAACTCGCAGACGGCGCTATAAGCTGATGATTTTTAGAACTCCTTTTTGTTATTAAGTTTGCTGAACTTACATTCTGTTAATGATAGTACTGGTCTATTTTAGGTTGTTAATTACCAATCAAATTTGTTTGTTGTATAATATTTTTTTCTTACTTTTTTACATGAATTTTGGAGCATGTTTTTTCCTTTTTTATAGATGAATAATGATAGTTTTGGTATTTTATAAAATAAAAAAAAATAATCTTTACTACACAGTACTTATTTTTATTTGTAATTGAACCTTATGAATTGTAGTAGTTGAACTTTTTTGTAAATTCGTTTCTGAAATTTGTATTTACAGTCTTATTTTTTTTTATTTTTTTTACTTCTTACCATTAAGATGTGTTTGAACTTTTCACAATATTTTTGTTTATTAACTGAGTTTTTTTAAAAAAAATTATCTTCATTTTTTATTTTTTGTCGTGCGTGATCTACTGGATTTTTGTAATGGGGCGAAGTACTTTGTTGGGCCATCGGCCTGGGTCGTTGTATTCGGCCCGAATAGTTTCTCTCACGCGATTGTGCAGCACGGTGTGCGTGTGCGCTCTAGGTTTAGTCCCACCTCGCTAGTCGAGGGGGCTCCGGACCTGTTTATAAGTGCAGCCGACGCTCACCAGTCGAACTCCTCTGAACACTTACTAGAGCGCTTATACACGGCGCTCGCTATCTCTCTCTCGACCTGTGGGCCCTAGACGGCAGGCCCTGAGGGTTTGTGGATTAGTAGGGATTCGCCCACGGCTCGAGTTCAAGTATCTAGCATTGCCAGGGCCTGCGCCTGTCCTTGGGCGGTCAATTTTTTTATTTTTGTTTCTTTTGGATCTAGTACTTGACTACACCAGTAACTTGGACTGGTACCTTTTTGTCCTTGGGCAGTCAATTTTTTTTATTTTTTGTTGTTTTTGGATCTAGTACTTGACTACACCAGTAACTTGGACTGGTACTTTTTTATCCTTGGGCTGTCAATTTTTTCTTTTTCTTTTTTTGTTTGTTTTAATATAGTACTGAGGGGCGTGACTTGTCCCCCGCACCGCATCGTACCGAGGGGCATAGTTGTACTGACACATCTTCCTTGTATGGACTTTGCCCCATTATCTATCTTAGGGGTGTGGGTGCGTGGGGGGGGGGGGAATATGACTTGCCCCCGCACCGCACCGTACCGAGGGGCATAGTTGTACTGACACATCTCTCTTGTATGGACTTTGCCCCATTATCTATCTTAGGGGTGTGGGTGCGTGGGGGGAAACAGAATAACCGCACTGCATCAGTCAAACGAGCGCACTGCCGCGTTTGCGCGAGGCCGAGCCAGGAACGAGCCGTAGCAGGCGACGACGTGGCATGCCATGGCGTCACATGTGGAGGCGAGTCCGTAACATGACTGGCCCCATTATCTATCTTAGGGGTGTGGGTGCGTGGGGGGGGAATAGAATAACCGCACTGCGCCTGTCAAATGAGCGCACTGCCGCGTTAGCGCGAGGCCGAGCCGGGGGGGACCCCCTCCCCCATCCCGGCGAGGCCGAGCCAGGAACGAGCCGTAGCAGGAGACGACGCGGTGTGCCGTGGCGTCGCATGCGGAGGCGAGTCCGTAACATGACTTGCCCCCATTATCTTATCTTTATTTTTAGGGGAAAAACCAGCACCGTTATGAATTATTTTTTCATTTGTACTTTTTTGATAAATTTTTTTGTACTATTGTGAGTTATTATTTGTACTTTAGCCGTTTGTTTTCTCCATCTATATTAATTTTTTTATTTGTATTTGATTATTGGTATATCTTTTGTAACTGGCCAGAGATAGTGGGCTTCGCCACGGTTGTGGGCTTTAGCCGTCCGTTTTCTCCCACTCATCTTTTAACCCTCCCACTCGCTTTTAACCTCCGATCTTCCCCGTTCTGCTCCTCTCCCGTCCCCAAATCGATTCCGTCTTCGTTCCCCTCTTCTTCTCTTCTCGGAGGGGGAGTTGCTACTCTGTTTGCCAGCTGGAGCGTCGGTGGGAGGTTCAACCCGAGGGTGGAGGTCTGGGTGCTCTGTTTTGTTCCTTTTGCTTTGCCATTGACTTTGCTTGCGTCCTCTTATGTTCAGATTTTCTCTCTATTTCTAATTTGTTGCTCTCTCTGTTGTCCAAGGCTGCACTCGCTAGGGTTCCTTTGCTGTTGAACGAGCGTTTGGCGGCAGTGATACTGGATTGCGTGGCGGATTTTGTGTTTGCTGGTAAGAGTTTTGCTTTTGTATGGCGTGCTTCGTTTCTGAAATAGTTCAAATCCCTAATTTTTGTTCACGTGTCTTGCAGATCTGGTCGGCAGATTTTAGGACTGTAGATTTCAATGGGTACATCATCCAGTCCGGACAAATTGAATGTAGGTGATTTTCCCTCTATTTTGGATGATGTTTTAAAATATCTGGTTTTTAGGTTGTACAG
The DNA here is from genome assembly GCA_021437245.1 of Aegilops speltoides. NCBI lineage: Eukaryota > Viridiplantae > Streptophyta > Magnoliopsida > Poales > Poaceae > Aegilops > Aegilops speltoides. The sequence continues at coordinate 272,196,917 of CM038144.1, read as the reverse complement.
TTGTTGCCGTATCGACTTTATAAGTTGTATGTATTTTGATAGGTGTTAATTTTGTCCTGGATTGTATGGTGCATATGGTTTTGGCAGTTGATGCAACCTGCAGACAGGTTGTAGTACTTATCACCATGTGTATTTTGAACTGCTATCCTAGCATTTGAATAGGTTGTAGTAGTCAGTGAAGAACTAGTATGGTGTTGAAAGAGTTGTGTTTTCTGAAGTTTGTTCTATAAGTGGTGGGTTCATATTTGTTTTATTCGGTGAACTTGTAGTGTTCACATAGTTGAACTGATTGATTGTTCTTGTACTTTTTTGCTAATTATGATGTTGTTGCAGATGTTGGAGTGCCGTTGCCTCCTGATTCTGACAAATCAAAACGCTTTCAAGATCTTGTGAATGTTATTTTTGACACACCAAATCCTCTAGAAGAACTTGCGAATGTTGCTGTTGTTTCCCTTATATTTGCTCTTTTTTTATCAGCCTTTAATACATATATATGCTTAGTTTCATCAGTTGTTCCTTTTTGTTTGTGTCTGATGGTATGCACTTTATTTATTTTTGTGTCTGCAATGTTAATTGTGTTTTAGTTTTTTATGTGCGTGGTTATGTTATTGGTTTATGAAGTTAATGGCAGCCATGGTGTTCCAGAGGACATTGCTGATGTTGTTAAAGATATTAATGATGAGATGTATTCACGTAACGTTGATGATGGTGATGGCAACTTGCACTTGTCTGTTACTCAGTCTCAAAGTGTTGATGGCACTAAGCCTATTACCCAAGCTGAGGATGTTCCTATGCAGTTACAGCTCGAGGATGAAAGGATAAGAAAGAAGAAGTATGAATTCCAGAAGAGGAAGGAATTGGAACAGCGTCAAAAGGCTGCTTGTGTGCCGGAAAGTGATGTTGATGTTGCTCAAGCTCCTAAATGTGTAGGCGATGAAGGTGGTGACGCGGGTTTTTCAACTGTTCATGCCGGATCTCATGGAAGTGACATGCCTGTGAAGACAAACTTGATGCAAACTCGGTTGACGCCCAAGTGTTTGATCGTGATGGAGTTAAGGAGAAGAAAGCTGTTTTGAAGAGGAAGATGTCAGATCGAAATCCTGACGGCACACATGTAACGCCCCGGATCCGATGCGCCAGGTGTCCGCCAGTTATTCGCCATCGTTGCCATGTCATTTGCTTGCGTGTTGCACTTTGCCATGTCATCATATGCATTTCATATCATGTCATCATGTGCATCGCATTGGCATACATGTTCGTCTCATGCATCCGAGCATTTTCCCCGTTGTCTGTTTTGCAATCCGGCACTCCTATGTCCTCCGGCGTTCCCCTTTTGCCTCTTCTCTTGTGCGGGTGTTAAACTTTCTCAGAATGGCCCGAGGTTTGCCAAGCCGCCTTGGTATAGCACCGGTAGACCGCCTGTCAAGTTTCGTGCCATTTGGAGGTCGTTTGGTACTCCAACGGTTAACCGGTTAACCGCAAAGCCCTCTTTTGTTGCAGCCCAACACCCCTTCCAAAGTGTCCCAAAGCCCAGCAAACTCACCTCCATGCTCTCGGTCGTTCGATCACGATCGTGTGGGCGAAAACCGCACCTCATTTGGACTCTCCCAGCTCCCTCTATGCCTATTTATACACCTCCGCCTCCAAATTTTCGGGTCTAACCCTAGCCTTCTTCCTTCTCCCGCCGACGGACACGTCCACCCGCCCCACCGGACATGTCCACAGCCGCGCTCGTCCACTCACGCGCCGCCACCTGTCCCCGCCGCCGTCCCGCCGCCCAGGCCGTCGGGGTCGGATCCGACCCATGGGCGAGTCGGCCCGCCCGAGCCCGCCAAGCCGCCGCCCGCTCACAGCTGCGCTTACGCCGCCCGCTTCTTTCGGCCGCCGCCAGCACCGACCTCGGCAGGCGTGCCCGCCGCCACACCCGCGGCGCTTCGCCGCCCGCCGCTTCGTCGCTCGCCTTTCTCTCTGGCGCCAGATCGCCGCCCCAGCGCCAGCTCCTGAACGCCGCCCCTGCTCTCCTCCGCCCATTGGCCTCCTCCTGCGCCCGCGCCATCCGGCCGCCGCCGCCTCTCCCACTGCCGCGCGCCAGCATTGCCAAGGCACGCCCAGCGCCTCGGCGCCGTTCTCCGCCGCCTCCGCGCCCTCGACCCGCGAGCACCGGAGCTCGCCGGATCCGGCCACCGGAGCTCGCCGGAGCTCCTCCCTCGCTGTATCTGGAAAAGTGGACCAGATCCACCGGGAGTCCAACCAAACGCCAGCCCCGTCCCCGGATCCCTCCGTCCCGGGATCTTCCCGTCCATTTTTCGCGAGGTGATAATTGCCTAAGTCCCCAGTTTTTGTAATTTTCATGCCATGTTCATGCCATCACATCTCTGCATCCGTAGCTCCGTTTTGCGCGTGTAATATGTCAAATTGTTCACCTCGACGAGTAGATCATTTCATTCCATTGCATCATTTTCATTTGAGCTCATCTTGGTGCCCAAAATGCTGTTGGAAGAGTGCATGTTGATGTTAATCTGCTGAAACTGTTATAACTTGCTGTTTTATCATTTTTGCCATGATTTATGTGTGCATCCTATGGGGTTGATGTCTACATGAATGTTGAACTATGCCATGCCATCTTTCCAGAGGTGTTATCCATGTATTTTTGTGAGTTGTGTGCTGAGTGTATCAAGCTTGCTAAGTAGGGTAGTTCTTTGTTCTTTGTTTTCTGACAGATTCTGTAATATTTTGTTGCTATGTTAACATGCCTCTACTAATCATTCTATGCGTAATCTGGAGATGCTCTATAAACATGTTTTGATCTACATGTCATGCTCTATCCATTCATGCCCTTGGTTGCAATTATAGCCTGCTGGAACATGTTCATATCTTGCTCCAAAGTTGCTTGAAAATGTTGTTTGTCAGCCTGTTAACATTAAGTTCACTTGTTCCCATGTGTTTTCCTAGTGATCCATGTACCCTATGACCTTGCTCTTGCCATGCTTAGCTTCATAAACATGCCTTCTTACTGTTGGTTGCCTTTCCATGCCATGTATTGCTCTGTGGTGAGTGGTTCAAGCTCACGAACATGCCTACTTATCGTTGTTCTGCCATGTTTGAATCCGTAATATAACTTGCCATGTTTACATGGGTGCCATCATATTTTCCGTGCCCTTTTGGCTCATGGTCAGTAAGGGACTTTTGATCTATGCAATTAGTAGATTCATGCCATGCCTTTGTTTGCCATGATAAGTTCCTGTAACATGTTGTTTGCTTGCTCTAAACATTGCAACTTGATGTTATTTCCTGATAAGTCTGAAACTGTTATTATTTGCAATATCTCCATGTGTTTTTGAGCATGTTCTAGTCTTTTCTGGAGATAGCTCAGTGTTCATGTTTTGTTATGCTTTACGTGTACTTCATGCCCAAGCCTTTTGTTATTATGTTGGGGTGCTGTAGCATGTTGTTTTGATGCTTGTAAGATGCCTAGTTGCTGTTTTGGACAGATTGTTGCTATGACTTGTATAGTGTGCATGTGTTGAACCGTTGCTCCGTTTTGAGTGTGCTCTATATGAAACTTGCTTGTTTTTGCATGTAGCTTCATATTACCATGTTGCATCCTTGTTTTGGTGTGTTTGCTTGATGTTTGAGTACATTTTGCATCAATGCCATGCTTAACTTGTTTTGCTCATATCTTCTAGGCCGTAGCTCCGAATCTAATGAACTTTATATGTAACTTGACTAGAATTTCGTGTAGATCATCTTGGTGCATCTGAACTTGCTGTTTAACAACTTGAACATAAGGTTTATTCAGTTCTGGACCAATTTCGAAATATACATATGAGGACTTACCGGAATTGTTATATGTTGTTTCCGGCCTCATTTAAACTTGCCTTGATGTGTTGTTCTTGTTTGCATCATCTCTTGCCATGAGTAGCTTCATGTAGCTTGGTCATGCATCATGCTTGTTGTGCATCATGCCTTGTTCATGTGTGGTGTGTTTACCATGTTGTGTGCTTCTTCTTGTTAGTTCCTGTTTCGTTGCGATCGTGAGGATTCGTTCGTCTTCGTCCGTTTGTCTTCTTCATGGACTCGTTCTTCTTCCTAGCGGGATTTCAGGCAAGATGACCGCTACCCTGGATCTCACTACTATCATTGCTATGCTAGTTGCTTCGTTCTATCGCTATGCTGCGCTGCCTATCACCTGTTTGTCAAGCCATCCCATATTGCCATGAACCTCTAACCTTTGACACCATTCCTAGCAAACCATTGCTTGGCTATGTTACCGCTTTTGCTCAGCCCCTCTTATAGCGTTGCTAGTTGCAGGTGAAGTTGAAGATTTCTCCATGGTGGACAGGGTTTCGTTGGGATATCACAATATCTCTTATATTATTAATGCATCTATATATTTGGTAAAGGGTGGAAGGCTCGGCCTTATGCCTGGTGTTTTGTTCCACTCTTGCCGCCCTAGTTTCGCATCATACCGGTGTTATGTTCCCGGTTTTGCGTCCTTACGCGGTCGGGTGATTTATGGGACCCCCGACAGTTCGCTTTGAATAAAACTTGTCCAAAGAAGGCCCAACATTGACTTTTACCATTTGCCTCACCACCACCTACTTTTCCTCGGAGTAATTAACCCAAGGGTCATCTTTATTCAGCCCCCCCGGGCCAATGCTTGTCTAAGTGTTGGTCCAAACTAGAGCCCTTTGCAGCGCCCCCTCAGGGAAACTTGAGGTCTGGTTTTAGTTGTACGGATTGCTCATCCGGTCGTGGCCTGAGACGAGATACGCGCGGCTACTATCAGGATGTCGGCACGCCGGGAGGTCTTGCTGGTCTTGTTTTACCATTGTCGAAATGTCTTGATGTACCGGGATACCGAGTCTGATCGGAGTGTCTCGGGTGAAGGTCTATTCCTTCGATGATCGCGAGAGCTTGTCATGGGCTAAGTTGGGACACCCCTGCAGGGTATAAACTTTCGAGAGCCGTGCCCGCGGTTATGTGGCAGATGGGAATTTGTTAATGTCCGGTTGTAGATAACTTGACACAAGATCCGAATTAAAATACATCAACCGCGTGTGTAGCCGTGATGGTCTCTTCTCGGCGGAGTCCGGGAAGTGAACACGGTTTCTGTGTTATGACTGACGTAAGTAGGTGTTCAGGATCACCTCTTGATCATTACTAGTTGACGACCGTTCCGCTTGCTCTCTTCTCGCTCTTATTTGCGTTGGTTAGCCACCATACTTGCTTAGTCGCTGCTGCAACCTCACCACTTTACCCCTTCCCTTTCCCATTAAGCTTTGCTAGTCTTGATACCCATGGTAATGGGATTGCTGAGTCCTCGTGGCTCACCAGATACTTCCAAAACCAGTTTGCGGTGCCTATGTTACCGAAAGGTGGCGCAACCAAGCTCAAGGAGGAGCTCGATGAAGATCTTGTCCTTTGTGTTGTTTCCTTCTAGTTGATCAGTAGTGGAGCCCAGTTGGGGTCGATCGGGGACCTTTGTCGCATTTGGGGTTCTTCTTTTATTTTGGTTCCGTAGTCGGACCTTGATTGTATCTGGATGATGTAATGCTTTATTCATGTATTTGTGTGAAGTGGTGATTGTAAGCCAACTATGTATCTCTTTCCCTTATGTATTACATGGGTTGTGTGAAGATTGCCTCACTTGCGACATTGCTTTCAATGCGGTTATGCCTCTAAGTCGTGCTTCAAGTCAAGTTTTGTTGATCATACCTTTTTCCTCATTTCAATGCTTTCTCATACCGATGCACCTCTTAATCATTCTACTTCTCGCTATTTGTTATTCTAGAGTGCTCAAGATATCTCAAAGATTCGTGTTTCCATTCTTAATTCATTCAAGCTCTTTCGAGATTGGTATCTCATTCAAGTCATTTAATTCAACCGGTGCAACATCTCTTTTAAATCTTTTCAACGATATTTCTTTTGAGTGGGCCCTAACCCACAGGTCTTTTTCCAGGATCTTACCTGACTCTTCTAATTATTCTGGAGCCATTCTCAAATTCTTTTCAGAGTTTGACGTAAGAATGAATTTTCATCAGTCACATGCCTTCTCCAAGATCTTTCAAATTATTTTTCATTGTTGGCTCAACAACCTTGTTTTTTTCATTCTCCCGGAGTATCTCATACAATTCATGGTGGTTCTCATCTTCATTCTCAACATGTGAATACCGAAGAAGAGTTTCTCTTAAATCTTGCTCTATTCTCTTCAAGATTCATGGTGCTAGCTTGTTGCAATCCTCTCATAATTGTTTTCGATTGTGAGAATCTTTTTCACCCATCAGGAGATATTCAAGAGTCTTCTCAGTTCGTCATCCGGAGTCCATCAATTCAGGTTTATTCATTCTCAGCTGTCAGTTATCATTCTCCTATCTTGCCGGTGCATCAATCGAATATCCTCTAATCAGTTCTTGATCTCTTTGTTCTCATGTATCTAGTTTGTCTCAAGCACCTTCGTTCATTTGCTAATTCTTACGGTGATGCACCCTACTTGATCATTTTCAATTCTTACGGTGGTTCTTTCAAGATCTCTCTTCCTTGTTCATCATATCAATTCATTTGTTGTTCCAATCCTACCGGTGGTTCGTTGAAGACCTTCTCAAGTTTTGATATATCTCTTTTAATCCTTTCTACGAGAATAAGTAGTATGCCAAATCCGTTGATTGTCATCAATTTAATTGGTGAAGGATACGCATATCGTAATTCTTATTATTGTTTCATCCAAGTGATTAATTGTTTCCTTTGGAGTTTGTTCTTCAGGAATAAATTCTCGGTTCTAAGATCATTTTTTTCTTTTCGGAGTTCCAAGCTCTCTCAATTATCTCGTCGCGAAGCTCCTTCTAAATCATCGCAAGGCTTCACCTTGTGTTTTCAAGTTCTCTTTCTTTTTATCATCCTTTTATTACCGGAGTTCTTCATGGAGGCTCTACATGACGGTTCGTCAAGGATTCCTTTCATTCTCGATTTGTTCTTCAAGTTTTCTCTTGAAGTTATGATCCGCCAAGCTATACTCAAAATTAAACAGGGTGCCCAACACTTGTTTTATTTTGAGAAGCTCAAGTATTCTCCGTCTTGTATTCCAAAGTGCAATTCTTTCTACCTTATCTTTTGAGGTGGTGTTATGTCACTCTTGACAATTTCCATTCATGTTTCATGATTCATATTGTTGTCAAGAATGAGGTATTTTAAATCCATCAGTCTCTTCATTGGAGTTATCTTGGGTTATATTTCACCTAAAGCCTTTCCTTAAGGGTTGTTGCTATTTGTGGTGCTTATCTATGATCCAATTTTCTTCTTCTCATCTTGGTCGAAGAAGTTTCTCTTATCTTCATTGATCTCAACCAATCAATTGTTTCCATTAGTGGCCGGTTGTCACCTCATCATTTTGAGATGTGTTCCATAAGCCCACAACAAGCTTGTTCTTTTCGTTGTTGGTTTTCTAACAACTCCATTCTAACCTTCTTGGAAGGGTGCTTTCCAAGATCATCTGTGGCAGAAGTTGGCCTTTTCTTCTCCGTTCTTTTATTCCAATGATCTATCTTCTTTTCGTTCTTTCGGAGGCATGGTGATGTTGCTCTCTTCACTAATCATCTCGAATTGTGAGGATCATGTTCTTTTCTTGATTATCCATTTAACCGGAGTGTTGTGTCATCTCTTCCATATCTTTCCATCTCATCAAGTTTTCTTCTCTTTTCTACCGGAGTGATGTCCAAATTCAGCCATTCTTGATCCTTGGCTATCTCATTATACCGATGTGGTCATATTCTTTTCGTTCGTGAAGATCTTATTTCCATGTCTTTCAACCTTCAAGTTCTCGTAATACTCCTTGTTCATCTTTTCTAACGGGTTGTTTGCAATCTCGTTCATCTCTATTGTACTCTTTCTTTTAAATTGCTCAACCTCTCAAGCTTCATGGTTTTCACTCGGTCGTCAAAGAAGCAACTTAGTTTTACCTCTTCTCTTCCTCTTCCGTTTTCCCTCCGGTGCCATCCTAGATCTCGGGACGAGATCCTCTCGTAGTGGTGGAGTGTTGTAACGCCCCGGATCCGATGCGCCAGGTGTCCGCCAGTTATTCGCCATCGTTGCCATGTCATTTGCTTGCGTGTTGCACTTTGCCATGTCATCATATGCATTTCATATCATGTCATCATGTGCATCGCATTGGCATACATGTTCGTCTCATGCATCCGAGCATTTTCCCCGTTGTCCATTTTGCAATCCGGCACTCCTATGTCCTCCGGCGTTCCCCTTTTGCCTCTTCTCTTGTGCGGGTGTTAAACTTTCTCGGAATGGCCCGAGGGTTGCCAAGCGGCCTTGGTATAGCACCGGTAGACCGCCTGTCAAGTTTCGTGCCATTTGGAGGTCGTTTGGTACTCCAACGGTTAACCGGGTAACCGCAAAGCCCTCTTTTGTTGCAGACCAACACCCCTTCCAAAGTGGCCCAAAGCCCAGCAAACTCACCTCCATGCTCTCGGTCGTTCGATCATGATCGTGTGGGCGAAAACCGCACCTCATTTGGACTCTCCTAGCTTCCTCTATGCCTATTTATACACCTCCCCCTCCGAATTTTCGGGTCTAACCCTAGCCTTCTTCCTTCTCCCGCCGACGGACACGTCCACCCGCCCCACCGGACATGTCCGCCGCCGCGCCCGCCCACTCGCGCGCCGCCACTGTCCTCGCCGCCGTCCCGCCCGCCAGCCTGCTGGGGCGGATCCGACCCATCAGGGCGAGTCGGCCCGCCGAGCCTGAAGCCCGCCGCTTCCCAGCTGCTCATTGGCGCCCATACTGCTCGGCCCGCCGCCACAGACCGACCTCCGGCGGCGTGCCCGCCTCCTCCGCCGCCGCACCCACCGGCGCTTCGCCGCCCGCCGCTCGTCGCCCGCCGCGCCTCTCTCTGGCAGATCGCGCATCGCCGCCGCCGCGCCAGCTCCCGGCCCGCCCTCTGCTCCTCCTCCGCCCGGCCTCCTCCTGCGCCTCGCCGTCGCGCCGCCCGCTTCGCCCTCTGCCATGCGCGCGCCAGCCGCCCGCCCAGCCAGCCCGCCAGCGCCTCCGCTGCCGGCGCCGTTCTCCGCCGCCTCGCGCCCCGCCGACCATGAAAGCACCGGAGCTCGCGGATCCGCCACCGAGCTCGCCGGAGCTCCTACCTCGCCGGATCTGGAAAAGTGGACCAGATCCACCGGGAGTCCAACCAAACGCCAGCCCCGTCCCCGGATCCCTCCGTCCCGGGATCTTCCCGTCCATTTTTCGCGAGGTGATAATTGCCTAAGTACCCAATTTTTTGTAATTTTCATGCCATGTTCATGCCATCATATCTCTGCATCCGTAGCTCCGTTTTGCGCGTGTAATATGTCAAATTGTTCGTCTCGACGAGTAGATCATTTCATTCCATTGCATCATTTTAATTTAAGCTCATCTTGGTGCCCAAAATGCTGTTGGAAGAGTGCATGTTGATGTTAATCTGCTGAAACTGTTATAACTTGCTGTTTTATCATTTTTGCCATGATTTATGTGTGCATCCTATGGGGTTGATGTCTACATGAATGTTGAACTATGCCATGCCATCTTTCCAGAGGTGTTAACCATGTATTTTTGTGAGTTGTGTGCTGAGTGTATCAAGCTTGCTAAGTAGGGTAGTTGCTGTGCTGTTTTCCTGACAGATTCTGTAATATTTTGTTGCTATGTTAACATGCCTCTACTAATCATTCTATGCATAATCTGGAGATGCTCTATAAACATGTTTTGATCTACATGTCATGCTCTATCCATTCATGCCCTTGGTTGCAATTATAGCCTGCTGGAACATGTTCATATCTTGCTCCAAAGTTGCTTGAAAATGTTGTTTGTCAGCCTGTTAACATTAAGTTCACTTGTTCCCATGTGTTTTCCTAGTGATCCATGTACCCTATGACCTTGATCTTGCCATGCTTAGCTTCATAAACATGCCTTCTTACTGTTGGTTGCCTTTCCATGCCATGTATTGCTCTGTGGTGAGTGGTTCAAGCTCACGAACATGCCTACTTATCGTTGTTCCTGCCATGTTTGAATCTGTAATATAACTTGCCATGTTTACATGGGTGCCATCATATTTTCCGTGCCCTTTTGGCTCATGGTCAGTAAGGGACTTTTGATCTATGCAATTAGTAGATTCATGCCATGCCTTTGTTTGCCATGATAAGTTCCTGTAACATGTTGTTTGCTTGCTCTAAACATTGCAACTTGATGTTATTTCCTGATAAGTCTGAAACTGTTATTATTTGCAATATCTCCATGTGTTTTTGAGCATGTTCTAGTCTTTTCTGGAGATAGCTCAGTGTTCATGTTTTGTTATGCTTTACGTGTACTTCATGCCCATGCCTTTTGTTATTATGTTGGGGTGCTGTAGCATGTTGTTTTGATGCTTGTAAGATGCCTAGTTGCTGTTTTGGACAGATTGTTGCTATGACTTGTATAGTGTGCATGTGTTGAACCGTTGCTCCGTTTTGAGTGTGCTCTATATGAAACTTGCTTGTTTTTGCATGTAGCTTCATATTACCATGTTGCAACCTTGTTTTGGTGTGTTTGCTTGATGTTTGACTACATTTTGCATCAATGCCATGCTTAACTTGTTTTGCTCATATCTTCTAGGCCGTAGCTCCGAATCTAATGAACTTTATATGTAACTTGACTAGAATTTCGTGTAGATCATCTTGGTGCATCTGAACTTGCTGTTTAACAACTTGAACATAAGGTTTATTCAGTTCTGGACCAATTTCGAAATATGCATATGAGGACTTACCGGAATTGTTATATGTTGTTTCCGGCCTCATTTAAACTTGCCTTGATGTGTTGTTCTTGTTTGCATCATCTCTTGCCATGAGTAGCTTCATGTAGCTTGGTCATGCATCATGCTTGTTGTGCATCATGCCTTGTTCATGTGTGGTGTGTTTACCATGTTGTGTGCTTCTTCTTGTTAGTTCTTGTTTCATTGCGATCGTGAGGATTCGTTCGTCTTCGTCTGTTTGTCTTCTTCATGGACTCGTTCTTCTTCCTAGCGGGATTTCAGGCAAGATGACCGCTACCCTGGATCTCACTACTATCATTGCTATGCTAGTTGCTTCGTTCTATCGCTATGCTTTGCTGCCTATCACCTGTTTGTCAAGCCATCCCATATTGCCATGAACCTCTAACCTTTGACACCATTCCTAGCAAACCATTGCTTGGCTATGTTACCCCTTTTGCTCAGCCCCTCTTATAGCATTGCTAGTTGCAGGTGAAGTTGAAGATTTCTCCATGGTGGACAGGGTTTCGTTGGGATATCACAATATCTCTTATATTATTAATGCATCTATATATTTGGTAAAGGGTGGAAGGCTCGGCCTTATGCCTGGTGTTTTGTTCCACTCTTGCCGCCCTAGTTTCCATCATACCGGTGTTATGTTCCCGGATTTTGCGTCCCTTACGTGGTCGGGTGATTTATGGGACCCCCCTGACAGTTCGCTTTGAATAAAACTTGTCCAGCAAGGCCCAACATTGACTTTTGCCATTTGCCTCACCACCACCTACTTTTCCCTTGGGAGTAATTAACCCAAGGGTCATCTTTATTCAGCCCCCCCGGGCCAATGCTTGTCTAATTGTTGGTCCAAACTAGAGCCCTTTGCAGCGCCCCCTCAGGGAAACTTGAGGTCTGGTTTTAGTTGTACGGATTGCTCATCTGGTCGTGGCCTGAGACGAGATACGCTCGGCTACTATCGGGATGTCGGCACGCCGGAGGTCTTGCTGGTCTTGTTTTACCATTGTCGAAATGTCTTGATGTACCGGGATACCGAGTCCGATCGGAGTGTCTCGGTGAAGGTCTATTCCTTCGATGATCGCGAGAGCTTGTCATGGGCTAAGTTGGGACACCCTGCAGGTATAAACTTTCGAGAGCCGTTCCGCGGTTATGTGGCGATGGGAATTTGTTAATGTCCGGTTGTAGATAACTTGACACCAGATCCGAATTAAAATACATCAATCGCGTGTGTAGCCGTGATGGTCTCTTCTCGGGAGTCCGGAAGTGAACACGGTTTCGTGTTATGATCGACGTAAGTAGGTGTTCGTGATCACCTCTTGATCATTGCTAGTTGACGACCGCTCCGCTTGCTCTCTTCTCGCTCTTATTTTCTTTGGTTAGCCACCATACTTGCTTAGTCGCTGCAACCTCACCACTTTACCCCTTCCTTTCCCATTAAGCTTTGCTAGTCTTGATACCCATGGTAATGGGATTGTTGAGTCCTCGTGGCTCACGGATACTTCAAAACCAGTTTGCGGTGCCTATGTTATCGAAGCGGTGACGAACCAAGCTCAAGGAGGAGCTCGATGAAGATCTTGTCCTTTGTGTTGTTTCGTTCTAGTTGATCAGTAGTGGAGCCCAGTTGGGGTCGATCGGGGACCTTTGTCGCATTTGGGGTCCTTCTTTTATTTTGGTTCCGTAGTCGGACCTTGATTGTATCTAGATGATGTAATGCTTTATTCATGTATTTGTGTGAAGTGGTGATTGTAAGCCAACTATGTATCTCTTTCCCTTATGTATTACATGGGTTGTGTGAAGATTACCTCACTTGCGACATTGCTTTCAATGCGGTTATGCCTCTAAGTCGTGCTTCAAGTCAAGTTTTGTTGATCATACCTTTTTCCTCATTTCAATGCTTTCTCATACCGATGCACCTCTTAATCATTCTACTTCTCGCTATTTGTTATTCCAGAGTGCTCAAGACATCTCAAAGATTCGTATTTCCATTCTTAATTCATTCAAGCTCTTTCGAGATTGGTATCTCATTCAAGTCATTTAATTCAACCGGTGCAACATCTCTTTTAAATCTTTTCAACGATATTTCTTTTGAGTGGGCCCTAACCCACAGGTCTTTTTCCAGGATCTTACCTGACTCTTCTAATTATTCTGGAGCCATTCTCAAATTCTTTTCAGAGTTTGACGTAAGAATGATCTTGTCCTTTGTGTTGTTTCGTTCTAGTTGATCAGTAGTGGAGCCCAGTTGGGGTCGATCGGGGATCTTTGTCGCATTTGGGGTTCTTCTTTTATTTTGGTTCCGTAGTCGGACCTTGATTGTATCTGGATGATGTAATGCTTTATTCATGTATTTGTGTGAAGTGGCGATTGTAAGCCAACTATGTATCTCTTTCCCTTATGTATTACGTGGGTTGTGTGAAGATTACCTCACTTGCGACATTGCTTTCAATGCGGTTATGCCTCTAAGTCGTGCTTCGACACGTGGGAGATATAGCCACATCGAGGGCGTTACAACACAGAGGCGTAGCCCACGTTTGAAAGCTGGTCCCCAACCTGGAAGTAGCAAAGCTGATGCGGATAGTGTTGCTGTGAAAATCTGTCCAAGCAAACTTGGTGGCTCCGCTGTTCGTCGTAGTCCACGAGGTTTGAAAAATAAAAAGCCTTCTTCGTCTCCTCTTCAAGAGCGGTCTTTGTTGAAAGAAAACAAGAAGCGTAAAGTTCATCCTGCAAAGGTGAACAAAGGTGTGAAGAAGCGTGCTCGTGTTGAAGCTGAAGATGTTGCATCTGAAGAAGATGATATTGAAGTTGATTCAGAAGATGAATTTGAAGTGGTATGTGTTTTTTACTGCATGTGACTTGCTAGTTGTACTTGCAATGATTTAATTGTGTTTGGGCTGGTATGCTGGCCAGGTGAGGCTTCATTGTTTGCATCTATTTGATTGTGGTACTGATGTTGTTTTAATAGTTGAACTTGTGCAAACTTTCTTTGTTTTACTTGCCTTCATATGCTTGTTTTGTTTCCTATATTCATTGTTTGAAGTGGTATGTGTTTTGTACTGCATGTGATTTACTAATTGTAATTGTAATGATTTAATTTGTGTTTGGGCTGGTATGCTGGCCAGGTGAGGCTGGTCATTGTTTTCATCAACCGAGGGTGGTACTGATGTTGTTTTAATAGTTGAACTTGTGTAATCTTTTTTTTACTTACATTCATATGCTTGTTTTGTTTTCTATATTCATTGTTTGCAGTCGTATGTGTTTTGTACTGCATGTGACTTACTAGTTTTACTTGCAATGATTTAATTGTGTTTGGGCTGGTATTGCGGCCAGGTGAGGCTGATCATTGTTTGCATCAATTGAGGGGTGGTAGTGATGTTGTTTTAATAGTTGAACTTGTGCAATCTTTTTTTTTCGTTTTACTTGCATTCATTTGCTTGTTTTGTTTTCTATATTCATTTCTTTAAGGTGCGGCTTTTTTGTTTTCATTTATAGCCTGTTAGCGTTATGAGTCCGGTCAAGCCGGAGGGAGGCAATGCTGGAAAAGTTGCCTTGGATGAAGGTGACCAACGGGAATTGAACTTAACTGTGCGATGTTCGTTGAGAGAGGTTGAAGATTGTGCTAAATTGCTCGAGAGTCGGCATGTGGCTAGGGTTCATGCATCTGGTTTTGGTTCTATTTTCAAGTGGAGGGTGAAGTCTAACATTTCCCGCCCTCTGATGGGAGTTTTGTACCTAAGGATAGATTGTGATACAATGACTCTTGACATGGGTGAGGCTAATAAGAAGCTTCGCATCACTAGCGATGGTATACAGCAATTGTTTGGTTTCCCTCGTGGTGGTCATTCTGCGCCAAGGCCGTCAGAGGACGGATATGACAACGCTCTGATGAAGTTAAGATTGGAGCTTGACATTAGCAGGGACAAAGATATCAAGACAAAGGATTTGAGGAATAAGCTCAAGGTGCTCGTCAAGGATCCTAGCAAAGATGGCCTTGCTCTGAAAGTGTTCTTCATGATTGTGTTTATGAAGGTTGTGTTGCCTGGTTCTGCCCCACGTGTTTCCAGAGAGGCAGCAATGTTTGAGGGTCTCGTCTTTGAGGACATGGCTAATATGGATTATTGCCAGTTGATGGTTGATGAGCTTAGAAGGGCTGTTGCCAAGTACCAAAATGGTGATACCATGGGGAAGGCAATCACAGGCTGTGCCATAGGGCCTGTACTAATGTACCTTGACTGCCTTATCCGTGGCAAGACTGCGGAGCCTGACATGCGAGTCCCCCGCATATGTTTCATGGATCCTGCCAAGCTTTCTGATCTGGTTGATGCAGATTTGATAAAAAAAGGCAATGCAGATCCAAAGACTTGGGTGTTTGGGAAGCTTCCGGTGAGTTTTGTTTGGTTTGTGTCTTGCAGACTTTTTTTTTAATTTAGGTATAGCTATTTTTTGCTGTAGTGGACATGTGTACTCTAGAGTTGTCCGTTTATATTTTGTATGGTTTAGGTATGGTTTTTTAGTACTGTTGTTTCTTGTGTGGTTGAACTGAATAACTTTGTTCAACTGGCCTGTTGGTAAATACTAACAAATTGGCAATGACAGCTAAAGTTTATTAGTGGTGTTGATTTTAAATCTGTTAATATCATGATTTATTTTTCCCTATGTGTTGCATTGTTTGATTAACTATTTTTCCCTTTTGTTTGTAGTGGAAAACTCAAGAGAAGGTTGTTTTTTTCCGAGTGTATAAACGGCCAGTCCTGGAGATGTCGTCGTCTCAGGTTCCGAAGTTTTCATCTCTGCCCGATGAGTTGAGGGATGGCCGTGGTGTTGAGGGTGCTGGTTATGCTCCCCTAGCCCTAGTAATGCTAGTGCTTCACAGAGGTAGGGTTTTGGTATTGATGTTGCTATTTCAGCGTTGGAGTCCGCTGAGCATATCTTAAGTAATGTGTGTTCTGAGCTGCAAAAGGTCCCAACGACAGTTGAGCGTTTGAGCTGTATCAATGGTATCCTTCCTGAAGGTCATCAATTGAACACTGAGGAAGCTGTTGACTACATTGAGATGGAGAGAATTTTAATCGGTGATATGCGTGACGGTGCCGCTAATCTAGTTCAGAGCTCGGTTCGTCTGTTGAACAACATGAAGCGTTTCAGAACTACGCAAAACTCTCGCGGCAAGCCATATGAAGAAAGTGCAAATGTTGTTATCAAGCAGTTTGAGCAGGATGAGGCTGCTGCCACCCACAGCAGGGCTGGTGATGGTACTGAGGCTAATGTTTTTGATCACGAAATGAATGATGTTGGCTTTGAGCGTCCTGATGTTGATGTGAGTTAGTCCTTGGTGTTTGCAATTTTTACTTTGTTATCCTTCTGTCAGTGTTGTTGTTGAACTTCCTCGTCTTCATCTATTTATTAGTAATTTTCTTTCATGCAGATTGATCAGGATGAGGCTGCTGGCACCGACAACAGGGTTGATGATCGTACTGAGGCTAATGTTTCTGATCAGCATATGAACAATGTTGGCTTGCAGCACCCTGTTGTTGATGTGAGCCAGTCCTCGCTGTTTGTATGTTTTTACTATGTTGTTCTGCTGTCAATATTGTAGTTGAACTTCCTAATCTACATCTGTTTATTAATTTTTCTTTTCATGCAGGAGACCAGTCATAATGTTGAGGCTGATGTTAACCGTGGAGTTAATGATCCATCCACTAATAAGTGCAAGGTTATTTTTATTTTCATTGTGTTTATTCATATTTTCTTGAATTTTCATGCGCACCAATGTGTCTTGCTTGTTCATTTTTCTATCCCACACCGTTTAGAGTTTGCAAGGGGGTAGCTACCTTTTTTGTTACTGTTGTTTTAATTCCTTGTGTTTATTGTTGCTCATAATAGCATTTTTTTGCCTCATTACATTTTGAATCAGGGTGCTATTGTTGGTGATGAGCCTTGTTTGCCTGTTGGTGATGTTGCTTTGAATGTTAGCAGCAGCAAGTTCGATGATGTTGCAGCGAATGCTTCGAAGGTTTTTTTCTGTGCACCTCTTTGGTAGCTTATTTTTTATTGTTTGTTTTGTTCATATTATTCACTTTTTCTGAATTTTTATTTTCATCAGATTACTGATGTTGAACGTGGGGTTGTCCTTAGTGGTGGAGATGATGCTCGTGATGTTCCATTGAGTAGTGGGCGCAATGTTGGTACCAAAGTTGCTGATGAGGATGCTGGTGCTGCCAGCATACTTGATTCCAAATCGCCTGGTGTTGGTATTGCTGGGAATGAAAATGTTTCTGGTTGTGAAGATTTGCCGCCGGAGCATTTCCCGCCTGGAGGTCTTGATTACGGTGATGCATTGCAAGATGCTTCTAGCATGGAGGAGGTGCCATCCGAGGATGATGATTTACTTCTGTCAATTTCTTCTGACCCCTTGATGCAGGAGGTGCTCTTGTCGTCCCAGGATTTTCTTTCTACAGACCCTGAAAGCGCAGCAATATTGGTGTCCTCTCAAGATGTCCCATCGTCAAACCCTGACACTGGAGGCATAATGGTCTCATCACAGGAACTACCGTCGTCGTCAAACCCTGATAGTCCAGGTAAGCACTTGTAAATGGGGCGTACTTCTCAATTTTGGCATTTTGGACATGTTCTCTTGTAGTTGTTGAACTTATTATTTTTCATCATTTTTCTGCAAGCAGAAAGTGATAATGTTGTTAAGGTTGATACGTTTTTCTTCTCTGTTACGAGGTTGCGCACGAACCATACTAAATGGTTAGTTTGGGATTTTGCCCGTACCATTTTTGTCTCTTTTTTTTCTCTCGTATGATTATTATTGTTGTTGTTGTAGTTTTAATTCATGTAATTTTTTGTGTTTTTCTAGTCACAAGTCGATGTTTCAAAATAAAGAATGTGATGCCAGTGTTGGTTCTATTGCTAAAGAGTTTGGCCCCACTGGCATGCTCACTCAGACAGTGCTGATGTTGTTTTATATTCTCTATGTCAGAAGTACCGAGACACTGACAAGTTGATAGTTCCCAGATGGGTGACGGTTAGTATTTTGCTTTTTTGTAAATAGGATGATAACTTGTTTTGCCAATTTTCTAACTGTTTTTGTTCTTTTTGTACAACATACCAAGATCCGTGATGGAAATATTGATTCCAATGTGTTAAATTGGTTCACGAGATCAGGTGCTGATGGTTTCGACCAAGTAGGTGAACTTGGACTTTTTGTACTCATTAACTAGAACTGTCATGTTTTCTTTGCAGTTTAGGGAGGTGTGGGAATGAACTTGATTAGCCTGCTTTTACACCTGTAATTATGAATGATCCGTGCTTTTTATTAAAGCTGCACTTATTGTTGCAAGGAAACTGAACTGATATGACTGTTCCTCAATTTTGGGCGGTGGATATAATTTCTTTATGATTATGTGATTTTTTGTTTGTACTTCTAAATTTCAATTTCCCTCTTTTATTGTATTGTTTGGAGGCTGAATTTTTTGTTTCACTATGATTTGGTAAATTCATTTTTCCTCTGCGAATTTTTTTCAGCTTCTTTTCCCTACATTTGATCCGCCGTCATTTGTGGCTACCATGAAGCCTAGCGAAGAATCTGGGCATTGGTGCTTGGTTGTTCTGAATTTGAGGTTCCGTCGTTTCAAGTGTCTTGATTCACTCTGTGATGAAACCTGGGGTGATGCAGTTAGATTCTTAAGGAATATGACAGATAATATAAAGAAGCTTTGGAGGGAGTCCAGTGTAGACAGGGCCAAACCGTTCTCACCGGTGCATATTGATGGTTTCTCTTGCGAGTTTGTGCGGGTGCCTCAGCAGGAAAACACATGAGTATCCGTTTTTTAATGATTTTTGCTGGTTATTTTTATTGCTGGGTGGATGTTGTTCCTGTATTTTTTGGATTTTGTGTTGTACCATTTTTTTGTTTTTTCCTTTGTTTACAGGCATGATTGTGGACTCTTTATGCTACAAAACTACAAGACCTATTATTGCCGGGAGGATGGTGTAATTGAAATGGTCGATTACAGCCATGAAGACATTCTGGACATTAGGAAGACTTTGTTGTATACCTGCGCATCTAGCGATGTGTTTGATGTTGACTTCCGAGGTTTGTTTGGCATCGAACCCTGTACGTGTGCATGGACTTTTGTATTTTTTTTGCAGCTTGTACTTCTCTATTTAGTACTATCATGAAATATGTATTTGAACTTACGCTTTGTGCCGTCTTCCTTTTTTTATTTTTTTTCAGGTGAGTGGCTGGATCTTGGTGAGCATGACTACAGGTTCTTTGGTAGCAAGTTCTCGGAGCTCGAGCGCGTAGCTATTGATCTTAGCCAGGGGCATTCTCCCGAAAAGACAAGATCTGGTGTTATGAAGGGGCGGTTGGGAGCTCTGAGAAGTTCTGCGGCTGCTTGTGCAGAGAGCCCTACTACACCCAAGAATCCCATTGTGGAATTGATAGACAGCGATGATGATGTGTTTGACAAGATTGCTGGCGTTGGAAGAGTCACGAGGAGTGTTGTTGCCAAAGGTTTATCTCCCCTTGCTGGAATAGTGGCTCGTAGAGCTGGTGGTGCTAGGAAAGATCCTGCTTTGGATTCTAGCAATGTTGTAAGCACGAAGCGTGCGCCCAGAGCTCCTATAAAGTTTTGCTCCCCTGTGCAGCAGCTTCACCCTCATAAATTCCCTCACATGGACAAGGCTCGCAGGTTGTATAAGCTGTTGCTTAGTGATGAATGGTGTGAGAAGTATGCCGAGTGAGTATATCTCATTATTTTTCCTCTTCTTCTTCTTCTGTTGTTTGTAACTGCTAGGTAAATATGACCTGAAATGTTCCTTTTTATACAACTCGAACTGCTATGAATGCCTTATCTTGCTTCTCCTTCTTTTTGTTCTTGTGTGTGCTGCAGGAATGCATTCTAAATGATACCTCAGCCTGATGAAAGCGTAACTAACTTCACTGGGAATCGCATCTGGGAAGTTTTTTCACCTGGGCAAATGATGGAGGGTGATGTAATGGACTTCCTCATTGATGATTGGAATCAAGATCGTGAGAAAAGTTGATTTTGCATCTGGGAAAATGATATTGCTGAGTCCATATTTCATCTCGGTAATCAATCAGATCGGTTTCTTTCTGTTCAAAAAGACTGCCTATTGTTTTTACGAGTTTTAGTAATACTTTTGCTTGTTGATCCTTTTCCGCTGTCTATTTTATATTTTGGTTTTTTTGCAGGTTGTGCTTGACTGTTCGTTTTACGAGGATGAAAATAAAGTGTTTAATGTGGAGAGTGCAGCGAGAAATTTCAAGAGCTTTGTTAAAGCTAATGAAGACTTGCTCAGTGCCGACCTTGTGAGATCTACTAGCTGATTTTTGGTTTTTATTTGTTTGTTGTGATGCTGGTTTTTATTTTGAATATTTAACATCTCTTTTTTTGGTCATTTGTTTTTAGATCATGATGCCTCTATTCAAGCCTATGGTTTTATCAAAGGATAGGATAGTGAACCACTATTCCTTATATGTCATGAATCGGTACCGAAGTAGTGTTGACATCCTTGACTCTTTACCTTATCCAAAGAACCACCGTCCTTCAAAGAACACCTATCACAAAGACTGCGAGAAGATTGTGAGTGACATTTATTATCTGTATTGGATTAATATTTCTGCATCTTTGTCTCTACTTTTTCTGAGACCTAAAACTGTGTGGGTTGTTTTGTTTTTTTACAGATTTCTAGAATGGTCAAAGTAATCAAGGCTATGTATGGTGATGCTCAGTACAATGCGAACAAGCAGCCCAATTGGGAGCTGTTTGCAAAGAAACCAACATTTGTCAAGGTTCCACTTCAAGGGGAAAATGAATGTGGCCATTATACTCTGAAGTGTGCGGGATGCTACGATGGTGAAAAGATCGTTGAGAACATTCGAGATTATGACATGGGTTTCTTGTTGTGCTTTTCAATTTTTGTTTTTGGCTTATTGTGCATCCTTTTTTATATGTCATGATTTTTTATAATTTTGTTTTATTGTTTTGCAGCCACACATTGCTGATTGGAACGCTGAGGATCTGTATAGAGTTGTGTTCAACCGGAATAAACATCTTATGGTTACGGAACTTCCCAAGGAGCTTCAGGCTTTGGCTCCTGATGCATAGGAGAAATGGTCATCATCTGCATAGTGAATTGGATAGTTGTGTGATATATCTCTTGAAAACATTGTAGGCTCTATTTTGTAGTGTTTGATGTCTTGTCGAGTACTATGTAATAACTAGTATATTTTGTGTTGTGTTTGAAGTGTGGCACAATGTTTAACAAACATTTTTTCCATGATGGTTGTGTGGTTGAATAGCAGTTTCATTTGTGTATGTTTCATCAGGAATTCGTTTTGGGTAAGTTTTATTTTTTGTACTGAAGATTTATATAGTAGTTGAACTGAAAACACTTTTTTTCCAAGTGTATTTGTGAGTTGTTGCTGAGAAAGTGAGATTTATTTTATTTTTAGGTGATTCCATCCTAAGTTGGACCTTTATAGTTTCTGTACTCTCGTTTTCTTGTACTTATGATATAGTTCTGTTAGTACTGACTTGTAATCTCATTCAGCGTAAGGCTTTTAAAATTTTGGAGCCAAATTTCTGTTTGAACTTCTTGAACTTTAGTAGCTGAACTTCATAGTAAAAGTTAAAGTACTGTTTTAAATTAGCTACGTTTAAGAGATAGTCCTATTAAGTTCAAAACTATTTCTTTCTCAAGGCATTAATTGGTATCACCATAGCATTTACCGAATAAACTTAGTTGTACTGAGATTTCAATTGTGCTATTACTTTGATTAATTATTTATTTTTTGTGTTGTTTGTTGCTAGTACGTCTTTCTGTTGTGTTTCTTGTGGTTTTTCTCTTTTGTCAAACTTATATCTTTTTGATTTAGTTTTTGGCCCTCTTTTTTTCTAGGTTGTGGTTCTTCTCCAGGCAATGTTTGGTATAATCCTAGCACTTGCCGTATAGTCTTAGTTGTACTGAGATTTCAGTTGTATTGCCACTGTTAATTCTTAGTATGTCACTATTTTAAGGAATGTGAACTGAATCTTCCCGTTCCTTTTTATATATTTTGTATAATGAATGTACCGTGTGTTCAACTGTACCAGAACTTTCAGTCCTAGCATGCTAGTGACTAGGAAATACGTACTGGTGTTTGTTTGGTTTTCCTGATGCAGTACTTAGTGAATTTCTAACTACTTTTTAGGACGATGCTTTTTCGTACTGAATGTTGTCCTCGGCTGAAACTTAGTCATTTTAGTGTTCTTCTGAAACTAAAAACTGATTTTTTTAGCGTGATAGTACTACCGTTCATGTCTAAGCTGTACTGAGCGTCAAAGGTTACTGTTTTCTTTTGTCCTTAGTTAGTCTGCCACCTTTTTTGCAAAAATATTCATGTGTTATTTTTTTCTCCATGACTAGTGCTGCGTGGCAGCCATTAAGTTTCAATTTCAACCTACTTCGACTTCAAATGATGGATCTACAAAATAGGAAGCTAGCAAACTTGTTGGATGACATAAGCAAACGACGTACTTGATAGACATAGGCAAACTTGTTCAAACCCTGACACACATAGCATAAGGTAGCTGGTTTAACAGAACGAAAGCAAACTACAAATTTGAAACAACAATACTATGGACACACATAGCTTATGGTAGCTAGCTCAACATAGCGAATGCAGACTTTCATGCATCTTCATCCGTGAAGTTGCAGTGGTAGTAGGGGTCGGCCTCCTGCTCTTTTGAAATATCCCAACGTGTCACGATGTTGTCAATTGTCTTCCATGACTTGTACGTTGCGTATGAATCTATTCCTGCGTATGTGATGAGGTTGTCTGGCAGTGGGCTGGTCCCCCACAGTTTGTGGTCTTCCCTCTTCATCTTCTTCTTCATGCCTCCGTAGAATGGGTGGATGATGCCGCCTGCAACATCGGCCAAGGAGTCGTAGTATTTGTTGGTCTTTGGATCTTTCCACTTGCGCTGCATGTCGATGAAGTTGTTGGGGTTGATTTCCAAACCAGACTCCCCCAGCATCCGCTTGTCACCTCTAATGCTGAAACCGACAAATGTGTACAATTTCTCCTCCTGCAGGAAGTCTTTGAGGCGCTTGGGCCTGCAAGGGGGGAGACACACATTTTATAAAGATTAGTCTTCTGTTTGAGGATTTAATTCTTCTGCTTTTTTTGTTTTACAAGTGATAATCCATGAGGTAGATGCTTATATATTATGAGCCATGCATGAATGTAGTTCAGAAACTAGTACAAAAAGTCCTGAAATTAAATTCAACTACACCGTGTTATATTTTTATTTTTTGCTATCTTCGTTGCTTCACCAAATGCTTCACCAAATTAGAAAATCATTTTACCAGAGTCAATGATTCATGGGCTGCTTGATTTAAGTTTTAGTTTTCTTTTTTGTTGAATAAAAGACCTATACCAGTGCTTGATACATCTTTGTGCATTAATTTGCATCAAGATATGGACCTATACCACTTCACCAAAGTTCTTTTAATACATCAATTCTATAAACTATAGTACATCAAGTTCAGAAATTAATTTGGTGCATAAAGTTCAGAATGCTATAAACTTTTTTTCAGATGCTAATCTGGTGAAACAATCCACTTCACAGTTTCAGAAATGCATGTAACTTGAGAAACATGTAATCGTGCATCCACTTCATAGACTATAGTAGTTCATCTAGTTGGGAAACAAGTTTTAATTAAGTTTTTAGTGACTAGTACTGGTACAACAGATGAATGAACAGTAGTATGGGTTACCATTTTGTGGCTGCTGCGATGTGGTACACCAAGCAGAGTTCCTCGACGCACAACTGCAGGACTGCCGCCATCTATGGAGGTTTTTCCTCGTCGGTGTACTCCACATCAACTCCGATGAAGCTCGGATACAAGCCGCCGCCCATCCTGAGCCTGCTCATCATCTGGTCGGCCTTGTCTGGTTCGCTGGTGCAGACGATCTCCAGCGTCTCCTTGCCGTGGAGCTCAACCCCTTTGAGCGTTCTGGTGTACTCGTGCTTCTCGCCGGGGACGTAAATGTTGGCGAGGTTGTTGCTCTTGTTCGAAGTGTCGCCATGGTGACGCTTGGCGGATGGTTCCTCCGCCATCGCCTTCCTCCAGCGACTGTGGGCTTGGGAGGGAGAAGTTTTTGGTTTGTGTGCAGTGTAGATGGAAGCGACAATGGTGGTTCTGTGAATGAGGCAGAGATGGAAGACAATGGGGTATTTTGCAGTGCGTCGACGGTGGTGTGTTGGAGGCGGTTCGTCGGGGACGTGGGTGTAGTGGTCGTGGGGGTCGCCATTTTGCAGTGCGTCGTGGCAACCACCCAGTGGGTGGCGCGGGTGGTGGCCTGGAAGAACTAACCGTCCAAGACAAATGTTTTTTACTGCTGCACTGATTAGTCTTGTCAAGCTGTACTTACGATCTGCTAAATCCCACTTGCACGCTCTGCGGTGGTGATGATGGCATTTTACACTTTGTTTAGGTGACGTATGGCTCGTGATGTTTTTCCGTGTGGATGTTTAAGCATTGTTTTTCTATTGAAGTCTTTATACACTAGTTTATGTCAAAACATTTTTTGAAAGGCTCCACAGGGTTGTTGCTCAAAACTTGTACTTATTTTATTTTCATTTGTACCAACCTAGGTTAGGCCTTTATAGTTTTTGTATTCTCATTTTTTAGTGCACTTTATGTTTTAGTACTGTGTGAACTGAATTGTAATTTCATACAGTGCACGGGTTTGAAATTTGATGTCACAGTGGTGCGAGTGGCGTGACTGATCCTGCTGTTTTAGTACTGATGTCGTATGTATGTTTTGAACTGATTTTTTTTATAACTTAGGTTGGGGTGGAGGTTTGAGATTATTTTACGACCTGATCGTTTGTTGTGGTGTGGACAAATTTTATATAAATAAGAAATTTAGCAGACAAATAAATTCTATTTGAACTTTTTGAATTTTAGTAGTTGAACTTGTCAGATTTTATATAAATAGGAAATTTAGCATAATTGACAAACATTATATGTTTGAACTTTTAGAGTTTTTAGTAGTTGAACTTGTCAGATTTTATATAAATAGGAAATTTAGCATAATTGACAAACATTATAAGTTTTGTACTTTTAGATTTTTAGTAGTTGAACTTGTCAGTTTTTCTATAAATAAGAAATTTAGCATAATTGACAAACACTATATGCTTGAACTTTTTGAGCTTTAGTAGTTGAACTTGTCAGATTTTATATAAATAAGAAATTTAGCATAATTGACAAACATTATATGTTTGAACTTTTTGAGTTTTAATAGTTGAACTTGAAAGTAATATTTAATTCGGTTTTTTAATTATGTACATTCAACAGATAGGCTATTAAGTTCTGTTCTTTTTTAGAGGTTCATTGTTTTTGTATCATATTTTTCCCTTTTTTCTTGTAGAGGTTAATTGACAAACATTTTTCTTGCAGTTTATTTTTCTTTGTCCCGCCCTCTGGTTTGTATACCTGGGCTTATTGGTGGGGTGTTTTGTTGACGATGTAGGCTATTGGGCCGTTTTCCGGCCTAGATAGCTCGTCCGCGCGGGTGTGCAGTGCGTCGTGCGCATGCGCTCTGGGTTTAGTCCCACCTCGCTAGTCGAGGGGGCTCCGGACCTGTTTGTAAGCGCAGCGGAGGCTTACCAGTCGAACTCCTCTGAACACTTACCTGAGTGCTTATACACGGCGCTCACCCTCTCTCTTGACCTGTGGGCCCTGGTCGGCTGGTCCTGCGTTGTGCGGATTACTAGGGATTCACCCATGGGCTCGAGTTCAAGTATCTAGCATTGTCAGGGCCTGCGCCTGACCTTGGGCGGTCATTTTTTTTGTTTGAATCTAGTACTTGACTCCACCAGTAACTTGGACTGATACTTTTTGTTCTAGTTCTTCTCAGTTTTGTGTGAGTGTAATCTTTTTCATTTGAGTTTTTTGCCTTCTTTTTTGTGTTTGTTTTTGTGATTATTCTCAAGTGTCTTCTGGTGTCATTTTCAGAACTATGGTACTTGCGTGTAGACTGAGTTGTACTGATAGTGCATTCATAGTAGCACTTACGGACTGATGCTTCTTTGTACTTTTATTGTAGTAAGAATGTACTGTCCGATCGAGTGTACTGAGTTGTACTGACATGGAACAATGTTGTGTGATTAGTTGCATCATAACTAGTACTTTAGAGCAACACCAACGTTCCATTCAGAAGCTACTTTTGATTTTTGAAATGATGGATTAACAACATACAAAGCTACCAAACCAAACTTATATAATGAGATAAGCAAAACATTGTACTTGATGACATAACTAAACTTGTTCAGACATGACAAGCACGACATAATCACACTGGTTCAACCCAACAAGAGCAAACTACTAATTTGAAACAACAAGATAAAAGGCAAGCACAAGCGGAAGTAAAACGAAGGCAGGGTCTGATGTATCTTCATCCCGTAAAGGGGCAATAGGGGCGGTCGTAGAAGTTTTTAGCCTCTCGCTCTTTCGCATATTCCCAACCGTCTGTGATGTAGTCGATCATGAACCATGACTTGTACGTGGCGTACGCATCTACTCCTGCGTACTCGATGAGGTTGTCTGGCATCTCGCTGGTCCCCCACAGTTTGTAGTCTTCCTGCGTCTTGATCTTGTTCTTCATGCGTTTGTAGAATGGGTGGATGACGCTGGCTGCAACATCAGTCAAGGAGTCGTACTCTTTTCCGGTGTATGGAACTCTCCACTTGCGCTGAATGTCGACGAACTTGTTGGGGTTGATCTGCATGCCGGACAACTTCAGCTTCTCTTTGTCGCTTTCAATGCTGAAACCGACAAATGTGAACAACTTCTCATGCTGCAGCATCTCGATCAGGCGCTTGGGCCTGCAAGGGAAGAGACATTTTGAATATTAGCATTACTTTGATGTTTTGAGTTATTCATTTTTGTTTTGTTTTACAAGCGATGAATCCATGAAGTAGTTTTTATGTAGGATAAACAATGGATGAATGTACTTCAAAAACTAGTAAAGAAAGTTCTGAAATTAAATTAAGTACATCATGTTATTCTTCTTCTTGGATTATACATAGTTTCAGTCAATGTTGTATGTTCTGCATTGGTACTAGTTTAGTCTATTTTGGTTGAAATGGGATAACACAGAACCAGTGCTTCACCAAGTCCTTAGTTTATTTTCTTACGAAAATAACATTAGATCAAATTCAGAAAATACTTCACTACATCAAGTTCAGAAACATCTTTTTTAATACATCGAGTACATAGACTACTCTATTGTATCAACTTCACAAACTACACTATTCGATCAACTTCAGAATTTAATCTTCCGCAAGATTTTCCAAATAGTAATCCAGTGCATCAGGTTCAAAAATACATTTATAGTATATCTACTTGAGAAAATGCAGTAGTGCATCCACTTTTCACAAACCACACTAGTACATCTAGTTGGGAAAGCAAGTGTGATTAATTTTTCAAGATACAGTACTAATAAAACAAATAAACCATATGCAGGGCAAATGAGTAGGATTGCTCACCATTTTGTGGCCGCTGCGATGTGGTACACCAAGCAGAGTTCGTCGACGCACAACTGCAGGACTGCTGCCATCTGGGGCGGTTCATCTTCGTTGGTGTAGTGCACACCAGCACCGATGATCCTACGAAACCTGCCGCCAAGCTTCTTCTAGAGCCTGGAGATCACCTCGTCGGCCTTTTCTGGTACGCTGGTGCAGACAATCTCCAGCGTCTTGTTGCCGTGGAGCTCAACCCCTTTGAGGGTTGTTGTGTACTCGCGCTTCTCGCTGGGGACGTTAATGTTGACGAGGTTGCTCCTCTTGTCCGACGTCTCGGCATGATGATGCTTGGCGGACGGTTCCTCCGCCATGGCCTTCCTACGGCGACTATGGGCTTTGGAGAGAGAAGTTTTTGGTTTGTGTGCAGTGGAAATGGAAGCGGAAATGGTGGTTTGTGGGAATGAGGGAGAGGTGGAAGAGAATGGGATTTTGTGCAGTGCGTGGACGGGGATTTTGCGGGAGGCGGTTCGTTCGGGGTCGTGTGTGTAGTGGGTGTTGTGGCGTGGGGTCACCGTTTGCAGTCCCTTGTGTCAACCGCTCAGTGGGTGGCGCGGATGGTGGCGTGGAAGAACTAACCGTCCAAGTGAAATGGTTTTTACTGTTGAACTGACTAGTCTTGTCAAGCTGTACTTATGACCTGCCAAATCCCACTTGCACGACTCTGCGGTGGTGGTGATGGCATTTTACTGTGGCACCGATTCGTATAGTCAAGCTGTACTTATCAGCTGCTTATCCCACTTGCACATGTCAGCGTCGGTGTTGATGGAGGTCTGAACTCCTCTACTGTCATACTCGGACTGGTGATTGAAGTGTAATTGAACGTACCAAATACCAGTGAGACTATGTGTGGTTCTAATGTTTTTTTAAAACAATTTTCGTATTTTTTAAAGGATTGTTTATATCAAGATAATCTGTGAGTATTTTTTACAGATAAATTAGATTTTCACCAGTACATGATGTATTATATTTGCATTTTGCTTGAGGTAATTATTTTCATGTGCTGATGGTGTTTTTGAATTGGGACTGGCAGGAGCAGGCATAGCTTTGTTTTTTCAAAAGGATTTTTTTTTGAGTCGTTCACTGGTGTGTTTGTTTTACTATGCCTTTTGTACTGCCGACTAAGAATTATCAGTACTGATGTACTACAAGAGTTTAAACTTTCCTTGGCATTTTTTTTGCTGAGTTACTGGTTGACAGTAGCGTTTTGCGTCAGATATATCCAGATAAGTTTTTTCAAATTTATTTGTGACTACATTCAAAAGGATTATCAAATGGTTTAAATAATAATGTCACTCCTTCAGTGGGCACAAATCAGAAATTATATCAGTACTGATGTGTACTCAGCCTTGTACTAACGTCTGAGAGTTATCAGTACTGATGTACTACAAGAGTTTAAAATTTTCCTTGACATATTATTTTTCCTGAGTTACTGGTTCACAGTATCGTTTTGGGTTGGATATATCCAGATAAGTTTTTTCAGACGTATTTTGTGACTGCTCCAGCGGGCACAAATCAGAAACTAAAAAATAACTTTAGTTCTGATCGAGAGTAATCGATGTTAAAGCTAAATAAGTTTTGGTAACGACAGTGTTTGTGAAATGCTTCCTCATTGTGTGCTGATGCAACTGAGACTACAAGGTTATTTTTTAGTTGACGCAGCAGGATAACCACTATGTATTGTTCAGTCTTGAGCTTCTCCTAACTGTCCCCGAATGTTGTGCCTTGCCGGCGCTCTTTCCAGGTTGAGCCTTGGCAGCTTTATCGTCAGTTTCAGTTTCCTCGCCTCCAACACTGTCATCTTCATTGTCTTCGTCTGATTGGCCATTATTCTCATCAAACTCTTCTTCTTCATCGTCTTCATTTGATTGCTTGGAACTCAGTACCTTGCCCTGTTTATGTTCAGCTCTACTGACCTCCTTGCCCACTTTGCACATGCGG
Source organism: Aegilops speltoides (assembly GCA_021437245.1). Classification (NCBI taxonomy): domain Eukaryota; kingdom Viridiplantae; phylum Streptophyta; class Magnoliopsida; order Poales; family Poaceae; genus Aegilops; species Aegilops speltoides. The sequence continues at coordinate 272,167,604 of CM038144.1, read as the reverse complement.
GCATTATGTCCGCCAGTTCCGCCACACTTGCGGCAAGTGTAGTTGTTACGTGTGTTGTCTCCATTGGTAGAAAGCTGCGTGGCTCCAATATGCTTGTTCTTCTTGACAGTGGCATCTGTGCGGAGTGGGCATGTGCGGTAGTTATGGTTGCTCACGACGTTGCAGAAACTGCATGCCCTTATCCCGACGGGTTTGCCGTCCGGGCCAAATTCCACGCGCTTGACGGGGCGTGGTGGCTTTTTGGCTGCTGCTTTCGCAGCTTTTGCTGCTTGCGTCTTGCTCTTCCTCCCCTTTGTGTTTGAGAATATTGGGGGTTTAATCACCCTTTCCTGCTGCTGGTGGTAGGATGTGCTATTGTCATGTCGTTCGCCTACAGCACCATCAAGCTCATGATCTCGCATGTGAGTTTGTCGATGCTCTTGAGTGTGCACATGGGCAAGCTCCGGTTGCTGCTGCTCTTCTTCCTCATTCTCAAACGGGTCAATAGATCCCAGATGGTTCATCTCGGATAACATTTTAGCAATATCCTGCTCAATGGCTTCATTGTCTGCGACACCTCCATTTTCAGCAGAATGCATGGCGTCGAGTTCTTGTTCAAGTTTGTCCATGACGACCCGCGACCTTGCCATTTGCTCTTGGCTTCTCAAGATTTTTCTGTGCACCCTCATGTTCAGCGTCAGCAGTGAGCTTTCAATGCAGTACTGGGATGTCTTGTTTGACGCTACTGTCCTCAAGTCATTTCTGTCAAATGTTGGCTGGATGTTCGGGCGTTTGGTGTATCTCCTGAGTATGTATTTCTCTGGAACGCTGGTAGCCTTAATTGTCTGCATCATGCACAAGACATGCACGCAGAAAAGACATGTATTTGTTTTTGGAAGAGGTGCATGTTTTTTGTCATTTCATTCAAACAAAAACTTTGCAAAAAAAAGTAGTACAGTATGTAACATCTTTTTTGTACTCCTCACCTGTGTGGTCCCATAGCCTGCACTCGCACTCATATGTTTCTCCCACGGGGTCTGCCACCACCTGGAACGCGTGCTGAGCCCACACAGACAGTTTTTGTGGGTGGTTGTAGCGCACTAGGTACTTTGTGGGCTCTTCCGTCTTTGTCGCTGTGAAGAGTGTGCTCAGTTTTAGCCAATCTCTGATCTCGCTGTACACAGCTTGTGTGTACAGCCTTGCCAACTGGGTGTCAAACCCATAGTAGGTCAGCGTGTTTTGTTCCTTCTGCAGATGCAAGAATGATGACCAAATTGTTAGTTTTCTCGCAGGAAAAACTTCTAATAAAGTTTTTACTTTAGTAAGCATGTTATTTTTTGTCTTACGATAAGTGATAGAGCTATACCCGGTTACCCATTGTCTCCTGGTTCTCTGTCTGCCTCCTGGTTTTGACGCAGAAGTTTACCTGGCTGACAAACTGGTGTAGGTTATGTCTCTCATTTACGTAGTTCTTCTTGAGCACATAGTTCATGCTCTCAGTTCGCTGTGTGGATGTCATTTTGGCGCAGAAAATTTCTTTGAAGTAGGCTGATATCCATTTCTCACGCTCGTTCCACATGCCCACCATTATGGCATCATTGTGGAGGTTGTACTTATCAATGAGTCTTTTCTAGGCATCCTCAAACTCAGTTGGCATGAGGGGCCAGTTGAGAATTGATGTGAATTCATCTTTAAAGTCCTCGTGCAGGAAATACAGGTACGCAAGGTGTTCCCTGTACTTCTTCATAATGTGCCAGCGACAAAGCTTATGTAATGTGTTCTTGAAAACATCTGCGATCGCCAAAGCCATTGCCGGGCACTGGTCTAGTAATGAGAAAATAGACTCTGAGTTGTGCATATATACCAATAGAATTGACACAACATTTTTTTGTGTTACTTTACTTTTCTTTTTTGGAAGGGGGTGGTGGTTGGGGGTCGTTTTAGCGGTTGTACCTGTGAGGATGCATGTAGGAGCCTTCATTCTCATGCACCATAAAAATGTCTTGAACAGCCACTTGAATGAATCTACATCCTCATCTCTTATCGTATGAAACCAAAGAATGTAGTCTGTAAGTGGTTGTTAGTTCCGACAAACACCCCAAGTGGCATATGGTACTTGTTGGTCTTATATGTTGTGTCAAATGTTACGCAGTCCCGAAGTCCCGACGCCCTCGGCAGCTTATGTTCGCCTGAATATGTTCTTAACTCTGCGGACTCATCGAGTTGCATGTCACAGAAAAATTCCCAGTTTATAGCTTTCATCTCCCTAAAGAAGTTGACAGTCTTTAGGACATCGGCCACATCATCAATCCTTGAATTCTTTGATTTCCTGCATATCAAAAGTTCATTGAAAAATGCATGTTGAACTGGCGTCAGGTCATGCGGTGAGTGATATGTTTGTACTGGCAGAGGAAAAAAGACGGAGGCGGTTTATGGGAGGAGAACAAGTTTGTACTTACAGGTTAATCAGGTCTTTGGCATTCATTTCGAGGAAGTAGCTACCAGGGTCATAACCGCCCAGTATGCTCATGATTTGCGCGTGTTCAACGCCTTTGAACAGTAGGTACTTGACGTACTCCAAGATTGTTTTGTCAAAGTTTTTGTGGGAGTGCAAGAAGACAAGCATTTCTGCGGTGAGTCAGAGCACTGTGGTTGTGTTCCCAGACTATCTCTTTTCGACAAATGTTCCATCCTTTTCCTTCTTCACCTCATTTTAGCCCTTGAGCTTAGTTTTGGTCGTCGTCTTGTTACTGTTGTCTATTTGCTTCAGACACCTTTGATTCATAAACTCCATGGCACGTGCAATAAAGGTAGGCTCTGGTCTTACACTTGGGGCCTTCCCTGACAGCAAAACCAGCGTGCTTTGCATATACGTTGTAGAAGTTCTTAGTTTCTTCGAATGTTTCAAACCTCATCTCTAGCCTTGGCATAACATAAGCTTCAATATCAGGTGGCTACACACAACAATGACCAAACAAAAATTTTAGATGGGGTGGTCACAGCACCATGGTATGGACTGTGCTTGTATTTTTTTTCTATATGGATACTTACATGTGTATAGCTTTGCGCTGCCTCTGGTGTTTGTTGTTCTCCCTAGTTTATGGGCGCCGGTGGTGTCACCCTTGGCACATGCAGCAATGCATCTCTTGGAGGGAGCAACGTTGACGAAGATCTCTGTCTCTTGTTGTACGGTTGTCTCCCCTCAGATTCAGTGTGAGGTTGCTCCTGTCTATATGGCTCATATCTTGTACTTTCGAACTCGCTAGATTGGCCAAAATTTCGTCTTTTGCCTGGTCTTCCGTCATAATCGCTTTTGCAAAGACGGATGATTGATGTCGACGGAGCGACCGGTGGAAGCCTTCTTGCAACCCATCCACGGCTTCTGTCCTTTGCTTTTTGCATCTTGTTGGGAAGGAAAACATTTGTTGTTGGTGATATTGTTGGCCTTGTTGCAACCCAAAAGCATGCAAAGCTTGCATTCCCAGATATTGGTGTTTGTCAGTATAGAAGAACCCATCGTATTCCGATGTTTGCGGTGTATCTTCAAATCTGCCTGTACTGTTGAAATATCCAGGCGGTATTTCTGGTGTTACCCAACCAGGTGGTGCCCCATATCTGTCTGGCTCATGAAATGCTTGCTGCGTGCACCGCCTTGCATGCTTCTGCAAACAACATTCAACAGTTTTGGGATTAATCTGGTTCGTTTTCAGTCAAACTGATGAACATTGATGTTCAAACACGGATGTACTGATGTACTGTTTCTTCTATAACTTATGCAACTACACTAGAACTACTCCTAGTTTATGTATCATTGAACTTACTGTGTAACTGTGGCACTCTCTTGTCACTATCTACCTGGACTTACGCATATGTTTAAGTTTTTTTAACTTGAACTGAAGATAGCATATTAGATGCACTGACAGTAACCTCGACATCCTAATCGTGCATCAATGCATCTACATTACAAGTACTGCTAGCTTATGTATCACTGAACTTACTGTGTAGCAATTATATATATATTTTTTGGTAATAGTTTTGTTACTCGTTCGAACTGATGCAATTACATGACTTGTACTCTTAGAAATAACAACATACAACTCTCAGTGGTAGCTGAACCTTGTCACTATCTATCTGGACTGACGCATATGTTTAAGTTTTTTTAACTTGAACTGAAGATAGCATATTAGATGCACTGACAGTAACCTCCGACATCCTAATCGTGCATCAATGCATCTACATTACAAATACTGCTAGCTTATGTATCACTGAACTTACTGTGTAGCAATTTTATATTTTTTTCGGTAACAGTTTTGTTACTCGTTCGAACTGATGCAATTACATGACTTGTACTCTTAGAAATAACAACATACAACTCTCAGTGGTAGCTGAACCTTGTCACTATCTACCTGGACTGACGCATATGTTTAAGTTTTTTTTAACTTGAACTGAAGATAGCATATTAGATGCACTAACAGTAACCTCGACATCCTAATCGTGCATCAAGTGGCAGGGGTGTCAATGAACTGATGCTAGAATTTGCAATGTACCACCGGGTTCTTCTTCATAGCAGGACTGATGAACTGATGGAGTGACACAAAACGTGAGGAGCAGACATTACCTCCAGTGTACTGTCTTCTTCTACCTCTCGTGGGCGTCTTACTTGCATGTTCTTGCGAGGCGGCGCCATTGACACAGCTCCTGCTTGTGGTGGACGTCTGGCGAAAAGGTTCGTTGAGGAAGCACCTTGCGGGGATAACTGTCCCAGAGAAGGACACCCGGCGACGGAGGGAGGTAGGAGGCGGGGATGACTGCTCTGTCGATGGATCCGGCGACGGAGGGAGGCAGGAGGCGGGGATCACGGCCCTGTCGATGGATCCTACGGCGGAGGGAGACAGGAGGCGGGGATCACGACCCCGACGATGGATCCGGCGACGGAGGGATGCAGGAGATGGGGATCACGGACCTGTCGATTAATCTGGCGACGGAGGGAGGCGGAGGTGGGGATCACGACCCGTTCTTTGGATCCGGTGATGATGGGAAGGGGCGCGGCGGCGAATCCGTCGCGGCCAATCACGGCGCCCTGGGCTCCTCGCTCGGCCGCCGCCGTCACTCGCCGCCGCCCGCTTAGCCTCCGTGAAGAAGCGCGTTGGGGTCGGAAGTCGGTGTTGTCTTGGCGTCGGTGTTGGGGATGGGCGTATAATAATATTCTCATTACATGTAATGAATAGTCCAACCCTATATATATATGTGACTCTATGTTCTTGTATGTGTTATCACGGGTACTTGAGCAACACAGGAACTACAATTGAACAAACACGACTATGCAGCAAGTGCAGTACTCAAGTGAGAAATTTAACTAATTAACACATACAAGAACATAGAGTCACATGCCCCAACACCATTCACATATGAGTGATTTAACACTACACAAGCACAAGTCTGAAACTAAGAAGTAAGTGGACGCTGGAGAGAGCAGGTAGCAGCAGCATTTGGGAGATTCAGAGAAGAAGCAGGGAAGCGGCAAGGTAGGCAAAGGAAGAAGAGTAGCAACAGGGGCATGGGAGAAAGGAGTAGCAGCAGTTTCAGAGAAGCAGTGGGGCAGCAGCAGTTTCGAACAGAGGAGGAGCAGCAGAAGTTGGTTCAGAGAAGGAAACATCAGGAGGTTGAGGGAGAAGAAGTAGCAGTAGGTTGGGGCAAGGGAAGGGGAAGAGCAGCAACAGCCAGCTAGAGAAGGGGCGCGAGGGAGGAGTAGCAACATGTGGAAGAGAGAAGAAGCAGCAGGGGCGGTAGCGGAGAGGAACGCTCACGCGGAGGACCAGACGCCCGTCTGATCGGGCGCGCGAGGTGCATCGCTGGTGGAGTGGAGGATGGATGAATGGTGTGGTGATGCTGGTGGACGGATGATGGAGTGGTGGTTGGATGGATGGCGCACCGCCACGCCGGCCTGGTCGCGGCGAAGGCCAGCGGTGGAGAAGGAGGGGTGAGGGAGAGAGATGTGTGCTAGGCCCGAAGGGGATCGCAGGAGATGGCTAGGGATTTGACCCCTCTCGATCAGATCTGCCACTTTGGAATTTTTCCCTCCTACTTCTCTTCTTTCTTCGAAGTAGATCCCCTCTCTTCTATAGTTGGCCCCCCGATTACTTCATTTCTTCTCGCACAAGTCCATTCTTCCTCCTCTTCTTCGTTCTCTTAGCCACTTAGTCCGGATCTTGAAGTTTATAGTGCCTTTGCGCACTTTTCTGCAAAAGCAACAAGTGACAAGTAAATGATCCTTTATATGATTTTCATTCACGTATTTAATAATTCATAGCAAGAAGTGGAAGAATGTATCTCAAGAAACCGCATATTTGAGTGACAAAAGATGTATATGAAATGTGCTTATCACCTACGTCCTGCTTTTGATTGTATTCATATGGGGTATAGTACAGAGTATATGTATCTACCACGAGATTGTTCTAATGAATATGAGACCATCTATTGACTAGCCTGGCCAGGAGAGTCCTCGCCTTGTGTGCCAAGTCTTGTGGAAACCACCTTGTATATGGCATGGACTGCCCGAAGTGGCCCATTAGTGAGCCGCCATGGAGGTCCTCGGCCCGACCTACCTAGTCGGGAGATGACGTGGTGAGTACCCCCTAGTCCAGGACACCATCACTAACCCCCTTGAACCGGTCTTCAAGTTGAGGACGCTCCTCGGTTCTTCCGAACTGTCCTACATCTTCGGCCATCGGTCTTGAAAGCTGGTTCAACAAGTTTTCCCATCTCTGATCTTGACAATCTCCGAGGTGTATCCAAAGAGTTTACCCGTCGGGCATCCAAGAGTTTGTACGTTGGATGTCGAGAACCCCTATAAATTCTTGGCCATTATCAATGCCTAGTTATTTTTGCACCGCACCTCGGGCTCATCCGAGGTGTCTTTTTGCAGCCGAGCTCTAACGTTGGTTACATCTGAGGTGTCATAGATCACCTTGGTTCAAAAAAGTTGAAGGAGTTCAGCCGAGCTTAATGCCAGAAATGCCGTCTATGGATCCAGCCACTTGTATCCGAGCTTTACGCCGGACTGCTTCTATGGTGATGCACCACCTTGGGCTTTGTCTGATTTTTTGAGTAAATTTTTGATTGGTGCAATTTATTCTGCGCCGAGATATATAGCCAGAATCCGTTAAGGAGTGTGTCAGCTTAAAATCCGAGATGCACCTGAATAACATGAAACCGCTAGTCCTAGTAGCCCTTGAGACTCGGGTCAATTTGCGAAATCGGCTTGAGGGTCAACTCCTAGCTCGGCAGCATACGTAGGAATGGAAACACGGTGTGTAGTTGCCCCCGAGACTCAGGTTTGGTGCGGCCGACCAACCTGAGAGTCGTAATCTCCTTAGAAAATGTTTTGCGCTTTGAATTTTCTGCATTGAATCGTCAATGCAATAGCCCCCGAGCCTTAATTTGGACACGGGTGGCTTAATTAAGGATCGATATTCGTTTTACACGGGTGGCTATCTGAACAAGACTATGCCCTTGACTTTTTAATAGACAACTTGAAGTAAATTAACTTTGTCCAGTATGTGTAATGATTCTATGTATCAAAGTACTTCATATCATTAATGCTCAGATCCGCATTAAATAAACTTTGTTGACCGACCATCGGCTTCAACCTGCTCGACAAGTAGCCAAGGAGTGTTTTCCTGCTTTATAAAGCCATTATTAGGACAAAAATTTATGGAAAATAAGGCAATCTATCCATACAGTTGTATAAACTGTAAGTGCAATTAGTGCCCCTTAGTGATTTTGGTGTATTGAAGACTTATAGGTTAAGGGACTAATGTGTTTGTGAGTGTACACATGTCTTATAAGTGTCTGAGGAGTTTGATATATCCGACGAATGCCGACCCCTAAAAATGAATGTCTTCATTTGAAGACTTTGAAAATGAGGAAATTGGTGTCACCTTGAAGATATTGATGCGAGGACTATGAAGCGTGAAGACTTTTGTTTTCGTAGTTTCATTTCCTTCTTTTGAGTCATAGGAAACAACATACTATTAAAGTGGGTCGAGGTAATAGTAAGGAAAAAATTTCAAGTGATGCTCATCTCAAAGCCTACACATACCCAATCCTTCGAGTTAAGCCTTTAGAAATCTCTTACAGTTCAGTCAAGTTCTTCAGTGACAGAGATGAAGTTCTTCTGGTCTCTCAGAAATTTGTTCCGACTGAGGAGTTAGGATTTTACCAGTGCAAATTTCTTAAAATGAGGAACATGATAGCCCTGAGTACTTTCATGGTTCGAAATACCGACCGTTGTTGTGCTTCGCACCAGCTATCCAAATATCGTATCCACATATCGGTCATATCATTAGGGGCATTTATGTCATATCATGTCAGGTTGCACCCTGGCTATAAATAGCCACCCCCACAACCACTAGCTAGTTGACAGCTCTGAGAGAGATTGACAAGTGTCATTTAGAGCAACCCATCCTCAGAGGACTTTGAGAGAAAATCATCAGTGAGGAAAAACCCAAAACCCAACACCTAAAACCCAAAGTTATTGAGCATCACTGAAGAGATTGTTCCTGTGTGGAATCGACGCTTTTTACCTTTGAAGCATGTGTATCTTGCAGATGGTTAGGCGTCATGGTCTAGAGCATCCAAGAGGAATTGTGGATCGCCAGGTGGCCGAGTTTGTGAAGGTTTGGAAATCAATCTTGAAGACTTACTACGAGTGATTAGGTGAGGTCTGTGTGACCTTAGCTCAACAAGGATACAATAAGGACTGTGTGTCCTTTGGTTTAAATACCAAGTCGCTCCAACCAGACGTACAACTGTCACATTAGTTGGAACTGGTCTACCAAATCATTGTCTTCACCGAACTACTGGTTCAATTTCCTCAACCCGTTCAATTCCCCATTTACTTGTTGATGAAATTCATCGTTACTGTTTGAAGACTTTGACTGAAGCCTTTCTAAATTTCCTCAACCCAAATTTTTCATTCATATTGTCTTTCGCTTGCTTATCTTGTTTACACGTTAAATGTGCTCATTATGGGCCAGTTTCATCTCGGACCTTTATTGGGCCCAGGGTTACAAAGGGCTTCCTATGGGCCGAAAGACGTCATGGGCCATACATGGGCCGGAAGTTACAATGGGATGGAATCATATTGGACGGCCTAGATAACGCTACTGGGCCAAATTCTGGTAGGCCGTAACGGGCCGTGAGTTAGCGGGCTACAAATGGGCTATATGTGAACATGCCGTTAATAGGCTTTCCATGGGCCGGCCCGCTACCTTTTGACCAAGTAAAATGGGCCGGCCTTTTCACTAGAATGGGCCTCTGTTGGTTCTTGCCACGTGTTGACGTATCATAGGCACCTTCGGTCCAATGAATGGATGCCATCTGTCCCGACGGTGAGCGGACACGTGGTTTCTCTGGCCATTGAGAATTTTACACGTGGAAAATCCCCATTGGTCCTGGCTGTTAACTGGTTATCGGATCCAAACCGGAACCCGATAGCTTAACGGCGACCCGTTATGGTGGATGCCACGTGTCGGTCACCCTTGACGAAGCACTTCTATGACACGTGATTTATTGTCATGGAAGTGACACTTCTGTGATGATAATTTTTGTAATGCCATGGAACACTTCTACGACAACACATGTATGACTATCTTGATTCTGTCAAAAAATCGTCATGGATATATATGCATGACAGAAAACATGACCTACTGTGACAAACACGTATCATCACGGAAGTGTATTTTTTTGTAGTGGGGGCGCCCATAGGGCACGATTAACGTTGGTAGTAGGGTGAGAGGGGTCGGGGATGAGTGCAAGTGTGACTGTTGGGGGGCAGCGACACTATCACGATTGGATATGTGAGCGACAATGTGGACAGTACTTGGTTCGAGCAATTCATCGAACAAGTCATGGTTGCCACAATGATGCTCTGAGTGGATGTATCATGGACGGTAGCGAGGCCCTCCTAGCACTCGATGGCCATTGTTGAGGACAGTGCATAGGACATGGCTGAGGAAGTCATTGATGTTGTAGTTGTAGGCGCGGAGAAGGGCTGCTCGACCTCGTTGTCGTTGAGGTCGACCACGGGCTCGAGGTGGACGGTGGTGACGGCGTCATGGATATCACCGACGCTATCGTTGGTGTTGACTAGGGTCGAGCATTCCATCGAACACATGACGAGCACCATTGTTATGCACAACAGGGGCGCATCATGGATGACCTCGAACACTTCCTGGGCCTTAGTGGTGAGCCGGAGACATTGGGGACAGGCGCCGACGAGGCATGCGTCATGGTTGAGCCGCTAGATCGACAAACGAGGTAACCACAGGAGGGTTCCAGCATTTGCAACACCCAACACTAAGCTCATCTCCTTCGCCTAAGCGCATAATCTCTTGAGATACCACAAAAACTGCTCATTGGCAGACATGGCATCCCACTATGGTGGTTTGACAGCAGGCATGGCATCGTCACTGATGGAATTGGAGGAATTGGGATAAATTGGGGGGGGGAGGGTGGTGCTTGGCTCTATATACCAGATGTTAGGTACCATATATATCTATCACATGATCTATAGCACTCACACATGGATTCTTGTCTCAGTAGTGATTACAAGAGGAATGGATACACGAATGCAGAGGAAGGAGGATGGAGGTAGAAGAAGAACAGAGAGCCGACACCGCCAAGTTCGTGATCCACTGGATACCTCTCCCAAAGCATCAGACCTTGAAAGGATCGAGAAGAGGGGTCTAGAGGGGGGTGATTAGACCCTCAACAAGCGAAAGTGGCAATTTTTTAAGTTCTTCAAGTTGAGGTGGAGTTTTAACACAAGTTTAAGCATTCACAATACATTTCAAGCAAGCATGGCAAGAGTATAAGAAGCGGGAAGAGTAAAGCATGCTAATTGCAAGAAAGTAAAGGGATGGGACTGAATGTGCAAACGCAATGAAGACACAAAGATTTTTGGCGTGGTTCCGATAGGTGGTGCTATCGTACATCCACGTTATTGGAGACTTCAACCCACGAAGGGTAATGGTTTGTAGCGACCAGACCTCAAACGATCGATCTCGTGCATCGTGTCATCCTCGGATCGGTAATCTTGACACGCCGCATGCCGAGGATTTATAACAGAGTAGCAATCACACACTTATTACATCAAATGTCTCAAAAGAGAACTTATTACAATAATATGGCTTAAGGCCATCTAAAATCGATAACAGGAGAAGGCTTGGAAGATAAAGTGAGTCCATCAACTCCAACGGCATAGCTGAGTAAAAGACAACGACCTATGGCACCTTACTCATCGTGTGAAAAGTCTGCAACATTAAACGTTGCATCTCGAAACAGGTCAGCACATGGAATATGCTGGCAATGTAACACACAAAGTAATGAACAGAATAATTGCTATCACTACATGCATATATGGCTGGTGGAAAGCTCTATGGTTACAGTTTTGCATAAAGCCAATTTTTCCCTACAACAAAGGAATAAATTTTATTTAACTATCATGGTGGTTATTAATTATTGAGAAGGTTCCTCCAACTCAATCCCAATTAAGCATCATCATTAACCCAATCAAATTACCTTTAGAATGACGAGATCAACATGATAATCCAAGAACTAGATACTCAAAACGTCCATAACCAGGGACACGGCTAACCATGATTAGTGTGTACACTCTGCAGAGGTTTGCGCACTTTTCCCCAAAACACTCGAATACATCCATGGTCGGAGAATATAGACACGGTCTTTCTGAAACACTAACTCTTTACACTGGGTGGACAGTTACACCTACTTTCCCCTACATCTGCTAGCCCACCACTGAAAGAGGACATGCAACATACTCAACTATGCTAGAGCCCATAATAGCTTGTGGCTGCACACGGAAGTTTCTAGCATGAATAATCTTATGATCCCTTTGAGCCTGGGAGGCGGATCACACGGGTACTCCGGGATATCCTAGGACAACACTAGATTCTCCAGGTGCCCTGACAACCACTAGGTACTCCAGGGTGCCTCATGCAATCCACCTAGATGTGTATTAAAGTATACACCTTAAGTTAACCAGTAATAATAACTCTCACATCTATCATGAATCACTTAAACCAAACTACGTCTACGAGCATAGCATAGCAATATAAGCATAACGTAGAAGTAACTCCCAAAGGTTTGATAAGAAAACAGGACAATCGGTTCTACCTCATCATCTACTTCCCAAAACGCACATGTTAATCAGATCCTAACCATGCAATGTTTCAGGATTGATCTAATGCAATAAAACTAGGTAGTAAAGAGGTATGATCAAAGTGTTACTTGCCTTGCTGATGATCTGCGAAACCTAGAGACTCGAAATAGCACGCTTTGCACTCCGGGTACTCTATCGCAAACAATCAAACATACAATAAGCAATCAACTAGATGCACGGGTAAAACTCAAATAAGAGATATAACCAGAAAGTTCAACTTAAGAACTCCAGTTTGCAAAAAGAACCAAATCAAACGAAGTAACGAATTTCAAACTACGAAAGAAACAAGATCCCATTACTAATCTGGACTCAAGTCAAATTTTATAGTGCCAAAATCTTGTTCAACTTGTTTAAACAGAAAGAGGGCTTCGATACGAAGATCTAGGCGCTTGAATCGCCTGATTCCGATAAACGAGCGAAAAGATAAATTAAAACGAAAATCAGGGCAGAAATTGCGATCGAAAATAATCGCGGAAAACTCTGGAAAAAGAAAAACTGACGAATAGGCTAACGAATGAACGTTCGCTGTCCGCGGCTAACGGGTGAACACTGTTCATTAAAACAAACATACGGGCGAACGTTTGCTATTTAACTAAACCGAAAAAATAAAACCGATCTAATAAAAAACGAATTTAGGTTTTCGAAATAAAATCGAACGGTTTTCTCAAATAAACCGTCGGCTACCTCGACAAACGTGACGGCGACGGCGACGGCGGGAACTCCGGCAGCGGCGGGGAGCAACTTTATGGGCGGCTCGGCTCGGCGGCGGCGAGAGTCGGCGGCGGACTCGGCGATGGCGGCGACGGCGAATGGCGGCGACAATGGCAGCGGCGCGGCGAATCAATGGCGGCGAATCCGGCGGGGCGGCGCGGATTTCGAGGCAGGGCAGGGAGGCTAGGGTTTCGGGTGAGGTGGCAGCGGCTTGGGCCTTTGCGGCTTTAAAGGGCCGGCCGGGCTAGTGTCCTAGGCGGACACGGCCCGGTTAGGTCGGTTCGTTTTTTTTAATATTTCTACGCGCAGTAAAACGAAGAAAAGAAATACTAAACGGATTCCAAAAATCCTGAAATAAATTTTCCCTGTCCTCTAAAAATATAGCGGACAAAGCGAACATTTATTTGGGCCTCTAATGCAATTTTGAAAAACGCATTTTTTTCCTAATTCAAATAAAATAGCGATAAAACTCCGAATAAAAAATATTATTTGATTTTAATATTTAACCTCCAATATTTCTTTATTTTGGGAAAGTCATTTTATCCCCTCTCTTTTATTTTCATTTTAAAAATATTAGGAGAGAAAAATTATTAAAACCAAATGATCCTCTTTCCAAAAATTTGAGAAAACTCAAATTTGAAAATAACGAAATCCCAACTCTCCCCGTGGGTCCTTGAGTTGCGTAGAATTTCTAGGATCAACCCAAAATGCAATAAAATATGATATGCAATGATGATCTAATGTATAACATTCCAAATTGAAAATTTGGGATGTTAAAAAGCTACCCCCCCTTAAGATGAATCTTGCCCTCGAGATTCGGGTTGGCTAGAAAATAGGTGAGGGTGGTCCTTCCGTAGGTTTTCCTCTTGTTCCCAAGTGGCTTCCTCCTCGGTATGGTGGCTCCACTGAACTTTGCAAAACTTGATAACCTTGTTGCGGGTGACTCGACTGGCAAACTCGAGAATCTTCACTGGTTTCTCCTCGTAGCTCAAATCGCTACCAACTGAATCGCTTCCAGTGGCACTGTATCTCTCAGAGGAATATCTGCCATCTCTGCATGGAACTTCTTCAACTGGGAAACGTGGAACACATCGTGAACTCCTGACAATCCTTTGGGCAACTCGAACTTGTAAGCAACTTCTCCCATACATTCCAAAACTTTGTATGGTCCCACAAAATGTGGTGCTAACTTTCCCTTAACTCTAAAACGTTTAACTCCTCGAAGTGGGGACACACGATGATATACTCTGTCTCCGACTTCGTGGACTATCTCCTTGCGTTTAGAATCCGCATAGCTCTTCTGCCTGGACTGGGCTATCTTGAGTCTATCGCGAATCAGGTTAACCTGCTCTTCATACTCTTTAATCAAATCTGGTCCAAACAACTAACGGTCTCCAACTTCATCCCACAACAGTGGTGTCTTGCACCTCCTTCCGTACAAACTTCGAAAGGATCCATCTTCAAACTAGCTTGATAGCTATTGTTGTAAGAGAACTCTGCATATGGCAAATTGTCGTCCCAACTAGATCCATAATCTAGCGCACAAGCTCTCAACATGTCCTCCAGAATCTGATTGACTCTCTCGGTCTATCCATCTGTCTGTGGATGAAAGGCTATACTGAATTCTAGCTTGGTACCCAAAGTCTCATGCCTGATTCCAGAACTTTGAGGTAAATTGGGTTCCTCTATCTGATACAGTGGTCCTCGGAACTCCATGCAGACATACGATCCTGGTCATGTATATCTTTGCCAGCTTAGCACTGGTGTAAGTGGTCTTCACTGGGATGAAATGTGCTACTTCCGTCAACCGATCAACTACAAAACATATCGAGTCATAGCCTGCACGAGTCCTGGGCAATCCCGTGATAAAATCCATGCGTAGCTTATCCCACTTCCATTTGGGTATCGGCAATGGTTGTAGCAATCCTGCTGGCTTCTGATGCTCTGCCTTCACTCTCTGACATACATCACAAACTGCTACATACTCCGCAATATCCTTCTTCATTCCGGTCCACCAGAACCTGTCCTTCAAATCCAGATACATCTTGGTATTTCCTGGGTGAATCAAATACAGCAAATCATGGGCCTCCTGCAGAATCAACTTCCTGGTCTCTGGGTCATTAGGCACATATACGCGGTCCTCAAACCATAATGTATCGTGCTCATCCTCACGAAATCCTTTAGATTTTCCTTTGCTCATCCTTTCGTTTATCTCAGCAATCTCCTTGTCCGTCTTTTGAGCTTCTCTGATCTTGTCCATCAAAGTAGACTGAATCTCCAATGCTGCTACATAGCCTTTCGGAACTATCTCCAAACTTAGCTCGCGAAGATCTTTTGCTAACTCCTTGGGTGATTCTCCGGTCATGAGTGTATTGACATGACTCCTGCGGCTCAACGCATCGGCTACTACGTTAGCCTTTCCGGAATGATAATGCAACCTCATATCATAATCCTTGATGAGCTCCAACCATCTTCTCTGCCTGAGATTCAACTCCTTCTGCGTGAAGATATACTTCAAACTCTTGTGATCTGTGTACACCTCACAATGGTTCCCGATGAGAAAATGTCTCCATGTCTTCAAGGCATGCACTACGGCTGCTAACTCCAAATCGTGTGTAGCATAATTCAACTCATGGGGTTTGAGCTGTTGTGAGGCATATGACAGAACTCTTCCCTCCTGCATAAGCACTGCTCCAAGTCCTCGACAAGAAACGTCGCAATACACCTGGTAATCCTTGCGTTGATCTGGAAGAATCTACACTGGGGCTGTAACCAAACGTTTCTTCAACTCTTGAAAACTGGCCTCACACTCCTCAGTCCATTTTAACTTGGTGTCTATCGGTGTCAAAACCGGCAGATCTCGGGCCCTCTCGGTGGAGGTAAAACCCTACTCCTGCTTGATTAATATTGATGATATGGGTAGTACAAGAGTAGATCTACGACGAGATCAATGAGGCTAAACCCTAGAAGCTAGCCAATGGTATGATTGTTGTTCGTCCTACGGACTAAAACCCTCCGGTTTATATAGACACCGGATAGGGTTAGGGTTACACAGTCGGTTACAATGGTAGGAGATCTACATACCCGTATCGCCAAGCTTACCTTCCACGCCAAGGAAAGTCCCATCCGGACACGGGACAAAGTCTTCAATCTTGTATCTTCATAGTCTTGGAGTCCGACCAAAGATGATAGTTCGGCTATCCGGACACCCCTAGTCCAGACTCCTCAAGAGCCTCTGAACCAGGCTTCAATGACGACGAGTCCGGCGCGCATATTGTCTTCGGCATTGCAAGGCGGGTTCCTCCTCCGAATTCTTCATAGAAGATTTTGAACACCAGGATAGTGTCCGGCTCTACAAAATAAGTTCTACATACCACCATAGAGAGAATAATATTTACACAAATTTAATCTGCTGACGTATTTCGTGGCGTGACATCACACCACGGCCAAGCCTTTATTCGAATTGTTTTTACGGTTCCACCTCAGCGCGTTTAGCGAAGCGGTTTCCTTGGCACGTCTTGTCAAAGCAGAGATCGTGTCCCCTTATTCCGAGATTCTCATCAATACGGGCGTGGGTAACCCAACCGCGCTATTGATTATGGCGCTTGGGAGATAAGCGAGTTTTACCAGGCCGGTGGGGACGCATAGTTTCGTCTGCCCATATAAGGGGATAAGGATCCACCTTTTTACCTACGCCTTCTTCCTCCTTCCTTATCCATTCCCGCGTACTCGAGCTCCAGCGCCCAAGTCCGCACATCTCGCCTCAACCTTCCCAAGTCATGTCCGAAGCGGGAGGCAAGTGGATGGCCTCCTCCGTCACGGAGGGACACATCAAGAGGCTGCGAAAGGCCGGATACTTGTCCAGCAACATCGCGCATCGGCTCCCTGACGAGGGGCAGCTCATCCCCACCCCCGGGCCCCATGAGAGGGTGGTGTTCCTCACCCACTTCCTCAAAGTGCTTAGTGATATATCTCCCAAACTATCAGCAACTCTCACTTCAAATATACACTCATAAGTAATCTCGGTCCCACCGATTTCCTAAACTCAGTCACACCGAGATGAACCACCTCAGCCACAAAGCCAAACCCTAGAAATTTCGGATTTTCCGATTCTGAACTCGGTCTCACCGAAACTGGTGTTGCCAAGCTTCTGTAACCTTCTGTCATCAAATCGGTGTCACCGAGATGATGAAGTCGGTCCCACCGAGATTGGCAAACCCTAGTCTTTGGAAGAATCGGACTCACCGAGATTGTATTTTCGGTCCCACCGAAAATCCCAACGTTCACATGTTTTGAACTTTCGGTCTCACCGAGTTGTCAACTTCGGTCTGACCGAGATTGGTCAAATGTGTGTAGCAGTTGGATTTTATGTGGAGGCTATAAATACCCTCCACCCCCTCTTCATTCGTAGAGAGAGCCTTGAAAGAACTACCACTCCTACCTTACATTTACGAGAAAAACTACCTACCCTTGTGTTGAGATCAAGTAGCTCCACTCCCACCATATGAAGCTTGATCTCTAGCCTTCCCAAGTTGCTTTCCACTCAATCCTTTCTTCCACCACAGCCAAATCGGTGAGGAGAGTTGAGTGTTGGGGAGATTATCATTTGAAGCACAAGAGCAAGGAGTTCATCATCATCAACACCATCTATTACCTTTTGGAGGGTGGTGCCTCCTAGATTGGTTAGGTGTCGCTTGGGAGCCTCCGTCGAGATGTGGAGTTGAACCAAGAAGTTTGTAAGGGCAAGGAGATCGCCTACTTCGTGAAGATCTACCCCGAGTAAGGCTAGTCCTCCGTGGGCGTATGCCATGATGGCATAGACAAGGTTGCTTCTTCGTGGACCCTTCGTGGGTGGAGCCCTCCGTGGACTCTCGCAGCCGTTACCCTCAGTGGGTTGAAGTCTCCATCAACGTGGATTGACGATAGCACCACCTATCGGAACCACGAGAAAAATCTCCGTGTCTCCAAATTGCGTTTGGTCTTCTCCACCTCTCTTTACTACATGTGCAATTTACTTTCCGCTGCCTATACTCTAGAATTGCATGTGTAGGGTGATACTTGACTTGATCATCATCGTGAATCTGCCAAAAACTTGTCTTTATCAAAAGGCTGAATTTTTATATTGTCAAGTAGTCTAATCACCCCCCCTCTAGACATACTTTCGATCCTACAAGTCGTATCAGAGCTTTGGTCTCCATTGTATTGGTTTCCATTGCATTGGACTCCATAAGCTTGGTTTCACAACCTAGGAGAGTATGGCGTCTAGTGAGGGTAATTTTCGTAGAGGTCCTTACTTTGATGGTTCAAATTTTGCTAGTTGGAAGCATAAAATGAAAATGCATATTCTTGGACATAACCACGCATGGGGCATTATTTGTGTTGGCTTGCAAGGTGAGTTCTTGAGGAAGGAAAAGTTCGGATCATGAAGCTACAAATGATGAATTGCGGATGTTGCAAAACAATGCTCAAGCTTGTGACATTCTCTTCAATGCTTTGTGTCCCGAGGAGTTCAACAGAATCAGCCGTCTTGAGAATGCAAAAGAGATTTGGGATACTTTGGTCGAAATGCACGAAGGTACCGAGTCCGTGAAGGAATCAAAGCTAGATGTTCTTCAAGGTCAACTTGACAAGTTCAAGATGAAGGAAGGTGAAGGAGTCGCTGAAATGTACTCTAGGCTTGCTCTCATCACAAATGAGATTGCCGGCTTAGGAAGCGAAGAAATGACCGACCGATTCATCATCAAGAAGATTCTTAGAGCTTTGGATGGAAAGTATGACACCGTGTGCACTTTGATCCAAATGATGCCAAACTACAAGAATCTCAAGCCAACCGAAGTCATTGGAAGAATTGTTGCTCATGAGATGACACTTAAAGATAAGGAAGAGCTTCACAACAAGTCAAGTGGTGCTTACAAAGCTACAATTGATGCTCCCACAACCTCAAGTGACAAGCTAGTTTCCAATGAAGAGATAAGCCTAATGGTGAAGAACTTCAACAAATTCTACAAGAGTAGAAGCAAAGAGAGAAGCTCAAAGTCTAGATCATATGATGAAAAGAGATCTTCTAGTCGTGATCGAATCTGCTACAATTGTGGAAGACCCAACACTACTCAAATGAGTGTTCGGCTCCCCTGAAGAGAAGAGAAGAATCTCCAAGAAGAAGAAGTTCAAGAGAAGAGTCACCTCGGAAAGAGAGAAGGAGTAGAGATGATCGTTATGAGCGAAGACCCTCTCGGAGAAGCAAGGATTCGGAGAGGAAAGACAAGTCATCATGGAGCTACACAAGAAGAAAACATCAAGCTCATGTAGGTGAATGGGTCTCCGGCTCGACTCAAACAATCACTCCGAAAGAAGCTATCACTCCAACTCCGACTACAGATCAAGATGAAGGTGTTGCGGTCTTGCTCTCGTGTCCTCCAACTCCAACTCCTATGACTTATTTGATTCACCAAATGAGGGAATTGGAAGATGCTTCATGGCTAAAGGCCCCAAGGTATCACACCTGAATTCATTGACTTTCATAGTGATGAGGATGACTTGCTTGGTAAAGATGAGCTTTTACATGACAAATCTAGTGAGCCTAGTAATGATGAACATGCTAGTAGTCTTTATAGTCGAGAAGAGTCGAATGACAATGCTATGAAGGAGATTGAGCGTCTAACTAAAGAACTAAACACTCTTAAGTTAGCTCATGAAACAACTCAAGAAGATCATAGAGAGCTCCTAAGATCTCATGAGAAGCTACGCTTCGAGAAGCTCAATATAGAGCAAGAACATGAGTTTCTAAAAGCAATCAATGACGATCTTCGAAAGAAGAGTTCTTCATATCTTGCCAAACGACTTCTCTTGTCTAATTTCTTGCCACCCATTAAAACTAAGCATGACAAGCATAAGAAAAATTCTTCATCTAGTAGTAACAATAACCATGCTAAATCCAATGTTGTTACTTCTAGTAGTTCTCTTGATTCCACTAACAATGTTTCAAGCCAAGTTACACTTGAGCAAGAAAATAGTTTATTGAAAGGGATTATAGAAAAGGTGTCTACAAGAGCCTTGCGGAAGCAAGAACTTTGAGAAATTGTTCGCAAGCAAGGAAGGCACCGGAAGAATCAAGGAATTGGTTTTGAGCGAAAGTTCAACGCCGAGGGTGTTGAATGGGAAGAAGGTCAATATCCCACTCCAAAGTTTGTTTCTCAAAAGGAGAAGTACGATCCTACTTCTTCCAATGTGGAACAAGCTCAAGATGATCTTCCACCACAAGACCACAAGCTAAAAGGCAAGGACAAGCTTCAAGAGGAGATTGATGCATTTATTGAAGCTCCTAAAGCCATGGTCAAGTGGGTTCCCAAGGAAACGTCAAGTTCTACTTCGTCAAGCTCAACTACAACCCCAAGGATTCCCATCAAGATGATGTGGATCCCGAAGAAGAAGAACTAGAGAGTTCTTGAGGGTGACTCCGCCAACATACTTCACTCATATTCATTTTGGCAAAAACTTGTGCAATTAACTTCCACATCTTGCAATAGTTCATGGAGTCACAAACCCTCTTGTTGGTAAGTCAAGGGACAAGGTAATCATTGCTTTCATGGACATCATCAATTGTGTACTTCAATCTATGTCCATGGATATCCTTGTTTGTTCCTTGTGGGACTAACCCATGTAGGTATTGAAAGTGCCCGAATCCAAAGGATTGCTCCCAACTCTTGATGATCTTCATCAACATTGAGCATCCACATTTTCAACATCTACATGAAGTCTTCTCGACAACCCAAGGTTAGTTTGACCCTTTAAAGGGGTTCTCACATCTAGGGGAGCTTTGCTCTAAAGAATTGAGCTAAAGCATCTTCAAATGATGTGAACACATTAATGCTTTATGCAAAAGTGGTAACCCCACTTGTGCTCAAACGATGAGTATGACCTATGATCAAATGTTCTCATTTGACTCCTAAGTCAATATACTCATATAAAGATGACCTAGTCATCGACAAATTGTGTGATAGTAGCTAGAGTTTTTGTTGGTGCATGTTTGACACATATTTCATTTGCTATCTTATTGTGTGAGCATGTTGGATGCATGATTTTATCCATTCGAGGACATCCATTTGTTGCTTTGGACTTTTTGGATTTTTCTGAACAAATGGATGGACAAGAATGCCTAAGTTCCTCCCCTAGCTATCTATGCTTTCTTGTCTCAAATTCTATTCATGCTTATATCACAAAATTTGGACAAGTCATTTTCAGACCCACCGAGTGAGGAGCACTCGGAGCCACCGATCCGTCAAAGGCTAAACTTCCAAAAACTTCTAAGTAATTTCGGTCAGACCAACCCACACAAACTCGGTCAAACCGAAAGCACTTGGATTGATCTAGGTTTTCACCTCGGTGAAACCGAGTTGTACTTTTCGGCGTGACCGAAGTGTGTAACTGCCTGCAGTTATCCATCTCGGTGCCACCGAGTTTTACAACTCGGTCCCACCGACAGCAGAGGGGTATATATACTCCGAGGGCAGCGCGCGTTGATTCCTACTTCAAAACGCCTCGCCCCCACACCCCTTGCTGCCGTCGCCGTGGTCTCCGGATCGTCTCCGTCGTCGCCTGTGCGCCCTCGCCGCAGGTTTCCGTCGCCGTCAACGGACATTCTCTCCGCGCCGTTGCCGCCGTAGAGGAACTCCACCAAGTTAGGGTGAGTTTCGATCCCACTCGTGCTTCAACCTCCGATTCTATGCACGAATGGTTTGCCTAGCATCTTGCCACGTTTGAGATCTTCCTATCCAGCAGATTAGTTCTTTGAACGAAATTCGAGTAAAAGTTTTAGGGTTAGGTTTCCGCCGA
Source organism: Aegilops speltoides (assembly GCA_021437245.1). Classification (NCBI taxonomy): domain Eukaryota; kingdom Viridiplantae; phylum Streptophyta; class Magnoliopsida; order Poales; family Poaceae; genus Aegilops; species Aegilops speltoides. Next base: position 272,145,838 of record CM038144.1, on the reverse strand, counting down.
ACACATCTCGGTGAGACCGATTCTACATTCTCGGTATGACCGATTTGGCCTCTGCCATTGCCTTTGCACCTTCGGTCCAACCGAAGTTGTGCAAATCGGTGCGACCGAAATGAGGATTTAGTGAAACCCTAGTGTTCTCGGCAAGATCGAAACCCATTTCGGTCCAACCGAAAGTGGTGTGAATGGTTCTGTTTGGACACTTCAGATTCACTGAATTTTAGACTCGGTCTGACCGAAATGCATTCTGTGAAAACCTAAAACTGAAATTTGAACTCATTTTTTTTAAAATCTTCTGCAGTTTGTGATAACTCTTCTACTCGCCTACACCTAATCTATTCATAGGTTGTCACCCATGTCGATGCGGTGACAGCCGAACAGGTCTGAGTCACCAATTGCTGAAATTCCAGAGGCGGGCACTAGTCCCGAGGCCAAGAACTTTTCAGATGATGGTGAGAGGAGCACACCAAGTGGTTTGCCTCCTGCAGCCACCAGGGCGAAAAGAAGAGGAATTCGATGAAGAAGATTCGATTTCATTCTTGAGGAAGAGATCTCCTCCAAGCCAAAGAGGAAAGTTGTTGCCAAAGAGCATCAAGGGCAAGAAACCAAGAAAGGCACCAATAAAGTGAAGAAATCCACTTTGTTGCCAAGAAGCTGAGTATGGAAGAGGAAACTTCAAGCAAGGTGAAGAAAACTTCCAAGAGGAAGAGGATTGTGCATGATGAAGCAAGCAGATGATGATGATGATGAGGAAGCACCCCAGCCTCCTCCTCGAAGTCTAAGTTCATGGGTGATGCCATCGAGGCAGGAGCACCTTCAAAGCCCAAGCCATCTGCTCCAAAGAAAGGCAGCTCAAGCCAAGCTGCTTTGCCAAGCCCAAGAAGACTGTCAGAACATCCCAGCTTCAGAGAAGAGGAAGGATAATGTGCCACCAGTGAGTCGGATGATGAGGCACTGTATTCTTTGAAACTTCGTCGAAATTGCCAATTCACAATGATGCTCATCCTCGAGCTGAGAACATGAAGGAAAGAAAGGATAGAGGTCTCGGGGCTATGGAGACAAGCTGATCCATATCTTTGTGAGGAGAAGAACTGCTGTAGATCCAAGGTTCCACACCGAGAGCAGCAGGACTTCTATGAGATCTTGATGGACAAGAAGCCCATTGTTGCAGATACTAGATATGTTGATTGGGCATACATTGACATGAAGAGCACAGAGACTTCTTTCCACATGTGCATGAGAGCTTCACCGCATGTGGTGTTGCTTGAGTTTGTTGGTCGGTTGATGATTGGAATGATGAGATGATTATGCAATTCTATGCCACGACTCATTTCTATCCGATGGAAAGATCACATGGATGACTGAAGGCCAAAGATTCTCTTCAACTGTTGAAGAATGGGCAGCACTGCTGAATGCTCCAGTGCAGAGAGAGGATGATGTTGATGTCTATGGTATTCCCAAGAAGAACCATGAGTCTATGAAGAACATGTACAATGAGGTACCAGCTAAGGATGTGGAAATCTGAAGCTCGGCTCGGTGTATCATCTCTGAGCAGGTCTACCTACTACAAACACAATTCTGAGGCATACCTTGATGCCCAAGTCTGGAGATCATCGCATGATCAGAGGGTATTCTATCAACATGCTGCATATACTTGATCAGAAGGCACCTTTCAAGGTGATGGACCTGATAGTTGAGACTATCAAGAGGACTGCAGTAGACCAGAAGAGGTCGTGTGGATTTGCCCCGCACATTTAGATGCTTATCAATGCCAAGTTTGGCACGGGCACCTACTTGTTGGATAGACCACACTTGCCACTGCAGCCTGAGCATGAGGACAATGAAGTTGTGATGGATGAGGAGGACCCAACGTCAGTTGAAGGTCAAGCAAAGACTGAAGCTGCCAAGAAAGCTAAAGCTGAGAAGGAGCAGCAGCAGCAGCAGCTAAACCCAAGAGTGTTGGAGAGCAGCTCCTTGAAGCTACCAGAGGATTGAACAATGCCTGCCAAGATTGTGCGATCTCGGAGAGTCTTGAGAGGATTGTTGAAGACAAGATCCATGCTCTGGATGTCAAGCTGACTGAAGTGCAAGTCACTGTCAACAAGCTTGAGGCAGATATCGAGGAAGCAAAGAGGGAGAAGGAAGAGCTCATGCGAGAGATGCAGGATGACCTAGTCCAGGATGATTATGAACAGCTGCTCCGGTTCCCACAAGACCACGATCACTGCTATTCGATGGATGACACGAGACTACACCTCGGCACCTCCCACAGCTCCATCGGTTCCAGCTCCAGCTCCAAAGACCACTCCTCCAGCTCCACGACATCACCAAGCCTTTGCAGATGCAGCCATCTCAACTCCATCAACCTGCATAGAGCCGCCAGCAGAGTCCCTAGTGACGCTTAGCTCTATACTTTTTGAACTTTTTGGTAACTTGTTGCCAAAGGGGGAGAAATTGTATAGATCATAGGACTTCGAGAGAGAGAGTGCTTTGTCTTTGCGCTTTTGGTCTTTCGTTTATTTGCGGTCTTTTGAGATACTTTTGAGATTTTCGAGACATTCCGTGTGTTTGATACTACGTTTGCTTTACTTTGATGAGTGCTTGATCGTACTATGCCTTAATGTGTGCTTAATGCTTATCATATGCTATTCATATCTTGTATGATCATTTACTCATGTCTTGGTGATTGGGTGCATGCTATTCATTCTTATCATTTTGTGCGCTCCACCAAGATGTATGTGACATGGAAGAGTGACCCATGATCCTAATCGATTGTGCATTTGCATTCAAACGCAAATCTTAAATAATGCACAAATTTAGGGGGAGCTCTTGCTTATCGCATACTTCTCAAAGCGACGATATTATTCATTGATTATATAATTTGTCGAAGCTTTGATCTATATGTTGTCATCAATTACCAAAAAGGGGGAGATTGAAAGTGCAACTAATCCCCGGGTGGTTTTGGTAATTAATAACAACATATATATCATTGAACTAATAGTTTCTTGAGAATCATTTTAGAAAGTTCAGTGATATGGGTATGGCAATGATCAAGATGTGGACCCTCAAAATGCTAAGGCAAGCATTGGCAAAAGCTCAAGACTCCATTTTTGGTTTAGTGATCTAAGATCACATTGAGTCTATAGGAAAGCCAATACTATTAAAAGGGATGAGGTTATGTTAATGATCCGTTGCTCAAAGTGCTTAGTGATATATCTCCCAAACTATCAAGCAACTCTCACTTCAAATATACACTCATAGGTAATCTCGGTCCCACCGATTTCCTAAACTCAGTCACACCGAGATGAACCACCTCAGCCACAAAGCCAAACCCTAGAAATTTCGGATTTTCCGATTCTGAACTCGGTCTCACCGAAACTGGTGTTGCCAAGCTTCAGAATACTTCACATCAAATCGGTGTCACCCGAGATGATGAAGTCGGTCCCACCGAGATTGGCAAACCCTAGTCTTTGGAAGAATCGGATTCACCGAGATTGTATTTTCGGTCCCACCGAAAATCCCAACGTTCACATGTTTTGAACTTTCGGTCTCACCGAGTTGTCAACTTCGGTCTGGCCGAGATTGGTCAAATGTGTGTAACGGTTGGATTTTGTGTGGAGGCTATAAATACCCTCCACCCCATCTTCATTCGTAGAGAGAGCCATCGAAAAGAACTACCACTCCTACCTTACATTTCGAGAAGAAAACTACCTACCCTTGTGTTGAGATCAAGTAGCTCCACTCCCACCATATGAAGCTTGATCTCTAGCCTTCCCAAGTTGCTTTCCACTCAATCCTTTCTTCCACCACAGCCAAATCGGTGAGGAGAGTTGAGTGTTGGGGAGATTATCATTTGAAGCACAAGAGCAAGGAGTTCATCATCATCAACACCATCTATTACCTTTTGGAGGGTGGTGCCTCCTAGATTGGTTAGGTGTCGCTTGGGAGCCTCCGTCGAGATGTGGAGTTGAACCAAGAAGTTTGTAAGGGCAAGGAGATCGCCTACTTCGTGAAGATCTACCCCGAGTAAGGCTAGTCCTCCGTGGGCGTATGCCATGATGGCATAGACAAGGTTGCTTCTTCGTGGACCCTTCGTGGGTGGAGCCCTCCGTGGACTCTCGCAGCCGTTACCCTCCGTGGGTTGAAGTCTCCATCAACGTGGATTGACGATAGCACCACCTATCGGAACCACGAGAAAAATCTCCGTGTCTCCAAATTGCGTTTGGTCTTCTCCACCTCTCTTTACTACATGTGCAATTTACTTTCCGCTGCCTATACTCTAGAATTGCATGTGTAGGGTGATACTTGACTTGATCATCATCGTGAATCTGCCAAAAACTTGTCTTTATCAAAAGGCTGAATTTTTATATTGTCAAGTAGTCTAATCACCCCCCCCTCTAGACATACTTTCGATCCTACAATAGGGAACATCTTTCATTTTCTCTCTATCTTCTGCTGTGGTCGGGCATTGAGTCTGACTCAACTTCACACCTTGTAGCACGGGCAAGAACCCTTTCTTTGCCTGATCCATTTTGAACTTTTTCAAAATTTTATCAAGGTATGTACTTTGTGAAAGTCCAATTAAGTGTCTTGATCTATCTCTATAAATCTTGATGCCCAATATATAAGCAGTTTCACCGAGGTCTTTCATAGAAAAACTTTTATTAAAGTATCCCTTTATGCTATCCAGAAATTCTATATCATTTCCAATTAATAATATGTCATCTACATATAATATCAGAAATGCTATAGAGCTCCCACAAACTTTCTTGTAAATACAGGCTTCTCCAAAAGTCTGTATAAAACCATATGCTTTGATCACACTATCAAAGCGTTTAGTCCAATTCCGAGATGCTTGCACCATTCCATAAATGGATCGCTGGAGCTTGCACACTTTGTTAGCACCTTTTGGATCAACAAATCCATTCAAGAATGCAGTTTTGACATCCATTTGCCAAGTTTCATAATCATAAAATGCAGCAATTGCTAACATGATTCGGACAGACTTAAGCATCGCTACGGGTGAGAAAGTCTCATCGTAGTCAACTCCTTGAACTTGTCGAAAACCTTTCGCAACAAGTCGAGCTTTATAGACAGTTACATTACCATCAGCGTCAGTCTTCTTCTTAAAGATCCATTTATTCTCAATGGCCTGTCGATCATCAGGCAAGTCAACCAAAGTCCATACTTTGTTCTCATACATGGATCCCATCTCAAATTTCATGGCCTCTAGCCATTTTGCGGAATCTGGGCTCATCATCGCTTCCTCATAGTTCGTAGGTTCATCATGGTCAAGTAACATGACTTCTAGAATAGGATTACCGTACCACTCAGTGCGGATCTTACTCTGGTAGACCTCGAGGTTCAAGAGAAACTTGATCTGAAGTTTCATGATCAATATCATTATCTTCCTCACTAATTGGTGTAGTTGTCACGAGAACTGGTTCTTGTGATGAACTACTTTCAATAAGGGAGCAGGTCTGATTACCTCATCAAGTTCTACTTTCCTCCCACTCACTTCTTTAGAGAGAAACTCCTTCTCTAGAAAGGATCCGAATTTAGCAGCGAAAATCTTGCCCTCAGATCTGTGATAGAAGGTGTACCCAACAGTCTCTTTTGGGTATCCTATGAAGACACATTTCTCCTATTTGGGTTCGAGCTTATCTGGTTGAAGTTTCTTCACATAAGCATCGCAGCCCCAAACTTTAAGAAACGACAACTTTAGTTTCTTGCCAAACCACAGTTCATGAGGCGTCGTCTCAACGGATTTTGATGGTTCCCTATTTAACGTGAATGCGGCCGTCTCTAAAGCATAACCCCAAAACGATAGCGGTAAATCAGTAAGAGACATCATAGATCGCACCATATCTAGTAAAGTACGATTACGACGTTCGGACACACCATTTCGTTGTGGTGTTCCGGGGGGCGTGAGTTGCGAAACTATTTCGCATTGTTTCAAGTGTAGACCAAACTCGTAACTCAAATATTCTCCTCCACGATCAGATCGTAGAAATTTTATTTTCCACTTCACTCTGAAATTCTTTGAACTTTTCAAATGTTTCAGACTTGTGTTTCATTAAGTAGATATACCCATATCTGCTCAAATCATCTGTGAAGGTGAGAAAATAACAATACCCGCTGCGAGCCTCAACATTCATTGGACCACAAACATCAGTATGTATGATTTCCAACAAATCAGTTGCTCGCTCCATAGTTCTGGAGAACGGCGTTTTAGTCATCTTGCCCATGAGGCACGGTTCGCAAGTACCAAGTGATTAATAATCAAGTGATTCCAAAATCCCATCAGTATGGAGTTTCTTCATGCGTTTTACACCGATATGACCTAAACGGCAGTGCCACAAATAAGTTGCACTATCATTATCAACTCTGCATCTTTTGGTTTCAACACTATGAATATGTGTATCACTACTATCGAGATTCAATAAAAATAGACCACTCTTCAAGGGTGCATGACCATAAAAGATATTACTCATATAAATAGAACAACCATTATTCTCTGACTTAAATGAATAACCGTCTCGCATCAAAAAGATCCGGATATAATGTTCATGCTCAACCCCGCACCAAATAACAATTATTTAGGTCTAAAACTAATCTCGATGGTAGATGTAGAGGTAGCGTGCGATCGCGATCACATCGACTTTGGAACCATTTCCCGTGCATCGTCACCTCGTCCTTAGCCAATCTTCGCTAATCCGTAGTCCCTGTTTGAGTTGCAAATATTAGCAATGTAACCAAGATCAAATACCAGTGCTATCTGCGAGCATTAGTAAGGTACACATCAATAACATGTATATCACATATACCTTTGTTCACTTTTCCATCCTTATCCGCCAAATACTTGGGGCAGTTCCGCTTCGATGTCCAATCTACTTGCGGTAGAGAAGCACTCGATTTCAGTGCTTAGGTCCAGACTTGGGTTTCTTCTCTTGAGCAGCAACTTGTTTGCTGTTCTTCTTGAAGTTCCCCTTCTTCTTCCCTTTGCCCTTTTTCTTGAAACTGGTGGTCTTGTTAACCATCAACACTTGATGCTCCTTCTTGATTTCTACCTTCGCGGCTTTTAGCATTGCGAAGAGCTCGGGAATAGTCTTGACCATCCCTTGCATATTATAGTTCATCACGAAGCTCTTGTAGCTTGGTGGCGATGATTGAAGAATTCATCAATGACACTATCATCGTGAAGATTAACTCCCGGTTGAATCAAGTTATTATTATACCCGGACATTTTGAGTATGTGTTCACCGATGTAACTATTCTCCTCCATCTTGCAGCTATAGAACTTATTGGAGACTTCATATCTCTCAATCCGGGCATTTGCTTGAAATATTAACTTCAACTCTGGAACATCTCATATGCTCCATGACGCTCAAAACGTCGTTGAAGACCCGGTTCTAAGCCGTAAAGCATGGCACATCGAACTATCGAGTAGTCATCACTTTGCTCGCCAGACGTTCTTAACGTCGTCGGTTGCATCGGCAGCGGTTCGCACCCAGCGGTGCTTCCAGGGGCGTAATTCTTCCGTGCAGCAATGAGGATAATCCTCGAGTTACGGACCCGATCCGTGTAATTGCTACCATCATCTTTCAACTTTGCTTTCTCAAGCAACGATTAAAATTCAACGTAACAACAACAGACGAGCCATCTATCTACAACAAACATAGACAAGCAAAATACTATCAGGTACTAAGTTAATGATAAATTTAAGTTCAATTAATCATATTACTTAAGAACTCCCACTTAGATAGACATCCCTCTAATCCTCTAAGTGATTACGTGATACATATCAACTACACCATGTCCGATCGTCACGTGAGATGGAGTAGTTTCAACGGTGAACATCAATATGTTGATCATGTCTATTATATGATTCACACTCGACCTTTCGGTCTCCGTGTTCCGAGGCCATATCTGTTATATGCTAGGCTCGTCAAGTTTAACCTGGGTATTCCGTGTGTGCAACTGTTTTGCACCCGTTGTTTTTGAACGTAGAGCCTATCACACCCGATCATCACGTGGTGTCTCAGCACGAAGAACTTTCGCAACGGTGCATACTCAGGGAGAACACTTCTTGATAATTTTAGTGAGAGATCATCTTAAAATGCTACCGTCAATCAAAGCAAGATAAGATGCATAAAGGATAAACATCACATGCAATCAATATAAGTGATATGATATGGCCATCATCATCTTGTGCTTGTGATCTCCATCTTCAAGCATCGTCGTGATCACCATCGCCACCGGCGACACCTTGATCTCCATCGTAGCATCATTGTCGTTACCCCATCTATTGCTTCTCGACTATCGCTACCGCTTAGTGATAAAGTAAAGCAATTACGGGCGTTGCATTTCATACAATAAAGCGACAACCATATGGCTCCTGCCAGATTGCCGATAACTTCGTTACAATACATGATCATCTCATACAATAAAATATAGCATCACGCCTTGACCATATCACATCACAACATGCCCTGCAAAAACAAGTTAGACGTCCTCTACTTTGTTGTTGCAAATTTTACGTGGCTGCTACGGGCTTAGCAAGAACCATTCTTACCTACGCATCAAACCACAACGATAGTTCGTCAAGTTAGTGCTGTTTTAACCTTCGCAAGGACCGGGCGTAGCCACACTCGATTCAGCTAAAGTGAGAGAGACAGACACCCGCCAGCCACCTTTAAGCACGAGTGCTCGTACCAGTGAAACCAGTCTCGTGTAAGCGTACGCGTAATGTCGGTCCGGGCCGCTTCATCTCACAATACCGCCGAACCAAAGTATGACATGCTGGTAAGCAGTATGACTTGTATCGACCTCAACTCACTTGTGTTCTACTCGTGCATATGACATATACGCATAAAACCTGGCTCTGATACCACTGTTGGTGAACGTAGTAATTTCAAAAAAAATTCCAACGCACACGCAAGATCATGGTGATGACATAGCAATGAGAGGGGAGAGTGTTGTCCATGTACCCTTGTAGACCGTAAGTGGAAGCGTTATGACAACGCGGTTGATGTAGTCGTATGTCTTCACGATCCGACCGATCCAAGTACCGAACGTATGGCACCTCCGAGTTCAGCACACGTTCAGCTCGATGATGATCCCCGGATTCGGATCCAGTAAAGTGTCGGGGATGAGTTCCGTCAGCACGACGGCGTGGTGTCGATGATGATGCTCTACCGGCGCAGGGCTTCGCCTAAACTTCGCGACGATATGACTGAGGTGGAATATGGTGGCGGGGGGCACCGCACACGGCTAAGGAACGATCCGTAGATCAGCTTGTGTGTCTCTAGTGTGCCCCCTTGCCCCCGTATATAAAGGAGCAAGGGGGGAGGCCGGCCGGCCCTAGGGGGCGCGCCAAGGAGGGGGGAGTCCTCCTCCTAGTGGGAGTAGGACTCCCATTTCCTAGTCCCACTAGGAAGGAGGAAGGGGGGAGGATAGAGAGGGAGAGGGAGAGGGAAAGGGGGGCCGCGCCCCCTCCCCTAGTCCAATTCAGACTCCTCAAGGGGGGCGCCACCTCCTCGGCTGCTGCCCTCTCTCTCCCCTCAGGCCCACTAAGGCCCATTACTTCTCCCGAGGGGTTCCAGTAACCCTCCGGCACTCCGGTTTTCTCCAAAACCACCCGGAACACTTCCGGTGTCCGAATATAGTCGTCCAATATATCAATCTTTATGTATCGACCATTTCGAGACTCCTCGTCATGTCCGTGATCACATCCGGGACTCCGAACAAACTTCAGTACATCAAAACTTATAAACTCATAATAAAACTGTCATTGTAACGTTAAGCGTGCGGACCCTACGGGTTCGAGAACTATGTAGACATGACCTAGAACTATTCTCGGTCAATAACCAATAGCGGAACCTGGATGCCCATATTTGCTCCTACATATTCTACGAAGATCTTTATCGGTCAAACCGCATAACAACATACGTTGTTCCCTTTGTCATCGGTATGTTACTTGCCCAAGATTCGATCGTCGGTATCCAATACCTAGTTCAATCTCGTTACCGGCAAGTCTCTTTACTCGTTACGTAATGCATCATTCCGTAACTAACTCATTAGCTACATTGATTGCAAGGCTTATAGTGATGTGCATTACCGAGAGGGCCCAGAGATACCTCTCCGACGATCGGAGTGACAAAACCTAATATCGAAATACGCCAACCCAACATGTACCTTCGGAGACACCTGTAGTACTCCTTTATAATCACCAAGTTACGTTGTGACGTTTGGTAGCACCCAGAGTGTTCCTCCGGTAAACGGAGTTGCATAATCTCATAGTTACAGGAACATGTATAAGTCATGAAGAAAGCAATAGCAATATACTAAACGATCAAGTGCTAGGCTAGCGGAATGGATCATGTCAATCACATCATTCTTCTAATGATGTGATCCCATTAATCAAATTACAACACATGTCTATGGTTAGGAAACATAACCATCTTTGATTAATGAGCTAGTCAAGTAGAGGCATACTAGTGACGTTATATTTGTCTATGTATTCACACATGTATCATGTTTCCTGTTAATACAATTCTAGCATGAATAATAAACATTTATCATGATATGAGGAAATAAATAATAACTTTATTATTGCCTCTAGGGTATATTTCCTTCAACAACTCCTAATAAGGAATTCACTTGAGTCCTCTTCGGAAAATACCGCGATACGTACTTAATCCTCCTTCCTTCTGGGGTGGTGAGCATAATCGACTTACTGGCGCAATCGATGTTCCCTCCATACATCGATAGCCAATCCATACCCAAAATCACATCCAAACCTTGCGACTCCAGAATTATCAGGTCTGAGGGGAAAACATGCCTACCTATGGTCAATGGCATCTGAAAACATCCTTGTCTCGCCATATGTTCTGCTCCTGGTGAACTTACTAACATCGGTATTCTAAGAACTTTGATGGGCAACTTATACTTATCCACAAATCCCCTTTATATGTATGAATGCGATGCACCAGTATCAAAAAGAACAATTGCAGTAAATGACCTAACCAAAAACATACCTATTATTGCATTTGGTTGTGCTTCAACCTCCACCACATTAACGTGGTTCACTTGTCCCCTGTTGAAAGGGTTGGGCTTCTTCCCAGAGCTTCCATTTCCATTTCCATTCTTTGCTTCAGAACACTCTGTGGTGTAATGTCCATTCTTCCCGCACTTGAAACAAGTAATGTGACTTAGATCCTTCTTGGCGAGCGTTGCTGGGTTGGAACGGTTCTGACCGTTGCTTCCTCCATTCCCATTCCCATTCTTGGGGCCACTATGGTTGTGAGAACTCCCTCCATTGGAATTGTGACCTACATGGTTATGGTGAATGTGTCCTCCTGAGTTCGGGGTAAAACGGGGCCTCTGCTGAGCTCCTGAATTGTACTTCCCTTGTCCATACTTCCTCTTGTGGTTGTCTATCTGCTGCTGCTTCCCTTCAATCATGAGAGCTCTATCTACAAACTCCTGGTAGTTGTTGAAGGTGGCCACCATCAACTGCATGCTCAGATCATCATTCAGTCCTTCCAGAAACTTCTCCTGCTTAGTTGCATCCGTAGCAACGTCATCAGAGGCATAACATGCTAACTTACTAAAAGCATCCACATACTGACCCATTGTGCGTCCTCCTTAGCGCAAGTTGCAAAACTCGCGCTTCTTCATGGCCATAGCTCCTGCTGAAACATGGGTAGTGCGAAAAGCCTGCTAAAACTGGTCCCATGTGACATTGTCGATGGGGTAAGTGGCTGTGAAATTCTCCCACCATGATGCTGCGGGTCCATCAAGCTGATGTGCAGCAAAATGCACTCTCTCCGCATCTGTGCATCCTGAAGTGGTCAACTCCCTTCCAATCTTGCGGAGCCAATCATCTGCAACTATTGGCTCGGTGCTACTGGAGAACACCGGCAGATTCAGCCTTAGAAAACGGGCTAAGTGATCAACATGTGGTGGTGGTGGTGGGTTGTTGTTGTTGTTCCCCTGGTTCTGGTTCTGGACTAGTAGCTACATCAGGGTATTCTGCTGCTGGATCAACTGAGTGAGCTCCGGCGGGAGAGCAAATCCATTGTCACGTCTCGGAGGCATCTGATGGGTTTAGAAAAGATGAGAAAACATAATATAATGAGATCTAGAGGAAAACACTACCGCACATGAGACAAACACAAACATAACACTTCAACCAATTCACACAAGGGCATACAATCGGTCTAACTATCGTTACAAAAGTGCTCGGACTATACTATATACATGGGGGAATACTACTACTGATATGGTGGTCGACTAGAAAACTTGATCGGTGGAAGACTCCATGATATCTGCTCCAGCTTCATCAAAATAGTCATCATTGCTATCGTCGGGGTCCGAGTCGGTGTCGTCGATGATGATGTAGTTCTCCGGACAGGTGGAATCATCTTCTCCTCCTCCTGGCGCGGGGTCTCCCATGAATACTCCTAGCTTCCTTGTCAAATCGTCATTCTTCTCCACGAGTATCGTCATTTCCTCCTCATATGCATCGCGTGTAGACTTGAGTTCTTCCTCCAGCTCCGTGATCTTGGTCATTTCCTTCTTCATATCTATCATGCCTGCGCACATCTGGTTTTTCTTGCGATGAATGTGCTGGTTTAACTCCTGGGTGAAAGTTGTAATAGATCTATCCTTCCTGGTGCTGATCATCTCCCATTGCTCATCTCGGCGCCCACAAATCTGATAGATAGTATCCTTGAGATCCTTGTGGTAAACTTCTCCAATGCGTCCCATGGTGATGTGGGCTGCCATGCTCTTTCCTAGACTCCAGGTTGGTGCATCAAAGGAAAACTCTATGGGCTCAGTGACTGGCATGAACGTCCTTCCTGGAACTTGAACTCGAATCATCCAATGCTCCTCTTTTGGTAAATTAGTGATGTAGGTCCTGGTGAAGCTTGGTATTCCTATGTTCAGGTACCTAGTAACTTCCTTCAAGTGTCGTCCAAAAGGTGTATCTTCATCCGGTTGTGTGAACTTGCTCCTTGCATCCGCCATCCTATAGAGTAAAAAAGGGAGAGAAGTCAGAAAAGAGAAGAGAGTAGTGATCTAGGGCTTTGGCTTAATGGTCGTGTCCTACAGTCAGCATGTGCTCTGATACCATCTTGTAGCGGCCAGACCTCAAATACCGATCTCGTGCATCGATGTCATCCTGGATCGGTAATCTTGACCGCACAAGATGCCGAGGATTTATAGCAGAGTAGCAATCACAAACTTATTACATCGAATGTCTCAAAAGAGAACTTATTACAATAATATGGCTTAAGGCCATCTAAAATTGATAACAGCGAAAGGCTTGGAAGATCAAGTGAGTCCATCAACTCGAACGACATAGCTGAGTAAAAGACAACGACCTATGGCACCTTACTCGTCGTCTGAAAAGTCTGCAACATTAAACGTTGCAGCCCGAGGTCAGCACATGGAATATGCTGGCAATGTAACACATAAAGTTATGAACAGAATGATTGCTATCACTACATGCATATATGGCTAGTGGAAAGCTCTATGGTTATAGTTTTGCATAAAGCCAATTTTTCCCTACAACAAAGGAATAAATCTATCATGGTGATTATTAACCATTGAGAAGGTTCCTCCAACTCAATCCCAATTAAGCATCATCATTAACCCAATCAAATTACATCTAAAGTGACAAGATCAACATGATAATCCAAGAACTAGATACTCAAAACGTCCATAACCGAGGACACGACTAACCATGATTAGTTTGTACTCTGTAGAGGTTTGCACACTTTTCCCCACAAGACTCGAATACATCCATGGTCGGAGAATCGAGACACAGTCTTTCTGAAACACTAACTCTTTACTCTAGGTGGACAGTTACACCTACTTTCCCCTACATCTGCTAGCCCACCACTGAAAGAGGTCATGCAACATACTCAACTATGCTAGAGCCCATAATAGCGTGTGGCTGCACACGGAAGTTTCTAGCATGAATAATCTTATGATCCCTTTGAGTTTGGGTGGCGGACTGTAGGATGATCACACGGGTACTCAAGGATATCCTAGGACAACACTGGATTCTCCAGGTGCCCTGACAACCACTAGGTACTCCATGGTGCCTCATGCAATCCACCCAGATGTGTATTAAAGTAGCCACCTTAAGTTAACCAATAATAATAACTCTCACATCTGTCATGAATCACTTAAACCAAACCACGTCTACGAGCATAGCATAGCAATTTAAGCATAACGTAGAAGTAACTCCCAAAGGTTTGATAAGTAAACAGGGCAATAGGTTCTACCTCATCATCTACTTCCCAAAAACCACATGTTAATCAGATCCTAACCATGAAATGTTTAAGGATTTATTTAATGCAATAAAACTTGGTAGTAAAGAGGTATGATCAAAGTGTTACTTGCCTTGCTGATGATCTGCGAAACCTAGAGACTCGTAGTAGCATGCTTCCCACTCCGGATACTCTATCACAAACAAACAAACATACAATAAGCACTCAACTAGATGCATGAGTAAAACTCAAATAAGAGATCTAAGCAGAAAGTCGAACTTAAGAAATCCGGATTGCAAAAAGAATCAAATCAAACGAAGCAACGAAACTCAAACTGCGAAAGAAACAAGATCTGATTACTAATCTGGACATAAATCAAATTTTACAGTACCAAAATCTTGTTGAAGTTGTTTAAACAGAAAGAGGGCTTTGAGACGAAGAATCTAGGCGCTTGAATCGCCTGATTCCGATAAATGAGCGAAAAGATAAACTAAAACGAAAATCAGGGCAGAATCGCGATCGAAAATAATCGCGGAAAACCCTGGAAAAAGAAAAACTGACGAAGAGGCTAACGAGCGAACTTTCGCTGTCTGCGGCTAACAGGTGGACACCGTTCGTTAAAATGAACGTATGACGAACATTCGCTATTTAACTAAACCAAAAAAAATAAAACCGATCTAAAAAAACAAATCTAGGTTTTCGAAATAAAACTAACGGTTTTATCGAATAAACTGGCGGCTACCTCGGCAAATGTGACGGCGGCGGCGGGATCTCCGGCAGCGGCGGCGGCAACTCGCAGTATGCGGCTACGGCAAAAAGGCAACGCGCGCTCAAGGGCGGCGGGGGTCGGCGCGCGAGACTCGGCGACAATGGCAAGGCGGAACGCAATGCGAATCCAAATGACAGTGCGCATTTTGAGGCGGGGTGGGGCGGCTAGGGTTTCGGGTGAGGTGGCGGCGGCTCGGGCCATCGCGGCTTTAAAGGGTCGGCCGGGCTAGTGTCCCAAGCAGACACGGTCCGGTTAGGTCGGTTCGTTTTTTTTAATATTCTGACGCGCAGAAAAACAAAGAAAAGAAATACTAAATGGACTCCAGAAATACTGAAATAAATTTTCCCGTCATCTAAAAATATAGCGGAAAAAGTGAACATTTATTTGGGCCTCTAATGCAGTTTTGAAAAACACATTTTTTTTCCTAATTCAAATAAAATAGTGATAAAACTCCGAATAAAAAAATCTTATTTGATTTTAATATTTAGCCTCCAATATTTCTTTATTTTCGGGAAATTCATTTATCCCCTCTCTTTTATTTTCATTTTAGAAATATTAGGAGAGAAAAATAATTAAAACCAAATGATCCTCTTTCCAAAATTTGAGAAAACTCAAATTTAAAAATAACGAAATCCCCAACTCTCTCCGTGGGTCCTTGATTTGCGTAGAATTTCTAGGAGCAACCCAAAATGCAATAAAATATGATATGCAATGATGATCTAATGTATAACATTCCAAATTGAAAATTTGGGATGTTACACAGTTGCGCAATTCCACGGAGGGCTCAAACCGACGAATGGTCCATGAAGAAGCAACCTTGTCTATCCCACCATGGCCATCGCCCACGAAGGACTTGCCTCACTTGGGTAGATCTTCACGAAGTAGGTGATCTCCTTGCCCTTACAAACTTTTTGGTTGAACTCCACAATCTTGTCGAAGGCTCCCAAGAGACACCTAACCAATCTAGGAGACACCACTCTCCAAAAGGTAATAGATGGTGTGTTGATGATGAACTCCTTGCTCTTGTGCTTCAAATGATAGTCTCCCCAACACTCAACTCTCTCTCATGGATTTGGCTATGGTGGAAAGAGGATTTGAGTGGAAAGCATCTTGGGGAAGGCTAGAGATCAAGATTCTTGTGGTAGGATTGGAATATCTTGGTCTCAACACATGAGTAGGTGGTTCTCTCTGAGAAACTGGGTAGTGGAAGTGTAGGCACGTTCTGATGGCTCTCTCACAAATGGAGAAGGGGTGGAGGGGTATATATAGCCTCCACACAAGATCCAACTGTTACACACATTTGACCCAACTAGGTCAGAACGAATAGAAGAACCTGGTGAGACCGATTTAGTTCAAAATGTGAACATTCGGAATCTCGGTGGGACCGACTGGAACGACTCGGTGGGACCGATGTGCTAGGGCTAGGGCAAAACCTCATGTCGGTGAGACCGACTGCTTGAACTCAGTGAGACCGATTTTAGCAAAGAGCAAACAGAGAGTTGGTTAAGCAAACTCAGTAGGACCGATTGCACATTTTGGTGGGAAGAAATACCGCAACAGGCAACAGAGAGCTTGCAAGGCCATCTCGGTGAGACCGAGATCCGTATCGGTGTAACCGAATTGCTAGGGTTTCTGGCAATGGCTATGTCAACTGAACTCGGTGGCACCGGATGGATCATTTTGGTGGGGCCGAGTTTGACTTTGAGTTTTGGACATATTTGGAAATGAGAAAGTGGTTGAGGGTTTTGGAGCAATAGCATTAAGCACTTTGAGCAAGTAGACCATTAAGCAACACCTCATCACCTTTTAATAGTATTAGCTTTCCTATGGACTCAATGTGATCTTGGATCACCAAAATAGAAATGAAGAGTCTTGAGCTTTTGCCAATATGTGTCCTTAGCATTTTGAGGGGGGTCCACATCCTCTTGTCCTTACCATGCCATAGTTGAACTCATCTGAAATATACTAGATAAAAGTATTAGTCCAACAAGAGATATGTTGACATTAATTACCAAAATCACCCAAGGAGCACTTCTGCTTTCTATCTCCCCCTTTTTGGTAATTGATGACAACATACATCAAAGCTTTAGATAAAAGATATGAAGAGTAACAAGTAAAGCTTTGGAATGACATGTAACATGCATAGGCCCCCCTACATGTATGCAGTCATGTAAAGATAGAATATGAGAACATGTGAATGCATAATCATGACAGAGCAAGCAATGAGTTACATGCATCTTGGCTATATGCATCAGAGCAAATGACGTGTATAGGAAGTGTATCTCCATGTTCATGAATCCTTCTTGCAAACAATATATACATCAGCAAGAGATCATCATGCACATGAGTATGATCCATATATTTACTATGTGGTCTTGGGTTGGCTTTAGAAGGAGTGGACTTGAGAAAACAAGGTTATATAACACAAGAACACTCCATACAAAGCAATTTCAGGAAACCACAAGAGTACCAAGACTAGGATGGCATGTAACGGGTGAGTACTAGGTACTCTATTTAGATACTGACATGTCCCCAAAGATTTTAAAGATATGCAATGAATTCCAAAGATTTTCATCCCCTAGATATGGACATTCTGTCCCCCTGAATCTGATATTGGATAACAGGAGAAAGTAGGGTAAGAGAAAATCAGAGCAAGAAGGGTAATATTAACCACAGTCACAGCAACTATGATATGCAATAACAATAACTAAGATCAAGTATGTTGACATGTCTTTCCCCTCTATAAGACATGTGAATTCTCTCCTATTTGTTTTACTAGCATCTGCAATAGCTTAGATGTGATCATATTATAAGCTTTGATGTTCTCTCTCTCCCTCTTTGACATCAATTTCCAAGAAGGGCACTTCTAGAGCATGAGTCAAATGGGTGTGGTCCTTGAGGCACACTACAAAGCAGCATGTAGTTTAAGATGCAGGTAGAGGATAAAAATCATTGAGTGGATCTAGGGAAGAAATTGAATATGCAGAATGCAATGGCAAAAAGTTTTCTCATCAGTGAAATCGGTCACGCCGATCTATTTCCATTGGTGACACCGAGTTGTCGGTGTCATGGATGATGCATATCAGTCATACCGGGTAGTCCATGTCTGTTGTACCGATGAACTATCTACAGGATATTCTTGTAGTTTGGTCAGCCTATAGTCTTGGATCGGTGTGCCCGAGTTCATTGCAGAGGACATTTTTGTCAACTCAGCTCACTTGGCAAATTTAATCTCACAAGGATTTGCAAGGAATTAGACACATAAGTTAGAGAGAAAAACATACATAAGAAAAGAGATCTAGATGAAGTTTTTTACCTTTTTAACAAAAGGAAACACAATA
This sequence comes from Aegilops speltoides, assembly GCA_021437245.1. Lineage (NCBI taxonomy): Eukaryota > Viridiplantae > Streptophyta > Magnoliopsida > Poales > Poaceae > Aegilops > Aegilops speltoides. The sequence continues at coordinate 272,127,446 of CM038144.1, read as the reverse complement.
GCGAGAAACATATGCAAGAACATGAAGAAACACTAGAGAACTTCATCTAGAAGGTGTCCGCGACAAAGTCACCTATGTTATAGTATATTGACTGAGGAGTCAAGTGATAGCACTTGATCGTAGGTCATACTCATCGTTTAAGCTCAAAATGGGGTTACCATTCTTTGTTTATGCATTTTGATGTGTTCACATCTTGTTGAGTTGCTTTGACTCATGACTTGGGTCAAAGCTTCTCTAAGATGGAGTGATATACCTTGGTTTGTGCTGTTGATCTTGATCATGTAGTCGAACTTGTGTTGGATGCTCAAGGTTGATGTAGTTCATCAAGAGTTGGGAGCACCACTTGTAGTTTGAGTTCATCAACCTACATGGGTTAGTCTTGCAAGGAAAAGCACTTGTCTATCCACCATGGCAATCATGAAACTTGATATCAATTGTAATTTGATATATAGAAATTGTTAAAGGATATGTCGAGTGTGCTTCCTTGCATTCAACATCTGTATCATAGGAACATAGTGATGTTGAGATTGCTTAAAATGTGAGTGACTTGCAATCTCATAGATTTTGGGCTCATCCAAGTACCTATAAGGGTTAGATAACACGCAAGGGTGCAAGTATAGATCCAAGACATATGATCATCATCAAGAGAAGTGTCGAGGATTAGTTATAAAAGGCTCATGCCTTGCATGTATCCAAATGGAGTTTCTACTCCAAGTTTGAGGCATCAATGATATTCAATTCACCTCTCAAATGGAAAAATACTTTCTCATCAAGCGGTTTGGTAAATACATCCGCCAATTGCTTGTCGGTACGAACATGCTTAAGATTTATGTCTCCTGTTGCAACATGATATCGAATGAAATGATGACGAACTTCAATATGCTTAGTTCGACAATGTTGCACGGGATTGTGAGCAATCTTATGTAACACCCCGAGACCGATGCACCAGGTGTCTTCCAGTTATTCGCTATCGTTGCCATGTCATTTACTTGCGTGTTGCACTTTGCCATGCCATCATGTGCATTTCATATGCATGTTTTTCAAAACTTGCATCCGTTCGGGTTCCCCCGGTTCTCTTCGTTATCCATTCTGAGCCCAACAACACTCACACGCGCCCGCGGCATGGCCGAAAAACGTTTTTGGAATGGGGTGAAAGTTGGCATGTGGTCTTATTATTGGGCATGACAAGTTGGTATCAAAGCTTCGGCTGACAATAGGAGCCCCCTTGATTGATCGAAGATGGTCATTGTCGAGTCTAGAAGAAAACTGTTTTTGGAGTCTAGTTATATCAGAGAGTAGGAATTCTTTTTACTCCTCAGCCCCTTCGTTGCTCTGGTGAGGAATCTTGACGTAGGTGTTTTGATATACTCCTCTTCCCCTTCAAATTTTCTTTAGGATCACGCAGTTGGTTTTCCGACCGTTGGTTCTCAGCTCTTTTCATCTGGTGCATTTCTCGTCAAGTTGACTCGACCCTCTTGGTTGTTTGCAAGATCAATCCTCAGTTCTTTCTCAAGAAAGTTGTTTCCTGTTCTTAGTTGTTTTCTTTTTCCTACCCTCCCACCCCTTTTTCTTCCTGGAGTCTGAGTCTCTTTCGACCATCACTTTCATTCGTATGCAGCCTCTTCAGTCTTTCCTCAGTCACTTCAACCGGTGAATTCTCATCAATTTTTATCATTGATTCATCTTGTTTTCTTTTCCGGTGGACTCAATCCATGTTTTTCGGGTTCATCATATTCTTTTCCTTGGATCAAGTGTTCCCCTTGCTTGTTCGCCTCTCGCTATTCAATCATTCCGGAGTGCGGAAGACATCTCAGGAGATTCGTCTATGTCCCAATTCATTCGAGGTTGTCACCTCATTCAAGTCTTTCGGTTGTTCCAGTGCATCATATATTCTGCAATCCTTTTTCAACGGTGTTTTCTCTTCAGTGGGCCCTAACCCACAGGTCTTTTCCCAGGATCTTACCTGACTCTTCTAATTATTCCAGAGCTATTCCCAATTCTTGTCAAAGTGTGACGTAAGAATGGATCCCATCAGTCAGATGCCTTCTCCAAGATCGCTTTCAAATTCTTTTCATTCTTGGTTCAACCTTTCATGTTTTCATTCTCTCAGAGTATCTCAACAATTTTGGTGGTGTCTCTCGTCATATTCGCCGTTCCTTTTTTCTACCCAAGTGCTCTCGACATTGTTCATCTTCTCTCTTGCGTTCTTACTTAACCTCTTCCTCTTTCTCTTCCGTCTCGTTCCTAAGATCTTGGGATGAGATATTCTGTTACTGGAGGAGAGTTGTAACACCCCGAGACCGATGCGCCAGGTGTCTTCCAGTTATTCGCCGTCGTTGCCATGTCATTTGCTTGCGTGTTGCACTTTGCCATGTCATCATGTGCATTTCATCTGCATGTTTTTCAAAACTTGCATCCGTTCGGGTTCCCCCGGTTCTCTCCGTTGTCCGCTCTAAGCCCAACACACTCGCACACGCCCGCGGCACCTCCGAAATATAATTTTATAAGTGTCCAAAAAACGTTCTCGGAATGTGGTGAAATTTGGCGTGCGGTCTTATCATAGTGTAGACAGACCGTCTGCCAAATTTCGTCGCATTCGAAGTCCGTTTGATAGCCCAACCGTTATACATACGGCCACGATATAGTCGGTCTAATGTCAGACGTTTTCGGTCTCCGAAAACTGTTGCCAGGCTGCCCTCCTCTTCTCTCTTCTCAGCCTAGCCCATCTAAACACAACCCACTAACCCCACCTAGGCCCAACCAACAACCCCTCACGTCCAAAACCGTCCGATCGCAATTGGAGGCTCCGAAATGCTCCAAACCTCCCCCCCCCAAAAAAAATCCTAGCCCCTGCCCTATATAAACAACCCCCACGCCATTTTGGGCATCCCCTAGCCTCCACCTACCTCTAGCCTCTCCCCTCCCCACAATCCGCACCGGCCAAACCCTGCCCCGCCACTTGGCGCTGCCGCCGCACCCCAGACCAATCCGGGTGAGCCACTTCACATCCTCGTGCCCGCCAGCCGCTCCCGCGCCGCCATGTGGCATCGCCACATTGCCGCGCCCTCTCCTCTCAGCTCTCCTGCTGCGCGGCTGCCGTCAAGCCCTTGCTCGGCCCGCCTGGGCCGGATCTGGCCTGACCGCACCCGAGCTGCGAGCCCGTGCCTGAAGTTCCCTGCGCCGTCGCTCCTCTGCCCCGTCGCTCCGCGCCGCCCCGCGTGGCCTCGCCGAACTAGCGTCCGCCGGCAACCACCAGGCCACCGCCGCCGCCAGACCCCAGGTCCCTCGCGCCTCTCCTCCTGTCTCTCGTTTCCTCTCTCTCCCTCTCACCTGCGTCTCTCTCTATATCCTCGTAGGTAGCCGCTATCGGCCGCCCCGGACCACCGCCCCCGAGCGCCTCCCCATGCCGCACCACGCTGGAGACCGGCCAGATCCGGTGAGTCGCAGCCTTATGCCTGGTGTTTTGTTCCACTCTTGCCGCCCTAATTTCCATCATACCGGTGTTACATTCCTTGATTTTGCGTCCCTAACATGGTGAGGGGTATGGGACCCTCTTGACAGTTCGCTTTGAATAAAACTCTTCCAGCAAGGCCCAACCTTGGTTTTCCATTTCCCTAATAACAACTTAAATTTAAATAGGGGATTTTCGCCGGCCCCCTAGTATTCTTAATCAACCCCCTGGGCCAGTGCTCCTCCGAGTGTTGGTCCAAACCTGTCAACCGTCAATGACCGCCTGGGGAAACTCTGGATTTGGCCTACCGGAAGTTTGGACAATCCGTTCGTGGCCTGAGACGAGATACGCGTGGCTACTATCAGGGTGTCAGCACGTTGGGAGGTCTTGCTAGTTTTGTTTTACCATTGTCGAAATGTCTTGTGCACCGGGACCCTGAGTCTGATTGGATGTCCCGCGATGGAGGATTGTCTCCGCGGATCGTGATCTTATAATGGGCTGAGTTGGGACACCCCCGCAGGATTTAAACTTTCGAGAGTCATGCCCGCGGTATGTGGCAAATGGGAATTTGTTAATATCCGGTTGTAGAGAACTTGACACCAAATTCGAATTAGAATACCCAACCGTGTGTGTAACCACGATGGTTTCTTTTCGAGTGGGTCGAGAAGAGAACACAGTGGTGTTATGTTTGGACGTAATTAGTTCAGGATCACTTCTTGATCATTACTAGCTTGCAACTGTTTGCGTAGCTTCCCATCTTATTCTTGTAATCGTAAGTTAGCCACGATACATTGCTTAGTCGTTGCTGCAACCTCACCACTTATCCTTTCCATACCTATTAAACTTTGCTAGTATTGATACCCATGGTAATGGGATTGCTGAGTCCTCGTGGCTCACATATTACTACAACAACAGTTGCAGGTACAGCTAATGCGATGGTCATGACACGAGAGCGATGTTTACTTGTTTTGGAGTTCTTCTGCTGCTTCTTCTTAGTTCAGGGGATAGGTTCCTGGTCTGCAGCCTGGGATAGCAGGGTGGATGTAGTTTGAGCTTCTATTTGTGTTTCATCCATAGTCGGATCTTGCTCTTGTTGGGGAATGCGGTAATTTCAAAAAAAATCCTATTATCATGCAAGATCTATCTATGTGGTGCATAGCAACAAGAGGGGGAGTGTATCTTCATACCCTTGAAGATCGCTAAGCAGAAGCATTTATCAACGCGGTTGATGTAGTCATACACCTTCACAATCCGCCCCGATCAAGTACCGAACGTACGGCACCTCCACGTCCAACACACGTTCAGCTCAATGACGTCCTCACCTTCTTGATCCAGCAATATGGGCGAAGTAGTATATGAGTTCTGGCAGCATGACGGCGTGGTGACGGTGTTGGTGAAGAACAATCTCCGCAGGGCTTCACCTAAGCACTACGAAAACTATGACGGATGATAAACTAGAGGGGACGGGGTTGCCGGCACACGGCTTGGTGTTTCTTGATGTGTCTTTGGTGCTAGCCCTACCCCTCTATTTATATGTTGAGCCTAAAAGCCTCCACAAAGTTGGTTTCACCCGAAAGGCAAGAGTCCTTCTCGGACTCGGGGCGACACACAGGGTTCCCGCGTCGACTCGACGCCAGGACCCGACGTCGCCTCGACTCCGCAAAACTTCCTTTTGCGCTTTCCAAAAATCTTGTGGGCTTTCCCCTTTGGCCCAAATAAAGTGTTCTCGTACCCAAACATTTCGGGAAACATCCGGAACCCCTTCCGGTGAATTCCGGAACCCTTCCAGAGACCAAACACTATTATCCCATATATCAATCTTTATCTCCGGACCATTCCGGAGTTCCTCATCATGTCCGTGATCATATCCGGGACTCCGAACAACATTGGGTCACCAACATACATAACTCATATAATACTATATCGTCAACGAACGTTAAGCGTGCGGACCCTACGGGTTCGATAACTATGTAGACATGACAAAGACACCTCTCTGGTCAATAACCAATAGCGGAACCTGGATGCCCATATTGGCTCCTACATATTCTACGAAGATCTTTATCGGTCGAACCGCATAACAACATACGTTGTTCCCTTTGTCATCAGTATGTTATTTCCCCGAGATTCGATCGTCGGTATCATCATACCTAGTTCAATCTCGTTACCGGCAAGTCTCTTTACTCGTTTCGTAATACTTCATCCCGCAACTAACTCATTAATCACAATGCTTGCAAGGCTTATAGTGATGAGTATTACCGAGAGGGCCAGAGATACCTCTCCGAAACATGGAGTGACAAATCCTAATCTCGATTTATGCCAACCCAACAAACACCTTTGGAGACACCTGTAGAGCACCATTATAATCACCCTTTTACATTGTGATGTTTGGTAGCATACAAAGTGTTCCTCCGGTATTTGGGAGTTGCATAATATCATAGTCCGAGGAACATGTATAAGTCATGAAGAAAGCAGTAGCAATGAAACTCGCACGATCATAATGCTAAGCTAATGGATGGGTCATGTCCATCACATCATTCTCCTAATGATGTGATCCCGTTTATCAAATGACAATACATGTCTATGGTTAGGAAACATAACCATCTTTGTTTAGCGAGCTAGTCAAGTAGAGGCATACTAGGGACTATATGTTTTGTCTATGTATTCACACATGTACTAAGTTTTCGGTTAATACAATTCTAGCATGAATAATAAACATTTATCATGAGTTAGGAAATAAATAATAACTTTATTATTGCCTCTAGGGCATATTTCCTTCAGTCTCCCACTTGCACTTGAGTCAATAATCTAGTTCACATCACCATGTGATTTAACATAAATATTCACATCTGCATGTGATTAGCACCCGTAGTTCACATCTTCATGTGATCAACACCAAAAGGGTTTACTAGAGTCAATAATCTAGTTCACATCACTATGTTATTAACACCCAAAGAGTTCTAAGGTGTGATCATGTTTTGCTCGTGAGAGAAGTTTAGTCAACGGGTCTGTCACATTCAGAGCCGTATGTATTTTGCAAATATTCTATGTCTACAATGCTCTGCAGAGAGCAACTCTATCTAATTGCTCCCACTTTCAATATGTTTCCAGATTGAGACTCAGAGTTATCTGGATCGGTGTAAAAGCTTGCATCAGCGTAACTCTTTACGATGAGCTATTTTGTCATCTCCATAATCGAGAAATATTTCCTTAGTCCTCACTAAGGATAATTTTGATCGATGTCCAGCGATCTACTCTTAGATCACTATTGTACCTCCTTGCAAAAACTCATGGCAAGGTACACAATAGGTCTGGTACACAGCACAACATACTTTATAGAACCTATGACTGTGGCATAGGGAATGACTTTCATTCTCTTTCTATTTTCTGCTGTGGTCGGGCTTTGAGTCTTACTCAACTTTACACCTTGTAATACAGGCAAGAACTCCTTCTTTGACTGACCCATTTTTGAACTCTTTCAAAAACTTGTAAAGGTATATACTCACTGAAAAAACTTATCAAGCATGTTGATCTATCTCCATAGATCTTGATGCCCAATATGTAAGTAGCTTCACTGGGGTCTTTCATTGAAAAAAATTTATTCAAGTATCCCTTTATGCTATCCAAAAATTCTATATCATTTCCAATCAACAATTTGTCATCCACATATAATATTAGAAATGCTATAGAGCTCCCACTCACTTTCTTGTAAATACAGGCTTCTCCAAAAGTCTGTATAAAACCATATGCATTGATCACATTATCAAAATGTTTATTCCAACTCCGAGAGGATTGCACCAGTCCATAAATGGATCGCTGGAGCTTGCACACTTTGTTAGTACCTTTAGGATTGACAAAACCTTCTAGTTGCATCATATAGAACTCTTCTTTAAAAAAAATATCCATTTAAGGAATGCAGTTTTGACATCCATTTGCCAGATTTAATAAAATGTGGCAACTGCTAACATGATTCGGACGGATTTAAGCATCGCTGCAGTTGAGAAAATCTCATTGAGTCAACACCTTGAACTTGTCAAAACCTTTTTGCGACAAGTTGATCTTTGTAGATAGTAACACTACTATTAGTGTCCGTCTTCTTCTTGAAGATCCATTTATTTAATATGGTTTGCCGATCATCGGTCAAGTCCACCAAAGTCCACATTTTGTCTCATACATGGATCCCATCTCAGACTTCATGGCCTCAAGCCATTTGTGGAATCTAGGCTCATCATCGCTACCTCATAGTTCGTAGGTTCATCATGGTCTAGTAACATGACTTCTAGAACAGGATTACCATACCACTCTGGTGCGGATCTTACTCTGGAAGACCTACGAGGTTCGGTAGTAACTTGATCTGAAGCTTCATAATCATCATCATTAGCTTCCTCACTAATTGGTGTAGGAATCACAGGAACTGATTTCTGTGATGAACTACTTTCCAATTCGGGAGAAGGTACAATTACCTTATCAAGCTCTATTTTCCTCCCACTCACTTCTTTCGAGAGAAACTCCTTCTCTAGAAAGGATCCATTCTTAGCAACGAATATCTTGCCTTCGGATCTGTGTTAGAAGGTGTACCCGATAGTTTCCTTTGGGTATCCTATGAAGATGCACTTCTCCGATTTGGGTTCGAGCTTATCAGGTTGAAACTTTTTCACATAAGCATCACAACCCCAAACTTTAAGAAACGACAACTTTGGTTTTTTACCAAACCACATTTCATAAGGCGTCATCTCAACGGATTTTGATGGTTCACTATTTAAAGTGAATGCAACTGTCTCTAATGCATAACCCAAAAACAATAGTGGTAACCCGGTAAGAGACATCATAGATCGCACCATATCCAATAAAGTGCGGTTACGACGTTCGGACACACCATTACGTTGTGGTTTTCCATGTGGCGTGAGCTGTGAAACTATTCCACATTGTTTTAAATGAAGGCCAAACTCGTAACTCAAATATTCTACTCCACGATCAGATCGTAGAAACTTTATTTTCTTGTTACGATGATTTTACACTTCACTCTGAAATTCTTTGAACTTTTCAAATGTTTTAGACTTATGTTTCATTAAGTAGATATACCCATATCTGCTCAAATCATCTGTGAAGGTCAGAAAATAACGATACCCGCCACAAGCATTAACACTCATCGGACCGCATACATCGGTATGTATTATTTACAATAAGTCACTAGCTCGTTCCATTGTTCCGGAGAACGGAGTTTCAGTCGTCTTGCCCATAAGGCACGGTTCGCACACATCAAATGATTCATAATCAAGTAATTCCAAAAGTCCATCTTTATGGAGTTTCTTCATGCGCTTTACACTGATATGACCCAAACAGCAGTGCCACAAATATGTTGCACTATCATTATCAACTTTGCATCTATTGGCATCAATATTATGAATCTGTGTATCACTGTGATCAAGATTCAATAAACCATCAACATTGGGTGTATGACCATAGAAGGTTTTATTCATGTAAACAGAAAACAATTTATTCTCTGTCTTAGATGAATAATCGTATCGCAATACACATGATCTAATCATATTTATGCTCAACGCAAACACCAAATAACATTTTTTAGGTTCAACACTAATCTCAAAAGTATAGGGAGTGTGCGATGATAGTCATATCAATCTTGGCACCACTTCCAACACACATCGTCACTTCACCCTCAACTAGTCTCTGTTTATTCTGTGACTCCTGTTTCGAGTTACTAATCTTAGCAACTGAACAAGTATCAAATACCCAGGGGTTACTATAAACACTAGTAAGGTACACATCAATAACATGTATATCAAATATACCCTTTTTCACTTTGCCATCCTTCTTATCTACCAAATATTCAGGGCATTTCCGCTTCCAGTGACCATTTCCTTTGCAGTAGAAGTACTTAGTTTCAGGCATTGGTCCAGCTTTGGGCTTCTTCACGGGAATGACAACTTGCTTACTATTCCTCTTTGAAACTAGTGATCTTGTTTAATCATCAACACTTGATGCTTTTTCTTCATTTCTACCTTCGTCGATTTTCGGCATCACGAAGAGCTCGGGAATCGTTTTTGTCATCCCTTGCATACTATAGTTCATCATGAAGTTCCGTAATTTGGTGATGGTGAGTAGATAACTCTGTCAATCACTATATTGTCCGGAAGATTAACTCCCACTTGATTCAAGCGATTGTACTACCCAGACATTCTGAGCACATGCTCACTAGTTGAGCAATTCTCCTCCATTTTTTAGCCATAGAACTTGTTGGAGACTTCATATCTCTCAACTCGGGTATTTGCTTGAAATATTAACTCCAACTCCTGGAACATCTCATATGGTCCATGACGTTCAAAACGTCTTTGAAGTCCCGATTCTAAGCCGTTAAGCATGGTGGATTAAACTATCAAGTAGTCATCATATTGAGCTAGCCAAAAGTTCATAACGTCTGCATCTGCTCCTGCAATAGGTCTGTCACCTAGCGGTGCACCAAGGACATAATACTTCTGTGCAGCAATGAGGATAAACCTCATATCACGGACCCAGTCCGCATCATTGCTACTATCATCTTTCAACTTAGTTTTCTCTAGGAACATATAAAAACATAGGGAAGCTATAACACGAGCTATTGATCTACAACATAATTTGCCAAATACTACCAGGACTAAGTTCATGATAAATTAAAGTTCAATTAATCATATTACTTAAGAACTCCTACTTAGATAGACATCCCTCTAGTCATCTAAATGATCACGTGATCCAAATCAACTAAACCATGTCCGATCATCACATGAGATGGAGTAGTTTTCAATGGTGAACATCACTATGTTGATCATATCTACTATATGATTCACGCTCGACCTTTCGGTCTCAGTGTTCCGAGGCCATATCTGCATATGCTAGGCTCGTCAAGTTTAACCCAAGTATTTTGCATGTGCAAAACTGGCTTGCACCCGTTGTATGTGGACGTAGAGCTTATCACACCCGATCATCACATGGTGTCTCATCACGAAGAACTGTAGCAATGGTGCATACTCAGGGAGAACACTTATACCTTGAAATTTAGTAAGGGATCATCTTATAATGCTACCATCGACCTAAGCAAAATAAGATGCATAAAGGATAAACATCACATGCAATCAAAATATGTGACATGATATGGCCATCATCATCTTGTGCTCATGATCTCCATCACCGAAGCATCATCATGATCTCCAACGTCACTGACGTGACACCTTAATATCCATCGTAGCATCGTTGTCGTTTCGCCACCTATTGTTTCTATGACTATCGCTACCGCTTAGTGATAAATTAAAACAATTTCATGGTGATTGCATTGCATACAATAAAGCGACAACCATATGGCTCCTGCCAGTTGCCGATAACTTTGATACAAAACATGATCATCTCATACAACAATTTATATCACATCATGCTTGACCATATCACATCACAGCAAGCCCAGCAAAAACAAGTTAGACGTCCTCTACTTTGTTGTTGCAAGTTTTACGTGGCTGCTACGGGCTTAGCAAGAACCGTTCTGTAGGATCGAAAGTATGTCTAGAGGGGGGGTGATTAGACTACTTGACAATTTAAAAGTTTAGCCTTTTGATTAGGACAAGTTTTTAGCAAGTTCACAATGATGATCAAGTCAAGTATCACCCTACACATGCAATTCTAGAGTAATGGCAGCGGAAAGTAAATTGCACATGTAGTAAATAGAGGTGGAGAAGAGCAAACGCAATTTGGAGACACGGAGATTTTTCTCGTGGTTCCGATAGGTGGTGCTATCGTCAATCCACGTTGATGGAGACTTCAACCCACGGAGGGTAACGGCTGCGAGAGTCCACGGAGGGCTCCACCCACGAAGGGTCCACGAAGAAGCAACCTTGTCTATGCCATCATGGCATACGCCCACGGAGGACTAGCCTTACTGGGGTAGATCTTCACGAAGTAGGCGATCTCCTTGCCCTTACAAACTTCTTGGTTCAACTCCACATCTTGACGGAGGCTCCCAAGCGACACCTAACCAATCTAGGAGGCACCACCTCCAAAAGGTAATAGATGGTGTTGGTGATGATGAACTCCTTGCTCTTGTGCTTCAAATGATAATCTCCCCAACACTCAACTCTCCTCACCGATTTGGCTGTGGTGGAAGAAAGGATTGAGTGGAAAGCAACTTGGGAAGGTTAGAAATCAAGTTTCATATGGTGGGAGTGGAGCAACTTGATCTCAACACAAGGGTAGGTAGTTTTCTTCTCGAAATGTAAGGTAGGAGTGGTAGTTCTTTCGATGGCTCTCTCCACGAATGAAGAGGAGGTGGAGGGTATTTATAGCCTCCACACAAAATCCAACCGTTACACACATTTGACCAATCTCGGTCAGACCGAAGTTGACAACTCGGTGAGACCGAAAGTTCAAATCTTGTGAACGTTGGGATTTTCGATGGGACCGAAAATACAATCTCGGTGAGTCCGATTCTTCCAAAGACTAGGGTTTGCCATTCTCGGTGGGACCGACTTTATCATCTCGGTGACACCGATTTGATTACGAAGGTTCTGAAGGTTGGCAACACTAGTTTCGTGAGACCGAGTTTGGAATCGGAAAATCCGAAATTACTAGGGTTTGGCTATATGGCTGAGGTGGTTCATCTCGGTGTGGACTGAGTTTATGGAATCGGTGGGACCGAGATTACTTATGAGTATATGTTGGAATGAAAGATTGCGATAGTTTGGGAGATAGATCACTAAGCACTTTGAGCAACCAGATCATCATCATAACCTCATCCCCTTTTAATAGTATTGGCTTTCCTATAGACTCAATGTGACCTTGGATCACTAAACCAAAAATAGAGTCTTGAGCTTTTGCCAATGTTTTCCTTAGCATTTTGAGGGGTCCACATCATCAGTCATTGCCATACCCATATAACTGAACTTTCTGAAATGATACTCAAGAAGTTATTAGTTCAATGATATATATGTTGTTATTAATTACCTAAACCACCCGGGGATTTGTTGCACTTTCAATCTCCCCCTTTTTGGTAATTGATGACAACATATAGATCAAAGCTTCGACAAATGATATAATCAATGAATAATATCGTCGCTTTGAGAAGTATGTGATAAGCAAGAGCTCCCCCTAAATTTGTGCATTATTTAAGATTTGCGTTTGAATGCAAATGCACAATCGATTAGGATCATGGGTCACTCTTCCATGTCACATACATCTTGGTGGAGCGCACAAAATGATAAGAATGAATAGCATGCACCCAATCACCAAGACATGAGTAAATGATCATACAAGATATGAATAGCATATGATAAGCATTAAGCACACATTAAGGCATAGTATGATCAAGCACTCATCAAAGTAGAGCAAACGTAGTATCAAACACACGGAATGTCTCGGAAAACTCAAAAGTATCTCAAAGAAACCGCAAATGAAACGAAAGAGCAAAAGCGAGCACTCTCTCTCTCGAAGTCCTATGATCTATACAATTTCTCCCCCTTTGGCAACAAGTTACCAAGAAGTTCGAAAGGTATAGAGCTAAACGTCACTAGGGACTCTGCTGGCGGCTCCTGTCTGGGTTTCAGCAATACATGTGCCTCTTCATCTGACTCAGCTGGTGGCACATTGTCTTTCTTCTTCTCTGAAGCAGGAATGTTTCTTACTGTTTTCTTGGGCTTGGCAGCAGGCTTGGCTTGAGCTGCCTTTGCTGGAGCAGATGGCTTAGACTTAGTAGGTGCTCCTGCCCTGATGGCATCTCCCATCAACTTAGGCTTCTGAGGAGGCTGGGGTGCTTCCTCATCAGAATCATCAGAATCTGCTTCATCATGTACAATCCTCTTCCTCTTGGAAGTTTTCTTCACCTTGCTCGAGGTTTCTTCTTCCATGCTCAACTTCTTTGCAACTGTGGACTTCTTCACCTTGCTGGTGCCTTTCTTGGTTTGTTGCCCTTGATGCTCTTTGGCAACCACTTTCCTCTTAGGCTTAGATGTGATCTCTTCCTCAAGAACAAAGTCGTAATCCTCTTCATCGAATTTCTCTTCTTCCTGCCCCGGTGGCAGCTGGAGGCAAACCACTTGGTGTGCTCCTCTCACCATCATCAGAAAAGCTGCTGGCTTCAGGACTAGTGCCTGCCTCTGGAATTGCAATTGGTGATTCAGACCTGTTCTGGCTGTCACTTGCATCTGACATGGCTGACAACCTGTGAATAGAATAGGTATAGGCAGAATAGAAGAGTTATCACAAACTGCAGAAGATTTAAAAAAAATGAGTTCAAATTTCAGTTTTAGGTTTTCACAGAATGCATTTCGGTCTGACCGAGTCTAAAGTTCGGTGAATCCGAAGTGTCTAAACAGAACCTTTCACCCCACTTTCGGTTGGACCGAAATGGGTTTCGGTCTAGCCGAGAACACTAGGGTTTCACTAAATCCTCATTTCGGTCTTACCGATTTGCACAACTCGGTTGGACCGAAAAGTGCGATCAATGGCCAGAGGCCAAATCGGTCATCCGAGAATGTAGAATCGGTCACACCGAGATGTGTTCGTGGAAACCTAACCCTAAAACTTTCACTCAATTTCGTTCTAAGAACTAATCTGCTGGATAGGAAGATCTCAAACGTGGCAAGAAGCTAGGCAAACCTATCGTGCATTGAATCGAGGTTGAAGACGAGAGGATCAAACTCACCCTAACTTGGTGGAGTTTCTCTCGGCGCAACGGCACGGAGAGATTGACCGCTGACGGCGACGGAGACCAGCGCGAGGGCGCACAAAGCGACAACGGGACGATCCGGAGACCACGGCGACGGCAAAGAAAGGGTTTGGGGGCGAGGCGTTTTGAAGAAAGAATCAACGCGCGCTGCCCTCAGGTATATATACCCTTCAGCTGTTGGTGGGACCGAGTTGGAAAACTCGGTGGCACCGAGATGGTTAACTGCAAGCAGTTACTCACTTCGGTCTCGCCGAAATTTGCAACTCGGTTTCACCGAGGTGAAAACCTAGATCAATCCAAGTGATTTCGGTCTGTCCGATTTGAGTAGATTGGTTTGACCGAAAGTACTTAGAAGGTTTTGGAAGTTAAGCTTTTGACGGATCGGTGGCTCCGAGTGCTCCTCACTCGGTCTGTCCGAAAAAGACTTGTTCAAAGTTTGTGATATAAGCATGAATAGAATTTGAGACAAGAAAGCATAGATAGCTAGGGGAGGAACTTAGGCATTCTTGTCCATCCATTTGGTCAAAAAGAAAAATCCAAAAGACCAAAGCAAGAAATGGATGTCCTCGAATGGATAAAATTATGCATCCAACATGCTCACACAATAAGATAGCAAATGAAATATGTGTCAAACATGCACAAACAAAACACTAGCTACTATCACACAATTTGGCGATGACTAGGTCATCTATATATGAGTATATTGACTTAGGAGTCAAATGAGAACATTTGATCATAGGTCATACTCATCGTTTAAGCACAAGTGGGGTTACCACTTTTACATAAAGCATTAATGTGTTCACATCATTTGAAGATGCTTTAGCTCAAATCTTTAGAGCAAAGCTCCCCTTGATGTGAGAACCCTTTTAAAGGGTCAAACTAACCTTGGGTTGTCGAGAAGACTTCATGTAGATGTTGAAGATGTGGATGCTCAATGTTGATGAAGATCATCAAGAGTTGGGAGCAATCCTTTGGATTCGGGCACTTTCAATACCTACATGGGTTAGTCCCACAAGGAACAAACAAGGATATCCATGGACATAGATTGAAGTACACAATAGATGATGTCCATGAAAGCAATGATTACCTTGTCCCTTGACTTACCAACAAGAGGGTTTGTGACTCCATGAACTAGTGCAAGATGTGGAAGTTGATTGCACAAGTTCTTGCCAAAATGAATGTGAGTGAAGTATGTTGGCGGAGTCACCCTCAAGAACTCTCTAGTTCTTCTTCTTCGGGATCCACATCATCTTGATGGGAATCCTTGGGGTAGTAGTTGAGCTTGACGAAGTAGAACTTGAAGTTTCCTTGGGAACCCACTTGACCATGGCCTTAGGTGCTTCAATGAATGCATCAATCTCCTCTTGAAGCTTGTCCTTGCCTTTTAGCTTGTGGTCTTGTGGTGGAAGGTCATCTTGAGCTTGTTCCACATTGGAAGAAGTAGGATCATACTTCTCCTTTTGAGAAACAAACTTTGGAGTGGGATATTGACCTTCTTCCCATTCAACACCCTCGGCGTTGAACTTTCGCTCAAAACCAATTCCTTGATTCTTCCTGTCTTCCTTGCTTGCAAACAATTTCTCAAAGTTCTTGCTTCCAGCAAGGCTCTTGTAGACACCTTTCTATAATCCCTTTCAATAAACTATTTTCTTGCTCAAGTGTAACTTGGCTTGAAACATTGTTAGTGGAATCAAGAGAACTACTAGAAGTAACAACATTTGATTTAGCATGATTATAGTTACTACTAGATGAAGAATTTTTCTTATGCTTGTCATGCTTAGTTTTAATAGGTGGCAAGAAATTAGACAAGAGAAGTCGTTTGGCAAGATATGAAGAACTCTTCTTTCGAAGATCGTCATTGATAGCTTTTAGAAACTCATGTTCTTGCTCTAGATTGAGCTTCTCTAAGCGTAGCTTCTCATGAGATCTTAGGAGCTCTCTATGATCTTCTTGAGTTGTTTCATGAGCTAACTTAAGAGTGTTTAGTTCTTTAGTTAGATGCTCAATCTCCTTCATAGCATTGTCATTCGACTCTTCTCGACTATAAAGACTACTAGCATGTTCATCATTACTAAGCTCACTAGATTTGTCATGTAAAAGCTCATCTTCACCAAGCAAGTCATCCTCATCACTATCAAAGTCAACGAATTCAGGGTGTGATACCTTGGGGCCTTTTGCCATGAAGCATCTTCCAATTCCCTCATTTGGTGAATCAAACAAGTCATAGGAGTTGGAGTTGGAGGACACGAGAGCAAGACCGGCAACACCTTCATCTTGATCAGATTCGAGTTGGAGTGATAGCTTCTTTCGGAGTGATTGTCGGAGTCGGAGCCGAGACCCATTCACCAACATGAGCTTGATGTTTTCTTCTTGTGTAGCTCCTTGATGACTTGTCTTTCCTTTCCGAATCCTTGCTTCTCCGAGAGGATCTTCGCTCATAACGATCATCTCTACTCCTTCTCTCTTTCGAGGTGACTCTTCTCTTGAGCTTCTTCTTCTTGGAGATTCTTCTCTTCTCTTGTGGGGAGTCGAACACTCATTTGAGTAGTGTCCGGTCTTCCACAATTGTAGCAGCTTCGATCACGACTAGAAGATCTCTTTTCATCATATGATCTAGACTTTGAGCTTCTTTCCTTGCTTCTACTCTTGTAGAATTTGTTGAAGTTCTTCACCATTAGGCTTATCTCTTCATTGGAAACTAGCTTGTCACTTGAGGTTGTGGGAGCTTCAACTGTAGCTTTGTAAGCACCACTTGACTTGTTGTGAAGCTCTTCCTTATCTTTAAGTGTCATCTCATGAGCAACAATTCTTCCAATGACTTCGTAGGCTTGAGATTCTTGTAGTTTGGCATCATTTGGATCAAAGTGCACACGGTGTCATACTTTCCATCCAAAGCTCGAGAATCTTCTTGATGATGAATCGGTCGGTCATTTCTTCGCTTCCTAAGCCAGCAATCTCATTGGTGATGAGAGCAAGCCTAGAGTACATTTCAGCGACTCCTTCACCTTCCTTCATCTTGAACTTGTCAAGTTGACCTTGAAGAACATCTAGCTTTGATTCCTTCACGGACTCGGTACCTTCGTGCATTTCACCAAAGTATCCCAAATCTCTTTTGCATTCTCAAGACGGCTGATCTTGTTGAAC
Organism: Aegilops speltoides; assembly: GCA_021437245.1. NCBI lineage: Eukaryota > Viridiplantae > Streptophyta > Magnoliopsida > Poales > Poaceae > Aegilops > Aegilops speltoides. The sequence continues at coordinate 272,110,152 of CM038144.1, read as the reverse complement.
TCCTCGACACAAAGCATTGAAGAGAATGTCACAAGCTTGAGCATTGTTCTGCAACATCCGCAATTCATCCGCAGTAGCTTCGCGATCCGAACTTTTCCTTCCTCAAGAACTCACCTTGCAAGCCAACACAAATAATGCCCCATGCGGCGGGGTTATGTCCAAGAATATGCATTTTCATTTTATGCTTCCAACTAGCAAAATTTGAACCATCAAAGTAAGGACCTCTCTGAAAATTACCTCACTAGACGCCATACTCTCCTAGGTTGTGAAACCAAGCTTATGGAGTCCAATGCAATGGAAACCAATCCAATGGAGACGAAAGCTCTGATACCACTTGTAGGATCGAAAGTATGTCTAGAGGGGGGGTGATTAGACTACTTGACAATTTAAAAGTTTAGCCTTTTGATTAGGACAAGTTTTTAGCAAGTTCACAATGATGATCAAGTCAAGTATCACCCTACACATGCAATTCTAGAGTAATGGCAGTGGAAAGTAAATTGCACATTAGTAAATAGAGGTGGAGAAGAGCAAACGCAATTTGGAGACATAGAGATTTTTCTCGTGATTCCGATAGGTGGTGCTATCGTCAATCCACGTTGATGGAGACTTCAACCCACGGAGGGTAACGGCTGCGAGAGTCCACGGAGGGCTCCACCCACGAAGGGTCCTCGAAGAAGCAACCTTGTCTATGCCATCATGGCATACGCCCACGGAGGACTAGCCTTACTCGGGGTAGATCTTCACGAAGTAGGCGATCTCCTTGCCCTTACAAACTTCTTGGTTCAACTCCACATCTTGACGGAGGCTCCCAAGCGACACCTAACCAATCTAGGAGGCACCACCCTCCAAAAGGTAATAGATGGTGTTGGTGATGATGAACTCCTTGCTCTTGTGCTTCAAATGATAATCTCCCCAACACTCAACTCTCCTCACTGATTTGGCTGTGGTGGAAGAAAGGATTGAGTGGAAAGCAACTTGGGAAGGTTAGAAATCAAGTTTCATATGGTGGGAGTGGAGCAACTTGATCTCAACACAAGGGTAGGTAGTTTTCTTCTCAGAAATGTAAGGTAGGAGTGGTAGTTCTTTTTGATGGCTCTCTCCACGAATGAAGAGGAGGTGGAGGGGTATTTATAGCCTCCACACAAAATCCAACCGTTACACACATTTGACCAATCTCGGTCAGACCGAAGTTGACAACTCGGTGAGACCGAAAGTTCAAATCTTGTGAACGTTGGGATTTTCGGTGGGACCGAAATGTCAGGACCCCGACTCAATGCCACATCGATCTAGCATGTAACACCTCATATCACTCTGCGGCCTCACGCACGGTATCCCCACGGGTGTCGCCTTACCTTAGCCCGGGACCGTTTGCGCCTTTTGGCACACGTATATGATAGAGTCGCTAGCATCCATATGATAAGGAGCCCGGGCTGACATGGCTAGTCGTAAACCCAAAGTGGCACAGACTTACGAGGACAGCATCCATGACCCAAAGATCGAACGTGTCGGTCATCACGAGTAAGTTCGGGCTGTAGCACTGGGCTAGCAGGACTCGGTACTCAACACGTGACATTTCCCGAAGGAACGTACACGAGAACGAAGAAGGACACATGCCGCCAGCCTAAGTGTTCCGCAGCAGTAGCAAGCTACCATGGCTCGATGGAAACACTAGGAGACATTTCCGTAAGAGAGGCTACTAAAGATAAACAACTAGATAGTCGATCCCACACATACCAAGCATTTCAATAACATACACACAATATGCTCGATATGTGCAAATACAACATGGCATCACAACATGACTCTCGACTCAAGTATTTATTCAATAGGCTCCGAGGAGCGAGATATTACAAACATGGGTCTCATGACCCAACATTCAGAGCATACAAGTCAAGCACAAACGGAAGCTAATATGTCTGAGTACAGACATCTATAAATGAAAAAGGCTGAGAAGCCCGACTTGCCTACCGATCTCTGCCGAGGGCACAAGATCGTAGCTGAGGTAACAAGCTAAACGTTGAAGTCCACGTGGAACTACTAGCGAGACTGAAGTCTCTCTGCAAAAACATAAAATAGGCAAACGTGAGTACAAATGTACCCAAAGAAGACTTACATCGAACTAACTACATATGCATCATTATCAACAAAGGGTAGTGGAGTTTAACTGCAGCAAGCCAGCTTTGACACGGTGGCTATCCTGAACTACGACTGCAAGTAACTCTTTTGAGGTGGCGCACACGAGTCCACATATTCACCATATCAATACACCACTATGGATCCGCCCCGCCTCCCTCACGAGAACGCCATCCATAGCACTCACACTTATCTTGCGTATTTTAGAGTATCCACTTTCACTTGTCTATGAACTATGCAAGGGTCCAAGTTTCCATATCCGAGGAATCCGCTATTCAATAGATAATGATAACCCTGCAGGGTGTACTTCTTCACACACGCTCTCGCCACTTATCGCCTCAGACACGCCATGTACCTCGGCAACCTTCAAGCGGAAGCCAGCGAGGAGTCGGCCACGCCTACCTAAACACTCAAGTCTCTCGTCCAGTTTATCGCCTATTCGGTTTCATCCGCAAGGAGATCCGGCCGGGTGTCGCCACGGCCCCAAACGATGTGAGCAGGGTTCCCAAGCCCACCATCCGGTGCCACTTGGTACATCGTACATCAGGTGCCTAGTCTGTCCCAAGCCCACCTGTACCGGGTGCCACTTGGTAGACTACTAACACTACCTACAAACACCAGAAACTAATTGCAACTCCTGGACAGAGAACAAGTGTGATTAAGAAGCCGAGAGGGGTCGAGTTACCGGAACCCAATGTGTGGTAGTAACTATTCATGGATCACAAACACAGAACTCAGTTCCTGAGGACGGCTGCAATGAGACAACCCACCATGTACTCCTACATGGCCTCTCACCGCTACCTTTACCAAATCGTGTTCACACATTTAACTCTCAACAGTAGGACATGTTCACACACCTCCGATTCATTCCCGATGAATCAGACATGACATAACTCTAAGCAATAGCAGGCATGACAACAAGCATGAATGAGTAGGCACATCAGGGCTCAAGCAACTCCTACTCATGCTAGTGGGTTTCATCTATTTACTGTGGAATGACAGGTCATGCAGAGGATAAAGGGTTCAACTACCGCAGCAGGTAACACATGAATCGTTGTTGTCCTAATGCAGTAAAAGAGAGCAGAAGCGAGAGAGTGGGATTGTATCGGAATGAACAAGGGGGTTTTGCTTGCCTGGCACTTCTGAAGATAATATATCTCTTCATCGGTGTCATCGAACTCATCGTCGGAACGCGTCTGTCGAGAGGGGACAATTACCGGCAACTGAGAAGGAAACACAATCAATGCAAATGCACAATATGATGCATGATCATGACATGGCAATATGCTGTGGTTTGAGCTAATGCAACTAGCAATAGATTAAATGGAGTTGGTTTGAATACAAGATTCAAATTCAAACTCCATATGTGATTATTCAAATGCCATTTAAATGATTTGTGCTGAACAGCAGCTATAAGTTGTTCTAACATGCATGAAAATGGTACAGATGGATAGATTGGATTTTTCTGATCATTTTTCATATATAATTTATTTCATTTGGAGTTACGGTTGAATTTCTATGAATTTTTGAAGTTTGTGGTATTTTCTGGAATTTTCTGGTTTATTTTAAATCCAGAAAATGATTATCTGCGTCATCATTGCGTCATGCTGACCTCAGCAGGTCAACAGACCGGGTCCAGGTCAAACCTGACACTGGGACCCACATGTCATTGGCTCTGTACTAACAGAGAGTTAGTTTTGTTAAACTAAAATAGCTAGGGGTTAGTTTAGTGTGTGGGGCCCGGTGTCAGTGGGTGTGGGTTCGATTAGTGGCGCCATCAGCCGCTAATGACGCCCACGTCGAATGCGCCGGCGGTTAGCCGACGGCGACGACCCAGAGCGGCGGTGGCTCACCGGAGTGGCGCTAGGGGCAGCGGCTGGGTGCGCTGAGAGCACCAGGAGGTAGCTCGTGCTCCTGCGCATCCAGCGGAGGCAGCAGAAGGTCGCGGGGCGGTCCGTGGCGGCGGCGGCGGCGAGTTGGGCGGCGGCCGGAGCTCAGGCAGCAACGGTGTGGGTGGTGCGGAGCACAGGAAGAGCCGTGGACAGTCGTGTTAGACTCGCGGGAGTGCGGCGAGTGCAGCGGTGAGCTCGGGCGCGTGCTTGCGCGGCCGTAGTCGCGGTGGCGACATGACCGGCGGCGAGGAGTTGTCGGCTCCGACAGCCACGGTGGTTAGAAGGCATGGACGGGCACGGGGAGAGAGGGGAAATGGACAGGGGCTCACGGTGAGTTCGAAGAGCAGGTCGGCGTGCTCGGGGAGACGACGAAGAGGGCGAATCGGACGGCGGCATCCGGCGGCCGTGGTCGGGGAAGAAACGCCGCGGCATCGTCTTGGGGCATCCAGACTTCGGTGGGTCGACGTAGAGGGGCTTGGGGTCCGGGCGGAGGCCATGGACACGTCGGCGAGGCAAGGGAGGGCCGGTGGCCGCGGTGGTGACGAACGGCGGCGACGAACCCGTTTGATGAGTGAGGGAGAGAGAGAGCCAGAGGAGAGGGTGAGGACGGGGGAGAGTGAGAGGAGTCTGGGGGGGGCGAGGGGGAGGCGTGGCATCGCGGAAAACGTCCAGGGCGACGAGGGAACGGCCAGGCAGGCAGCTGCCGGCGTGGCATGCCGCGGCGCCGTGGCTAGCTTCTCCTCTGCCTTCTGGCAGGAGGAAGAAGACGGCCCTGCCCTTGGTGGGCCGGCCAGGTGGCTGGGCTGCCAGGTGGGCTGGGCCTGCTGGAGGAGCTGGGCCAGGCTACAGGGAGGCCAGGTAAGCTCAGGTAAGTTTCTGCCTATTTTACTTTTCTGTTCTGTTTTCTATTTTTCTGTAGTTATTTGGGCTTTATTAAAAATACCAGAGCACTTCTAAAAATCCTGAAAATAATTTTGGGCACCTTCTGAAATATATGCAACATCCCACATTTAGTTTCAAAATTATTTGAGCATTTAAATTATTTATAGCATTCAAATGCCCAAATTCAAATACTTTATGAGTTAATTCAAAAATCCATAAATGATCTAAGAATATATTCACCATTTTTGGAGAGGTTTCCACCTAAACCAAAAATCATGAACTTTTCTTAGGGACATTTTGGGTTTATTGAAAAGATTTTATGGTTGACCCTATTTGATTTAATTTTGGTGCTAGGGTTCGTCAATCCCCATTTCAACTTAAATAAAATTTAAACATGATGCAACAAGATGCAACACCAGGCAGTACCAAAAGCTAGGGATGTGACACGAAAATACAATCTCGGTGAGTCCGATTCTTCCAAAGACTAGGGTTTGCCATTCTCGGTGGGACCGACTTTATCATTTCGGTGACACCGATTTGATTACGTATGTTCTGTAAGGTTGGCAACACTAGTTTCGGTGAGACCGAGTTTGGAATCGGAAAATCCGAAATTACTAGGGTTTGGCTATATGGCTGAGGTGGTTCATCTCGGTGTGACTGAGTTTATGGAATCGGTGGGACCGAGATTACTTATGAGTATATGTTGGAATGAAAGATTGCTGATAGTTTGGGAGATAGATCACTAAGCACTTTGAGCAACCAGATCATCATCATAACCTCATCCCCTTTTAATAGTATTGGCTTTCCTATAGACTCAATGTGACCTTGGATCACTAAACCAAAAATAGAGTCTTGAGCTTTTGCCAATGTTTTCCTTAGCATTTTGAGGGGTCCACATCATCAGTCATTGCCATACCCATATCACTGAACTTTCTGAAATGATACTCAAGAAGTTATTAGTTCAATGATATATATGTTGTTATTAATTACCAAAACCACCCGGGGATTAGTTGCACTTTCACGTTCTTACCTACGCATCAAAACCACAATGATTTTTTGCCAACTGTGTTGTTTTAACCTTCAACAAGGACCGGGCCTAGCCACACTCGATTCAACTAAAGTTGGAGAAACAGACAGTCACTAGCCACCTGTGTGCAAAGCACGTCGGTAGAGCCAGTCTCGCGTAAGCGTACATGTAATGTCGGTCTGAGCCACTTCATCCAACAATACCACCGAATCACAGTATGACATGCTGGTAAGCAGTACGAATATTACCGCCCACAACTCACTTGTGTTCTACTTGTGCATATAACATCTACGCATAAACCTGGCTCGGATGCCACTGTTCGGGAACGCGGTAATTTCAAAAAAAATCATACAATCACGCAAGATATGTCTATGTGATGCATAGCAATGAGAGGGGGAGTGTATCTTCATACCCTTGAAGACTGCTAAGCGGAACCGTTTATCAACGCGGTTGATGTAGTCGTACACCCTCACCATCCGCCATGATCAAGTACCGAACGTACGACACCTCCGCGTTCAACACACGTTCAGCTCGATGACGTCCTCGCCTTCTTGATCCACCAAGACGGGCGAAGTAGTAGATGTGTTCTGGCAGCACAACGGCGTGGTGACGGTGTTGGTGAAGAACAGTCTCCGCAGGGCTTCGCCTAAACACTACGGAAACTCTGATGGAGGATAAACTAGAGGGGACGGGGTTGCCGGCACACGGCTTGGTGTTTCTTGATCTATCTTTGGTGCTAGCCCTCCCCTCTATTTATATGTTGAGCCCTAGGGTCAAAACTTGGAGTAAAAGCCTCCACAAAGTCGGTTTCACCCGAAAGGCAAGAGTCCTTCTCGGACTCCAGGGCCAGACGCCAGGGTTCCCGGTGTCTGGACCCAAACGCCAGGGACCCTGGCATCTGGCCCTGGGCTCCGCAAAGCTTCCTTTTGCGCTTTCCAAAAACCTTGTGGGCTTTCCCCTTTGGCCCAAATAAAGTGTTCTCGTACCCAAACATTTCGAGAAACATCCGGAACCCCTTCCGGTGAATTTCGAAACCCTTCCGGAGACCAAACACTATTATCCCATATATCAATCTTTATCTTCGGACCATTCCGGAGTTCCTCGTCATGTCCATGATCATATCCGAGACTCCTGTAAGAGCATCCTTTGCCCTAGGGTTTTGGTGATGATGACAACACACGTGGACTAATCGTGCGTCATAGTTTTCTCAGGTACTCTTTGTGTGGCGCAAGACAGTTAGAGTTCCCTCTGTGCGGAAAAGATCAAAGATGGAGTTTCTGACGTTTTATTTCCTTTGGTCGTAGGATATCCGTACTATTAAGAGGGATTACACATCGGAAGGTATTGGGTGAATCCTTCACGTACACATTCTCTGCACCCACAATATACAATCCGTTCGAGGAGAGAGAGGTTCCCCATCCTTTGTTCTGTGTAGTCCTGCTCTTGACGGTTGTGCCGGTTCTGTGAGAGGTTGTACCACTGGCCGGTAGTTCCGGTCTTACCACCGCCCGTTGTACCACTCTAGGGTGACTCCCTTCTGTACCGGGTGCGGTTGTAGACCGGTGGTGGAACGGTAGTTCCAATTTTCCTTGATAAACCGGTACTATCGGTGTTCACGGTGGTAGTACCGCCTCGGACACCACCGCCCAGGAACTGCTGGCCCAGCGGTTGTTCTAGTCCAACCTCCTCTCCAACTACCGGCCTGAGGGGTTTACTTTCTGTATATGGCCCGGTAGTTAAGCGGTGGTTGTGTGGTAGTTCCAGTTTGTTTCGATAAACTGGTACTACCGGGTGCACCAACAGAAGTTCTGCTCCTATGCGTTTGTGCACATAACGGTTGGATCTTGGGGGCCTATTTAAGTAGGTACTTCTCCTACCTTCCACCTACCTCTTGCCTCTCTCTCTCCTCCATTACTGCCATTAAAGCTCTCTTGCCCGATATCTCTCTCTAGCCACTCAAACTCATTGATTTGCTAGGGATTGAAGGAGGAGACCTAGATCTACACTTCCACCAAAGGATATTTGATTCCCCCATACTTTCTTGTGTGGATTTTGTTACTCTTGGGTGCTTGGGCGCCCTAGACAGAAGAGGTCACTTCGGAGCCACATTCCATTGTGGTGAAACTCCAGGGTCTCGTTGGGAGCCTCCAATTAAGTTCTGGAGAGAGCCTCAGCCTTGTTTGTAAAGGTCCGGTTGCCGCCTTCAAGGGCACAAATAGTGGAATCATGGCATCTCGCATTGTGCGAGGGTGTGAGGATAATACAGTCGCCGTGGCTTATTGGGGAGCATTGTGCCTCCACACCGCTCCAACAGAGACGTACTTCCCTTCAAAAGGAAGGAACTTTGGTAACACATCCTCGTCTTCATCGGCTCCACCCTTGGTTATCTCGTGCCTTTACTTGTGCAAGCTTATTTGTGTTATATCCCTTGCTTGCTTGTGTGCTTGTTGTTGTTGCATCATATAGGTTGCTCACCTAGTTGCATATCTAGACAACCTATTTTGATGCAAAGTTTAATTTGGTAAAGAAAAGCAAAAAAAATTAGTTTCCTATTCACCCCCCCCCTCTAGTCAACTTTATCGATCCTTTCAATTGGTATTAGAGCCTCGTCTCTTTATTAAGGACTTTGCCGTCTGAAGAGTATGGTTGACACCGTATACGGTGGGGAGGAGCACTCCGGTGTGAATCCGAGCTTGTCTACGGCCGATGGGGGAATCGCGGTCTCTTGTGAGGAATTCAATGTGGCTTTGGACACATTGAAAACCTCCATGATGACCGAGGCTGAAAGCATGTTTAATAAATTCTTAGAAGGGCTTAAATTATCCACCGCACCATTGAAAGTGGGTGATCCCCTAACAAGGTGACGGATACTAACTCCGACAAGGGGGAAGCTACTAGTGAAAAGGCTCCTTCTTCTAGTGGTAAAAATGGCGCCGGTATCTTTGCCCATGTGGAACCTCAACTTGTTTATGGTGGACCGATTCCTTCCACCCATTTGAATCATGCCGGTCCTCCCCCTAAGTTTTTGAAAAATGAGGACTTTGATTCTTGGGTTTATCGCTTCAAGCATCATTTAAATCATGTGAATACTAATCTTTGGAGAATCATTGAAGAAGGTTTCTATCCACATGACCGAAGCAACTTCACCCCTAGAAAAGCCGCGGATAATCAATTCAATGAGAATGCTCTCTTCATCATCCAAGATGCAATTCCTCCCGAAGATCTCCCTCATCTTCGACCCTTCGCCATGGCCAAAGACGCATGGCATTGTGTTGTTTCCCTCTATAGGGGAAGCGCAAGCATTCAACTCCAACTATGAAGTTGTGCAAGATGAAGCCGATGAGTTTGCAATGAAAGAAGATGAAGAACCTTGTGATCCCTTTCAGAGAGTAACCAAACTCGCGGTCTCACTCCGAGATCATGGGAGCAAGGAAACGGATGACAATTGGATCAAGCGCAAATTCCTCAAGGCAATGATGCCTTACCACAAGGCCATGTCCTCAGTCATTCGTCAAAGGCTGGACTTCCACACCTTGTCCTCAAGTGAAGTGTTGGATGAGTTTGTGGCTATGAGCATCTTGGACAAGACCGCAGACAATGCGGTGTTACGCTCCCAAAGAGCAAAGAAGCCCAACCTTGCCTTGAAGTCCAAGGTTAGTGTGGAAGAAGAGGATGATGAGGAAGAAGATGAGACCAAACCCGAAGATACCAAGTATGATTATCATGAACACATGGCTCTTGCTTCAAGGCAATTTTGGAGCAAGAAGAACTCAATGCCAAGATTCAACAAGAATAACTCAAGTAGCTTCAAGGGCAAGCAACGTGTGAGAACATGTTACAATTGTAGCAATGTGATCCATTTTGTTGTAGAGTGCCCTTATGAGAAGAGGGAAGACAATGGTGGCAAACTCATCCGAAAAGACAAAGCCAAGTCTTTCCCCAACAAGAACAACTTCACCAAGAAGACTACAACTAGAGGGATGGTGGTTCAAGAAGAATACCATGAGGATGATGATGATGATGAAGATAGTGAAGCCATGGCCATGGCCTCCGTTGCCATTGCCACAACTCCTTAGGTGTCCCTCTTCGACTCACCCAACGAGAACATCACCGCCAAGTGCCTCATGGCTAAAGCCACCAACAAGGTAACCTCCAACATCAAAACCACCATCATCACTAATCCCTCCTTGACGGATTGCATTGATGAAAGTGAGGGGTCTAATGAGGAAGTGAATGAATTTGAGTCTTTTATGAGTAAGCTCAAGGGCAAATCCAAGAAGCACTTTATTGCTCTCTTGGAACAACTTGGTGAAGCCAATGACATGATCGAGGCTCATGAAGAAACCATCTCTAATATGGAAGGTCATAGTCGTGACTATGCCGATGAGATATCGGATCTCTCTAATGCTCTTGAGGAAGAGCGTGTGCATCGCTTGGCTCTTGAGGAGTCACACAACGATGACCATGCTAAATTAAAGAAAGATCTTGATCATGCTCTTGTTGTATCTCGTGTGCTAAATTCCGAGAAGGCTAAACTTGGGGTTGACCATGCTAAACTCAAGGAGGAGTTTGATATACTCGACAAGGCCCACAAGGTCTTGAAGGCTGCTCATGCTAGCCTCAAGGAGTCTCATGATCAACTCCAAGTGAAGCTAACCAAGGAAAAAGCCACCTTTCCTCATATGGTATTAATTGATAATGCAAATGCAACTAACCCATGTTGTGAGCATGTGCACCTTGTGGAGGAGAATGCCAAGTTGAAGGAGCAACTTGAGAAAGGCCTTGTAACATGCATACAAGGTGAGAAGAACCTCAATGACCTTTTGAGCAATCAAAAGGAAGTTTTGGCCAAGGAGGGAGTTGGGTTCACACCCAAGTCCAAGAACAAGAAGAAGAACAACAAGACCAAACGACCTCCCCCTCTCAAACAAACTTTTGTGAAGGAGGAAGAGGGTGCTCCTAAGGAGAAGAAGAACAATGTGAAGGGTGGTGATATCAAAAAGGGCAATGCCACCCCTTCCAACAAAGCCGGCGACTTTAACCCATCTTATGTGTTGTGCCGTGCTAGTGATGGGCATGTTTATGCTAAATTTGTTGGTTCTCCTCATGAGTACATTGAATGGTCTATTTGGGTTCCTAAGACCCTTGTTACTAACATCAAAGGACCCATTACAAAATGGGTACCTAAAACCAAGCATTGATCTCTCGTAGGTATTTGCTTCCGGTGGGGGATCATGGTTGCTCGATAGTGGAGCCACAAATCATATGACCGGAAGCAAGGACTTGGTGGTGGACGTGCACAAGATCCCTTCTATGCCCACCAACATCGAGTGTGGTGATGCCTCATCTTCTAAGGTATTGGGTCTTGGCAAGGTTGTCATTTCCCATGATCTAACGATTGAGAAAGTCATGCTTGTTGAGTCCCTTGCTTACAATCTACTTTCCGTTCGTCAACTTGCACTCATGGGCTTTGCCACTTTCTTTGATATTGATACCATGGCCCTCTTGTGGAGCAAGACTCTTAAAGTAGCCTTTGTTGGGCATGTTGAGAACGGTCTCTATGTGATTAACTTTTCGGAGTGACCCACTAAGACCGCGACATGCCTAATGGCTAAAGTTGATGTGGGATGGCTTTGGCATCGCCCTTTAGCCCACGTCAATATGAGATCTTTGCAAAGTATTCTCAAGGGGGCCATGTCCGTGGACTAACAAATGTTAGTTTTGCCAAAGATCGTGCCTGCAGTGCTTGTATCGAAGGAAAGCTACATGAGAAGGCTCACCCTCCCACGACTATCATCTACTCGAAGAGACCCTTGGAGCTCCTTCACATGGATCTCTTTGGGCCTCCATCCTTTGATAGTCTTGGAGGTAGAAAGTATTGCTTGGTGATTGTGGATGATTATTCAAGATACACTTGGGTATATTTCTTCAAGAGGAAGAGTGAGACTCAACAAACCGTCATCGACTTTGCAAATGAAGCTAAACGTCAACATGATGCAAAGATCTTAACGAGTGACAATGGCACTGAGTTCAAGAACTACACCTTGGATGAGTTTCTTAGTGATGAGGGGATCAAGCACCAATATTCTACACCTTATACCCCTCAACAAAATGGTGTCGCGGAGAGGAAGAACCGGACGTTGATGGATACGGCAAGGACCATGATGGCGGAGTTCAAGTCTCCATACAACTTTTGGGCCGAAGCCATCAACGCCGCGTGTCATGCATCAAATTGGCTCTATCTCCGCAAAGGCTTGAACAAGATTCCATATGAGATACTCACCGGTAACAAGCCCAACCTCAAGTACTTTCGGGTGTTCGGGTGTAAGTGTTTCATTCTCAAGAAAGGTGTTCGTTTGTCTAAATTTGAGGCTAGAGCTTATGAGGGCATATTTGTTGGTTAGGTACAAACTCTCATGCTTACCTTGTCCTCAATAAGTCCACGGGACTTATTGAGGAGACATGTAACGTGGAGTTTGATGAGAATAACGGCTCCCAAGTGGAGCAAAGTGGTACTTGTGATGTAGGTGATGAAATTCCTCCCCAAGCCATAAGAAGAATGGGTGTTGGGCATATCATACCCATTGAGGAACCCCTTATGGATGAAGGAGAAGGACAATGCTCCACTCAAGTGGAGCCATCACGAACCCAAGACCCACACGCTTCCAAAGAACAAAGTGAAGGCCCTCAACCTCGTGAACAAGATCAAGGGCAAGATCAACCTCAAGATGGTGGTGAACCACCAAATGATGCCCAAGGTCAAGTTCTCCCCTTTGAGAAAGTTCAAGATCAAGAACAGGCTCAAGATCACGAACAAGCTCAAGACGGCGCTCAAGATGATCAAGTTATGCCTCCTCTTTTCACATCCGAGGAGGAATTAGAGCGTCGTGCCGCGAGGATTGCTTCCAAGCTCACTACCAAAGGTCATCACATGGAGAATGTGGTTGGAAACCTAAGAAAGGGGGTAAGCACTCGTAGACAATTAGCAAACTATTGTGAACATCATGCGTTTGTCTCTTGTGTTGAACCCCAAAAGGTCTAAGAGGCGCTCGAAGATCCGGATTGGCTCAATGCCATGCATGAAGAACTCAACAACTTCGAGTACAACAAGGTGTGGAGATTGGTGCCAAGGCCATAAGGGAACCACAATGTCATTGGAACCAAGTGGATATTCAAGAACAAGCAAGATGCTCATGGGACCATCGTTCGCAACAAGGCAAGGTTGGTAGCACAAGGCTACTCCCAAGTCGAGGGTATCGACTACGGTGAAACCTTTGCTCCCGTTGCTCGCCTTGAATCCATTCGTTTGTTGATTGCTTATGCTTCTCATCATAATTTGAAGTTGCCAGAAATGGATGTGAAGAGTGCTTTTCTTAATGGTCCTATTAATGAGTTGGTATATGTCAAGCAACCCCCCGGGTTCGAGGATCCCTACTTCCCCGATCATGTGTATCAACTCGATAAGGCACTCTATGGCCTCAAGCAAGCCCTACGTGCGTGGTATGACCACCTTACCGAGTTGTTGCAAGATCGTGGATTTGAAGTCGGGCAAATCGATCCCACTCTTTTTACTAAGAGGGTCAAAGGGGAATTTTTTGTGTGCCAACTATATGTTGATGATATTATCTTTGGTTCCCCTAACAAAGCTTTCAATGAGGAATTTGCCGCTCTCATGACCTCTAAGTTCAAGATGTCTTCGATGGGGGAGTTGAAGTTCTTCCTCAGTTTCGATATCAAGCAAAGAAGATATGGTACCTTCATCAACCAAGCCAAATACACTCAAGACATGCTAAAAATATTCAAGCTAAGTGATGTCAAGCCGGTTTCCACTCCAATGCCCACCAAGTGCCAACTTGACATTGATCCCAATGGTAAAGCGGTGGATCAAAAGGTATATCGCTCCATGATTGTCTCCTTGCTTTACCTTTGTGCATCTAGACCGGATATCATGTTAAGTGTGGGAATTTGTGCATGGTTTCAAGCCGCACCTAAGGAAAGTAACTTTGTGGCGGTCAAGCAAATCTTTCGATATTTGGCTCATACCCCAAAATTTGGCTTATGGTACCCAAGAGGAGCCAGCTTTGATCTTTGGGGCTATACAGATTCAGATTGGGCGGGAGACAAAGTGGATAGGAAGTCCACCTCAGGAGAGTGCCAATTACTTGGTTGCTCTTTAGTGAGTTGGTCTTCCAAGAAGAAAAGTTGTGTATGTCTCTCGTCCACCGAAGCGGAATATGTGGCTGCCGGTAGTTGTTGTGCTCAACTTCTATGGATGAGGCAAACTTTGAAGGATTACTGTGTCATTTCTGACGAAGTGCCTCTTTGGTGTGACAATGAAAGTGCCATCAAGATCTCTCTCAACCCGGTGCAACACTTCAAGACGAAGCATATTGAGATTCGGTATCACTTCATCCGGGATCACATTAGGCGAGGGGAGATCAAGCTCAAGTATGTCAACACTCATGATAACCTTTCAGATATTTTCACGAAGCCCTTGGATGAAGCAAGATTTCGCGAGTTAAGGCATGAGCTAAATATCATTGATTCAAGCAATGTGGCTTGAACCCTTGCACACCCCACCACACTCTTCATGATGTCTTGTTTAGGTGTAGGCATGGACATAGGGGGAGTGTTGTTCTCCCAATGAACTTTCCCTCCCCCCATTATGCATAAATTGATCGAGTCTTTCACATTCGCCCTTTTTTATGGTACTTGTGCTTCAAAGACATGTTTTGGTCATGGGCCCAAGGATAATTCTTCGCGGTGCCATACCCTTTTAACTCAAAAATAGGTGGCTCCGGCCACCGCCCTTGAGTTTAGGTGTTTTTCCTTGTTGTGTGTTTCTTTTTGCCTAGCTATTTTTGGTCTCCTAGATGTTTGAATTCTCTAAAGAGTGGTTTTTCTTGTTTGCTTCTTGCACTCTTGAGAGTCTTCTTCATCATATTACAGTGTCTTCTTTCCATCCTAAGCCTCCTCATCCCAAGCCATCTTTTCCAAATGTACACAAGTTTGATCTCCCCCTGTGCTTGGGCTGTTGCAACCTGGTGGTACAACCGATGGTCAGACTGGTTCTACCGGTCTTCCCTTCTGTTGTACAGTCTCAGCAGTACTTCCGGTCCTGCATGAGCGATTCTACCGCTCCTGCCTATACCAGTAATTCTGACCGGTACTACGGGTGCTTAGATGTGGTACTACCGCTGCTTCTGGAGCAGAAGTACCGCTCTCAACCACCAGGTAGCTACAGGACTGGTACTACCGCTCCAGGAGCGGTACTACCGGTTGACATCTAGGGCGTATATAAGGGGAGCGGGCAGAAGGGATCTTCTATTGCCCTTCGTGCTCGTTCCTCCTCTTACCCCTCGCCACCGGTTGCTTCGTCCCTCGCCCCGGAGTGCCCTCAGGCTCTCCGGATCGGCCGGCTCTTCATCGGATCCGCTCCGTCGAGGCCGCCTCCTCTTCGAGCTCTTCCATGGATGCCGGTAATGCCCTGTTCTTCTCCTTCTTAGGGTTCCTCATTTTGAATCCAAATCTAGGGCATTGCTTATATTCCCCCATTTTTGGCCAAATGGTTGGTGGGAGAGATCCGTATAGCCTCCTTCTGCTTCTTGTGCGTATGTAGGAATAGTAATATGGCTTATAGATTCGAGAACGGGTGGTTCCCATTCTTCCACTCGGTGGCTTCGCTCCCAGCGGTACTACCGCTCCTTGCGTGCGGTACTACCGCCCGAGCGGTACTACCGGTGGTCCAATCGGAACAACCAGTTTCTCTGAACCTATGTACCCTGTTTCTCTTCTACCCACTTACATGAAACATATTCCTCTACTCTTGTGTACATTCCTCTCATCGTTGCTGGTGTTTCTGTGTGCTCTCTGTGTGCGTCTGCAGGTGGTTCTAGTTCTCATGCTGCTCGGAAGCCTCAAAACACCAAGAAGAAGGCCCGTAGGGGCAAACCGTCCGATGACAACGAGGACTCTCATGAGGTGGTGATTCCTACCAAGGCCACTCGTCGGGAGAAGTCTACTGCTGCCAAGCAACAAGCTGCGGTGCCCGTGCACAAATGGAAGATGCCGGACTGGCAACAGCTTCATTTCCAGGATCCCTACACTGTTGCACCGAATCCCCGTTGGAACAACCCTTAGTTCCGGAATGAGCTACAGATGAGGATTATGTCAGAAGTGTTCGAGCATCACAAGAACAAGTTCACTCGGATGTGGTCCATTAACATCGATCACTGGAGGGACCACCCCCATTACTTTCGAGAAGCTCTGGCTATCTGTGAAGAGTTTGATTTGATCAAGCTCATGACCGTGAACTGTGATTTCGATGTGTAGCTCGTCCATCAGTTCTATGCTACAATCCACTTCAGCTATGATGCGGAACACCATCTCTCCTTCATGTTCCATGATGAGTTCTTTCATGTCCCATGGAGCGCTTTCTGCAATGCTCTTGATTATGAGGATACCGGGATTGAGGGTCAAGGTGGCACCCGTCCTCACGACCATGCTCACCCCATGGACAAGATAAAGCTTGCCCCTCTATACATCCCTGGACATGGTATTGTGGGCAAGTCCAATGATCTTTTGCCAGTCTATGACATTATGCATTGTGTGTTCCGTTGTGTGCTGCTTCCCAAGGTTGGGAATCAAGATGATATCTATGGTTATCTGGTGGATTTTCTTGTGGCCATGAAGACCAAGAGGGGATCCGGTGCCATGTTTGATGTCTCCAAGTGGCTATGGGAGGAGATGTACAATATGGTGTTGTACCGCAAGGTACCAATATATGCTCCTTTTGTGATGCAGTTTTCTAGCACAGTTTGGGCAATCCGTAGGCCAGGCGAGCCTCTCACCACCCCTGATTACCTCACCGAGCATGAGGTTAAGGTTCTGAGGCAGAAGAAGCATAAGACTCTGCGCTTTTCTATGGGCAATCAGGAGGATGTTTATGCTACCTCGGACAATGATGACTTCGAGTTAGAGGCTGGGGCCCAGCCCTCTTGGGTTGACTAGCTGACTTCCAAGATCAAGAAGACCTTCTGCTTACAGACTCACATTCAGAAGAAGCTCTACAAGGCCCATGTTGCTGAGAAGATGGTGCGTCGCAGGCAGATCCAGTTGATGAAGCATCTCAATGTGCCAGGTGTGCATTGTGGCTCTGAGAAGTCTATCACTCCTGAGGACTCATGGTGCATGGAAAAATAGTCAGTGTTCTGATGAAGCACCTGCCTCTTCCTCTATCTGTGTTCCTGAGGCAGCTACTACAAGGTCTGAGGAGTCTGGGGAGTCTGATGAGGCTCAGGATCTTGACGGTGATATTGATCATGATGCATCTGACAGCTCTGCGGCTACTGGCGAGGAGGTCTACTGAGCCCCGGGACGCTAGCCTCGCTCTTTTCCTTTTTGGTGTTTCGATGCCAAAGGGAGAGAGAGATCCATTAGGTCACGAGAGTTGCATGGGTGGTTATTTGCAGTTGGTCCTTCTAGTTTATTTGCTTGCTCTTTCTAGTGCCCTTTGCTTTTAGTACTCTATGGACTTATTCTATGTTGTGATCTCGTGCATGGTGTAAGACATGTGTCGCTCTATTTATCTATGCACCCTTCCTTCAGTAGAGTTTAGTATATGTTGTTGGTGACCTTCCCTTGTCTCTACTGCTTTATGTTTATTGCGCTTGTTTTGATATCTCCGGTTGGTCTCTAAAATCCAGGGGGGGCATTCCCTAGTGTGCGCACTTTGCATTCCAAAAGCAAACTCTAAATAGTGCTCACACTCAGGGGGAGCCCCTCCTTTATTTTTTAGAACTCCCAGACTAATCGTGTGGTTGTCATCTTCCACCAAAAAGGGGGGTATTGTAAGAGCATCCTTTGCCCTAGGGTTTTGGTGATGATGACAACACACGTGGACTAATCGTGCGCAATAGTTTTCTCAGGTACTCTTTGTGTGGCGCAAGACGGTTAGGGTTCCCTCTGTGCGGAAAAGATCGAAGACGGAGTTTCCAACGTTTTATTTCCTTTGGTTGTAGGATATCCGTACTATTAAGGGGGATTCCACATTGGAAGGTATTGGGTGAATCCTTCACGTACACATTCTCTGCACCCACCATATACCCTCCGTTCGAGGAGAGAGAGGTTCCCCATCCTTTGTTCTGTGCAGTCCTGCTCTTGACGGTTGTACCGGTTCTGTGAGTGGTTGTACCGTTGGCCGGTAGTTCTAGTCTTACCACCACCCGTTCTACCGCTCTGGGGTGACTCCCTTCTGTACCAAGTACGGTTGTAGACTGGTGGTGGAACGGTAGTTCCAGTTTTCCTTTATAAACCGGTACTATCGATGTTCATGGCGGTAGTACCGCCTCGGACCCCACCGCCCAGGAACAGCTGGCCCAGCGGTTGTTCCGGTCCAACCTCTGCTCCAACTACCGGCCTGGGTGGTTTACTTTCTGTATATGGCCCGGTAGTTGAGCGGTGGTTGTGCGGTAGTTCCAGTTTGTTTCGATAAACCGTTACTACCGGGTGTGCCACCAGAAGTTCCGCTCCTTTGTGTTTCTGCACATAACGGTTTGATCTTGGGGGCCTATTTAAGGAGGTGCTTCTCCTACCTCTTGCCTCTCTCTCTCTCCTCCATTACTGCCATTAAAGCTCTCTTGCCCGATCTCTCTCTCTAGCCACTCAAACTCATTGATTTGCTAGGGATTGAAGGAGGATACCTAGATCTACACTTCCACCAAAGGATATTTGATTCCCCCATACTTTCTTGTGTGGATTTTGTTACTCTTGGGTGCTTGGGCTCCCTAGATGGAAGAGGTCACTTCGGAGCCACATTCCATTGTGGTGAAGCTCTGGGGTTTCGTTGCGAGCCTCCAATTAAGTTGTGGAGAGATCCTCAACCTTGTTTGTAAAGGTCCTGTTGCCTCCTTCAAGGGCACCAATAGTGGAATCACGGCATCTCGCATTGTGTGAGGGCGTGAGGAGAATACGGTGGCCCTAGTGGCTTCTTGGAGAGCATTGTGCCTCCACACCGCTCCAACGGAGACGTACTTCCCTTCAAAAGGAAGGAACTTCGGTAACACATCCTCGTCTTCACAGGCTCCACTCTTGGTTATCTCGTGCCTTTACTTGTGCAAGCTTATTTGTGTTATATCACTTGCTTGCTTGTGTGCTTGTTGTTGTTGCATCATATAGGTTGCTCACCTAGTTGCATATCTAGACAACCTATTTTGATGCAAAGTTTAATTTGGTAAAGAAAAGCAAAAAAATGTTAGTTGCCTATTCACCCCCCCCCCTCTAGTCAACTATATCGATCCTTTCAACTCCGAACAACATTCGGTCACCAACATACATAACTCATATAATACTATATCATCAATGAATGTTAAGCGTGCAGACCTTATGGGTTCGAGAACTATGTAGACATGACCGAGACACCTCTCTGGTCAATAACCAATAGCAGAACCTAGATGCCCATATTGGCTCCTACATATTCTACGAAGATCATTATCGGTCGAACCCCATAACAACATATGTTGTTCCCTTTGTCATCGGTATGTTACTTGCCTGAGATTTGATCGTCGGTATCATCATACCTAGTTCAATCTCGTTACCAGCAATTCTCTTTACTCGTTCCGTAATACTTCATCCCACAACTAACTCATTAGTCACAATGCTTGCAAGGCTTATAGTGATGAGTATTACCGATAGGGCCCAGAGATACCTCTCCAAAACATGGAGTGACAAATCCTAATCTCGATTTATGCCAACCCAACAAACACCTTTGGAGAGACCTATAGAGCACCTTTATAATCACCCTTTTATGTTGTGACATTTGGTAGCACACAAAGTGTTCCTCCGCTATTCGGGAGTTGCATAATCTCATAGTCTGAGGAACATGTATAAGTCATGAAGAAAGCAGTAGCAATGAAACTGACATGATCATAATGCTAAGCTAACGGATGGGTCATGTCCATCACATCATTCTCCTAATGATGTGATCCCATTTATCAAATGACAACACATGTCTATGGTTAGGAAACATAACCATCTTTGATTAACGAGCTAGTCAAGTAGAGGCATACTAGGGACTATATGTTTTGTCTATGTATTCACACATGTATTAAGTTTCCGGTTAATACAATTCTAGCATGAATAATAAACATTTATCATGAATTAAGGAAATAAATAATAACTTTATTATTGCCTCTAGGGCATCTTTCCTTCAGCTCTTGTGTATGATGTTGTTGTATTCATGCGGCATTGTATGCCTTTTGTATGTATCCCCAACTATTATGTAATGGTGCTATCTCTTGAGCACTGCGTTGGTTTTCCCTTGAAGAGGAAAGGGTGATGCAGCAAAGTAGCATAAGTATTTCCCTCAGTTTTTGAGAACCAAGGTATCAATCCAGTAGGAGGCTCCTCAAAAGTCCCTCGTACCTACATAAACAAACAAGAACCTCGCAACCAACGCGATGAAGGGGTTGTCAATCCTTTCACGGAAACTTGCGGAAGTGAGATCTGATAGAGATAATAATATAAGATAAATATTTTTGGTATTTTAATGATATAGATTGGAAAGTAAAGATAGCAAATAAAAGTAGATTGGAAACTTATAGGATAAAAGATAGAACCGGGGCCATAGGTTTCACTAGTGGCTTCTCTCAAGATAGCATAAGTATTACGGTGGGTGAACAAATTACTGTCGAGTAATTGATAGAAAAGTGCATAGTTATGAGATTATCTAGGCATGATCATGTATATAGGAATCATGTCCGCAACAAGTAGACTGAAACGATTCTGCATCTACTACTATTACTCCACACATCGACCGACTCCTGCGTGCATCTAGAGTATTAAGTTCATAAGAACAGAGTAACGCATTAAGAAAGATGACATGATGTAGAGGGATAAACTCAAGCAATATGATATAAACCCCATCTTTTTATCCTCGATGGAAACAATACAATACGTGCCTTGCTGCCCTCGCATCCTTTGGGAAAGGACACCGCAAGATTGAACCCAAAGCTAAGCACTTCTCTCATTGCAAGAAAGATCAATCTAGTAGGCCAAACCAAACGGATAATTCGAAGAGACTTGCAAAGATAACCAATCACACATAAAAGAATTCAGAGGAGATTCCAATATTTCTCATAGATAAACTTGATCATAAACCCACAATTCATCGGATCTCAACAAACACACCGCAAAAAGAGTTACATCAAATAGATCTCCAAGAAGATCGAGGAGAACTTTGTATTGAGAATCAAAGAGAGAGAAGAAGCCATCTAGCTAATAACTATGGACCCGAAGGTCTGTGGTAAACTACTCACAACTCATCGGAGAGGCCTTGGAGATGATGTAGAGGCCCTCCGTGGTCCATTCCCCCTCCGGCGGAGCACCGGCAAAGGCTCCAAGATGCGATCTCGCAGATGGAAATAGTTTTTCGTGGTGCTCCTTGATGTTTTCGGGGTGCGTGGATATATATAGGCGAAGGAAGTAGGTCAGGGGGCCACGAGTGGCCCACGAGGGTGGGGCGTGCCTACCCCCCTAGGGCATGCCCTCCTGCCTCATGGCCGCCTCGGCTGCTTCTTGACGTCCACTCCAAGTCTCCTGGATTGCGTTTGTTCCAAAAAGATCGCTCCCAAAGGTTTCATTCCATTTGGACTCCGTTTGATATTCCTTTTCTTCGAAACACTGAAATAGGCAAAAACAGCAATTCGGGGTGGGCCTCCGGTTAGTAGGTTAGTCCCAAAAATGATATAGAAGTGTAAAGTAAAGCCCATAAACATCCAAAACGGGTAATATAATAGCATGGAACAATCAAAAATTATAGATACGTTGGAGACTTATCAAGCATGCCCAAGCTTAATTCTTGCTCGTCCTCGAGTAGGTAAATGATAAAAACAGAATTTTTGATGTGGAATGCTACCTAGCATAATTCTCAATGTAATTTTCTTTATTGTGGCATGAATGTTCGGATCCAAATGATTCAAGATAAAAATTCATAAAACATGAAAATAGTAATACTTCAAGCATACTAACAAGTAATCATGTCTTATCAAAATAGCATAGCCAAAGAAAGCTCATCCCTACAAGATCATATAGTTAGGCCATGCTTCATTTACATCACAGAAAAATACTCCCATCATGCACAACCCCGGTTTCAGCCAAGCAATTGGTTCATACTTTTTAACGCGCTTCAGCTTTTTTAACTCTTACGCAATACATGAGCCCAAGCCATGGACATAGCACTATATGTGGAATAGGGTGGTGGTTGTGAAGACAAAAAGGGAGAAGATAGTCTCACATCAAGTAGGCATATCAACGGGCTATGGAGATGCCCATTAATAGATATCAATGTGAGTGAGTAGGGATTGCCATGCAATGGATGCACTAGAGCTATAAATGTATGAAATCTCAACAAAAGAAACTAAGTGGGTGTGCATCCAACTTGCTTGCTCACGAAGACCTAGGGCATTTTGAGGAAGCCCATCATTGGAACATACAAGCCAAGTTCTATAATGAAAAATTCCCACTAGTATATGAAAGTGACAACATAGCAGACTCTCTATCATGAAGATCATGGTGCTACTTTGAAGAACAAGTGTGGAAGAAGATAGTAACATTGTCCCTTCTCTCTTTTCTCTCATTTTTTATTTTTTTTGTGGGCTTCTTTGGCCACTTTTTTTATTTGGGCTTCTTTGGCCTCTTTTATTTTTATTTGGGCTTCTTTGGCCTCTTTTATTTTTATAAAGTCCAAAGTCTCATACCGACTTGTGGGGGAATCATAGTCTTCATCATCCTTTCCTCACTTGGGACAATGCTCTAAAATTGAAGATCATCACACTTTTATTGATTTACAACTCAAGAATTACAACTCAATACTTAGAACAAAATATGACTCTACATGAATGCCTCCAGCGGTGTACTGGGATATGCAATGAACCAAGAGTGACATGTACGAAAAATTATGGAGGTGGCCTTGCCACAAATACGATGTCAACTACATGATGATGCAAAGAGCAATATGACAATGATGGGGCGTGTCATAATAAACGGAACGGTGGAAAGTTGCATGGCAATATATCTCGGAATGGCTATGGAAATGCCATAATAGGTAGGTATGGTGGATGTTTTGAGGAAGGTAAATGGTGGGTGCATGATACCGGTGAAAGTTGCGCGGCATAATAGAGGCTAGCAATGGTGGAAGGGTGAGAGTGCGTATAGTCCATGGACTCACATTAGTCATAAAGAACTCATATACTTATTGCAAAAGTCTACTTGCCCTCGAAGCAAAGTACTACTACACATTCTCCTAGGGGAAGGGTTGGTAGGAGTTAACCATCGCGCGATCCCAACCTCCACACATAAGGAAGAAAATTAAAAGAGCACCCCATGCAACAAATTTGTCACACAACTTTTACCATACGTGCATGTTATGGGACTTGACAACCTTAACACAAGTATTTATCAATTTCATAATTACCCAACTAGCATGACTCTAACATTACCACCTTTATATCTCAAAACAATTATCAAGCATCAAGTTGATCATAGTGTTTCATGCACTTTCTATGGTAGTTTTTATTATACCCAATTTGGATGCCCATCATATTAGGACCAATTTTATAACCATAGCAAATACCATGCTGTTCTAAAAGACTCTCAAAATAATATAGGTGAAGCATGAGAGATCAATAATTTCTACAAAATTAAGCCACTGTCGTGCTCTAGAAAGATATAAGTGAAGCACTAGAGAAAAACTATCTAGCTCAAAAGATATAAATGAAGCCCATAGAGTATTATAATAAATTCCAAATCATGTGTGTCTCTCCCAAAAGGTGTGTACAGCAAGGATGATTGTGGTAGACTAAAATCAAGGACTCATATCATACAAGACGCTCCAAGCAAAACACATATCATGTGGCGAATAAAAATATAGCTCCAAGTAAAGTTACCGATAGATTTAAGATTTAAAGAGGGATGCCTTCCGGGGCATCCCCAAGCTTAGGCTTTTGGTTGTACTTGAATTATCTTGGGGTGCCATGGGCATCCCCAAGCTTAGGTTCTTGCCACTCCTTATTCCATAATCCATCAAATCTTTACCCAAAACTTGAAAACTTCACAACACAAAACTCAACAGGAAATCTCATGAGCTCCGTTAATGCAAGAAAGAAAAACCACCACTTAAGGTACTGTAATGAACTAATTCTTTATATATATTGGTGTTAAACCTACTGTATTACAACTTCTCTATGGTTCATGCCCCCCCGATACTAGCCATAGATTCATCAAAATAAGCAAACAACACATGAAAAACAGAATCTGTCAAAAACAGAACAGTCTGTAGAAATCTGTAAGTTTCGAATACTTCTGGAACTCTAAAAATCCTACCAAAATAGGAAGTCCTGGGAAATTTGTCTATTGATCTAATGAAAAAAAATCAACTCAAAATCACATTTCTGTGATTTAATAAAATTATTCTCGTGCGCACAAAAGTTTCTGTTTTTCAGCAGAATCAAATTAACTATCACCGTAGGTTATCCTATAGGTTCTACTTGGCACAAACACTAATTAAAACATAAAACCACATCTAAACAGAGGCTAGATGAATTATTTATTACTAAACAGGAGAACAAATCAAGGAACAAACATAAAATTGGGTTGCCTCCCAACAAGCGCTATCGTTTAACGCCCCTAGCTAGGCATAAAAGCGAGAATAGATCTAAGTATTGCCACCTTTGGTATTCAATTCATAAGTGGCTCGCATAATAGATTCATAAGGTAATTTGACTTTCTTTCTAGGAAAGTGTTCCATGCCTTTCCTTGATGGAAATTGGAATCTAATATTCCCTTCCTTCATATCAATAATTGCACCAATCGTTCTAAGGAAAGGTCTACCAAGAATAATAGGACATGAAAGATTGCAATATATATCAAGAACGATAAAATCTACGGGCACATAATTCCTATTTGCAACAGTAAGAACATCATTAATCCTTCCTATAGGTTTCTTAATAGTGGAATCTGCAAGATGCAAGTTTAAAGAGCAATCATCAAATTCATGGAAACCTAGCACATCACATAAAGTTTTTGGAATCGTGGAAACACTAGCACCCAAATCACACAAAGCATAGTATTCATGATCTTTAATTTTAATTTTTATAGTAGGTTCCCACTCATCATAAAGTTTTCTAGGTATAGAAACTTCCAATTCAAGTTTTTCTTCATAAGATTGCATTAAAGCGTCAACAATATGTTTGGCAAAGCTTGATTTTGACTATAAGCATGAGGAGAATTCAACACGGATTGCAACAAGGAAATACAATCTATTAAAGAACAATTATCATAATTAAATTCCGTCAAATCCATAATGGTGGGTTCAATGATATGTAAGGTTTTGACCTCTCCAATCCCACTTTTACCAAATTTAGCATCAAGATCTAAAAACTCCAAATCATTGGGACACCTTTTTAACTAAAGTTGACTCATCTACAGTCCCATCATTATCAAGATTCATATTGCAAAACAAGGATTTAATAGGGGACACATCAATAATTTTTAGATCTTCATCATCATTTTCATGGAAACTAGAAGAACACACTTTTACAAAGCAATCTTTCTTAGCACGCATCCTAGCGGTTCTTTCTTTGCACTCATCAATGGAATTCTCATGGCTTTGAGAGACCCATTGATATCATGCTTAGGTGGAATAGATCTAAGTTTCAAAGAATCAACATCAAGAGAAAGTCTATCAATGTTCCTGGCCAATTCATCAACTTTAAGCAATTTTTCTTCAAGCAAGGCAATGAAATTATTTTGAGAGATCATAAATTCTTTAACATTATTCTCAAAATCAGAGGGCATCTTATTAAAATTTCCATAAGAGTTGTTGTAGGAATTACCCTAATTATTAGAGGAATTACTAGGAAACGGCCTAGTATTAAAGTTTCCTCTATACGCGTTGTTACCAAAATTATTCCTACCAACAAAATTTGCATCCATAGATTCATTATTATTCTCAATCAAATTAGACAAGGCATATCATCGGGATCAATAGGAGCACTCTTAGTAGCAAATAATTTCATAAGTTCATCCATCTTTCCACTCAAAACATTAATCTCTTCTATCGCATGAACTTTTTTACTAGTAGATCTTTTGGTGTGCCATTGAGAATAATTGACCATAATTTTATCAAGGAGTTTAGTAGCTTCTCCTAAAGTGATTTCCATAAAAGTGTCTCCCGCGGCTGAATCTAAAAGATTTCTAGAAGCAAAATTCAATCCGGCACAAATTTTTTGTATGATAATCCATAAATTCAAACCATGTGTAGGGCAATTGTGAAACATTAATTTCATTCTTTCCCAAGATTGGGAAACATGCTCATGATCAAGTTGTTTAAATTTCATAATGTCGTTTCTAAGAGAGATGATCTTAGCGGGAGGAAAATACTTAGAGTAAAAACATCTTTGCACTTATTCCAAGAATCAATACTATTTTTAGGCAAAGACGAAAACCAAGTTTTAGCACGATCTCTAAGTGAAAACGGAAATAACTTCAATTTAACAATATCATTATTCGTATCTTTCTTCTTTTGCATATCACACAAATCAACAAAGTTGTTTAGATGAGTAGCGGCATCTTCACTAGGAAGGCCGGAGAATTGATCTTTCATAACAAGATTCAACAAAGCAGCATTGATTTCACAACATTCAGGATCATTAAGAGGAGTAATCGGAGTGCTAAGGAAATCATTATTGTTGGTATTGGGAAAGTCACATAATTTAGTATTATCTTGAGCCAGCGTAACAAGCAATCCAACACACAAGCACACAAGAGTAAAGTGAAAGAAGAGAGGCGAACGGAAAAGAGAGGGCGAATAAAACGGCAAGGGTGAAGTGGGGGAGAGGAAAACGAGAGGCAAATGGAAAATAATGTAATGCGAGGGAGATGAGTTTGTGATGGGTACTTGGTATGTCTTGACTTGAGCGAAGACCTCCCCAGCAACGGTGCCAGAAATCCTTCTTGCTACCTCTTGGGCACTGCTTTGGTTTTCCCTTGAAGAGGAAAGGGTGATGCAGCAAAGTAGCGTAAGTCTTTCCCTCAGTTTTTGAGAACCAAGGTATCAATCCAGTAGGAGGATCCTCAAAAGTCCCTCGTACCTACACAAACAAACAAGAACCTCGCAACCAACACGATAAAGGGGTTGTCAATCCCTTCACGAAAACTTGCAAAAGTGAGATATGATAGAGATAATAAGATAAGATAAATATTTTTGGTATTTTTATGATATAGATTGGAAAGCAAAGATTGCAAATAAAAGTAGATTGGAAACTTATAAGATAAAAGATAGACCCGAGGGCCATAGGTTTCACTAGTGGCTTCTCTCAAGATAACATAAGTATTACGGTGGGTGAACAAATTACTGTCGAGCAATTGATAGAAAAGTGCATAGTTATGATATTATCTTGGCATGATCATGTATATAGGCATCACATCCGCAACAAGTAGACCGAAACGATTCTGCATCTACTACTATTACTCCACACATCGACCGACTCCTGCCTGCATCTAGAGTATTAAGTTCATAAGAACAGAGTAATGCATTAAGAAAGATGACATGATGTAGAGGGATAAACTCAAGCAATATGATATAAACCCCATCTTTTTATCCTCGATGGCAACAATACAATACGTGCCTTGTTGCCCTTGCTGTCACTGGGAAAGGACACCGCAAGATTGAACCCAAAGCTAAGCACTTCTCTCATTGCAAGAAAGATCAATCTAGTAGGCCAAATCAAACTGATAATTCGAAGAGACTTGCAAAGATAACCAATCACACATAAAAGAATTCAGAGGAGATTCAAATATTTCTCATAGATAAACTTGATAATAAACCCACAATTCATTGGATCTCGACAAACACACGGCAAAAAGAGTTACATCGAATAGATCTCCAAGAAGATCGAGGCGAACTTTGTATTGAGATTCAAAGAGAGAGAAGAAGCCATCTAGATAATAACTATGGACCCGAAGGTCTTTGGTAAACTACTCACAACTCATCGGAGAGGCCTTGGAGATGATGTAGAGGCCCTCCATGGTTGATTCCCCCTCCGGCAGAGCGCCGATGAAGGCTCCAAGATGGGATCTCACAGATACAAAAGGTTGCGGTGGTGGCAATAGTTTTTCGTGGTGCTCCTTGATGTTTTCGGGGTGTGTGGATATATATAGGCGAAGGAAGTAGGTCAGGGAGCCACGAGGGGCCCACGAGGGTGGGAGCGCACCTACCCCCTAGGGCGCGCCCTCCTGCCTCGTGGCCGCCTCGGCTGCTTCTTAACGTCCACTACAAGTCTCCTGGATTGCGTTTGTTCCAAAAAGATCGCTCCCGAAGGTTTCATTCCGTTTGGACTCCGTTTGATATTCCTTTTCTTCGAAACACTGAAATAGGAAAAAAAATAGCAATTCGGGCTGGGCCTCTGGTTAGTAGGTTAGTCCCAAAAATGATATAAAAGTGTAAAGTAAAGCCCATAAACATCCAAAACAGCTAATATAATAGCATGGAACAATCAAAAATTATAGATACGTTGGAGACGTATCAAATGGTGTGAGGTAATGATATCCACCACCAAGTGCTTGAAGCTCATTTGAGATGTCAGTGAGGCGATCGAAGGTTTGCTGAACTTTTTCGTTGTCGTGTCTTTTGAAGCAGTTGAAGAGATTGCGAAGAACATCAACTCGGGAGTCACGTTGAGTTGAGACTCCTTCGTTTACCTTGGACAACCTATCCCAAATCAGCTTGGTAGTTTCCAGGGCACTCACTCTGTCGTACTATCCTTTGGTCAGATGGCCACATATGATATTCTTCACTTGAGAATCGAGTTGCTTGAATCTTTTTACATCAGCAGCATTCACAGACGGAGTGACAAAGGGAACACCATTTTCCACAACATACCAGAGATCATTATCAATTACGTCAAGATGCATGCGCATCTTGTTCTTCCGGTAGGGGTAGTCCGTCCCATCAAAGGTAGGACACCCAGACGAGACCTTGATTATACCTGCAGTCGACATAACTAAAACTCCAGGCGGTTAAACCAAAATCACACAGAACAAGGGAGTACCTTGGCCTGATACCAATTGAAAGTGCGTTAAGTCGACTAGAGGGGGGTGAATAGGCGATTTTTACAAATTCGTCACTGAGGAATTTCAGGGTGAGGAAATTCCTAAGTCACGAACAACTAGCAGCAGAATAAGTACTCAGGTATAAGCATAACAGAGCAATAGCATAGTCATCATGATGAAATAAAAAACAAACACAGAGTCAGAAAGCATAAACACAGGATAAGCAGGATGAAGACAATGTGACTGAAGAAACTGGATTGAGGAAATAGAGAAAGTCTTCAGTCAAGTCTTCAAACAATAATGATCAGGTTCATCAATGCATGAATGAGGAAATGAAAGGGTTGAGGAAATAGAACCAGTAGGCTTGGTGAAGATAATGATTTGGTAGACCAGTTCCAACTGCTATGACCGTTGTACGTCTGGTTGGAGCGGCTGAGTATTTAAACTCGAGGCCACACAGTCCCAGACACACAGTCCTCACCATATTCTCCTTGAGCTAAGATCACATAGACCTCGCCCAACACTCGTGGTAAGTCTTCACATGTGACTTCCAAACCTTCACAGACTTGGTCACTCGGCGATCCACAATTCCTCTTGGATGCTCAGCCATGATGCCTAACCGTCTGGAGGATATACAGTCCTCAAACGTAACAAGTGTCGGTTCCACACAGGAACAATCTCTTTAGTGATGCTCAATCACTTTGGGTTTGTAGGTGTTTGGGTTTGGGATTTGGGTTTTCCTCACTTGATGATTTTCTCTCAAAGTCCTCGGAGGATGGGATGCTCTCAAATGACAAGTGTTAATTTCTCTCAGAGCAGCCAACCAGCTAGTGGTTGTAGGGGGGAGGCTATTTATAGCCTACGGAGCAGCCCGACAAGATAATACATAAATGCCCTTCAATGATATGACCGTTAGGTGGTAGGATATTTTGGACAGCTGGTGCGTAGCACAGCAACGGTCGGATTTGAGATTTGAATTCCTCAGGGCTATCATGTTCCTCACAGTGTAGCCAATCCGCACTGGCAAATTTCTAACTCCACAGTCAGAACAAATTCCTCAGAGACCAGAAGATCTTCGTCTCTGTCGCTGAAGAAATTGACTGGCTGATATTAGATTTCCAATGGCTTCACTCGAAAGGATTGGGTAGGTGTAGGATTTTGAGATGAGCATCACTTGGAAATCAGTTTCCTTAGTATTACCTCGACCCCCTTTAACAGTACGGTGTTTCCTATGACTCAAGAAAGAGGGAACGAAACTACGAAAACAAAATTCTTGACGCTTCATAATCCTCGCATGAATATTCAAGTCTTCAAGGTCACACCAATTTCATCGCTTTCAAAGTCTTCAGGAGAACCAAAGTCTTCACCCGAAGACACTCATTTTTAGGGGTCGACTTTCACTGTAAATATCAAACTCCTCATCGACTTATAGAGCATGTGTACACTCACAAACGCATTAGTCCCTTAACCTATAAGTCTTCAACACACCAAAATCACTAAGGGGCACAAGATGCAATTACAATCTCCCCTTTTTTGGTGATTGATGACAATATAGGTTAAGTTTTCAATGGGGATCAACATATGAATTGAAAGTGCATTGAGGAATTTGATTGCAAGATATAGAGGTACTCCCCCTGAAGATGTGCATAGTGAGGAATTTGCTTTTGAAGCAATGCACATTTGAAGAGTAAAATCATGGAGATCTCCCCCTATATCTTGTATTTCATACACGCATTTAACATATCGAATGGAGAATTTAAAATGCATGATGAAATATGGTGATTGATGTAATTCAGCATGCGTGCATAACATATATGAGGAAATAGCATGCAGAAAACATAGCAAAAGTATCTAGTCACCATCGGACTTAAGTTTACAACTCGATCAACAAACACTTCAGAAGAGCGAGAGTTGCAACTTAACAAAACAACGCCCATCTAGATAGACTCGCTTGAAAAACTAACTCAAGTTTCTCCCCCTTTGTCATCAAATGAACAAAAGGGACGAAAAATGAGGACTAACGCCCCGAAGAATATCATCACGAGGTTGATGGAGGAGCGCCAGCATTGTTGGGGTCGGTTGTTGGAGTAGGGCCTGCCGCAGTGTCGTCCAAATCTCATTTTCATCAGTCTCGCGTGATGAATAATAGGAGCTGGGCACCAAGGGAGGAACTTCGACTTTCTTGAATTTCTTCGCCGGAGGCTTAGACCAGTTGAAGTCCTGCTTGAAGCCCATCTGCTTGAGATCTTCATCACCGTAGAGATGAATCAGAACAGCCCAGGTGCGATAAAAAACTTCATGGAGGTAGTAGTGGTTCTTCTTCACTGAATTATGTGTAGCAGTCATGTTGTGAAGAATTGAACCAAACTGACGCTTGACCCATTTATGGTTGCGATCGATCTTCTGATGAAGGCTGAGGAGAAGCTCACGATCAGTCATCACCCTTGGAGTTGTAGCTTGAGGACTTTGCTTTGATGCATTGGCGGTAGAATCATGAGTGGCAAAGTCATCATTGGTGGAATGTGATGCAGCTTTGTGGAACTGTCCATCCAATGGACGAATGCCCTCATCAACAATTGCAGTGGCCTTTCCCTTTTCATCAGCTGAGAAAAATGTCCGCTTGAGGACTTCAATGGGGGCAAGTAACTACCATGGTTGAGTGTGTCAGCCTTGTAATTGATTGAAGACCATGATCTGAGGAATCTCATAATCCAGGGAGCGTAGGGCTTCAATTCAAAGGGAGACAGTGCAACATTTGCCATAGTCTACATGAAGAAGTCATGGTAGTTTATTGGGATACCATGCATGATATTGAACAGCAGATTCTTCATGATGCCAACGACTTCTTCATCATTCGAGTCATGGCCTTTGATTGGACTCAATGTCTTGGTCAGAATGTGATAGACAGTCCGTGGCACATATAGCAATTCCTTCACGAGGAATTTGGTCCTTGGGGCTTGACTGGGCTTCAGCGGCTTCATCAGTGTCGATGTCAAAACCGGCGGATATTGGGTAGGGGGTCCCGAACTGTGCGTCTAAGGCTAATGGTAACAGGAGGCGGGGGACATAGTGTTTACACAAGTTTCGAACCTCTCTATGGAGGTAATACCCTACTTCCTGCTTGATTGATCTTGATGATATGAGTATTACAAGAGTTGATCTACCACGAGGTCGTAGAGGCTAAACCCTAGAAGCTAGACTATGATTATGATTGTTGTTCCTGTCCTACGGACTAAACCCTCCGGTCTATATAGACACTGGAGGGGGCTAGGGTTACACAGAGTCGGTTACAGAGAAGGAAATCTACATATCCGAATTGCCAAGCTTGCCTTCCATGCAATGGAGAGTCCCACCCGGACACAGGACGAAGTCTTCAATCTTGTATCTTCATAGTCCAACAGTCCGGCATAAGCATATAGTCCGGTTGTCCAAGGACCCCCTAGTCCAGGACTCCCTCAGTAGCCCCTGAACCAGGCTTCAATGATGATGAGTCCGGCGTGCAGATTGTCTTCGGCATTGCAAGGCGGGTTCCTTCTCCGAATACTCCAAAGTAGATTTTGAACACACGAATCATGTCCAGCTCTGCAAAACAAGTTCCACGTACCACCGAAGAGAGCACAATATGCCACGAGTCTAATCTGCTGACAACTTTTGCTTAGCGTGACATC
The DNA here is from genome assembly GCA_021437245.1 of Aegilops speltoides. NCBI lineage: Eukaryota > Viridiplantae > Streptophyta > Magnoliopsida > Poales > Poaceae > Aegilops > Aegilops speltoides. The sequence goes on along the minus strand of CM038144.1, from coordinate 272,077,444 downwards.
ACGTCGTGGCCCGGTATTTATTCAAACCATTTTTCCCAACCTGCCACTAAACGTCTTGCGAGGCGGTTTTATTGGCACGTCTTTTCGAAGTAGAGATCATGTCCCCCTTATCACGGGATTCTCATCAATACAGGCATGGGTAACCCAACCGTCCCATTGGTACGACTCCTTGGTTTAGGCAAGTTCCAAACGGCCACGTGGAGGACGCTTGACATTCATCCTCTTTATAAATAGGTCGAGACCTGTCCTTTTCTTTCCACGCCTGATCCTTCCCTTCTCCCACCTCGAGTTGCAACACCCAAGGTTTAGCCTAAGCACTCCGGACCTTCAACCATGTCCGGATCCAACCTTCAAGGCCGGTGGATGGCCTCTTCTGTCACAGAGGAGGACATCTAAGCTTAAGGAGGCTATGTATCTGACCACCCAAATCCTTCATAGGCTTCCTACTCAATGGTAGGTTATCCCTACTCCCGAACCCAACGAGAGTGTCATATTCATCTCCCACTTCCTCCGAGGACTAGGCTTTGGTCTTCATCCCTTCGTTAGAGGGATCATGTTCTATTACGGGCTAGATTTTCATGATCTAGCTCCAGATTCCTTCCTTCACATCTCGACGTTCATCGTTGTGTGTGAGGACTTCCTCCGCATTACCCCACACTTCAGCTTATGGCTCAAGACCTTCAGTGTGAAGCCGAAGATGATCGATGGGCAACACGCGGAGTGCGGAGGCGCTATAATAAGCAAAGGTGTCGATGCTTTATGGCCAAAGGGCTCTTTCCCGGAAGTTTATTACCTATGGCAACGGTTGTGGTTTTACATCACCACGCCTCGAGGGAGGAAGTGGGCGGCTCTCCCGGCCTTCCGCTCTGCCCCTCCACCACAGCTTGCATCATGGGTCAACAAGGGGCTGGACTGGCGATCGGTTAATGATGTGTCGATATTGCAAAGCCGCATTCGTGATCTCCTCAAGAGGGATATTAATCTCGTCAAAGTAATTCAAGTAATGCTAGTCCATCGGGTCCTGCCATGCCAACGTCGATCTCTTCGCATGTGGGAGTTCAACCCGGAAGGACCGCGAACCATTCAACACTTCTTCGGTGTGACGCTCGAAGGGATGTATCGATTATTCTTCGGATCACGAATAAAGTGTCCGGACACAACAAAGGATGCAGGCCTCAACTGCAACCGTCCAGACACCCAGGTAAGTAACTCCGCGACCGAACATGTTGTCATTATATTTGTCACAACAATATTCTGAAAACCACCTCGCCAGATCGGATAAGAAAGGCGGAGAGGATCAGGTGTTCGGCCCCTCTTCCCGAAGACTCGCCGGATCCTGTACTAACCAGGATGCTGGCTCGCGCATCTTATTAAGTGCCATCAGGGGAGGACGAGGAGAGGAATGGGGAAGCCAGGAGCGGACTTCATACTGGAGGTACGTTACGCATCCTAACCGGGGAAATTAGTACCCCCGTGTCAGAGGATGAACGGGGAGGAGATTCTAGCATCCCCTCTCCCTACGGGAAGAAAAGGACCGCCCCTAAAGACTTGGAAGCAGAGGTCTCCAAGCAAGGGAAGAAACCTGCATCAGGGGGCCGTGCCCCAGAGGGCAACATTGCTGCACAACGCCCATAGGGGGGCCAGCCGTTAACTGAGCCCTAATTGAACAAAGGTGTCTAGTAAGCATACCCCGTTCTTTTCCTGAGAATAACGACCGAGAGATATGTTTTGTAGTTCGGCTCATAGCCTCCCTCCACAATGTTCGTCATCGGGGGTCTTCTTCCGGAGATGATGGAGAGTGATACGCCTCCTCACACCTCTCCGCCTCAGAAGGAGGAGGATCCTGAGGTGTCGTCCCGGAGGATCTCTCCTGATCCGCAAAGACCAGAAGGTAACTCTTCGACCGCCCGAAATCCGGGGTTTTCGGCTCCTAGAGAGACCAACAGGAAAAGCCCCGAACTGTTTGATATACAGCTGGACACATTGACGAGTCTTCTGCAGCAGGCAGCTATCTCAGAGGCACATCGTACCTTAATGGGTACGGTGGTTAAGAAGATATCATCCGCAAAAAGCGGGTTGAATGAAGCTTTTACGAGCCTGCTAAGAGGCTTTGAGGTACGCAAAGTGATATGTATATTTTTTATTGTACCGTACATGCAAGGTGTACTTTGTATGGATAGTAGCCCCTGAGACTCTGGTTGCCATCCGGACAAGGCGAGCAGAGGATCATAGTCTCAGGTAATGATAGCGCTGATTTTGTACGTAGGCGGCTGCAGATCCGGCGGCTGACCGGACTACTAAATTTGCCGAACTGAGGTGGCAACTTGACATGGTGGATGCGGACATCACGCTTGTGAACAAGAGGCTTGACGAGGCACAGGGTATGTATATTTAAGTGGCCAGCAAATATTAATAAGAGCATGATGCTAGGATTTATAATATGCTTTGACTGCAGATGGAGCAGTCGCCGCGGAGACCCTTCGGGCAGAACTTGCCAGGGCCAAGGAGCAAGCCAGGAGAAGTGATGCGGCCGCCCTGAAGGCAGCCAAAGAATTAAAAACCGAACAGGCTGCTCATCGCCAAAGTGAGGATAAAATAGCCAACATGGCTCTTGAGCTACAAAATGCCACCAGCCGATATGAGCTTCTCGAAAGGGAAAACCAAACGAAAACGGCTAACCTAAAGAAGGCCTTGCCAGCAGCAAAGGAAACTCGCTCTGAAATTAGAGCGGCACGGGAGGAGCTTCGGCAAACCGGTGATATCGCGGCTGGGAAGCCCTTTTTATTGCGAACGAAGTTCGGCAATCCAAAGTATGCCCCTCTTGATCAATTTTGGAGTTCTTCAGACGCATACTTGGATTTAGCAAAGAGTGCTGCTGATGGGACGGAGTATTTCAAAGATCGAGAAGATCATGAGGTGGAAAGATTGTTCTAGTCGCAGTTCAGTACTCCAAGGCATCCATTGCTGTTGAATGAGCAAATGGCCGAATGGGCAGAGCTCCATAGGTTATCCGGGCTTGCTATGAAGGCCGTCGTGGACCACCTGTGGCCAAAGGAACCAAGTCCGGATAGTTATTTTGGTTTGGTGCAACGATTTATCCATGTTGTGATGCATATCAACACTGTCAAGAGGTTGGCGTGCATAGAGGGTGCGCGGATGGCACTTGCCCGTGTTAAGACGTATTGGGCGAAGAAGGAGGCCACCGATATCGCAACCAGGGGTCCGCCCGGGGGCCAGGACTCACCCGAGCACTATTTTGAAGAAGTCTTAGAAGGTGCCTGTTTAATAGAGGCTCGGTGCTCGAAGAATACCATGTTCCATTGACATTTATCTTGATTGTAAAAATAATGCTTCTGGTAATAAAGGCTATATTTATACTTTTGCCCGTAAAGTATTGTAGTGCCTCCTATGCGACCGTTTATGTATATATGTATATAACCTGAAAGTTTACAGTCGTCGGCTTCAGCCCCCTCGCATATAATGCGGGGGAGTTCGGCAAAGTGCGTAATCACACTTGATCCAACATCTTGGTCCGTTAACGAGGTGGTAGCACGGCGAACAAGGAAATCGGACTATATAGCTTTAACACTTTCACTTAGCCATAGGAATTTGACGTTGGGGCTACTATATAGCCCCTGGTATGTCCGAAATTGCATTGGAGCACACGGCGACCACACCCATCGAAATCTGCCCCATTTATTTGCCTCGGGATTCACGTTGCTATATTAGAGTAGTATGTATTAGAGATCTTGAACTATGTATCTCCCATATAATAGAAGCCTGTATTCGATGTCCTTCCGGCCTGACTTTGTCAGTGAGGCACAGACCACACCACACGCGAGGACCTCAACGGCCAGCTCCCAACAACCTAATTAATACACCCACGTTCACACAAAGTCATCTTTCTAGTGACGCCCGTTCTCCCCGATCATAACTGACACTGCTCATGTTCTTCTTCCTCTCTCTCAACTTTTGTGTTTCTTCTTTGGCTCACCGTCTTCTTCTTTGGCAACATGGGCATGTGGTATAAGAACCAGGAGGAACAAGGAAGGCTATGTGGCTGACGGAGAACAACATTGTGGCCGACGGGGAACAACGATGAGGAGGAACGAGGCAGCGAGCTTGCCACGTCCCGCGCAGACACGACCAACGACATGATCTGCCCCTGGCTGCTAAAACCAAGTCCTGCTTTGTCGTGGCCAGCGAGAAACGTCTAGGAAGAAAGCCAGGAGGACGACTACGCCGTTGATGATGAGCAGATTGATCCAGCCATCGTCCAAGCTTGATGTGCCATGCACGGCTGCGCGGGCGATGGCCAGCGACACTGGTCTGCCACGGCCACCGCAGCATGGCTCGGGTCTGCCACGGTCCGCCTTCCCGCACTCAGCAGCTGCATCAAAACATGGTAAGAACTGTCCGATTCACCCAGCTGCCGCGACGTCGTCCGCATCCGGGTTGTCTCCGTCGCCGCCAACCTTAGTATGGATGTGCTCCTCCTCGCCACCGTGTTACGTACATCGTGCTCGGGTCAAGGACGTGAGCTTCATCCTCATGGCGGCGCCCTTGATCCGAGCTTGTGTCGGTCAAAATCCTTCGAACGGCTCCGCTTGATGGCCACAAACGTACTTCACTCCTTCTCTGCATTTGACAAAAGACAGCTGGGTGGCTGAAATAAATGCGATTCATTGTCATACGCAGTATACTTTTTGTATTGGATGAAAGCAAACTTAAACTTCATTAACTGCATCCATCCCCAGACAATAATGAACGTGTAGATTACAGGGAGTGGAGCCTCCGTGTGCTCTTCGTCCGCTTCCCTGGTATGTCTGCGTTCATCCGAATACGATGCATGTACATACGTGACCGGGAAACCGGTCCTTCGTTAATGTGGAGGAATCGCAAAGATTCCATTGGGTCATCGAGTGGTTGACCAGTCTCTCGCTTTATCATGACAGTCAGTTTTTGGCTTTCTCTACTGAGGTGCTCATCCGGATGAACTAGGGCACAATGGCAGTAGTTCTCCCGGTGCCACCTTAGCCGATAGAGCGGAACGTAAGGTAGCAAAACATGGGAGCCGGGCAAACCCAACTATTGACCAAAGACATGATTCAGAGCTGATTCATATAAGGCCAAACTCGCGACGCCGAACACTCCCGAAGGTATTCGGACTTTACAACATATGCTGGGCTGAGTACCGCCCTCGATAATGAGCCTTGAATTTCCAGGTATGTGCATTAACCTGGCGTGACGAAAGAGCGGCTGTGGTGAGAGCATAGATCCCAAAACACATTGGTTGCTGCCCTTGTAACGTCTATTTTAGATCGGCGAATAATAAGCTTGCCAATAACACCGGTATCCCTCTTGGTCATTTTAAGTACCAGGAGGGTGTGAGCCAACAAGAGACAATAAAAAAGGTTTACACATGGTCTTAATCTAAAAAGAAACCTTGGAATGGCCGCACGTCTGCACCTTTGTCTCGGTTGAGCCGTAACCTGGAAGGGTATAGCACGATGGTCATCTGTAAAAAGAAAGAAAAACCCAGGTGAAAGAATCTTGTGTGACCATGCGTAAAGTCGGTTAACCTTAATGAACCTTGGAATTCAATTTCTTGAGTGTAAATAGGACCCAGCCGAACTATGGATCCTTTTCGTGCGAGCAGCCCCCAGCACCACATATGGGGGCATAACCGTTAATCAAGCTCAAGTTTATCTGGGCTGCTATGGGTTGGAGAGGCCATTCAGTGGTTCGGCTGCTAGAGCCGCCACATATTCTTCCGCGCGTAGGGAACGCTTTGTATTTTCGCTGATTGTGATGACGCCATGTGGACCGGGCATCTTAAGTTTAAGATAAGCGTAATGCGGTACTGCATTGAAACGAGCGAAGGTCGTCCTTCCGAATAGTGCATGATAGCCGCTTCGGAACGGAGCGATGTCGAAGATTAGTTCTTCGCTTCGGAAGTTGTCAGGAAAACGGAATACAACCTCTAATGTTAGAGAGCCCGTGCAGCGGGCCTCTACACCTGGTATTACTCCTTTAAAGGTGGTACTGCTTTGGCTGATTCTTGACGGGTCTATCCCCATCTTGCGGACAGTGTCCTGATATAACAGATTAAGACTATTGTCGCCGTCCATGAGGACTCGAGTGAGATGGTATCCGTCAATTATTGGGTCGAGCACCAAGGCAGCCAAACCATGCCGGATACTAGTCGGATGATCCCCGCGATCGAAAGTGATTGGGCATGCCGACCATGGGTTGAATTTGGGGGCGGCGGGCTCTACAGCGTATACATCTTGGAGTGCGTGTTTGCGCTTCCTTTTTGGTATGTGGGTTGCATAAATCATGTTCACTGTTTTGACCTCTGGTGGAAATTTTTTCTGCCCCCCAATGTTTGGCTGGCGAGGTTCGTCCTCATCTTCACTTGGCGCCTCCCTCCCCTTGTGTTCGGCGTTTAGCTTGCCGGCCTGCTTGAAGACCCAGCATTCTCTATTGGTGTGATTCGCAGGTTTCTCGGGGGTGCCATAAATCTGACAGGATCTGTCTAGAATTTTATTTAGGCTGGACGGTCCATCTCCACTGCCTTTAAATGGCTTTTTCCGTTGACCGGGTCGAGAGCCCCTGAATCCGGTGTTTACCGCTGTGTTGTCTGGGCTGTCTTCGTTATTTCGATGCTTGTTTTTATTCCATCGCGGCTTCCCATTGCCATCCCTGATTTCGGATGTGCCTGGGTCGCTAGTGCTGCTGCAGGCCAACCAATTGCCTCGCCCGTGCAAAAGCGGGTCATAAGAGTTGTTAGGGCTGCCATTGTCCTTGGCTTTTCCTGGCCAAGGTGTCTGGTAAGCCATTCGTCCCGGACGTTGTGTTTGAAAGCTGCTAGGGCTTCAGCATCAGGGCAGTCGACAGTTTGATTTTTCTTTGTGAGAAATCTATTCCAAAGCTTACGGGCTGACTCTCCGAGTTGTTGGATTATGTGACTTAAATCGTCTACATCCGGAGGTCGGACATAGGTCCCTTGAAAATTAGCCCTGAAAGCGTCCTCTAGTTCCTCCCAACTTCCAATTGAATTTTCAGGGAGGCTTTTCAACCAGTGCCGAGCTGGTCCTTTCAACTTGAGGGGCAGGTATTTGATGGCATGGAGATCGTCTCCGTGAGCCATATGGATGTGAAGAATAAAGTCCTCAATCCAGACTGCAGGGTCTATCGTTCCGTCATATGCCTCGATGTTTCCGGGTTTAAACCCCTCTGGAAAATCATGATCCAGCACCTCATCGATGAAGCATAGGGGGTGCACGTCACCCCTGTATTTGGATCTGTCGTGGCGTGGGTTCGACGATTGTAGTGTTCGGTGTTGATTCCGAGATGGTAGTTGATCATTATAGTCAGTTTGGTGGCCGTGATCCTGCGTAGGAACACGTTTCCTAGATCCATAGATGGACCTGTCCATGCCATCTCTTTTGTCCAGGTGCTCACGTAGATCGTGTGCTCACTTGTGTGCGGTGTCATTGGCCGCTCTGTCTCGGCCATGGGGTGGTCTGTCCGGCAGTTCGGCGGTATTGTTTTTCAGCGGAATGGGCACGATCGCCTCGTCATCGAATTCAGGCAGAAGCTTGCGTTTTGGGTAGCTCTTTGTGTGGCGACCATTGAGGGAGTCCTAGATTAGGGGGTATCCGGACAGTCGGACTATATACTTTGGCCGGACTGTTGGAACGTGAAGATACAAGACTGAAGACTTCGTCCCGTGTCTAGATGGGACTCTCCTTTGCGTGGAAGACAAGCTTGACGATCCGGATATTAGATCTCTTTATTTGTAACCGACTCTGTGTAAACCCTAGCCCCCTCCGATGTCTATATAAACTGGAGGGTTTAGTCCGTGGAAGGACAATCATAATCCTCATAAACCGGAGGGTTTAGGCATGGACGTCAGCGCAGGAGACGATTCAGAACCACCACCCACGGGGCGCTGGACTGCCACCTCATCATATGATATATACATGGTGGACACGCCTAAGGAGGACGATGGCGACAAAACGGAGGATAAAACCCCCGGACAAAAGCCAAAACGACGGCGCAGACGTAGCTCTAAGTCCAGCCACAGTAAAAACAGCAGCACTAGAAAGATCGACACCCCAGTCCACTCCAAAGGCAACGACGACCATATGTGTCGGCGTTCTGGGAACGGGGGTCCCCAGACTTGCGTGCCTGCGGCCTACGGCGTGGCTCAAAGGGCGCCCAGCGCGGCTCATCTTCATCAACACAAGCTCAAGAGCCTCGCGAGGGGCCAAGCCTCGTGGGGCGGACGACAAGGAGCTTCCTCAGGCACGGCCTCATCAGGCGGGCTCACGAGGAGGCAGAGAGTTCAAGGTGGGGTACCTCGTGAGGTGCCCATGACGCAAGCCATGATTTACCAAGGGCGCGAGGCGCCACCACCAGCAGGTCCTCCTTTCCTCTTTGGTGCAAAGGAGCAAGCGCAGCGAGAGCATCAAGCAAAGGCATCCATTTCGTGCAACAAGACCAAGACCAGCCCAATGGCGGGAAGGAAGTCATTAGGAGCCCAAGCGGCGTTACCACGAGCCTTTGACAAAGCGAGGACCAACTTTAGTCGGGATAGGTGTACCCGCTGTTCCCTTCAAATGGCCAATTGTTGGCGCCCTTCCCGCTCAATATTTGGGAGAGGCCCAGGCCTTTGCCTATAAATAGGACTAGCCACCCCTGGGTAGAGGCATCTGATCCTCACTAAGAAACCAGAGATAGAGCGATCGAACTCCTCCTAGCAGTTCATCGCACTGGCCAAGAACAGACCCTCGCGAGGCTGTTCTTCCTTGTATTGTTCATCATCAGCCCGAGAGGCAATCCACCACACCACACACTGGAGTAGGGTATTACACCACAATGGTGGCCTGGACCAGTATAAACCCCGTGTCTCTTGTGTTGATTCTTTCATAATTTAGATCCAAGCGAGCCGGCGAGGAGCATGTAGATAGAGGGCGAAATCTCCGCGCGCACCCCAGTGTTTGAACCTCAAGGGTCTGCCGAAACCCGAAATCCGACATTTGGCGCGCTGTAGGTGCGCCGAATTGCCTCTCCCGCTCTCGTTCTTCTCCGACCATCGCGTTCATATCTGACGCTCGTCGGGCCCGCGCCGAGCGCCGAGCCACCCTCGCTTCACGCGTCGCCCTGATGGCTCTTGTCGGTGGGTGCCATCCTCGTTGCCCGTCACCTGCCATCAACGCTGCCACCGGCCCGGCGGGGAACGAGCAGCAAGCATCGTCCCAGCACCCATCCATGAGGCGAGACGGCCGATCGCTACACCTCGCCACCCTCGCTGGTTCTTCGCCCCGCACGCCATGCGTCATGGAGGCTCGAGCTGCGCCATCGCGCAAACGAGCTCCGCGCTACCTCCCGATCGACGACGTTTATGAAGAGTGGCTCGACCGAGTCGCTGAGCTCGTCCCGCCCATGCCATGCTCCTCCCATGCTGTCCTTCTCGCATGCTGCGCCCGCCCCCACGCTGGCAATGAAGCTCTGGGCGCCTCGCCCGCCTCAAGAAGGCGCTTGCGCCCTGGGCGGAACCCGCCCGTCAGCGCCAGCCAGCAGGAGCAGAGCTGCCAAGAAGTCCTCGCCGAGAGCTGCCCGAGCGCCTCCTGCCCAAGATGTCAAGACCCCTGCTGCTCCCACCTGCAGCGCATGGGGAGCCACAGACCAAGCTCTTAAATCCGCCAAGGCCTCCTGTGGCCACAGAGGGCTGCCGCGCCACCACCGAGCCTCACGCAGTCAGCGTGGCCCGCAAGTTCAAGCTGCACCGCCTCCTCGCCATAACGGCACGGCCGACCTCAGAGTTCCTCCAGCTCTCACGAGCTGGGCATCGAGGCTGCCAACGGAGACGAGAAGGTCATGGCGAATTGGTTTCCCATGGCGCCAAGGACAGGGCCCGCACTGCTCTCGATCTAGCTCCTGCACGATCTCCTCCTAGGACGAGATGCGCACCTGCTTTCATCGCCAACTTCCGGTACTCGCGATCGCCACCGCCGTGAGCGACATGCGCCAGATCAAGCAGCAAACTGGGGAAACCCCGCAGAGTACATCCAGCGCTTCAACAACGCTACCAAGATCCCCAAGGTGACCGAGGAGGCCATCATCTCAGCTTTCTCCGACGGCGCGCGCGCGACGCCAAGATGAAGGAGGAGCCATGGATGCATGAAGACCTGTGCACCTCCTTGGTGCCGTTCAACTTGGCGACCAAGCGCGCCAGGCTGAGGAGGGCGCCTCCTCCTCGAGCTGCCGCCGCACCTGAAGAGAAGAAGCCCAAGGCCAAGGACGTGAAGCGCAAGGGGCTGCTCGTGGCGCAGAGCTGCAGACACCAAGCGGGCAAAGATCAGCCCAAACCCTCCAAGGGGCCAAGATCACGGTACCACGACCTCCACACCCACAACACCAATGAATGCCAAGAGCTCCGGGCGGTGCGTGAAGGAAGGGTCGGCCGACGCCCGACCGCAGCGACCGGGCTATGGCCGAGGAGGAGGAAGGAACGCAGGACGCTGGGAAGACCGCGCCCACGCCAAGGGTGGCGCGACCAACCTCGCGAGGATCGCCGCGCAGACCCGCCTCACGAGGGAGGCCGAGGGATCAGCCTCGCGAGGATCGCCTGCAAGGTAACGCAGCCTCCTCCGCCGCCGATGCAGCCAAGAAGAAATGAAGACCGCTATCGACGAGTGGGCTGGGGCTTCAGAACCACGCGCGATCGCTTGCATCCCGGGCGGAGCCAAGCCCCACCTCTCAAGCATCTTCGCGCTTCACCCGCCGGCGAATGCAGTCCTCCCTGCTCGAGGCCACGCGCCTCCCTGTGGTCGGCGCGGCGCCATCACGCTCAGCTCAGCGGATCAGCTCAAGTCGGCGCGCCACGGCCGGAGTCCTCCCGATGCTTTGCTCCCCAATCATCAGCAACGTGCTGGTCACCAGGACCCTCATCCATGGCGGGGCAGGGCTCAACGTCCTGTCCGTGGAAACGTTAAACAATATCCAAGTGCCCGACAATTAGCTTCAACCAACCAAGCCTTTCTCCGGAGTCACCAACGGCTCCACGGTCCCGATTGGGCAGGTCCGCCTCCCTGTCACCTTCGGGGCACGCGACAACTACCGCAACGAGCTCATTGACTTTGACGTCGCCCACATTCGCCTGCCGTACAACGCCATCCTCGGGTACCCAGCGCTGGACAAGTTCATGGCCGTAACCCACCACGGCTACAACATCCTCAAGATGCCAGGAAGTGGCAGAGTCATCATGGAGCCCTGCGAAGAGAGAGACGCAGTGTGCTCCCTGGAGCGAGCCTTTCAGGCCACATAACTGGAAGACCCGGATCGCGGAAGCAGGAGGCTTCCCGAGGCTGCCCCCAAGAAGAAGAAGACATCATCCGCCCGCCTCAGAGGCAGCCCCTCAGGCCCGCGCTACCGCCAGGGGTGCCTTCTTCCATCGCATAGGAAGCGCGCCTGATGCCCTCCTCGTAGGGGCTCGGGGCTCTCCCTGAGGGCCGGGCGACTCGCCAAGGTCACGAGGGAGGCGCTTGGGCACCACGTGAGGCGTGTTTCAAGCACGCTTCTCAAGAAGGAGCAAGGCAAGGAGGGCCAAACCTCAGGAGTTCGTCAGCCAAGGCCATTCAGAGCTACAGGAGTCGAGTCATGAGAGGCAGCCGCCACGCCACCGTTGGGTCCCCCATCCAAAGCGAGGATGGTGGGCTGCGCGCCTCAGACGACATACCAGGGCTCAACCGAGCCGCGTCTCAGGAGCGCCTCTAGCCCTCGCAAGTGGGATGCTGCGAGGGTCCGCCCCACAGCTACGTTCACATGCCTTATGGATTGCCGAACGCGGTTGCCGCGTACCAGCGCCTCATGAGGGGCATCCTGGAGGCTCAAGAGGTCAGGCGTTCCGCAGCCCTGGCGGAGATGGAGATGGTCCGCGAGGAGCCACCAGCGCCTCTGGAGTCTCCCGAGGCCCCTAGGCCTGGGGGCTCGTGAGAATCGGCTCCCGCAGCCCACCGAGTCTCCTACACCAACACCCCTTCATCCCCAATCATCAGGTGACATCTTTCAAGTTTCATTTCCAGCTGGGAGCGCCTCAGGGCCGCATTATTCCTAGGCCGCGTGGGTCCGTCCCTGCGGCTTGTATCCCTTTTATTTAATGTTTTTAGCTTACCTTATTGGGGGCGCCCCCTGGGCTGCATCATCCCCAAGTCGCTCGGGTCTGACCCAGCGGCGTGTACCCTTCTTGCATTTATCTTAGGGCCATGCTTTCGACCCATCATGCTTGTTATTTGGCGCCTGTCCGTGGCACCTTTTCTTCCTGGATGTCGCAAGCTTGTGCGTTAAAGGGGGGGTGCCTGAGCATCGCGACTCAGGGCTCCTACCGGCTCTCCAGCCCTCACCCTCTGGTCTTGTCCATGGCATCGCGACCTGGCATGCCAGCGACGGCTGAGACTAGCTCGAGGGCCAGACCCGAGAACGAGAGTTTCGACATTCAACCCACTTATGCTAAAGGGGGGGGTGCCCGAGCATCGCGACTCAAGGCTCCTACCGCTCTCCAAAGACTCACCCTCTGGTCTTGTCCATGGCATCGCGACCTGGCATGCCCGCGACGGCTGAGACCAGCTCGAGGGCCGGGACCCGAGGACGTAGAGCACCGGCATCTAGACAAATTTGCAGGAACACACTCCAAGATAAGGCCCAAAGCCATGCGCAACCCGCCTTCAGGTAGGGCCCCGTGAGTCCCGCGCTGGCTCACGGGTGCCCAGATACACCTCGTCAATCCCTACCGTGCCAGCCACGTGTCGTATGGGTCAGACATGCCCCGGGTTCCTCCCGGGGGAGCCCCTCCCACGCACCAGTGGAAGCACCATGCTCCACGTTGGCTGACGACACTGCCGAGGAGCGGCTATGCCCGTGCACATACGGAAGTGCTATGCTCCGCGCTGGTGATAAACAACTGAGGGTGGCCCCCGGGCCACATCAACCTCAAGGAGCCCAGAGCTCAGTGTCTATCCTCATCGCAACGCCTCCCCTCAGGAGTGTCGCGCGAGGGGGCTGGGCACGGGGGCTACGCCTGGGTTACGCCCAGACGCACGCCACCCAGCCAGGCCCCCCGGACCTGGTTCATCGCACGTCCCTCCCCGAGCGGAGCCAAGGTAGGAAGGCCATTTGAGCGTCAAGGGGGACTCCTGAGCATCGCGACTCAGGAGCCTAACTGGTCACGTAGCCCCTCACTCCTTAGTTCCGAAAGGCTAACGGCGGTTGAGGTATGCGCGGGGCCGGGCTCTGCAGACGTAGAACGGTAGATCCACCCGCATCTCACCTCCCTAAGGAGTCACCCCCATATCTCACCTCCCTACTTAATGTTCGAAGGCCAAGGGGACTCTGAGCATCGCGACTCAGAGCCTCACTTGTCACGTAGCCTCACCCTTGACCCCGCCCCGTTTCTGCCTGGGCTAACGGCAGTGAGGAGAGCAAGGTCGGCTCGCGGCGAGAACATAAGCAAGTAGGAAGGAATAGCGCAAATTTCAGGGAATTCAAAGCAAATATTACAGTCCATACTATTATCACAGCACCAAATGCAAGTTTTAACGCCTCCCCGGGGCATGGTACATGTGCAGGAATTAAAGGCAGGACGGGAGCCACGACGGAGTCACTTGCCGGCGGTGGAGCTGTGCGGAGCGGGTTCGCCTTGTGGAGCAGCAGGGCCAGCAGCGCTCTGCTTCGGCTTGGTGCTGAAGGCCCGGAACTTCTCCAACAGAACCTCCGCACGACCCTTCACGGCCTCAGTAGCGGCAGCGGCAAGCTCGCCGCTCGCTGGTTCCAGCAGGCTGTCGAGGTCGACGTTAGGGTCGCGAAGATAGATGTGGGTGAAGACTCGTGTCGCTGTGAGAAGACAAGACGCTGCCTCGGCCTCACCAGAGGGGCCAAGGCCAAGGGTGACATCTTCAAGAGCACGAACCAGAAGGGAAGTAGCTTGGCGGGCTGCCCTCCCCGCCGCCAGCGGGCTCTCCAGCCGCCTCATAAAGCGCCTTCAAGGAAGCGAGCCTTCTCCTCCATCTCCGCAGCAGGCCACGTGATCCTCGCCAAGAACCCGTGGCTTGCCGGGCCCAGCTCAACCTTTCGCCTCCAGCTCTTGCTCCAAAGGCGCTTAGGCGGTCACGGCGCTTCTTGAGCTTACGCCCTGGCCCTGATGGCTGCCTCATGAGCCTTCATGCTTTCCTCCCGCCTAGCAAAGGCAGGTCTCCTCACGAAGCTGGTCTTGCAGGCCCTTCAGCTTGCTCTCCAAATACCACAAGGACCTCGGACGTTAGCCAGCTCCCCAAGGCGGCGTCATGGCAACCTTCGCCCCAAGGACGGATGCTTCTCCTCATCGCAGGTCGCCGAGGCTCGGACCAGCGCCGCCGAATTGAAGCATCGGAGCGAATCCAGCTGTAACCTAGCTCCAAGCGCCTGCCACTAGACGAGGTCACGCCCGAAGATCCCCGCCGCAGACGGTCCGGCTTCAGCAACAACATATGATCCGAATAAAGGGTCGGGAATCAGCAATCGGAGGAGTAGGAGGAGAAGACGGCAAAGATGATCACGGTATCTCGAGGTGGAACTCGCTGCGCCACGCATACCGTGGTGGCAAGATCGTGCAAGGGCACCTCGAGTCGCTAATCATGGGGCTGAGCTCGCCCCTACCGGCCAGCCAGCCTCGCGAGGACGACGGGTAGAGAGGCCCGTGCATCACGGTCACCTTCTTTCACGGGCAGGGCGCCGCCACGGATGGAACCTCAGAGCTCCTTCGACTTCTTTGCATGGGCGCCCGCCTAGCCGGAGATACGAGCCAAGCCCCAAAGAATGTAACAATAGACAAGACAGAATCAAGCACTTACAGTGTCGCCGCTATGGCTCGAGCAGCCTCCGGCCGTACTTGAAGCCCGAGAGCCGACTGCAAGGGTCAGCCTCAAGGAGCTCGGGAGCAGGAGGCGCGCCTGCGGATCGCTTTGGGGCTGGGGTAGACCCGCGGGGGATCAACCCGGTCCGGTCCTTCTTCGGGATCGGGGCAGGCTCCCCGCCACTGCCGCCATCATCCTCGCTGCCATCACTCGAGAGGCGAAGAGCGCGAACCTGCGCCGGAGGGGGGAGCCCTTGACTGCCAAGTCGGCCGCCTCTTCCCGCCTCCTCCTTCCTTCTCTTCGCTGAGTCGCCGGGAGGACACGCCCACCAGTCCTCTGGAGCCTCCAGGGCACGGGCCCATCCCCATTGAAGGCGGGCATGGACCCCACTACTGCCCCAGCCCTCGCGGAGGAACAGGGGCGAGGAGCGCCCAACCTCGCCACGCCGCCTCTAACCAAAGATGGAGAACCGCAGCCAGATCCTCATCGCCAAAACTACGTGGTTCGTGGGCCTCCACATCGGAAGGGAGTACTAACGGCGGAGCCACCGGTGCTCCAGAACTCCCGCAGCAGCGATGTACAGTCAACCGCCCCGCCATGCCGGCCTCGCATCCGGCCCATCTTCTCCAACACCAGCCACAGCGAGGATCCACAAGCTCCACTCGGGACCGCTGCCGAGCTCATGGGTGCCCGTGGGGATCACCGAGGTGGATGCGCCAGATCCACCAAGACCCACTTGCTCCTGAAGCCCTCGATCCTTTTCCCAGGGTTCAAAATGGCGATGGAGTTGCCGTACGCAACGAAGCTCGCGCACGCAGAGACGGAACCGCGAGAGGTCCGGAGGGAGAAGTAGTGGCGCAGCAAGGCCACTGAGGGCTTCACCCCTACGTGAGCCTAGCAATAGTAGGCAAAGATTGCCAGAAGAAGGACAGAGAAGAAGAACTCAGAAAAGGGAGACACCAGACCAGCGACAGTGGCGCTCGTGAGGAGCAGATAGAAGGTGCTCCCCTAGCCTTCAGGGAGGGCAGAGCCGGCCTTGAACACCTTTCGCCTCTGCCGATTCCTCGCGCCGCCGCCATCCGGGCGCACTCGGCAAGGCTCGCCTCCGACATTCAGCGTAATCCAAGCGGACGAATACTAAGCTCCGGCCGAGGTTTAGCGAGGCGCCATGTCCGGCTAGGGCGCGACGGAGTAGATCTCAAGATTTCGGAGGCGGGAGGAGAGGCGCAAGAAAGGGGATCTGAAAGCAATCGGAGAAAGCAAAGAAGGCAAGGATGACGCCGCCTTTGTCAACTCTCAAGCGGTTGCCGAGGCGCCCACGCCCAATCAACCGCCACGCTGGCCAAGGCCGCAGGCCGTTAGGGGCTCATGACGCTGCAGACTTGCCCTTCGCCTCTGACGGCCAAGTCCGGGCGTCTGTGGCCCGGCTACTGCTGTGTTCGGGGAACGGGTGTCCTCGACTTGTTCGGCTGCGCTGCCTACGGC
Source organism: Aegilops speltoides (assembly GCA_021437245.1). NCBI lineage: Eukaryota > Viridiplantae > Streptophyta > Magnoliopsida > Poales > Poaceae > Aegilops > Aegilops speltoides. The sequence goes on along the minus strand of CM038144.1, from coordinate 272,061,062 downwards.
GTGGCTCAAATGGGGCCCAGCTGCCCATCTTCATCAACACAAGCTCAAGACTCGCGAGGGGCTGGCCTCACGGGCGGACGACAAGGAGCTTCTCGCACACGGCCTCATCAAGCGGGCTCACGAGGAGGCGGAGAGTTCAAGGCGGGGTACCTCGTGAGGTGCCCATGACGCAAGCCATGATGACCAAGGGCGCCAGCTGGCGCCAACCCAAGAAGGTCCTCCTTTCCTCTTTGGTGCAAAGGAGCAAGCGCAGCGAGAGCATCAAGAAAAGGCATCCATTTCAAGGCAACAAGACCAAGACCAGCCCAACGGCAGGGAGGAAGTCATTGTGGAGCCCAAGCAAAGGCCACCACCAGAGCCTTTGACAAAGCGAGGACCAACTTTAGTCAGATAGGTGTACCCACTGTTCCCCTTCAAATGGCCAATTGTTGGCGCCCTTCCCGCTCAATATTTGGGGAGAGGCCCAGGGCCTTTGCCTATAAATAGGACTAGCCACCCCCAGGGTAGAGGCATCTGGATCCTCACTAAGAAACCAGTAGATAGAGCGACTGAACTCCTCCTAGCAGTTCATCGCACCGGCCAAGAACGGACCCTCGCGAGGCTGTTCTTCCTTGTATTGTTCATCATCAGCCCGAGAGGCAATCCACCACAGCACACACTTGAGTAGGGTATTACACCACAATGGTGGCCTGAACCAGTATAAACCCCGTGTCTCTTGTGTTGATTCTTTCGTAGTTTAGATCCAAGCGAGCCGGTGACGAGCAGGTAGATAGAGGGCGAAATCTCCACGCGCACCCCAGTGTTCGAACCTCAAGGTTCTGCCGGAACCCAAAATCCGACAATATGGACCCAGCGATGGAGCAGGATGAGCAAGGTCACACCGAACAGTGCCCTTTGCAAACGCCCAATCACAGCGATCCCGAGGGACGAATTCATCAACACGCCCCGGGAGAGGAACACAGTCCGGACGACGATGCATTCATCATCCCGGAAAAATGTTTGGAACGAGATAACCTCCACAGAAGGCTTATGGCCACTGCAAGAAGTTTAAAGAAGCAGAAGCAAAGGCTCAAGGCTGTGTAGGAAACGCTCAACTACAGATGGAATAAATTGCTAGACACTGAAGAAAAATACGGCGACGATCGCCACACAAAGAGCTACCCAAAGCGCAAGCTGCTGCCGGAATTCGACGACGAGGCCATTCCGCCAAAGAATAATATGGCCAGTAGGCCGGACCAACCAATTCATGACAGCAATAGAGAAGCTACTAACGCCGCACACGATTTACATGAGCTCCTGGATAAAAAGGCCGGCGCGACCAGGTCAATCAATGGATCTAGAGGACACGCTCCGGTGCAGGATTATGGTCACCAAAACGATCAGACTGATCAAGTACCAGTTTGGAATCAGCACTGGACACAACAACAGCCGACAGCATGCCACAACACGTCCAGATACAGAGGGGCTGCTCACCCTTTGTGCTTCAATCAAGAGGTATCGACTACTTAATTTCCACAGGGTTTTAAACCCGTGAACATAGAGGCATATGACGGAACAATAGACCCTGGGGTCTGGATGGAGGATTTTATCCTGCATATCCACATGGCTCGTGGGGACGACCTCCATGCCATCAAATACCTTCCCCTCAAGTTGAAGGGACCAGCTCGCACTGGTTGAAAAGCCACCCCAAAAATTCAATCGAAGTTGGGAGGAACTCGAGGATGCTTTCAGTACCAATTTTCAAGGGACCTATGTCCCACCTCCCTGACGAATGACAATTTAAGTCACATAATTCAACAGCCCGGAGAGTCCGCCAAGAAGCTTTGGAACAGATTCCTCACTAAGAAGAATCAAATTGTCGATTGTCCGGATGTCAAGCCCTAGCAGCCTTCAAGCACAAGATCCGGGATGAGTGGTTCGCCGGACACCTCGGCCAAGAAGCCGAGGACAATGGCAGCCTTAACAAGCCTTATGACCCGCTTTTGCGTGGGTGAAGACAGCTGCTTAGCCCGTAGAGGCACCAGCAACCCAAGTACATCCAAAATCAGGAATGGCAACGGGAAGCCATGGCGCAATAAAAACAAACGTCAAAACAAGGAAGAAAGTCCGGACAACACAATGGTAAACGCCGGATTCAGGGGCTCTCGGCCCGGTCAACAAAAGAAGCCATTTAAAGCCAAGAAAGAGGGACCGTCTGCCCGAGAAAAGTCTCGACAGACCAGCTAAATTCATGGCACCCCCAAAACCTCGCGAACCACACTCACAGATAATGCCGGTCTTTAAGCAGGCCGCAATTTAACCGCCAACACAAGGGAAGGGAACACCAAGTGAAGACGAGGATGAGCTCGCCACCAACACCGGGGATGTAAAAATTCCACCAGAGGTAAAACAAGAAACATGATCGGCGCGGCTCACATACCCAAGAGAAGGCGCAACGCGACGCCAGAGACGATACGCTTATAGAGCCCGCCGCCCCAAAACTTAACCACCGGTCGGCTCGCCCGATCACCTTCGATCACAAGGACTACCCGACTAGTATGCGGCACGGAGGATCACCGCCTTGGTGCTCGACCCAATAATCGACGGATACCATCTCACTCGCTGCCTCATGGATGGCGGCAGAGTCTTAATCTAATATACCAAGACACCGCCCGCAGATGGGGATAGACCCATCCGAATCAGCCAAAGTAACACCACCTTTGAAGGGTGATACCAGCGCCAAGCCCGCCGCAGGGCTCCTCATACTAGAGGTGGCATTCGTTCCCTGCACAACTTCGGCTTAAGAACTACTCTTCACCATAGCTCCCCTCCAAAGTGGATATCATGCATTGCTTGGGAGAACGGCCTTTGCCCACTTCAACGTAGTACCGCACTACGCCTACCTTAAACTCAAGATGCCCGGTCCACGTGGCGTCATCACCGCTAATGATATACGAGCGCTCCTTACGCTGAAGAGTATGCGACGGCTCTAGCAGCCGGACACTAAGCTGCCTCTAATATCGTAATGCATGATCGGTCGTTAAGACCACGGACACGTTAGACGAGTCCGCAGCTCAAATTGGGCGCTATACATGTAATCCCATAGAGGACACCAGGGGCTACATATATTCAATAAAGCCCACCTTTTGGCTTGACCTTATTAACAGGCCAATGTCTTACACTTCTACTATCCATTGATAATAGCCAACTTTTCGCACGCTTACGTCATACTCTTCTACATGAGTTTTCCTATTTACAGACACCATTCGTGCGATACCCTCCCAGGACACGGCACAACGAAGACAAAGGCGCCGACGTGCAGCAGGGCCCCGCTCAAAGGTTTCTCTTTAGATTAAGCCCCTGTGTAAACCTTCTTTATTGTCTCTTGTTGCTTACACATCCCATGGGTACTACACCCATAGGGGATACTGCCGTTATTGGCATTTCACCACGATAGACTAATGCACGTACCTGGAAATACAGGGTTCATAATAAAGGGTGTTATTCAGCCCAGTATATGTTCTAAAGTCTGAATACCTTCGCGAGTGTTCGGCGTCGCGAGATTGGCCTTATATGCATCAGCTCCGAATCATGTCTTTGGTCAAATGTTGGGTTTGCCCGCTCTCGGTTTGCCGCCTTTACGTTCCATTCTTATCGGCTAAGGCGGCCAAAGGAGAACTACTGCGATTGTGCCCTGGTTATTCCGGATGAGCACCTCAGTAGAGAAAGCCGAAAACTGACTGTCATAATATAGCGAGAGACTGGTCAACCACTCGAGGACTCATGGGAATCTTTAGGATTCCTCCGCATTAACAAAGGACCATTTCCCGGTCATGTACACACGCGCCCATATTCGGATGCACACAAAGGTACCAGGGGCTACATAGTAGCCCCACTGTCAAACTCCTATGGCTAAGTGAAAGTGTTAAAGCTATATAGTCCGGTTGCCTAGTTCGACGTGCGATCACCTCCTTAGTGGACCAAGACGTTGGATCAAGTGTTAGTATGCATATTCTTGCAAACACCCCCGCATTGTATGCGTGGGGGCTGAAGCCAACGACTTCTAACTTTCAGATTACATACATACATCAAACGGCCGCACAGGAGGCACAATAACACTTTCGGGCGAAAAGTATAAACATAGCCTCCATAATTAAAATAACATTGTTTTTACAATGAAACAATTTGTCACTCGAACATGAAATCATTCGAGCATCGAGTAAACGAGCACCTTCTGTTACCTGCTTCAAGTACTGCTTTGCTGGATCCTGGCTTCCCGCCGGATTCTGGGTTGCAATGATGGTGGCATCCATATCTATCCAGTTAATTTTAACACGGGCAAGATCCATTCGCGCACCCTCTATGCACGCCAACCTCTTCATGGCATCGATTCGTGATACGGCACCAAGGAATTGTTGCACTAAACCAAAATAACTGTCCGGCTTCGGCCCCTTTGGCCATAGATGGTCTATTAGAGATCTCATCGCAAGACCGGACAACCTATGGAGCTCGCCACAAAGCAGCCATCCTTTCACTTAATGGCAACGGCGCCATGGAGCACTAAATTGCGACTGCAACAGCTTTTCTACTTCATTATCTTTTGGTCCTCGAAAAACTTGGCCGCATCACCAGACTCTTCGCCAGATCCAAGACACGCTCAGAGGACTCCAAAGACCGATCCAGAGGAGCGTAGTTTGGGTTTAAGAACTTCATCCGCAACAAATAGGGGTTTCTAGCCACGATTTCTCTAGCCTATCGAAGCTCCTCCCGTGCATCCCTAATTTCGAAACGCGTCTCCTTGGCCGCATCAAGAGCCTTCTTCAGGTCACCCGACTTCGCCTGATTCTCTTTTTCAAGGAGCTCATACCGGCTGGCAGCGTTCTTCAGCTCCACAGCCATCTCGGCTATTTTATCTTCGCTTCGGCGATGAGCAGCCTGTTCGGCTCTCAACTCTTCGGCCGCCGTCAGGGTAGCCGCATTGCTAGCCCAGGCTTGTTCCTTGGCTAGGGCAAGCTCTGCCCTCAGGGCCTCCACGGCAGCAGCTCCGCCTGTAGTCAAAGCATATCATATTAACATTATGCTCTTCTTAATATGTCCTATAAAAACAAGGAAAACAGAGCACATACTCTGTGACTCATCAAGCCGCTCATTCACGAGCGTGATGTCGGCATCCACAACATCAATCTGTCGCTGCAATTCAGTGACTTCAACGGTCCGGTCAGCCGCCGGACCATTAGGCACATGCGCATGAATTCAGTGCGATCATTACTTAACAACGTGATCCTCCGTTTGCCGCCTAGGGCTGGCAAGCAGAGTCTCAGGGGCTACTATCTATACGGAGCACACCTAGAGTGTGCGCCACAACAAAAAATTATGTACTTTCTTACATACCTCAAAGCCTTTGAGCAGGCTTGTAAAATCTTCATTCAATCCGCTTGTGGCGGATGAAATCTTCTCAAGCACTGTGCTCATTAATGAACGGTGATCCTCCTAGATAGCAGCTTGCTCCAGAAGGCCCGTCAGCGTGTCCGGCCGGTCGCCGAACTATGTCGGACCCTTCTTATCGCCCCCCGTGGGAGCCGAGCGCTCCGGGCTCAGGCGGCTGAAGTACTAGCTTTGGCCTCGAATTCTGACTCCTCCGTGATTTACACCTCGGGTCGCCTCCCATAAGGCGTAGAGGCTGGTGGGGTTTCACTCTCCATCATCTCCTAAGGAGATCCTCAAGACGAACTCGTTGAGAAGAGCTGCTAGCCGGACTGCAAAGAATCGATCCTGGTTATTGTTTTCGGAGGAGGAAGCAGAAGCTTTGTATTTACGATTAACTTACCGCTTGGCTGAGGGCTGGCCCATTTGCAGGCATGGCGCGGTGAGGGCACCCTTCAGGGCAGGGCCCCCTGGCGAAGTTTTCTTCCCTTGTCTGGGCACCTCCGTCTCCAAGTCTTCTGAGGCAGCCCTCTTCTTCCCGCGGGGGGAGGAGACCCTAGATTCCCCTTCCCGACTATCCTCCTTCGTGGAGGTAGTAATCCCCCCGGTTTGGATGTGCAATGTACGAAGTTTTGCTTCTCTATTCTTCCCGACTAAGCATCTTGGCTATGGCAGGGCTAGGTGAGCCTTCGGGAAGTGGCGCCAGACACCTGATTCTCTCCGCCTTGCTGAGCCATTCCTGGCCGCGGATGGTTTTCAGAATAATGTTATGATAAATATAAACGAAGTGTTCTGTTTCTGGGTTACTTACTTGGGTATCTGGGCGGTTGCAGCTCAGGCCCGCATCCTCGGTGGTGTCTGCACACTTTACTTGTGGTCCGAAGAATAACTTACACATCCCTTTGAGCGTCATGCCGAAGAAGTGCAGAATAGTCCGCGAACCTTCCGGATTATACTCTCACATCCGGAGAGGCCGGCGTTTGTACGGCAACATCCGTCGGACTAGCATTACCTGAATTACGCTGGCAAGGCTAATGTCCCTCTCAAGAAGCTCCCGGATGCGGCTTTGCAATATTGGTACATCATTAGCAGGCCCCCAATCCAGTCCTACATTGGCCCATGACGCCAGTTGAGGTGGAGGGCCCGAGCGGAAGTCGGGGGCAGCCACCCACTTTGTGCCTCTGGGAGCCGTGACGTAAAACCACCTCCGCTGCCATAGATCGACACCTCCGAAAGAAGCCCTTCGCCATGGGGCGCCGGTGTTCCCGCTATTGCAGACCTCCAAGACTCGCAGGTCGCCTCAATCATCTTCGGCTTCACATTGAAGGTCTTGAGCCACAAGCCAAAGTGCAGGGTGATGTGGAGGAAGGCTCCGCACACAACGATGAATGACGAGATGTGAAGGATGGCGTCCGGAGCTAGATCATGGAAATCTAGTCCGTAATAGAACATGAGCCCTCTCACAAAGGGATCAAGGGTGAAGCCTAAGCCGCGGAGGAAGTGAGAAACAAATACGACGCTCTCGTTGGGCTCGGGAGTAGGGATGACCTGCCTAGGAGCAGGAAGCCTATGTTTGATGTCGGTGGTCAGGTATCTGACCTCCCTAAGCTGCAATGTCCTCCTCTCAGGATGAGGAGGCCATCCACCGCCTTGAGGTTGATCCGACATGATTGAAGGTCCGGCGCTTAAGCTTGGGCTTCGGGTGTTGGAACTCGAGATGCGGAAAGGCACAAGCGTGGTAGAAACGAGATAGGCCTCGCCCTCTATAAAGGGTGAATATCATGTCCTCGCCAGAACCGCTTGGGACTTACCTAAAACACGGAGTCATACCAACAAAGCGCCATGGGTTGCACGCGCTCTTATTGATGGAGGATCCCGCAATAAGGGGAACACGATCTCTGCTTTGGCAAGACGTGCCAATAAAACAGCCTCGCAACGCGTGTCGAGGCAGGCCGAGAAAACCGGTTGGTATTGAGCCAGGCCATGGCGTAAGGGCACCCCATAAGAAAAAATTTCAGCAGATCAGATTTGTGAAGTGTTATGCCCTCTACGATGGTGTGCGGAAATTATCTCACAGAGCCGGACGCAATCCTTAAATCTGCTTTGGAGTATTCGGAGATGGAACCCGCCTTGCAATGCCGAAGACAATCTACACGCCGGACCCATCGTCATTGAAGCATGGTTCAGGGGCTACTGAGGGAGTCCTGGATTAGGGGGTATCCGGACAGCCAGACTATATACTTTGACTGGACTGTTGGACCGTGAAGATACAAGACTCAAGACTTCGTCCCGTGTCCAGATGGGACTCTCCTTGGCGTGGAAGACAAGCTTGGCAATCCGGATATTAGATCTCTTTCTTTGTAACCAACTCTGTGTAAACCCTAGCCCCCTCCTGTGTCTATATAAACCGGAGGGTTTAGTCCGTGGAAGGACAATCATAATCGTCATAGGCTAGCTTCTAGGGTTTAGCCTCTACGATCTCGTGGTAGATCAACTTAATACTCATATCATCAAGATCAATCAAGAAGGAAGTCGGGTTTTACCTCCATCGAGAGGGCCCGAACCTCGGTAAAACATCGTGTCCCTTGCCTCCTGTTACCATTAGCCTTAGACGCACAGATTGGGACCCCCTACCCGAGATCCGCTGGTTTTGACACTAACAATCATCGCCGTATATTTCGTTAGTGTCGAGCACTTTGTTCCATCTGTGGTTGAGCGTATCCTGCGCGCCTTTAAGCCGTTGCTTCTGCTTCTTCAAGCTCCTCGCGGTAGCAATAAGCCTTTTGTGGAGGTGCTCTTGTTCCGAGTGCTTTTCCGGGATGATGCGTGCATCGTCATCTGGACTGTTCTCCTCTCCGGAGAAAGGTTTATAAGTTTTGTCTTCGGCATTGCTCTAATCGGACAGCAACCTTGGACTGTGTTTGCCGTCCCTTGGATCATCCTGCTCCATCGCTGGGTCTACGGGGTCATCGTTATCTTTAGCATCGTCCGGGATATTATTCTTTCTTGTGCCGGTATCGTTGTTTTTGCTATGGCGGGCTTTAGAGCGGCGCCGCTGACGTCGGCGCTTTGTTTACTTCTCAAGGGGATTATCCTCCGTTGCATCATCACCATTGCTTTCTTTGGGTGTGTCCACCATATATATATCATATGATGAGGTGGCCGTCCAGCGCCCTGGGGGCGGTGGTTCCCATTTTTCTCCGGCATCATCGTCCATACCATTGATGTCTTCAGAGTCGAAATCAAGCATGTCGGTTAGGTCATCGACAGTCGCTATTAAGTGGATGGTGGGTGGGCAATGAATTCCTTCGTCGTCCACTTCCCACTCAAGCCGGACATAGCTTGGCCAAGAGTCTCCTGACAGGGAGAGAGATTTTAGTGAGTTTAGCACATCGCCCAAGGGCGAGTGCTGAAAGATTTCCACGGAGCTAGCCTCCATGATCGGTGCCTAGTTAGGTACAATGGGCACAGATGCATGCGGTTCGGAGCCTATGGCCGGAGACGAGTCCGAGGGTCCGATGGCACAAACCTCTTTGGAAGTGAGATCTGTGCTCGGCTCTATCACCGCTGAGTGTGCAGCCTCCGAGGCGGGTCCATCCACCCGTCCTCGGATGGCACGATCTGCTCTGGATTTAAAGCGGGGCAGCCGCAGGTGTGATCTCCTGAACACCGTCCGATGGCAGATCTAGGTCATGCTCATCGTGATTGTAGGACGAACCTGTCATGGGCTCGAATCAGTCAAAGATCAAGACTTCGCGATGTCGGCAAAGTAATTCAAAGCTCAACTCGACTGATGGCCAGGGGCATAGCTATCGATCTACTCCAGCCAGCCAAGTGAATTGGCCCGCAGTGCGAAGCTGCCGAATATGAAGATCTGTACGGGGAGGAAAACCTCAGCCTGGACCTTGTTGTTGTGGACGACTGAAGGGGCCATCAAGCCTTATGGTGACGACACAGTGGAACTCTCAATGAAAGCACCAATGTCGGTGTCAAAACCGGCGGATCTCGGGTAGGGGGTCCCGAACTGTGCGTCTAAGGCTAATGGTAACAGGAGGCGGCGGACACAATGTTTACCTAGGTTCAGGCCCTCTCTATGGAGGTAATACCCTACTTCCTGGTTGATTGATCTTGATGATATGAGTATTACAAGAGTTGATCTACCACGAGATCATAGAGGCTAAACCCTAGAAGCTAGCCTATGATTGTGATTGTTGTTCCTGTCCTACGGACTAAACCCTCTGGTTTATATAGACACCGGAGGGGGCTAGGGTTACACAGAGTCGGTTACAGAGAAGGAAATCTACATATCCGAATTGCCAAGCTTGCCTTCCACGCAATGGAGAGTCCCACCCCGGACATGGGACGAAGTCTTCAATCTTGTATCTTCATAGTCCAACAGTCCGGCATAAGCATATAGTCCGGCTGTCCGAGGACCCCCTAGTCCAGGACTCCCTCAATCAGTACTTGCATGAAGTGATTAGACAACTCAGGTTCATGATATATACAATGGGCACCTTCAAGGGGAGGACTGACAGGCAGGGCATGAAGCAATTCAGGGGCCGGTCCTTTAAAGTGAGTGTTCTTTGTCATCCAGTACAACACCCAAGGGCATGCTTGAGAGAGGAACGGCATCAATTGGATTTTCAAGTGAGCTTGTCAAAATCTTCGCCTTCTTGGGAGCAGAAGATTCTGAGGAAGCAGATGCTTTCCTTTTCTTCAGTGCAGCTCGCTCCGTGGCCTTTGTTTTCTTCACTTCCAAAGCAGAAGGAAGAATTGGACTTGGTGTTGTTGCGGGGGGAGCAGAGGAGATTGGAGCAATTTCTTCAGGCACAACTGATGCAGTTGTCCTGACTTGTTCAGTTTCCACATGTGCAGCTTCAGATGCTTCAGCTGGACTGACTTGTTCTTCTGGCGCAACACTAGTGGTTGCCCTGGCAGTTTCTTCAGCGGCTGGAATAGCATCAGCCCTGGTACTTACAGTTTCATCAGCAGCCTGATATTCATCAGTGGTGCTGGCATGTTCTTCAGTCGGCTGTGCAGATGCTTCAACCAGAGGAATTTCAATGGGCGTTGGATCAGCAACATTGGAAGTGAGTCCTTTCACCATTTTTATGAATCTGACTTTGGCTCCTAGCCATTCTGCCTTCTAGGAGTCATATTCATCACTGAGCTTTTTGATCTCAGTTTGCAGAGCGATGAGTTGTTCAGGTGATAGCGTTAGAATGTTGTCCTTCAGAAAGCGTTGTGTCTTGTACTGGGCTTTCTTCACATACATGGCTTCCTCATATTTCCATTTCTCTTCAGAGATGAAAGCTGTCAACATGTGACTTTGACCAGGTGTGAGGTTTAACTCTGGCAAAGGAGTGTTTGGGTCATTGTGCCAGAGGTCAATGAAATCCAAGATCTTCTTCGGATCCAATAGAAGAGGCACAACACTGCCCTTGGCTCTAGCGGCCCTTTGCTATCTATCTTTGATGATTTCGGCCAATTCTTCATCATCAGCTTCACCATCATCAGACGGTACTTGGAAGGCAGCTTGCTTCTTGTGAGGACTTGGTCTAGTGCCTCGTCCAGCAGTGGCCTTGGTCTTCAGCAAAGTGGGGCCTTTTGAAGACAAAGGAGGAGTTGAAGAACTTGCAGAAGCTCCTGAGGCAATTGAGATGCATGTGGCCCTTTGGCAAGTGGCGAGATGCACAGGTGCTGAGGACTTTGCCGGAAGAGTTGAGGGTTTTGCAACCTGAGGAACTGGAGCAGCTTGAGGAATATGCCGTGAGGGCATATATGAGGTTGGCCATGAGTGCATTGCTGAGGAAGTTGGTTTGCATGCAGGCTTATTAGGCATAGCCTTCTTGCTTGTGGAGGCCTCAGCAGCGGCAGCAGCAGAGTCTTCATTGAATTTCCTCACTGCTTCTTTGGCCTGTTTAGCCAACTTGGCTTGCCGCTTGGCCCATTCATCAGCATAATCCTCACCGTGCTTGATTCTAGTGGGATCAACAATCTTGCCAGGTGCCAACGGAGGTCTTGGGCATGGAGGGTTTAGAGCGAATTTCTTCATGCACATTGGAGTAGCATATCTGTACTCCCTCCATTCCCGTGCCCATCTTCGTTCAATTTTCTGTATACGCACCTTGCGCTCATTCTTAGTTTCCTTCCCATGAGTTGCCTCATCAGGCGTGCAATACCCTGCATAGATGTCAACGGGGATCTCAAAAGTAGTGTTGACTTCTAGTTTCTTTCCTCCCTTCTGAGGTCTTTTGCCATCTGCCATTTTCTTCAGCTGAGGATTTTGAACTATTGAGTTCTCTGAAGAAGTATGCAGCTTCTCTTCGAGGAACGCTGCAAATGAGTTAAGTTGATGAGAACCTAGTGATTCAGCAGCAGACATGTGTACCTGTGAACATAGTATAGGTGCGAAGAATTTGGAGAGGTCATATGCGTTCTCAGAAGTTTTTGCAAAACAGAACAAGTTTGAGGAAATTGACCAGATATGCCTTGAAGAATTTCACTAAGCGTTCTTTGACTTAGGTTCTAGAGTTGTGTGGATTGTGAAATACACACAATTGAGGAATCTTGAGGAAAAACGTCACTTAGAGAAACAGTTCAAGAACAGATGATTGTGCAAGGTGTTTAGAGTGTGGAAGTTGAAGAATAAACACCTATTGATGATTTTATGAAAATCATCAGATTCAACAAAGGCAGTAAAAGTAAATTTTAATTACCAGTGACAAAGAACACGATGAACTGAGAGTGTGGATTTGGAAGTTCGTCTGTCCAGATCTTCCACGCCCTAACTTGGTAGAGGAAGACAGCTACAGCGGCGGCGGAGTGAAGATGTCCGCGGCCGGCGCGAGTACGAAGGCGACAAGGTCGAGGCAGTGAAGCTCTTCCTCACCGGTGACGATGAAGGTGGCGGCGGCGCTAGGGCTTGGGAGGTCGAGCGAGGGAAGTGAGATCGAGCGGGGTAAATGCAATCTGAGGAGGGTGAGGGGTATTTATAGCCACGGTGAAAAAACCGCTCGCCCGAGGAAAATGGACGAACATGCCCCTGACCCTTCTCATCCTAGTGACATGTGTCACCCACGTACAGGTTGGTGGAGATCGTGTAAGATCGTGGGTGAATAGATAACTCTTATCGTGGGATGTGTAATGGTTTGAGCGGCAAACGCCGAAAATTCACATAAGAATATTTTAAAGTTTCGTTCGCAAATTCTTCAGCTGACAAGGACACAGTGAAGATTTTGAATGGGTTTCAAATAGAACGCACATGAAGAATTTGTGAACTGACTGGGTTGAGTTTAGCATAGAGGGGGAAAGGGTCTGATCACATTCACTTAGCAGAAAAGGCAACTTGATGAATTAGCAATAAGTGAATGTTGTAGAGGACATAAACTTAAGTATATGTATAGTCAAAGAAGAACAACGACGGAAAGAGTGAAGACAATGCAAATGTTGAACAAATTGAACAACTGAGGAATTTCAAAATGAAGAAAAACTCAAACTGAAGATTTTCAACTTTGGTTGGTGGCGTAACCCACCGTATAAGAATGATGACTTCAGACACTGCGTACAATTGTCGTAGGGTTCTGAGAATCAAATTCTTCATTAATTTCTTCACACTTAGAGGGTTAGTCTTCACTGATTGAAGAAAAATGTTACTTCGTGTGTTGCACATCTAAGTCATCAAGTTTGCATAAGTGTTAGGATGTGTGTCCTTTTCAAAGAACATTCAAAGATTCTAAGATATTTAGCTCACACCGGAACTTGCTAAATCTCTTCCATCCAAGGGCTTTGTGCAGATATCAGCCAGCTGGTCTTCAGTATTTGCATGGTCGATGGAGATGTCGCCCTTCAACACATGGTCACGAAGAAAATGATGACGAATCTGGATGTGCTTAGTCCTCGAGTGTTGAACTGGGTTGTGAGAAATCTTGATAGCACTCTCATTGTCACAGTAGAGTGGCACATCTGGTTTACATAGCATCATGATATAACAGAAACAGACTAGCAAAACAGCAACAGCAAGTACCCTACTTAACAAGCTTGATGCACTCACTACAAGACTCACAAAAATACAAGACAAGCACCCCTGTAAAGATGACATGATGTAGTACAAAACACATGTAGAGCTCATGCTCAGAGGATGCACACATCAAATGCAACGAAAATGACAAATCACCAAGTTATGTTAACAGACAGCAGTTAACATCATATAGCACTCTTGCAACGATGATTAGGGCATCAAGATGACCTCAAACAAGCATGGCACAATGGAATGAAATGCAGAGCATCGCACAACGAACAATTTGACATATTACACGCATAAAATGGAGCAGCACACATGAAGTTATGATGCGATGAACAGGTCAACGTAATATGCAGATCTGGGGACTTGAAACAAAACGGGGTCAACCATCAGATGTGGATCTGGATCGGACGCGCGCGCGGATCGAGGTTCGCTAGAGAACTCGCCAGAGAGGAAGAAGAGGCGGCGCAGAGGGGCTCGGGGAGAGGCCGGGGAGGCGGGGCGCGTGCTCCGGCGAGGAGCTCGCCGGACGGCGCGGCGGGACGGAGGACGCGGCGGTAAGGCACGCCGGGCGGCGGGTAGCGAGCCGCGCCGATGGCGGCGGCGGATGCGGGACCCGAGCGGCGGCGCGGGCGCTGGCCTGCTGGCGCGGTGGCGGGCGCGACTGCCGGGAGGGCGCTTCGGCGCGGGCGTAGGGCGGCGGGCGGCGATCGGCAGCGGAATCCGCGCGAGTGGAATCCGCGGGGAGTGGGCGGCGCTTAGGTTCCGACGGCGGGCGGGGACGGGCCGCTTCATGGCGGGGCGGCGGCGAATGGGCCTCATGGCTCGACTCGCACCGCGGGCCCCGGCGGCGGAGGAGAGAGAGGGCGCCGGCGGCGGCGACGTGGCGGCCTGTGATTCACCGGGGACGGCGGGCGGACACGTCCGGCGCGGGATGGACATGTCCGGTGGCGAGAGGTGGAAGAAGACTAGGGTTCAACCGCGATTTTCGGGGGGAGGCACAAATATATAGGTAGAGAGAGCTAGGAGACTCCAAATGGAGTGCGGTTTTCGCCCACTCGATCATGATCGAACGTCCAAGAGCATGGAGGGGGTTCGGATGGGCTCACGGGCTGTGGTGAAGAGGGGCTGGGATGCAAAGAGAAGGGGTTTTCAGGCTACGCGGTTAACTGTTGGAGTATCAAACGGACTCCAAATGGCACGAAACTTGACAGGCGGTCTACCGGTGCTATACCAAGGCCACTTGGCAAACCTCTGGCCATTCCGAGAATGTTTAACACCCGCTCACAACAGGAGACAAAAAGGGGAACGCCGGAGGACATAGGAGTGCCGGATTGCAAAACGGACAACGGGGAAAATGCTCGGAGGATGAGACGAACACATATTCAAAATGAGATGCACATGATGGCATGTCAAAATGCAACACGCAAGCAAATGACATGGCAATGACAGCAAATAACTGACATACACCTGGCGCATCGAATCCGGGGCGTTACAACTCTCCTCCACTAACAAGAGATCTCGTCCCGAGATCTTAAGACCGAGACAGAAAAGAAAGAGGAAGAGGTGAAGCAAGAACTCAAGAGAAGAAGCAAAGAATCGAGGCCACTCGAGAAGAAGAGAGGAACGACGAGAATGACGAGAATCGAAAGCTCACGGAATCAGATAGACTAAGAAACCACTCTGGTTAGAACGAGATAAGAAACGAATAAGACTGAAAGGATTTAGGCAGCACTCCGGCTGAAACATGGAGGAATAGAACATGAACTTGAGAGGGTGGAATGATACTTGATAAAGACATGACAAAAACCTCCGGAAAGAACTGAAAGAGTTGAATGAAAAGAACGGAGAAGAAAATGACAACTTGTGCCACGAACGAAATTGAAAGCATCTTTAGAAGGAAGGTTTAAACGGAGTTGTTGAGGAATTCAACAACGAAAAGAATAAGCTTGTTGTGGTCTTATGGATAACATCTCAAAAATTATGGGGTGATAACCAACCACAAGCGGAAAGAGATTGAATAGCTTAGAGAGAACGAAGAAATGCAAAACTCCACTTCAAAAGAATACGGAGAATTAATTGCACTTCGAGACGTGAGAAGAAAAAATACTTGAACTCCACCAACAAGAATCTTGATGAACTCTTGAAGAATGAATTAAATCATGAAGAACCACCATGAAGAACTCCGGTAATGAAAAGGATGATGAGATAGAATGAAGGATGAAAGAATAAGATGAGCATTGCGATGATTTAGATGGAATTTCCGACGAAATGGCCGAGGAAATTTAAACTCCGGAAAAGAAAAGATGAAAACACTTGGAACTAGAATTTATTCAATAAGAACAAACTCCAAAGGAAGGGATTAATCACTAGGATGGAATAAGAATAAGATTTATTGAATGCTTATCCTTCATCAAATTAAATTGATGACAATGGATGGATTTTTCATACTACTTATTCTTCTTGAAAAGGATTGAGAAGTGACATATCGCAAACTTGAGAAGGTCTTCATGAACCACCGATAGGATTGAAAAGAACGAATGAATTAATATGATAACAAAGGAAAAAGAATCTTGAACGAACCACCGTAAGAATTCGAAAATGACTGATGAAAGAGACTGAATCACCGGGAAGAATTAGAAGAACCAATATGCTCAAGGGGATTTAGATGCAAAAGAACTTAGAGATCATGAGCTGATTAAAGAACACTTGAACGAAGCACTGGGATAAATAGAGAACGATAACTGGTTTGATGGCCTCCGGTGAAAAGAAACGGGAAAACAACTTCTGAAATACTCCGGATAGGTGAGAAAAGAATAACTGACAAATGGAATAATTCGAGATGGTAGCATGAAACTAGAACCACGAAACTTCGGGAGAAGAGACAAGATTTCGAGGAAAAACTCTTCTTCGGTCTTCAAATGACGACGGGAAACACCGCCAAATAACTCAGATACTCCGGGAGAATGAAAAGCAGAGAGGTTGAGCCAACAATGAAAAGAATTTGATCGAGATCTTGGAGAAGGCATGTGACTGATGGGAACTATTCTTACGTCACACTTAATAGGAATTTGAGAATAGCTCCAGGAAATTAGAAGAGTCAGGTAAGAACCTGGGAAAAGACCTGTGGGTTAGGGCCCACTGAAGAGAAAAACACCGTTGGAAAGGGATGATGAACAGATAGATGATGCACCGGAACAATTGAAATATTTGAATGAGGTGACAACCTTGAATTAATTGGAACACAGACGAATCTCCTGAGATGTCTTGAACACTCCGGAAGGATAAACTGGCAAGAGGCGAACGAGCAAAGGGAAATATTTGAGCTGAGGGAAATAATATGATCGACAATGAAAAAAACTTGAATTGAGTCCACCGGAAAAGAGATGAAGAATGTCGAACAAATGAGAATTCACCGGTTGAAATAATTGAGGGAAGACTGAAGAGGCTCCGTATGAATGAAATCGATGCTCGAAACAGACTCAGGCTCCGGGAAGAAGAGGGTGGGAGGGCGGGAAAAACAAAGGCAACTTGGAAGGGGAAAAACCGATGAATAACTTGAAGAGAAAACACCGGTTGAAATCATTGAGGAAAGAAAGCAAAGACTTCGCACGAGTAGGAAGGATACTCGATTGCGGACTCCGGCTCCGAGAAGGAAAAGGGTGGGCGGGTGGGAAAAACAAAGACAACTTCGGACAGGGAAAAACAACGACGTCGGAGGAAGAACTGAGGATTGATCTCGCGAAAGACAAAGAGGTTTGAGTCGACTTGACAAGAGATGCACCGAACAAAAGAGGATGGACAACTCACGAAACTAACCATGTGATCCTAAAGAAAAATTTGAATGGGAAGAGGAGTAATTCAAAACACCTACGTCAAGATTCCTCACCAGAGCGACAAAGAGGCTGAGGAGTAAAAAGAATACCTACTCTCCGATATAACTAGACTCTGAAATCAGTTTTCTTCAAGACTCAATAACGGCCAAGCTACACGATCAATCAAGGGGGCTCTCAGTGTCGGTCGAGGCTCGATACTAACTTGAATACGCCCAATATGCGACCCTATCCAAGAGGAACTCGAAGGTACCACCAAGGATAGACCCGCATATTGAAACGCTTTTGCAAGGTGGATATCATTACATCAACATTACATAAATAGATGGGGGTACATACAAAAGGCATACAATGCCACATGAATACAACATCATCTTACATAAGAGCACCATCCGACTACGGATTAAACACAAACAAAAACTCAAACGACTTCCACCTCGCTAGCCCAAAGTTGCCGACCGAACCTATCCCCGATCAAGAACAAGCGTAAGAAGAACTCCAAAACAAGCAAACATCACTCTCGCCATGATCATCGTGATAACCTGTACTGCAAATCGTTGTTGTAGTAATCTGTGAGCCACGAGGACTTAACAATCCCATTACCATGGGTATCAAGATTAGAAAAGCTTAATGGGAAAGGAAGGGGTAAAGTGGTGAGGTTGCAGCAGCGACTAAGCATATATCGTGGCTAACATACGCAAATGAGAGCGAGAAGAGAAGCAAAGGAACGGTCGTGAAGCTAGCAATGATCAAGAGGTGATCCTGAACTCCTACTTACGTCAAACATAAGCCAAAACCGTGTTCACTTCCCGGACTCCGCTGAAAAGAGACCATCACGGCTACACACACGGTTGATGCGTTTTAATTCGGATCTAGTGTCAAGTTATCTACAACCGAACATTAACAAATTCCCATCTACCACATAACCGCGGGCACGGCTCTCGAAAGCTTATACCCTGCAGGGGTGTCCCAACTTAGCCCATGATAAGCTCTCGCGATCAACGAAGGATATTCCTTCTCCCAGAAGACCCGATCGCCTAGGAATCCTGCCACAAGACATTTCGACAATGGTAAAACAAGACCAGCAAAACCGCCCGATGCAATCGACAATCCCGATAGGAGCTGCACATATCTCGCTCTCGTGGCGACACCGGATGAGACAAAGCACGAGTAAAACCAGACTCGAAGTTTCCCGAGGGGCCTCAGGCGGCTCGGTTCGACCAACACTTAGAGAAGCACCGCCCGGGGGCTAAATAAAGATGACCCTCGCCCTAAACCCAAGGGAAAAAGGGTAGGTGAGGCAAATAGTAAAACCAAGGTTGGGCCTTGCCGGAGGAGTTTTATTCAAAGCGAACCGTCAAGGGGTCCCATAAATCACCCAACCGCAGAAGGAACACAAAATCCGGGAACATAACACCGGTATGACGGAAACTAGGGCGGCAAGAGGAACAAAACACCGTGCATAAGGCCGAGTCTTCCACCCTTTACCAAGTATATAGATGCATTAATTAAATAAGAGATATTGTGATATCCCAACATAATCCTGCCCAACATGGGGCAATCTTCAACTTCACCGCAACTAACAACGCTATAGTAGGGCTGAGCAAAGCAGTAACATAGCCAAGTAACTGTTTGCTAGGAAGGGTGAAAAGGTTAGAGGCTGACATGGCAATTTGGGAGGCTTGAAGAGCAAAAGATAGGTAGCGCAGCAAAGCGATAGAACGAAGCAACTAGCATAGCAATGATAGTAGTGAGATCCAGGGTAGTGGTCATCTTGCCTGAAATCCCGCTAGGAAGAAGAACGAGTCCATGAAGAATACGAACGGATGAAGTCGAACCAAGCGTAGACGAACGAATCCTCATCTATCGCAATGAAACAGGAACTATCGAGAAGAAGCACACAACATGGTAAACACACCACACATGATAAGGCATGATGCTCAACCAAGTATGATGCATGACAAGGCTACATGAAGCTACTCATGGCAAGAGATGATGCATACAAGAGCAACACATCAAAACAAGTTCAAATGAGGCTGGAAACAACATAGAACTAATCCGGTAAGTCCTCATATGCAAATTTCGAAATTGGTCCAGATATGAATAATCCTTATGTTCAAGTTGTTAAACAGCAAGTTAAGATGCACCAAGATGATCTACACGAGATTCTAGTCAAGTTACATGTAAAGTTCATTAGATTCGGAGCTATGGCCTAGAAGATATGAGCAAAACAAGTTAAACATGGCATTGATGCAAAATGCATCCAAACATCAAGCAAACACCTCAAAACAAGGATGCAACATGATAATATGACACTACATGCAATTCTAAGCAAGTTTCATATAGAGCACACTCAAAACGGAGCAACGGTTCAACACATACACTCTATACAAGTTCAAAGGACAAGCTGTCCAAAACAATATGCTACAACACCTCAACATGAAATCAAAAGGCATGGACATGAACTACAGGTAAAGCATGACAAAACATGAACACTGAGCTATCTCCAGAAATCACTAGAACATGCTCAAAAAGGACATGGCAAGATTGCAAATAATAACAGTTTCAGCCATTAGCAGAAATAACATCAGGTTGCAATGTTTAGAGCTATCAAACAACATGATACAGGAACTTATCATGGCAACCAAAGGCATGACATGAATCTACTAATTGCATATAAAAAAATTCATTTACTGACCATGAGCCAAAAAGGCACAGAAGATATGATGGCACCCATGTAAACATGGCAAATGATATGACAGATTCATACATGGCAGGAACAACAATAAGTAGGCATGTTGGTGAGCTTGTACCACTCACGACAGAGCAATACATGGCATGGCAAGGCAACCAACAGTAATAATACATGTTTGTGAAGCTAAGAATGGCAAGAGCAAGTTCATATCATGCTTGGATAACTAACAACAATCATGGCAACATTGAACTTAATGTTAACAGGCTGACAGCAACATTATTTATCAACTTTAGAGCAATATTACGACATGTTAAAGCAGGCTATAAATGCAACCAGGGCTCGGTTGGATAGATCATGACATGTATAACAAATCATCCTTAGTGAACATCTCCAGATTATGCATAAAATGACTTGTAGCAGCAGGTTTACATAGCATCATGATATAACACAAACAGACTAGCAAAACAGCAACAGCAAGTACCCTACTTAACAAGCTTGATGCGCTCACTAAAAGACTAACAAAATTACAAGACAAGCACCCCTCTAAAGATGACATGATGTAGTACAAAACACATGTAGAGCTTATGCTCATAGGATGCACACATCAAATGCAACGAAAATGACAAATCACCAAGTTCTATTAACAGACAGCAGGTAACATCATATAGCACTCTTGCAATGATGATTAGGGCATCAAGATGACCTCAAACAAGCATGTCACAATGGAATGAAATGTAGAGCATCGCACAACAAACAATTTGACATATTACAGGCACAAAAAGGAGCAGCACACATGAAGTTATGATGCGATGAACTGGTCAACATAATATGTAGATCTGGGGACTTAGAAGAAAAACGGGGTCAACCTTCAGATCTGGATCTGGATAGGGCGCGCGCTCGGATTGAGGTTCGCCAGAGAACTCGCCGGAGAGGAAGAAGAGGCGGCGCAGAGGGGCTCGGGGAGAGGCCGGGGAGGCGGGGCGCGTGCTCCGGCGAGGAGCTCACCGGACGGCACGGCGGACGGAGGACGCAGACGAGGCGCGCGGCGCGCGGGCGGCGGGACGCAGCCGGCGGCAGCAAGGGATGTAAGGACCCGAGCAGCGGCGGCAAAGGGCGGGATGGGCGACCCGCAGCGGCGGCGGGCGCTGGGCGGCGGCGCGCGGCGGGCGCGATCGGGCCGGAGGGCGCTGCTGCGCGGGCGGCGGGCGGCGGCGACACCAGCGGCGAATCCGCGCGGAGCGGGCGGCGCTAGGTTCCGACGGCGGGCGGCGAGACGGGCCGCTGCGTCGGCGGGCGGCGGCGGCGAATGGGCCTCGCTGGTTTAACTCTGCCCCACGGGCCTCGGGCGGCGAGAGGAGAGAGAGGGGGCCGGCGGCGGCGACGTGGCGGCCTGCGATTCGCCGAGGGCGGCGGGCGGACACGTCCGGCGCGAGATGGACATGTCCGGCGGCGAGAGGTGGAAGACTAGGGTTCAACCGCGATTTTCGGGGAGAGGCACAAATATATAGGTAGAGAGAGCTAGGAGACTCCAAATGGAGTGCGGTTTTCGCCCAGACGATCGTGATCGAATGACCGAGAGCATGGAGGGGGTTTGGATGGGCTCACGGGATGTGGTGAAGAGGGGCTCGGCTGCAAAGAGAATGGGTTTTCAGGCTACGCGGTTAACTGTTGGAGTATCAAACGGACTCCAAATGGCACGAAACTTGACAGGCGGTCTACCGGTGCTATACCAAGGCCGCTTGGAAAACCTCTGGACATTCCGAGAATGTTTAACACCCACTCACAACAGGAGACAAAAAGGGGAACGCTGGAGTGCCGGATTGCAAAACGGACAACAGGGAAAATGCTCGGATGCATGAGACAAACACATATGCAAAATGAGATGCACATGATGGCATGGCAAAATGCAACACACAAGCAAATGACATGGCAATGACGGCGAATAACTGACATACACCTGGCGCATCGAATCCAGGGCGTTACAGCGAGGGTGGTCGGGCGCATCTGTGGGGCACGGTGATCGGGCGTCGGGCGTGCCGGCGCGCGCACGGAGACGCGGCCGAATCCGGTGATGGGAGAGATAGGGGCGAACGAGGCTCACGGCGGAGTTGTAGGGAGACGATAGTGGGCTCGGGGAGGGTCGAGGTGGTCCGATGAGGGAGAGGACGAGGCGGCGGCAGTCCGGCAATGACGGGCGAAGACGCAGGGGATGGGCGCCGGTGTCGAGGTGCGTTGGGGCGGCACGGGATTTGGCCCCTCCCCGATCCAGTCGAGTGGGGGCGCCTGGGAGGAGGCAGGGGGCGGCGTTCGATGGGGTGGAGGTCCGGCGGTGGCGGGCATCGTCAGGGAGGCGGGGTCGCTGTGGCGGCGGGGCGCGTCGCGGCTCAGCCCGATCCAGAACTGGATCGGGGGAAGGGAATGGGGAGCGAGAGGGTGAGTGTGAGGGATCATGGGGAGGAGTGGGGAATCGTGGGTAGGGTTTCGGGGTGAGGGGGAGGTTATCCAGTCGGGTGGGCCGGCTTGGGGTGGGCTGGGCCAGCCTAGAGGCAAGCTGGGCTGGTTGGTCCAGCGTGGGGGGGTTCTTTTTGTTTCATTTAGATTAGGGCATCAAACCCCTTTCAAAAAAAGAAAAAAATGTTGGTTCACCACGAATATTAACAAATGAAAATTTGCCACATGATGAACATTTTATTTTAGACATTTGGAAACTTTTACCGTTTGACTTGATTTTGAAATTTAAATTTGAACGGGATTGAACCATCGCGGGATTAACAACAGTAATCGTGGTGACGTGGCATCATTAGCAGAGGTTACTATAGCTTAATTATCCGGGCGTTACAAATCTCCTCCACTACAAGAAATCTCGTCCCGAGATTTAAGGGGTGGAGTAAGGGGGAAAGACTCGGGAAGGACAGAGCTCAACACAAGATAGGTACCTGGGGGATGTTTCGATGAACGTGGCATAGAGACATCTCTCGAGTTGAAATTCAAGAAAGTCATCGAGAGCAAGGTAAGAAGGAGCTACAAGAAGCTTCAACCGGGTAGGCAATCGTTCGTTGCCTGAAACAGAGGGTTAAAGGGGTTCAAAGCATCGAGAATAAGTATTGCATCTAATACGAGAATAGATCAGAAGAAGGTGGCTCATGAATTACATACGAAACCAAGCGTGAGGAAGTTTTTTGGAAGACAGAGATATATAGGAGAGTCGGGTTTCGATCCTGTGGAATTGTGGTTTATGGGCCCACCATGTGGGTTAAAAGCAGGAAGGGTGCTAACATTTGCATGGTCATGATAGCAAGGTAGGTCAAAGGATAGCCTATCAGTTATGTTGGCAACAACGTTGGTACCAAGGGCGATGGACGAAGAGAACCATTTTCCTGCTCGTTGAACAAGGCGGACCAGTAGGCAAAGTTCTCGTCCATCGGTGGCTACCGGAATGTCATCAACAATAGTAATAAGGTCTTACTGACAGAGTTGTACATCGAGGCAATTACATAAGCAGCGAATTATCTCTGCTCGGATATGTTAGGTTACAAGAAAAGTTTAACCAATGCAATGGAGAATTGAATCGGATAATGGTGTTCTCGAGTGCCTAACAACTCAGAACCCGTGGAATATTTGAATCGGCGAGAATAATAGTTGATGAAGAACTCATAAGAAGTTATGTAGTTCCGGGATATTCTCGAGATACCAGAGGGTAATACTCGAGGGTAAAGGTAATGTAGGTTGGACGGGTGAAATGATCTACAAAAGATGTGTACTTCCACTTGTCCAAGAAATGAAATCAAAGAAGAACAATCATGGTTGGAACCACGGTTGCGAAGGACCAAACATAGATACAAGATGGACTTATCACAAGAGGATTATTATTATTTCAAGAAGCTTCCATGATAAGTTCCACATCGGGTCCATGGGCATGAACGCAAAGGCTCAAGGTTGACTCCCACTTCTCTAATGCAAAACTTTTCATTTACTTCTCGTCTTTGACAAAGTTGTAGGATTGAAAATTTATCCGAAGAAACACCAGTAGATATAACTCGCATAATCTTTGGGTTCACACGGATTTAGGTAAGACAAAGATTCAACCCATCGGGGCATCTGAGGAACATATACCACAAACTTCACGAGTAAAATAACTCAATCCCGAGAGTAGAGCATGGTTCAGGAAGCAGAAGATACAATTTACCAAAGGCATTATGTATCCGAGGAAAAGCTCACAAGGTTACTGTATATGAAGGACGCTGTCGGATAGAACCCCACAAAGGATCTAGTGGTTCACAAGGGATCTGATGTGAGCATCAGTACTCAACCAAAGGTAGAAAGTATGCAAGGATATCAGATTATAGAAGCAACTGACTAATTCAGAGTTCAATGCGAAGGAATTATGATTTCCAAAATCAAGGGATCAGAAGCAAACGCTCTAACCAAGGATGGTTAAGTTGAATAGACTTAGCGCACAATCGATGGCAATCTGATTGGCCGAGAAACAGCTCATGTTCGGGAAGATGTCTGAGCCGGAAAGATAATCTATAAGGATCAACTAATGATTGTGACACAGACATATCAAATCGAAAGACTCAAGATGATAATGACAAAGGACGTCGATGGATACTGCTAGGCATATGGAATTAACCAGAGTGTAGGCAGGTAAGACCTTCTAGAGAAATAGGCGATAGAGGTCATTGAAAGCTCGGATTGTATTAAAAAGTATCTTATGAAGCATAAGAATAACTGGCGATGGATGGATACTCGATAAGAGCGAGTAATTATCCGTAGGGGTATTCATGCGGCAAGGACTGCAGGGGAGTAATCATAAAGGATACTCGGAACATCAAAGAGTATTTCATGACATCTTGTAATAACAAGAGCAACTGGGGATGAAGGTATGAACGATAACGTAGGTAGTTATGCATAATGATTTATCGGTGTTAGGGATTGCAACGACGAAGGGCACAAGGGTCTCGAGAAAACTTCGGAGAGTATCTTCAGAATCTTCTAGTGCACCAAGTAATCATCTGGAGTAAGGGGCTCTCCGGGAGAAAGTATTTACGAGAACCTAGAGTTGTTAGCAAAATCAGTTAACCAGAATGGAAGAGAGATCATATTCCCAGAGTATAGATTAGGAATAAAAGATCCTAATACCACCCAATTGGCGACGTGGGCCCGTAAGCCACACAGCCATGTTAGTAAATCAGTTTTTTTAAAGACTAGACACAACTTCGGCCAAGGAGTTGCAAAGGGGAACAGGCAGTCGGCTCTGATACCAACTTGTTACGCCCCCGATTCAATCGTACACTAATCATACATGCAAATGTGTACGATCAAGATCAGGGACTCACGGGAAGATATCACAACACAACTCTAGACACAAATAAAATAATACAAGCTTTATATTACAAGCCAGGGGCCTCGAGGGCTGGAATACATAGCTCGATACACAAGAGTCAGCGGAAGCAACAATATCTGAGTATAGACATAAGTTAAACAAGGATGCCTTAAGAAGGCTAGCACAAAAGCAACGCGATCGAAGAGGCAAGGCCTCCTGCCTGGGACCTCCTAACTACTCCTGGTCTTCGGCAGTCTCCACGTAGCAGTATTCATCGGCGGTGGCATCTGGCTCCAAGGATCCACCATCTAGTTGCATCAACCGGAAAGAAGAAGGAAGGGGGAAAAGGGTAGCAAAGCAACCGTGAGTACTCATCCAAAGTACTCACAAGCATTAGATCTATACTAAGTATGCATTAATATCAAAAGGAAGGTTTGTATCTGTGGACTGAACTGTAGAATGCCAGAATAGAGGGGAAAGGCCTAGCCTATCGAAGACTAGCATCTTCATGCAGCTCTGAGCATCTTGCAGCATGTAGAAGAGTAAATAATAGCAGTTTATAATTAACAAACATGTTGTAACATTAATGCCCAGAGATCCTTCCTCGACTCCCTGCGAGAAAGCAATCCCGGAGCCACATATTTCAAGTATCCATTTCTAGTTATATAAGATCAGGATATAAGTCTGAACGTCCATTACCGCGGACACGGTATTCGAATACATAACTTCCCTGTAGGGGTGCACCATGTTACCCAACACGCTCGATCACTCTGTCCGGACAACACCTTTTTGGGGTCAATGTCCGCCCTTGGAAGATCAACACGTCGCAGCCCGACCTAGGCTCAGTAGAGAGGTCCCCGCCGGTCTACATCCTAAGCACTCCGGGGTCTGGGCCCATCGCCCATAGCACTCCGGGTCATTACGTGCAGGTCGGACCTAGGCACCACCTCTGGGGTGCCGGCCCAGCCGTGCCGCAATGATGAACTGGACGTCTGACAAAACTTCGGCAAATACTGCGACGTCGAGGCCCATAACTATTCTCACGTGGTGGTTAGTGCGTAAAGGCCAAAGGCCAACTCATAACAAATACCCAAACCATAGTGTATTATTAACTTGCGGAGACGAGCAGAGACTCACGATTGAAAGTGACCCCATCGCCCCGTCTCGTGGACTTACGACAAGGGCTCAGAATGTCCGGCCGTGCCACGTCATTATCTTGCGGGTGCTCTCCGGGCCCGCCCGACTTTCACCAAGGTCTCAAGTAAAGTCAATTGTAACCGTGTGTCCAGACATCAAGGGGAAAACCCGAGGAATCACCCCCGGTGGATTCCACTCAATGTAATCATCAAGGTGAACGTAAGAGGGACCACCCTTGAGGTTCCCCCTTGAGGTGTTGAACGACAGAGCCGTATCGGGAATGGTGAAAGAGGAAATCACCCTCGATGACCACGACTGAATAGCTACACTACAGAAAATTATCATCGAGGCGTTATGAGGATCACCCTAAGACTCGATAGTAGCTCTGCAGAGTCGAGCAACTAAAGGGGCATGATGTGATGTGAGGTGTCGGGTTCTGGTCGTCGATCACGTCGATCGAGGCGTCGATGATGAAGCAGGTGCAACAAGGACTTACTGATGGATCACTAGCCAACCTATACTAAGTAGTTTAGGATAAGCAGGTAGGTAACAATAGCAGGTACAAAAGCAGGCTATGCATCAGAATAAGAGCAAACAATAATAGTAGCAAAATCTAATGCAAGCATGAGAGAATAGAATGGGCGATATCGGGATGATCAAAGGGGGGCTTGCCTGGTTGCTTAGACAAGGAGGGTCGTCGTCGACGTAGTCGATCACAGGCGCATTAGCAGCGGTCTCGGGGTCTACCGGAGAGAAGAGGGGGAAGAAATGGTAAATACTCGCAAACATATGCACAACATGATTATAAGCGGGCCTAGAGGTGTTCTAACGCGGCGCTAGGCGATACTGGCGAAGGGGGAAACATCCGGGAAAGTATCTCGGTTCCGGACGTTTGTCAGACAGATGAACCGGAGGGGAAAAGTTGCATGTTTGCTATGCTAGGGATGTGTGGCGGGTGAACAGACCGCCTTTTCGGATTCATCTCGAAATTCTGAGCAACTTTCATGTATAAAACTTTTCCATCCGAGCTACGGTTTATTTTAGAAGATTTTTCAAAGTTTTAAACAATATTCTGCAATTTAATTTAATTCGAAAATAAATGCTAAAATGCTAGGCGCACCCAGCACAGTGTACACAAAAGTGTACCCGGTGGTCTGGACAGGTGGGCGAGGGTCCCATTGACCACCAACGTTTGACCGTCAACGGGGGGGAACCCTCTGTCATTGTCTCAGCTAACTAATTACTGATTTAACTAACTAATCTAGTTCATTATATTAATTAATTAAGTTAATTAACCATTTAACTAATTAATTAAATAATTATTTTTATTAACGTTTGTTTATTTATCTTTACAAAACTGGGGGGGTTGTGGGCCCGGTTGCGATGGGTTCGGGGTCACGCGTTAAGTCTGAGGGGTTATCGGCGCGGTGTACGCCCATGACGAGGCGAAGAAGAAGCGGCGCGCGCCAGCCGGCGAGGTCGGCGGGGCGTGGGCAGGCGAAGGAAAAAGCGCCCGGCGCAGCGGCAACAAGCATCACGGGCGAGGCCATGGCGGGCGGGTCGCATGTCAATGTGCGCGGCGTCGCGGGTGCGCACGGGAGGGCGCCAGGGCGAGGCGAGGGTGGTCGAGCGCATCTGTGGGGCACGGCCATTGGGCATCGGACGTGCCGGCGCGCGCGCGGAGACGCGGCCGGATCCGTGATGGGAGAGAGAGGGGCGAACAAGGCTCACGGCGGGGTTGTAGGGAGACGGCAGTGGGCTCGGGGAGGGTCGAGGTGGTCCGATGAGGGAGAGGACAAGGCGGCGGCAGTCCAGCGACGACGGGCGAAGACGCAGGGGATGGGCGCCGGTGTCGAGGCGCGTTGGGGCGGCACGGGATCTGGCCCCTCCCCGATCCAGTCGAGTGGGGGCGCCTGGGAGGAGGCAGGGGGCGGCGTTCGACTGGGTGGAGGTCCGGCGGCGGCGAACGTTGTCATGGAGGCGGGGTCGCTGTGGCGGCGGGGCGCGTCGCGACTCAGCCCGATCCAGAACTGGATCGGGGGAAGGGAATGGGGAGCGAGAGGGTGAGTGGGAGGGATCGTGGGGAGGAGTGGGGAATCGTGGGTAGGGTTTCGGGGTGAGGGGGAGGTTATCCAGTCGGGTGGGCCGGCTTGGGGTGGGCTGGGCCGGCCTAGAGGCAAGCTGGGCTGGTTGGTCCAGCGTGGGGGGGGGGGTTCTTTTTGTTTCATTTAGATTAGGGCATCAAACCCCTTTCAAAAAAAAGAAAAAAATGTTGGTTCACCACAAATATTAACAAATGAAAATTTGCCACATGATGAACATTTTATTTTAGACATTTGGAAACTTTTACCGTTTGACTTGATTTTGAAATTTAAATTCGAACGGGATTGAACCATCGCGGGATTAACAACAGTAATCATGGTGACGTGGCATCATTAGCAGAGGTTATTGTAGCTTAATTATCTGGGCATTACAGAGGATGTGCAGGATGATGACATTGCTTAGGCCCAACAATTTCTTCAGGACCATTTTCTTCAGCCGCACCAGTGTGATTTTCTTCACGGTCCAGAATTACATCTTCAGCAGATTCTTCGGTAGGGATGATATCTTCAGTAGCTTTGAACTTGATGGATTCCTTAGGTGACATTTCATCTAGCACAGGAGGTAGGTGCTCTCTTTGCGAGCCATTAGTTTCATTAAACCGCACATCTACAGTTTCAACAATCTTGTGATGATTGATGTTGAAGACTCTGTAGGTGTGCGAGTCCTTTCCATAACCAAGCATAAAACCCTCATGTGCTTTCGGTGCAAATTTAGAGTGATGGTGAGGATCTCTAATCCAGCATTTAGCACCGAAGACTTTGAAATAACTTACATTGGGTTTCTTGTCAATGAGGAGTTCATATGAGGTCTTTATGAAGAATATGTGAAGATATACCCTATTGATGATGTGGCACGCAGTATCAATAGCTTCAGGCCAAAAGCATTGAGGTGTCTTGTATTCATCAAGCATGGTGCGAGCCATCTCAACAAGAGTTCTGTTCTTGCGCTCCACGACACCATTCTGCTGAGGAGTGTAGGGAGCAGATAACTCGTGAGTAATACCAAGTATATCAAGATATTCATCGAGACGAGTGTTCTTGAACTCAGTTCCATTATCACTCCTGATATGCTTGATCTTCACACCGAAGTTAGTATAAGCTCTTGAGGAAAATCGTCTGAAGACTTCCTGCACTTCATTTTTGTAAGTGATGATATGCACCCATGTGTAACGAGAATAGTAATCAACTATGACAAAGCCATATAATGATGCGGAAATAGATAACGTGGCATAATGAGTAGGGCCAAAGCGATCCATATGAAGTAATTCAAAGGGACGAGAAGTGGTCATGATAGCCTTTGAGGGATGCTTGGATCTGGTGATCTTTCCAGCCTCACAAGCCCCACAAAGATGATCTTTGAGGAATTTAACACCCTCGATGCCAATGACACGCTTCTTCTTCGCGAGTGTATGCAAGTTTCTCATCCCAGCATGACCAAGTCGTCGATGCCATAGCCAGCATTCTGAAGCTTTTGCAAGTAGACATGTGGCAGGTTGTGGTCCTACAGAGAAATCAACAATATACAAGTCTCCTTTCCTAAAGCCTTCGGAGACTTTGGAATTGTCAGATTCCATTAGCATAATGCAACGATGTTTACCAAAGATGACAACCATATCAAGATCACACAGCATTGAGACAGACATGAGGTTGGATCATAAGGACTCGACAAGCATGACTTTGTCCATGTGTCTATCCTTTGAGATCGCAACCTTACCTAGACCCAATACCTTGCTTTTGCCTTTGTCAGCGTAGGTGATATGCTTCATATGAGATGCTGACAAATCAGTGTCCATCAAAAGTTCCTGTCACCGGTCATGTGGTTTGTACATCCACTGTCGAGGACCCACTCAGTAGCTTTAGGTTGTTCATCCTGCAGATGAATTAGTGCAACTTACGAACCCATATACTTCATCAGTGAAGAATATGATATCAATTTCATCAACAGTAATAGATATAGCAATATGAGGATGAGAGAAATGAGTGATTCATTTCTTCATGATTAGCTTGCGTCCATTCAAGCATGCTCAGGTCTCCAGAAAATTCTTCACACGATTAAGTTCGTTTGGAGACATGACCCTGCATAAGAGATTAGTTCTTTTTCTTCACCACCCACATCTGGAGGGGTGGCAAAGAATTCATCATTCTGCGAGCTCCATACGAAAAAGATGGCATTAAAGCCAGTGCACTTCATTTCACATAAGAGTGGTTAGCATAAGCATAAGAATAAGCAGAGAAATTCTTCGAGGACTTATGAACATAATGGTCTGAAGAATAATGCACATATTCATAACCTTTAGACTTTCCCTGCGAAACAGAAGTGTTAGCACGATGATGTTCATATGAGGATTTTCATCCATGTGAGGAATTTGATCCATATGAAGAATTTGGTCTAGGGTTCCCATCCTTCATAGGTGGTGTCATGATGATATTCACCTGAAGATTTTCAAGGCACCTTTTAGGAACCCAGATTTTCTTCATATGGGGACTGTTCCTGTAGTTAGTTCCAACATATCGAGCAAATACTTCACCATTCTGATTCTTGAACAATTTATAGTTGGAGTCAAATGACTCATCAGAGGAATATGAAGAATCAAGAGTAAAGCCAGATAGAATGCATGGATCTACAGGAGGTCCTTTCGGAGCAATCCATGAGGTTTTGTGATACTGCAGAGGTTTCTGGTAGGTCCCATCAGCATTGAGTTTCCTCTCAAAGGCAATACCCTCTTTCCTAGGGTTCCTGTTCAAGATCTGCTTTTTGAGTAAATCAAAAAGAGTCTGATGCCCTTTGAGGCTTTTGTAAATGCCTGTCACATACAATTCCTTCAGCCCTGCATTATCGTCAGTGATACTTGTGGTATACTCAGAAGAGGAATTTGTGACCATAGAGACAGTTGAAGAATTTGCAGCAATAGAAGCATTTGAACATTCAGGTGATGAATTAGCAGATTCACGCTCAATGCATTTCAGACATGGTGGAATAAATTCTTCCTGAGTGGAACTGATCTATTGAGCAAGCAATGAATCGTTTTCCTTCTGAAGATCTTCATAACTCACTTTTAACTTCTCAAGATCTTGCTTTCTCTGAAGAAATTCACAAGAAAGCTTCTCATGATCAGTTAAGAGAGTGTTATGATGATTTTGAAGGTTGTCAAACCTAGTCTAAAGTCTCTGAAGATTATCAGTCAGAGTCTTAGTTCGATTCAATTCCTCACCCAACAGGTCATCGCTTTTGTCTAGTAGATTTTGAATCTTTTCTAAAGCCTTCTGTTGTTTAACAGCAATTTTAGCAAGTTTGGAATAGCTAGGCTTGAGATTGTCATCAGATTCATCCTCACTAGAGTCAAAGGGGGTATGTTTGAGTACCTTGGCACCTTTTGCCATGAAGCAGTAGGTGGGAGCATAGTCATCGACGCTCTTGTCAGCAGAGTTCGGGAGATCATTTTCTTTAGTGTTGAAGATGGACTTGTTGACGTACGCAGTAGCGAGGGCTAAGCTTGCTACACCAGAGTATGACTCCTCAGATTCCTCCTCTTCCACATTATCCTCACATTCCGCTTCAAAGTCCATTTCCTTGCCAATGAATGCGCGGGCCTTCTTGGAACTGCTCTTTTTGTGAGATGAAGACTTTGAAGATTTTGATGATGAAGACTTTGAAGATTTCTTCTTCTTCTTTGAATCATCAGAATCATCATCTTTGTACTTCTTCTTCTTTGATTCCTTTTCCCACAGAGGACAATCAGACATGTAGTGACCAGGTTTCTTGCATTTGTGGCAAGTTCTCTTTTTGTAGTCACGGGACGAGGAATCGTCTTTTCTTGAAGACTTTCCAAAGCGACCGCGGCGAGAGAACTTTTGGAATTTTTTCACGAGCATTGCTAGCTCCTGGCTTAGTTCTTCAGGATCACCAAGGCTGCTACCAGAATCTTCACCTTCAGACTCAGAGACTGCCTTGGCCTTCAGTGCACGTGATCTTCCATAGCTCGGCCCATAGAGATCTCTGGAACTCATGAGTGTTTAGCCTCTCGAGGATATCAGTGGGATCAAGTGACTTGTAATCATCTCGCTCTTGAACCATCAGTGCAAGAGTATCAAATGAGGAATCAAGTGATCTCAACAATTTCTTCACCACCTCATGGTCGGTGATGTCAGTGGCACCAAGTGCTTGAAGCTCATTTGAGATGTCAATGAGGCGATCAAAGGTTTGCTAAACATTTTCGTTGTCGAGTCTTTTGAAGCGGCTGAAGAGATTGCGGAGAACATCAACTCGGGAGTCATGTTGAGTTGAGACTCCTTCGTTGACCTTGGACAGCCTATCCCAAATTAGCTTCGCAGTTTCCAGGGCACTCACTCTGTCGTACCGTCCTTTGGTCAGATGGCCACATATGATATTCTTCGATTGAGAATCAAGTTGCCTGAATCTCTTCACATTAGCAACATTCAAAGATGGAGTGACAGAGGGAGCACCATTTTCCACAACATACCAGAGATCGTTACCAATTGCCTCAAGATGCATGCGCATCTTGTTCTTCCAGTAGGGGTAGTCCATCCCATCAAAGGTAGGACACCCAGACGAGACCTTGATCATACCTGCAGTCGACATTGTCGGTGTCAAAACCGGCGGATCTAGGGTAGCAGGGTCCCAATCTGTGCGTCTAAGGCTAATGGTAACAGGAGGCAAGGGACACGATGTTTTACCCAGGTTTGGGCCCTCTCGATGGAGGTAAAACCCTACTTCCTTCTTGATTGATCATGATGATATGAGTATTACAAGAGTTGATCTACCACGAGATCGTAGAGGCTAAACCCTAGAAGCTAGCCTATGATGATTATGATTGTCCTTCCACGGACTAAACCCTCCGGTTTATATAGACACCAGAGGGGGCTAGGGTTTACACAGAGTTGGTTACAAAGAAAGAGATCTAATATCCGGATCGCCAAGCTTGTCTTCCACACAAAGGAGAGTCCCATCCGGACACGGGACGAAGTCTTGAGTCTTGTATCTTCACGGTCCAACAGTCCGGCCAAAGTATATAGTCCGGCTGTCCGGATACCCCCTAATCCAGGACTCCCTCAGTAGCCCCTGAACCAGGCTTCAATGACGATGGGACCGGCACATAGATTGTCTTCGGCATTGCAAGGCGGGTTCCATCTCCGAATACTCCAAAGCAGATTTAAGGATTGCGTCTGGCTCTGTGAGATAATTTGTGCACACCATCGTAGAGGGCATAACACTTCACAAATCTGGTCTGCTGATAATTTTTCTTATGGGGTGCCCTTACGCCGTGGCCTAGCTCAATA
Organism: Aegilops speltoides; assembly: GCA_021437245.1. NCBI lineage: Eukaryota > Viridiplantae > Streptophyta > Magnoliopsida > Poales > Poaceae > Aegilops > Aegilops speltoides. Next base: position 272,027,245 of record CM038144.1, on the reverse strand, counting down.
CGAATTGGTTTTCATGGCCTGCCTCGACACGCGTTGCGAGGCTGTTTTATTGGCATGTCTTGCCAAAGCATAGATCATGTTCCCCTTATTGCGGGATCCTCCATCAATACGAGCGCGTGAAACCCCACGACGCATGTTGGTATGACTCCGTGTTTTTAGGTAAGTCCCAAGCGGTTATGTTGAGGATGCTTGATATTCACCCCCATTATAGAGGGGCCGAGGCCTATCCCTCATTTCTACCACGCTTGCGCCTTTCCGCAACTCAAGTTCCAACACCCGAAGCCCAAGCTTAAGCACTTTGGACCTTCAATCATGTCCAGATCCAACCTTCAAGGCCGGTGGATGGCCTCCTCTGTCACAGAGGAGGACATTGCGAAGCTTAGGGAGGTCAGATACCTGACCACCGACATCAAACATAGGCTTCCGGCTCCTGGGCAGGTCATCGCTACTCCCGAGCCCAACGAGAGCGTCGTATTTGTTTCTCACTTCCTCCGCGGCTTAGGCTTCACCCTTGATCCCTTTGTGAGAGGGCTCATGTTCTATTACGGACTAGATTTCCATGATCTAGCTCCGGACGCCATCCTTCACATCTCGTCGTTCATCGTTGTGTGCGGAGCCTTCCTCCACATCACCCTGCACTTTGGCTTGTGGCTCAAGACCTTCAATGTGAAGCCGAAGATGATTGAGGGGCGACACGCGGAGTGCAGAGGTGCTGCAATAAGCAGGAACACCGATGCCCCATGGCCAGAGGGCTTCTTTCCGGAGGTGTCCGATCTATGGCAGCGGAGGTGGTTTTACGTCATGGCTCCCAGAGGCACAAAGTGGGTGGCTGCCCCCGACTTCTGCTCGGGCCCTCCACCTCAACTGGCGTCATGGGCCAATGTAGGACTGGATTGGGGGCCTGCTAATGATGTACCAATATTGCAGAGCCGCATCCGGGAGCTTCTTGAGAGGGACATTAGCCTTGTCAGCGTAATTCAGGTAATGCTAGTTCGACGGATGTTGCCGTGCAAACGCCGGCCTCTTTGGATGTGGGAGTTTAATCCCGAAGGTCCGCGGACTATTCTGCACTTCTTCGGCATGATGCTCGAAGGGATGTGTTAATTATTCTTAGGACCACAAGTAAAGTGTCCGGACACCACCGAGGATGTGGGCCTGAGCTGCAACCGCCCAGATACCCGAGTAAGTAACCCAGGAACCAAATGCTTCGTTTATATTTATCATAACATTATTCTGAAAACCATCCGCGGCCAGGAATGGCTCAGCAAGGCGGAGAGAATCAGGTGTCCAGCGCCACTTCCCGAAGGCTCGCCTAGCCCTGCCATAGCCAAGATGCTTAGCCGTGTGCTAAGTCAAGTGCCCTCGGGGAAAGACGAAGGGAAGAATAGAGAAGCAGAACTTCACACATTGCACATCCAAACCGGGGGGATTACTACCTCCACGAAGGAGGATAGTCGAGGAGGCGAATCTAGGGTCTCCTCCCCCCGCGGGAAGAAGAGGGCCGCCTCTCAAGACTTGGAGATGGAGGTGCCTAGACAAGGGAAGAAAACTTTGCCAGGGGGGCCTGCCCTGAAGGGTGTCCTCACCGTGCCATGCCCGCAAACGGGCCAGCCCTCAGCCGAGCTGTAAGTTAATCGTAAATACAAAGCTTCTGCTTCCTCCTCCGAAAACAATAACCAGGATCCATTCTTTGCAGTCCGGCTAGCAGCTCTTCTCGACAGAGTTCGTCTTCGGGGGATCTCCTTCCGGAGATGATGGAGAGTGAAACCCCACCAGCCTCTCCGCCTTATGGGGCGGGCGACCCCGAGGTGTCGTCACGGAGGAGTCCAGATTTGCCGAGGCCAAAAGCTAGTACTTCGTCCGCCCTGAGCCCGGAGTGCTCGGCTCCCACGGGCGGCGATAAGAAGGGTCCGACACTGTTCGGCGACTGGCCGGACACGCTAACGGGCCTTCTGGAGCAAGCTGCTCTCTCGGAGGATCACCGTTCATTAATGAGCACGGTGCTTGAGAAGAGTTCATCCACCACAAGCGGATTGAATGAAGCTTTTACAAGCCTGCTCAAAGGCTTTGAGGTATGTAAGAAAGTACGTAATTTTTTGTTGTGGCGCACGCGCTAGGTGTGCTCCGTATAGATAGTAGCCCCTGAGACTCTGGTTGCCAGCCCTTGGCGGCAAACGGAGGATCACATTGTTAAGTAATGATCGCACTGAATTCATGCGCAGGTGGCTAATGGTCCGGCAACCGACCGGACCGTTGAAGTCGCCGAACTGCGGCGATAGATTGATGTTGTGGATGCCGACATCACGCTCGTGAACGAGCAGCTTGACGAGTCACAGAGTATGTGCTATGTTTTCCTTGTTTTATAGGACATATTAAGAAGAGCATAATGTTAATATGATATGCTTTGACTACAGGCGGAGTTGCTGCCGTGGAGGCCCTGAGGGTGGAGCTTGCCCTAGCCAAGGAACAAGCCCGGGCTACCAATGCGGCTGCCCTGAAGGCAGCCAAAGAGTTGAGAGCCGAACAGGTTGCTCATCGCCGAAGCAAAGATAAAATAGCCGAGATGCTGTGGAGCTGAAGAACTCCGCCAGCCGGTATGAGCTCCTTGAAAAAGAGAATCAGGCGAAGTCGGCTGACCTGAAGAAGGCCCTTGATGCGGCCAAGGAGACGCATTCCGAAATTAGGGATGCGCGGGAGGAGATTCGACAGGCCGGAGAAATCGCGGCTGGAAACCCCTATTTGTTGCGGATGAAGTTCTTAGGCCCAAAGTACGCTCCTCTGGATCGGCGTTGGAGACCTGCAGACGCGTATGCGGATCTGGCGAAGAGTACGGCTGATGCGGCCAAGTTTTTCGAGGACCAAAAAGATAATGAAGTAGAAAAGTTGTTCTGGTCGCAATTTAGTGCTCCAACGCGCACGTTGCCATTAAGTGAAAGGATGGTTGCTGTGGCCGAGCTCCATAGGTTGTCCGGTCTTGCGATGAGATTTGTAATAGACCGTCTATGGCCAAAGGGGTCGAAGCCGGATAGTTATTTTGGTTTAGTGCAACAATTCCTTGGTGCCGTATCACGAATCGATGCCGTGAAGAGGTCGGCATGCATAGAAGGTGCGCGAATGGCTCTTACCCATGTTAAAACATACTGGACAGATATGGAGGCCACCATCATTGCAACCCAGAATCCGGCGGGAAGCCAGGATCCAGCCGAGCACTACTTGGAGCAAGTAACAGAAGGTTCTCGTTTAATAGAGGCTCAGTGCTCGAAGGATGTCATGTTCGAGTGACAAATTGTTTCATTGTAAAAACAATTTTGTTTTAATTATGGAGGCTATGTTTATACTTTTTGCCCGAAAGTGTTATTGTGCCTCCTGTGCGGCCGTTTGATGTATGTATGTAATCTGAAAGTTAGCGATGTTGGCTTCATTTCACGCATACAATGCGGGGGTGTTCGCAAGTATATGCATAATCACACTTGATCCAACGTCTTGGTCCATTAAGGAGGTGATCGCACGTCGAACTAGGCAACCAGACTATATAGCTTTAACACTTTCACTTAGCCATAGGAGTTTGACGGTGGGGCTACTATGAAGCCCCTGGTACCTTTGCGTGCATCCAAAAATACGGGCGCGTGTGTACATGACTGAGAAATGGTCCTTCGTTAATGCGGAGGAATTCTAAAGATTCTGATGAGTCCTCGAGTGGTTGACCAATCTCTCGCTATATCATGACAGTCAGTTTTCGGCTTTCTCTACTGAGGTGCTCATCCAGAATAACCAGGTGTAGGATCGGAAGTATGTCTAGAGGGGGGGATTAGACTACTTGACAACTTAAAATTTTTGCCTTTTGATTGGAGTAGTTTCTTAGCAAGTTCACAATGATAACCAAGTCAAGTATCACCCTACACATGCAATTCTAGAGTTATGGCAGCGGAAAGTAAATTGCATGTATAGTAAATGAGAGGAGGAGAAGAGCAAACGCAATGGAGACACGGAGATTTTTTCTCGTGGTTCCGATAGGTGGTGCTATCGTCAATCCACGTTGATGGAGACTTCAACCCACGGAGGTAGTAACTGGCTGCGAGTCCACGGAGGGCTCCACCCACGAAGGGTCCACGAAGAAGCAACCTTGTCTATGCCATCATGGCTTACGCCCACGGAGGACTAGCCTTACTGGGGTAGATCTTCACGAAGTAGGCGATCTCCTTGCCCTTACAAACTCCTTGGTTCAACTCCACATCATGACGGAGGCTCCCAAGCGACACCTAACCAATCTAGGAGGCACCACCCTCCAAAAGGTAATAGATGGGGTTGGTGATGATGAACTCCTTGCTCTTGTGCTTCAAATGATAATCTCCCCAACACTCAACTCTCCTCACCGATTTGGCTGTGGTGGAGGAAGGGATTGAGTGGAAAGCAACTTGGAAAGACTAGAAATCAAGTGTCATATGGTGGGAGTGGAGCAACTTGATCTCAACACAAGGGTAGGTAGTTTTCTTCTCGAAATGTAAGGTAGGAGTGGTAGTTCTTTCGATGGCTCTCTCCACGAATGAAGAGGAGGTGGAGGGTATTTATAGCCTCCACACAAAATCCAACTGCTACACACATTTGAGCAATCTCGGTCGGACCGAAGTTGACAACTCGGTCGACCGAAAGTTCAAATCTTGTGAACGTTGGGATTTTCGTGGGACCGAAAATACAATCTCGGTTAGACCGATTCTTCCAAAGTCTAGGGTTTGCCAATCTCGGTGGGACCGACTTTCTCATCTCGGTGACACCGATTTGAGTACGTATGTTTCTGAAGCTTGGCAACACCAATTTCGAATGACCGAGTTTGGAATCGGAAAATCCGAGATTCTTAGGGTTTGGCTATATGGTGAGGTGGTTCATCTCGGTGTGGTGAGTTTGGAATCGGTGGGACCGAGATTACTTATGGGTTTATGTTGGAATGAAAGATTGCTGATTGTTTGAGAGATAAATCACTAAGCACCTTAGAGCAACCAGATCATCATCATAACCTCACCCCCTTTTAATAGTATTGGCTTTCCTATGGACTCAATGTGATCTTGGATCACTAAACCAAAAATGGAGTCTTGAGCTTTTGCCAATGTTTTCCTTAGCATTTTGAGGGGTCCACATCATCGACATTGCCATTCCCATATCACTGAACTTTCTCAAATATTCTCAAGAAATGATTAGTTCAATGATATATATGTTGTTATTAATTACCAAAACCACCTGGGGATTAGTTGCACTTTCAATCTCCCCCTTTTTGGTAATTGATGACAACATATAGATCAAAGCTTCGACAAATGATATAATCAATGAATAACATCGTCGCTTTGAGAAGTATGTGATAAGCAAGAGCTCCCCCTAAATTTGTGCATTATTTAAGATTTGCGTTTGAATGCAAATGCACAATCGATTAGGATCATGGGTTACTCTTCCATGTCACATACATCTTGGTGGAGCGCACAAAATGATAAGAATGAATAACATGCACCCAATCACCAAGACATGAGTAAATGATCATACAAGATATGAATGGAATATGATAGATATCAAGCACACATTAAGCACAGTATGATCAAGCACTCATCAAGATAGAGCAAACGTAGTATCAAACACACGAAGTATCTCAAAGAACTCAAAAGTATCTCAAGGAAAACCGCAAACGAAAGAGCAAAAACGAGCACTCTCTCTCTCGAAGCCCTATGATCTATACAATTTCTCCCCCTTTGGCAACAAGTTACCAAAAAGTTCGAAAGGTATAGAGCTAATCGTCACTCGGGACTCTGCTGGCGGCTCGCTGCGGTCGATGGAGTGGAGATGGCTGCATCTGCAGCTTCTGCTGAAGTCTGTGGAGCCGGAGGAGTGGATCTTGCTGGTCTTTGGCCGATGGAGCTGTAGGAGGTGCCGATGTAGTAGCCACAGGATCGACAATCGAATAGCAAATGATCTGGGCTTTGTGGGCACTTCAGCAGGCTGCTCATAGTCATCTGGACCATGTCACCTTCCATCTCCTTCATGAGTTCTCGCCTTCTCCTCTTAGCTTCCTCGATGTCCGCATCAAGCTTGTTGACGGTGACTGCACTTCATCCACAGACGTCCGAGCATGGAACTTATCCTCAACGATCCTCTCAAGGCTCTCCCGAGATTGCACTATGCTGGCCAGCGTAGCTCAATTCTCCGAGTGGCTTCAAGAAGTTGTTCTGCAGCGCTCTTGGGCTTTGCTTTGCTTCCTTCTCGGCTTTAGCTTGTTTAGCAGCTTCAGACTTAGCATGTCCTTCTACGGATGTGGGAGCATTCTCACCATCACAACCTCGTTGTCCTCATGTTCAGGCTGCGGTGGCAAGTGGGGTCTATCCAACGGTAGGTGTCCGTGCCAAACTTGGCATTGATGAGCATCTGAATATGCGGAGCAAACCCACACGACCTTTTTCGGTCACCGCTTGTCCTCTTGATAGTCTCAACTATCGTGTCCATCACCTTAAAAGGTGTCTTCGATCTAGAATGTGCAGCATGTTGATAGAGTACCCTCTTATCATGCGGTGGTCCTCGACTTAGGCATCAAAGTATGCCTCGTAATGGTGTTGGTGGTTGGGAGACCTGCACAAGGTAGTAGATCAACCAAGCTTCCATATCTCTACATCCTTCTCATCTACCTCATTATACATGTTCTTCATTGACTCGTGATTCTTCTTGAATGCCATAGACATCAATATCATCTTCCCTTGAAACAGGTGCATTCAAGAACGCTCTCCATTCTTCAACAGTAGAATGGAATCTACGCCTTCATCATCCATACAATCCTGCCATCTGGATAGAAGTGTGCGGTGGCATAGAACGCATGATCATCTCATCGTTCCAGCGGTCAATTTCGACCAACGAATCTGCAATCCCACAAGCGGTGAAGCTTTCATGCACATGTGGGAAGTAGTCTCTGTGCTCTTCACTATCGATGTATTCCCGGTCAACGATCTGGTGTCAAGAACAATTGGCTTCTTGTCCATGAGCACTTTGCCTCATAAAAGTCTTGTTGCTCTCTAGTGTGGAATCTTGAGTCAATCGCTGTTCTTCTCCTGTGGCATATGGATCTGTTTGCCTCCATAGCTCGAGTCCTTTGTCCTTTCTCTCCTTCATATTTTCAGCTCGAGGATGAGCTTCATTATGAACTGGCGTTTTACATGAGCTTGAGCAAAACATGAGCCTCATCATCGATTCTGCAGTGGCACGTTGTCCTTCTTCTTTTCAAGGCGGTATGTTCCTCACAGTCTTCTTGGGCTTGGCAGCTGGTTTGGCTTGGGCTGCCTTTCTTTGGAGCTGAAGGCTTAGCTTTAGGAGGTGCTCCTTACGATGGCATCTCCCATCAACTTCGCTTCGAGGAGGCTGAGGTGCTTCCTCATCGTAATCATCATCATCATCGCTGATCTCTTCATGAACTTTCCTCTTCCTCTTGGAAGTCTTCTTGATCTTGCTGGAGGTTTCTTCCATGCTGAGCTTCTGTGCAACAGAGGATTTCTTCACCTTGCTTGTGCCTTTCTTTGACTGTTGCCCTTGATATCCCTTGGAAACCACTTGCCTTTTAGGTTTTGAAGTTATCTCCTCATCTGCGATGAAGTCTGAATCTTCCTCATCTGAGTTTCTCTTCCTCCTGGCCCTGGTGGCAGCTGCAGGCAGTCCACTTGGAGTGCTTCTCTCTCCATCATCTGAAAAACTGCTTGCCTCTGGACTTGTAGCTGCCTCTGGAATCTCAACTGGCATCTCAGACCTGTTACATTGTCACTTCCTTGCACATGTCCGACAACCCGAGAATAGAATAGGTATAGGCGTAATAGAAGAGTTATCACAAACTGCAGAGGGTTTGCAAAGAGAATGAGTTCAAACTTTAGTTTTAGGTTTTCACAGAATACATGTCGGTCGACCGAAGTCTATCAATTCGGTGAAACCAAACGTCTAAACAGACCACATACACCACTTTCGGTTGGACGAAATGGGTTTCGATCTGGCCGAGACAGCTAGGGTTTCATCAATCTTCATTTCGGTCTTACCGATTTGCACAACTCGGTTTCACCGAAAAGTGCGGTCAATGGCCAGAGGCCAAATCGGTCGATCCGAAAATGCAGATCGGTCACACCGAGATGTGTTCGTGAAACCTAACCTAAAATTTTCACTCAAAATTTGTTCTATGACCTAAACGGCTGGATAGGAGATCTCAATCTTGGCAAGAAACATGGCAACGCCTATCGTGCATAGAATCAGCGATTGAACACGAGAGGATGAAACTCACCCAATGCGGTGGAGCTTCACTCGGCGGCAACGATGCGATCAGAAGGACCGTTGACGGCGATGGAGACCATGGCGAGGGCGCACTGCAGCGACGCGGAGACGATCCGGAGACCAAGGCGACGGCAGCTAAGGGTTTGAGGCGAAGCGTTTGAAGAAGTAATCAACGCGCCTGTCCTCGAGTATATATACCCTTCGGTCAGTCGGTGGGACCGAAGTTTGAAAACTTCGGTGGGACCGAGATGGTTAATGCGTGCGATTACACACTTCGTCACGCCGAAATTTGAAACTTCGGTTTCACCGAGGTGAAAACCTAGATCAATCCAAGTGATTTGGTCCGTCCGATTTGAGTATATCGGTTTGACCGAAAGTACTTAGAAGGTTTTGGAAGTTAGGCTTTTGACGGATCGGTGGCTCAAGAGTGCTCCTCACTCGGTCTGTCCAAAAAGTCTTGTTCAAAGTTTGTGATATAAGCATGAATAGAGTTTGAGACAAGAAAGCATAGATAGCTAGGGAGGAACTTAGGCATTCTTGTCCATCCATTTGGTCAAAAAGAAAATATCCAAAAGACCAAAGCAACAAATGGATGTCCTCGAATGGATAAAATCATGCATCCAACATGCTCACACAATAAGATAGCAAATGAAATATGTGTCAAACATGCACAAACAAAACACTAACAGCTAGCACACAATTTGGCGATGACTAGGTCATCTATATATGAGTATATTGACTTAGGAGTCAAATGAGAACATTTGATCATAGGTCATACTCATCGTTTAAGCACAAGTGGGGTTACCACTTTTCCATAAAGCATTAATGTGTTCACATCATTAGAAGATGCTTTAGCTCATTTCTTTAGAGCAAAGCTCCCCTTGATGTGAGAACCCTTTAAAGGGTCAAACTAACCTTGGGTTGTCGTTGAAGACTTCATGTAGATGTTGAAGATGTGGATGCTCAATGTTGATAAAGATCATCAAGAGTTGGGAGCAATCCTTTGGATTCGGGCACTTTCAATACCTACATGGGTTAGTCCCACAAGGAACAAACAAGAATATCCATGGACATAGATTGAAGTTCACAATGAATGATGTCCATGAAAGCAATGATTACCTTGTCCCTTGACTTACCAACATGAGGGTTTGTGACTCCATGAACTAGTGCAAGATGTGGAAGTTGATTGCACAAGTCCTTGCCAAAATGAATATGAGTGAAGTATATTGGCGGAGTCACCCTCAAGAACTCTCTAGTTCTTCTTCTTCGGGATCCACATCATCTTGATGGGAATCCTTGGGGTAGTAGTTGAGCTTGTTGAAGTAGAACTTGAAGTTGCCTTGGGAACCCACTTGACCATGGCCTTGGGTGCTTCAATGAATGCATCAATCTCCTCTTGAAGCTTGTCCTTGCCTTTTAGCTTGTGGTCTTGTGGTGGAAGGTCATCTTGAGCTTGTTCCTCATTGGAAGAAGTAGGATCATACTTCTTCTCTTGAGAGACAAACTTTGGAGTGGGATATTGACCTTCTTCCCATTCAACACCCTCGGCGTTGAACTTTCGCTCAAAACCAATTCCTTGATTCTTCCTGTCTTCCTTGTTTGCGAACAATTTCCTCAAAGCTCTTGCTTCCGCAAGACTCTTGTAGACACCTTTCTCTATAATCCCTTTCAATAGACTATTTTCTTGCTCAAGTGAAACTTGGCTTGAAACATTGTTAGTGGAATCAAGAGAATTACTAGAAGTAACAACATTTAATTTAGCATGATTATTGTTACTACTAGATGAAGAATTTTTCTTATGCTTGTCATGCTTAGTTTTGATGGGTGGCAAGAAATTAGACAAGAGAAGTCGTTTGGCAAGATATGAAGAACTCTTCTTTCGAAGATCGTCATTGATAGCTTTTAGAAACTCATGTTCTTGCTCTAGATTGAGCTTCTCGAAGCGTAGCTTCTCATGAGATCTTAGGAGCTCTCTATGATCTTCTTGAGTTGTTTCATGAGCTAACTTAAGAGTGTTTAGTTCTTTAGTTAGACGCTCAATCTCCTTCATAGCATTGTCATTCGACTCTTCTCGACTATAAAGACTACTAGCATGTTCATCATTACTAAGCTCACTAGATTTATCATGTAAGAGCTCATCTTCACCAAGCAAGTCATCCTCATCACTATCAAAGTCAATAAACTCAGGATGTGATACCTTGGGGCCTTTTGCCATGAAGCATCTTCCAATTCCCTCATTTGGTGAATCAAATATGTCATAGGAGTTGGAGTTGGAGGATACGAGAGCAAGACCGCAACACCTTCATCTTGATGTATTCGAGTTGGAGTGATAGCTTCTTTCGGAGTGATTGTCTGAGTCGGAGCCGAAACCCATTCACCAACATGAGCTTGATGTTTTCTTCTTGTGTAGCTCCTTGATGACTTGTCCTTCCTTTCCGAATCCTTGCTTCTCCGAGAGGATCTTCGTTCATAACGATCATCTCTACTCCTTCTCTCTTTTAGGCGACTCTTCTCTTGAGCTTCTTCTTCTTGGAGATTCTTCTCTTCTCTTGTGGGAGTCGAACACTCATTTGAGTAGTGTCCGGTCTTCCACAATTGTAGCAGCTTCGATCACGACTAGAAGATCTCCTTTCATCATATGATCTAGACTTTGAGCTTCTTTCCTTGCTTCTACTCTTGTAGAACTTGTTGAAGTTCTTCACCATTAGGCTTATCTCTTCATTGGAAACTAGCTTGTCACTTGAGGATGTGGGAGCTTCAACTGCAGCTTTGTAAGCACCACTTGACTTGTTGTGAAGCTCTTCCTTATCTTTAAGTGTCATCTCATGAGCAACAATTCTTCCAATGACTTGTAGGCTTGAGATCTTTGTAGTTTGGCATCATTTGGATCAAAGTGCACACGGTGTCATACTTTCCATCCAAAGCTCTGAGAATCTTCTTGATGATGAATCGGTCGGTCATTTCTTCGCTTCCTAAGCCTGCCATCTCATTGGTGATGAGAGCAAGCCTAGAGTACATTTCAGCGACTCCTTCACCTTCCTTCATCTTGAACTTGTCAAGCTGACCTTGAAGAACATCTAGCTTTGATTCCTTCACGGACTCGGTACCTTCGTGCATTTCGACCAAAGTATCCCAAATCTCTTTTGCATTCTCAAGACGGCTGATCTTGTTGAACTCCTCGGGACACAAAGCATTGAAGAGAATGTCACAAGCTTGAGCATTGTTACGTAACATCCGCAACTCATCCGCAGAGCTTCGCGATCCGAACTTTTCCTTCTTCAAGAACTCACCTTGCAAGCCAACACAAATAATGCCCCATGCGGCGGGGTTATGTCCAAGAATATGCATTTTCATTTTATGCTTCCAACTAGCAAAGTTTGAACCATCAAAGTAAGGACCTCTCTGAAAATTACCCTCACTAGGCGCCATACTCTCCTAGGTTGTGAAACCAAGCTTATGGAGTCAATGCAATGGAAACCAATCCAATGGAGACCAAAGCTCGATACCACTTGTAGGATCGGAAGTATGTCTAGAGGGGGGATTAGACTACTTGACAACTTAAAATTTTGCCTTTTGATTGGAGTAGTTTCTTAGCAAGTTCACAATGATAACCAAGTCAAGTATCACCCTACACATGCAATTCTAGAGTTATGGCAGCGGAAAGTAAATTGCATGTATAGTAAATGAGAGGAGGAGAAGAGCAAACGCAATGGAGACACGGAGATTTTTCTCGTGGTTCCGATAGGTGGTGCTATCGTCAATCCACGTTGATGGAGACTTCAACCCACGGAGGGTAACAGCTGCGCTGAGTCCACGGAGGGCTCCACCCACGAAGGGTCCACGAAGAAGCAACCTTGTCTATGCCATCATGGCTTACGCCCACGGAGGACTAGCCTTACTCGGGTAGATCTTCACGAAGTAGGCGATCTCCTTGCCCTTACAAACTCCTTGGTTCAACTCCACATCATGACGGAGGCTCCCAAGCGACACCTAACCAATCTAGGAGGCACCACCCTCCAAAAGGTAATAGATGGGGTTGGTGATGATGAACTCCTTGCTCTTGTGCTTCAAATGATAATCTCCCAACACTCAACTCTCCTCACTGATTTGGCTGTGGTGGAGGAAGGGATTGAGTGGAAAGCAACTTGGAAAGACTAGAAATCAAGTGTCATATGGTGGGAGTGGAGCAACTTGATCTCAACACAAGGGTAGGTAGTTTTCTTCTCGAAATGTAAGGTAGGAGTGGTAGTTCTTTCGATGGCTCTCTCCACGAATGAAGAGGAGGTGGAGGGTATTTATAGCCTCCACACAAAATCCAACCGTTACACACATTTGAGCAATCTCGGTCGGACCGAAGTTGACAACTCGGTCGGACCGAAAGTTCAAATCTTGTGAGCGTTGGGATTTTCGTGGGACCGAAAATACAATCTCGGTTAGACCGATTCTTCCAAAGTCTAGGGTTTGCCAATCTCGGTGGGACCGACTTTCTCATCTCGGTGACACCGATTTGAGTCTGAAGGATTCTGAAGCTTGGCAACACCAATTTCGAATGACCGAGTTTGGAATCGGAAAATCCGAGATTCTTAGGGTTTGGCTATATGGCTGAGGTGGTTCATCTCGGTGTGGTGAGTTTGGAATCGGTGGGACCGAGATTACTTATGGGTTTATGTTGGAATGAAAGATTGCTGATTGTTTGAGAGATAAATCACTAAGCACCTTAGAGCAACCAGATCATCATCATAACCTCACCCCCTTTTAATAGTATTGGCTTTCCTATGGACTCAATGTGATCTTGGATCACTAAACCAAAAATGGAGTCTTGAGCTTTTGCCAATGTTTTCCTTAGCATTTTGAGGGTCCACATCATCAGACATTGCCATTCCCATATCACTGAACTTTCTGAAATATTCTCAAGAAATGATTAGTTCAATGATATATATGTTGTTATTAATTACCAAAACCACCTGGGGATTAGTTGCACTTTCACCAGGGCACAATCGCAGTAGTTCTCCTTTGGCCACCTTAGCCGATAAGAATGGAACGTAAGGCGGCAAACCCAGGAGCCGGGCAAACCCAACATTTGACCAAAGACATGATTCAGAGCTGATGCATATAAGGCCAAACTCGTGACACCGAACACTCCCGAAGGTATTCGGACTTTAGAACATATACTGGGCTGAATAACGCCCTTTATTATGAACCCTGTATTTCCAGGTACATGCATTAGTCTGTCGTGGTGAAATGCCAATAACGGCAGTATCCCCTGTGGGTGTAGTACCCATGGGATGTGTAAGCAACAAGAGACAATAAAGAAGGTTTACACATGGGCTTAATCTAAAGAGAAACCTTTGAGCGGGGCCCTGCTGCACGTCTGCGCCTTTTTCTCCTTTGTGCCCTGTCCTGGGAGGGTATCGCATGAATGGTGTCTGTAAAAAGGAAAACTCATGTAGAAGAGTATGACGTAAGCGTGCGAAGAGTTGGCTATTATCAATGGATAGTAGAAGTGTAAGACATTGGCCTGTTAATACGGTCAAGCCAAAAGGTGGGCTTTATTGAATATCTATAGCCCCTGTTGTCCTCTATGGGATTACATGTATAGCGCCCAGCTGGGCTGCCGGACTCGTCTAACCGTGTCCGTGGTCTTAACGACCGATCATGCGTTCTGATATTAGAGGCCGCTTAGTGTTCGGCTGCTAGAGCCGTCGCATACTCTTCCGCGCGTAAGGAGCGCTCTGTATATCCGTTAACGGTGATGACGCCACTTGGACCGGGCATCTTGAGTTTAAGGTAGGCGTAGTGCGGTACTGTGTTGAAGCGGGCAAAGGCCGTTCTCCCAAGCAATGCATGATAACCACTTTGGAGGGGAGCGATGGTGAAGAGTAGTTCTTTGCTTCTGAAGTTGTCTGGGGAACCGAATGTCATCTCTAGTATGAGGGAGCCCCTGCAGCAGGCTTTAACGCCTGGTATCACCCCTTCAGAGGTGGTGTTACTTTGGCTGATTCTGGATGGGTCTATCCCCATCCTGCGGATAGTGTCTTGGTATTAGATTGAGACTACTGCCGCCGTCCATGAGGATGCGAGTGAGATGGTATCCGTCGATTATTGGGTCGAGCACCAAGGCAGCTGATCCTCCGTACCGCATACTTGTCGGGTAGTCCGTGTGTTCGAAGGTGATCGGGCAGGCCGACCAGTGGTTAAGTTTTGGGGCGACGGGCTCTATAGCGTATGAGTCTCTGAGCGCGCGTTTGCGCCTTCTCTTGGGTATGTGAGCCGTGTGGATCATGTTTACTGTTTTTACCTCTGGTGGGAATTTTTTCTGTCCCCCAGTGTTCGGCTAGCAAGGCTCATCCTCGTCTTCACTTGGTGTTTCCCTTCCCTTGTGTCCGGCGTTTAACTTGCCGGCCTGCTTAAAGACCCAGCATTCTCTGTGAGTGTGGTTCGCAGGTTTTTCGGGGGTGCCATGCACAGCCTGTCCAGGACTTTCTTCAGGCCGGACAGGCCCTCTTTGCTGCCTTTAAATGGCTTCTTTTGTATACCGGGTCGAGAGCCCCTGAATTCGGCGTTGACCATTGTGTTGTCCGGACTTTCTTCCTTGTTTCGACGTTTGTTTTTATTGCGTCGTGGCTTCCCGTTGCCATCCCTGATTACGGATGTACTTGGGTCGCTGGTGCCTCTACGGGCTAACCAGCTATCTTCCACCGCGCAAAAGCGGGTCATAAGGCTTGTTAAGGTTGCCATTGTCCTCGGCTTTTCTTGGCCGAGGTGTCTGGCGAGCCACTCATCCCGAATACTGTGCTTGAAGGCCGCTAGGGCTTCGGCATCCGGACAATCGACAATTTGATTCTTCTTAGTGAGGAATCTATTCCAAAGCTTGCGGGCAGACTCTCCGGGCTGTTGAATTATGTGACTTAAATCGTCAGCGTCCGGAGGTCGGACAAAGGTCCCTTGAAAATTGGCCCTGAAAGCATCCTCGAGTTCCTCCCAACTTCCGATTGAATTTTCGGGAAGGCTTTTCAACCAGTGCCGAGCTGGTCCCTTCAACTTGAGGGGAAGGTATTTGATGGCGTGGAGGTCGTCCCCACGAGCCATGTGGATATGCAGGATAAAATCCTCAATCCAGACCCCGGGGTCTGTCATTCCATCATATGCCTCTATGTTCACGGGTTTAAAACCCTGTGGAAATTCATGGTCCAGTACCTCTTCGGTGAAGCACAGAGGGTGAGCAGCCCCTCTGTATCTGGACGTGTTGTGGCATGCTGTCGGCTGTTGTTGTGTCCGGTGCTGATTCCGAACTGGTACTCGATCAGTCTGATCATTTTCGTGACCATAATCCTGCACCGGAGCGTGTCCTCTAGATCCATAGATGGACCTGGTCGCGCCGGCCTTTTTATCCAGGAGCTCATGTAAATCGTGTGCGGCGTCAGTAGCTGCTCTATTGCTGTCATGAATTGGCTGGTCCGGCCTACTGGCCGTATTGTTCTTCGACGGAATGGCCTCGTCGTAAAATTCCGGCAGCAGCTTGAGCTTTGGGTAGCTCTTTGTGTGGCGATCGTCGCCGTATTTTTCTTCAGTGTCTAGCACTTTATTCCAAATGCGGTTGAGCGTTTCCTTCGCAGCCTTGAGCCTTTGCTTCTGCTTATTTAAACTTCTTGCAGTGGCCATAAGCCTTCTGTGGAGGTTATCTCGTTCCAAACGTCTTTCCGGGATGATGAATGCATCATCGTCCGGACTGTGTTCCTCTCCCGGGGCGTGTTGATGAATTCGTCCCTCGGGATCGCTGTGATCGGGCGTCTGTGAAGGGCTGTGTTCACGGTCCAACAGTCTGGCCAAAGTATATAGTCCGGCTGTCCGGATACCCCCTAATCCAGGACTCCCTCAGTAGCCCCTGAACCAGGCTTCAATGACGATGGGTCCGGCGCGTAGATTGTCTTCAGCATTGCAAGGCGGGTTCCATCTCCGAATACTCCAAAGCAGATTTAAGGATTGCGTCCGGCTCTGTGAGATAATTTGCGCACACCATCATAGAGGGCATAACACTTCACAAATCTGATCTGCTGATAATTTTTCTTACGGGGTGCCCTTACGCCGTGGCCTGGCTCAATACGAACCGGTTTTCTCGGCCTGCCTCAACATGCGTTGCGAGGCTGTTTTATTGGCACGTCTTGCCAAAGCAGAGATCGTGTTCCCCTTATCGCGGGATCCTCCATCAATACGAGCGCATGCAGCCCCACGACGCCTGTTGGTATGACTCCATGTTTTTAGTTAAGTCCCAAGCGGTTACGCTGAGAACGCTTGATATTCACCCCCTTTATAGAGGGGCCAAGGCCGATCCCTCGTTTCTACCACGCTTCCGCCTTTTCGCCTCTCGAGTTCCAACACCCGAAGCCCAAGCTTAAGCACTTCGGACCTTCAATCATGTCCGGATCCAACCTTCAAGGCCGGTGGATGGCCTCCTCTGTCACAGAGGAGGACATGACGAAGCTTAGGGAGGTCAGATACCTGACTGCCGACATCAAACACAGGCTTCCGACTCCTGGGCAGGTCATCCCTACTCCCGAGCCCAACGAGAGCCGGACTGCCCCTGCTTGTCTTCCACGCAAATGAGAGTCCCATCCGGACACGGGACGAAGTCTTGAGTCTTGTATCTTCACGGTCCAACAGTCCGGCCAAAGTATATAGTCCGGCTGTCCGGATACCCCCTAATCCAGGACTCCCTCAGACATAACTAAAACTCCAGGCGGTTAAACAAAAATCACACAGAACAAGGGAGTACCTTGCTCTGATACCGATTGAAAGTGCGTTAAGTCGACTAGAGGGGGGTGAATAGGCGATTTTACAAATTAAATCCGAGGAATTTCGGTGAGGAAATTCCTAAGTCACGAACAACTAGCAGCAGAATAAGTACTCAGGTATAAGCATAACAGAGCAAAAGCATAGTCATCATGATGAAATGAAAAACAAACACAGAGTACAGAAAGCATAAACACAGGATAAGCAGGCTGAAGACAATGTGACTGAAGAAACTGGATTGAGGAAATGGAGAAAGTCTTCAGTCAAAGTCTTCAAACAGTAATGATCAGGCTCATCAACGCATGAATGAGGAAATGAAAGGGTTGAGGAAATAGAACCAGTAGGCTTGATGAAGATAATGATTTGGTAGACCAGTTCCAATTGCTGTGACAGTTGTACGTCTGGTTGGAGCGGCTGAGTATTTAAACTCGAGGACACACAATCTTCACTGTATTCTCCTTGAGCTAAGATCACACAGACCTCGCCCAACACTCGTGGTAAGTCTTCAAAGGTGACTTCCAAACCTTCACAGACTTGGTCACTCGGCAATCCACAATTCCTCTTGGATGCTCAGACCATGACACCTAACCGTCTGGAGGATACACAGTCCTCAAAGGTAACAAGCGTTGGTTCCACACAGGAACAATCTCTTCAGTGATGCTCAATCACTTTGGGTTTGTAGGTGTTTGGGTTTGGGATTTGGTTTTCCTCACTTGGTGATTTTCTCTCAAAGCCCTCGGAGGATGGGATGCTCTCAAATGACAAGTGTCAGTTTCCCTCGGAGCAACCAACTAGCTAGTGGTTGTAGGGGGCGGATATTTATAGCCTAGGGAGCAGCCCGACATGATAAGACATAAACGCCCTTACTGATATGAACATTAGCTGGTAGGATATTTTGGACAGCTGGCGCATAGCACAGCAACGGTCGGATTTGAGGTTTGAATTCCTCAGGGCTATCATGTTCCTCACAGTGTAGCCAATCCGCACTGGCGAATTCCTAACTCCTCAGTCAGAACAAATTCCTTAGAGACCAGAAGATCTTTGTCTCTGTCACTAAAGAAATTGACTGAACTTATATGAGATTTCCAATGGCTTCACTTGAAAGGATTGGGTAGGTGTAGGATTTTGAGATGAGCATCACTTGGAAATCAGTTTCCTTAGTATTACCTTGACCCCCTTTAACAGTATGGTGTTTCCTATGACTCAAGAAAGAGGAAACGAAACTTGAAAACAAAAGTCTTCATGCTTCATAATCCTCGCATGAATATTCAAGTCTTCAAGATCACACCAATTTCATCGCTTTCGAAGTCTTCAGGAGAACCAAAGTCTTCAGCCGAAGAAACTCATTTTTAGGGGTCGACTTTCACTGTAAATACCAAACTCCTCATTGACTTATAGAGCTTATGTACACTCACAAAAACATTAGTCCCTTAACCTATAAGTCTTCAATACACCAAAATCACTAACGGGCACTAGGTGCACTTACAGTTGTCATTTCAGACCTTCTTGATCTTCACTTCAAATTGATTTTGGGCCTTCCTAGCGAAGTTCTTGAAGATCTTTTGACCTGCGATTTATCATCAAGAAAGAACAGCCATGCAAATCTTGAAAAGTCGTCAATAATGACCAATCTGAATGAGTTACCATCGAGACTCTTGTAAGCGTTGGGACCAAAAAGATCCATATGAAGTAGCTCGAGCGGTCTTCTCGTGGTCATGAAGTTCTTCATGGGATGACTTCCTCCAACTTGTTTTCCTGCTTCACAGGCATTGTAAAGTCTATCCTTGTCAAATATAACATCTTTAACACCAAGGATATGATCACCTTTAATAAGCTTATCAAGATTTCACATGCCCACATGACCTAACCTTCTATGCCACAACCAGCCTTCTGAAGATTTAGCAATTAAGCAAGTACGAGGTTGAGCTCTTTTAGTGAAATCAACAATGTATAAATCACCTCTACGTATACCAGTAAAGACCATATTATGATTATCTCTTCGAAACACTTGGCAATCTACTTCAGTGAATATAACATTGAAACCGAAATCGGCTAGTCTAGATACGGAAAGTAAATTGTAGTCAAGAGATTCAATGAGCATAGCATTTTGAATAGAGCTATCATGGGAGATGGCCACCTTACCAAGGCCAACTACCTTACCCTTCGAGTTATCACCAAAAGTGACATACTTTCGGGGACCGTCATTTTCAGCAAGTTCACGAAACATGTCTACATCCACTATCAAGAACCCATTCCTTTCCTTCGGCCATGTAGACACGAAGGTTAGCCATAAGACCAAAGTGACTCATTGACTCATCAAGATCATAGTCACTATCATCATCCTCATAATAATATCCATGTTCAACATCATCATGTGCTCGATCATTACATAGGAGAGTGATTCATTAGATTTATGACCATGACAATGTGCATCTTTATGAATTCTAATGACTTGTGAAATGATGCTACTAATGACCCCAACATCTCCTTTGGAACACATAAGGTCACGGAGCTCAAATAGACAATCACCAAATTTAGGATCATTAGAATTCATCTTATGAAAAGCAATGGACTTTTGAAGAATCTCATGTAGATTTTCAAGGAATAGTTTGTAAAACGCTCCTCAAGATATCTCCATATAGTATAAGCACATTCAAATGTAGGTAAGCATACAAGTAAATTTCTAGGCAATCCTCTCAAGATAAGATCAATAGTTCTAAGATTGCGGGTCATGTCAAGATACTCAATAGGGGTAGGGTGCAAGGGATCAATAGGAGGCGCACAAGGACTAGTAATATAGTTGTTCAAATTATATCCATTGAAAATCTCAAGCATCTCATTTTTCCAAGCATTATAGAACTCTCCGTCAAGCATAGGCACTCGACATCTAATACTTCCAATCGTAGACTCATCCATCTTCCTCCAATGGTGATTAAACCAAAGCAATGGAGACCAATGCTCTGATACCAATTGAAAGGATCGAGAAGAGGGGTCTAGAGGGGGGTGGTTAGACCCTCAACAAGCGAAAGTGGAAATTTTTTAAGTTTTTCAAGTTGAGGTGGAGTTTTAACACAAGTTTAAGCATTCACAATACATTTCAAGCAAGCATGGCAAGAGTATAAGCAGCGGAAAGAGTAAAGCATGCTAATTGCAAGAAAGTAAAGGGATGGGATTAAATGTGCAAACGCAATGAAGACACATAGATTTTTGACGTGGTTCCGATAGGTGGTGATATCGTACATCCACGTTGATGGAGACTTCAACCCACGAAGGGTAACGGTTGCGCGAGTCCACAGAGGGCTCCACCCATGAAGGGTCCATGAAGAAGCAACCTTGTCTATCCCACCATGGCCATTGCCCATGAAGGACTTGCCTCACTTGGGTAGATCTTCACGAAGTAGGCGATCTTCTTGCCCTTACAAACTTCTTGGTTCAACTCCACAATCTCGTCAGAGGCTCACAAGCGACACCTAACCAATCTAGGAGACACCACTCTCCAAAAGGTAATAGATGGTGTGTTGATGATGAACTCCTTGCTCTTGTGCTTCAAATGATAGTCTCCCTAACACTCAACTCTCTCTCATAGATTTGGCTATGGTGGAAAGATGATTTGACTGGAAAGCAACTTGGGGAAGGCTAGAGATCAATATTCTTGTGGTAGGATTGGAATATCATGGTCTCAACACATGAGTAGGTGGTTCTTTCTCAGAAACTAAGTAGTGGAAGTGTAAGCACGTTCTGATGGCTCTCTCACAAATGGAGAAGGGGTGGAGGGATATATATAGCCTCCACACAAGATCCAACCGTTACACACATTTGACCCAACTCGATCAGACCGAATAGAAGAACCCGGTGAGACCGATTTAGTTCAAAATGTGAATGTTGGGAATCTTGGTGGGACCAACTGGAACAACTCGGTGGGACCGATGTGCTAGGGCTAGGGCAAAACTTTGTCTCGGTGAGACCGATTGTTTGAACTCGGTGAGACCGATTTCAGCAAAGAGTAAACAAAGAGTTGGTCAAGCAAACTCGGTGGGACCGATTGCACATTTCGGTGAGACCGAAATAGTGCAAAAGGCAACAAAGAGTTTGCAAGGCCATCTCGGTGAGACCGAGATCTGTATCGGTGTAACAGAATTGCTAGGTTTTCTAGCAGTGGATATGTCAACTGAACTCGGTGGTGTCGGATGGATCATTTTGGTGGGGCCGAGTTTGACTTCGAGTTTTGAACATATCTGGAAATGAGAAAGTGGCTGTGGGTTTTGAAGCAATATCACTAAGCACTTTGAGCAAATAGACCATTAAGCAACACCTCATCCCCTTTTAATAGTATTGCTTTCCTATGGACTCAATGTGATCTTGGATCACTAAAATAGAAATGAAGAGTCTTGAGCTTTTGCCAATATGTGTCCTTAACATTTTGAGGGGGGGTCCACATCCTCTTGTCCTTATCACACCATAGTTGAACTCATCTCAAATATACTAGATAAAAGTATTAGTCCAACAAGAGATATGTTGACATTAATTACCAAAATCACCTAGGGAGCATTTGTGCTTTCAGTCCTGGTACTTGTAGCCGTCGGGGTTGTAGCTGAGGGAGCCCTGGATTAAGGGGTCCTCGACAGCCGGACTATATACTTTGGCCGGACTGTCAGACTATGAAGATACAAGATTGAAGACATCGTCCCGTGTCTGGGTGGGACTCTCCTTTGCGTGGAAGGCAAGCTTGGCAATTCGGATATGTAGATCTCCTTCTCTGTAACCGACTCTGTGTAACCCTAGCCCCATCCAGTGTCTATATAAACCGGAGGGTTTAGTTCATAGAACAACAATCATAATCATAGGCTAGCTTCTAGGGTTTAGTCTCTACGATCTCATGGTAGATCAACTCTTGTAATACTCATATCATCAAGATCAATCAAACAGGAAGTAGGGTATTACCTCCATCGAGAGGGCCCGAACCTAGGTAAAACATCATGTCCCCTGCCTCCTGTTACCATTAGCCTTAGACGCACAGTTCAAGACCCCCTACCCAAGATCCGCCGGTTTTGAGACCGACATTGGTGCTTTCATCGAGAGTTCCATTGTGTCGTCGCAGTAAGGCTTGATGGCTCCTGCAATCAACTTCAACGATGCGGTCCAGGGGGTGGTTTTCCTTCCCGGACAGATCTTCGTATTCAGTGGCTTCGTACTGCGGGCCGACTCACTCGGCCATCTGGAGTAGATCGATAGCTACGCCCCTGGCCATCAGGTCAGGTTTGGAAGCTTGAACTATACTGCCGACATCGGCGGAGACTTGATCTTTGACGGATTCAAGACCATGTCAGGCACGCCGGACGGTCACGACGGGCATGACTTTGATCTGCCATCGGACACTATTCGAGAGATCGCGCTTGCGGCGGCGCCGGGAATCAATCCGAAGCAGATCGTGCCCTCCGAGGATGGGTGGATGGACCCCGCCACGGAGGCCACGCACTCATCAGCGCTGGAGTCGAACACTGATCCCACCTCCTGCGAGGGTGGTGTCATCGGACCCTCGGACTCGTCTCCGGGTACAGGATCTGAACCGCGTGCGTCCGTGCCTATCGAATCTGATTGGGCACCAGCCATGGAGTTCACCGCCGCGGATATTTTTCAGCACTCGCCCTTGGATGACGTGCTGAACTCATTAAGGTCTCTTTCCTTGTCGGGAGATTCTTGGTCGAACTATGTCCGGCTCGAGTGGGATGCGGACGATGACGAAATTCGTTCCCCACCCACCACCCACTTAATAGCCACTGTCGATGACCTAACCGACACGCGCGATTTCGACTCCGAAGACGTTGACGGTATTTACGACGATGCAGGAGAAGAACAGGAACCACCGCCCACTGGGCGCTGGACTGCCACCTCATCATACGATATATATATATATATATGGTGGACACACCAAAAGAAGGCGATGGTGACGATACAATGATGGATACTCCCCTCGATAAGCCACCAAAGCAGCGCCATAGGTACCGCTCTAAATCCCGCCACAGTAAAAACAGCGACAACAACGCAAGAAATAATGATACCCCGGTTGACTCCAAAGGAAACGACGACCCCATGGACCCAGCGATGGAGCAGGATGAGCCCGGGGACGATGAACATAGTCTGGAGCCAACGTCAGATGACGCCGATCCTGAGGGTATAATTCAAAAACCTGTCTCCGGAGAGGAGAACAACCCAGACGATGACGCACTCATCATGCCGGAAAAACTCTTAGAACAAGAGAACCTCCACAGAAGACTTATTGCCACCGCGAGGAGCCTAAAGAAGCAGAAGCAAAGGCTTAAGGCTGCGCAGGATACGCTCAACCGCAGGTGAAACAAAGTGCTCGATGATAACCCACAAGTGTAGGGGATCGCAACAGCTTTCGAGGGTAAAGTATTCAACCCAAATTTATTGATTCAATACAAGGGGAGCCAAAGAATATTATTGAGTATTAGCAGTTGAGTTGTCAATTCAACCACACCTGGATAACTTAGTATCTGCAGCAAAGTATTTAGTAGCAAAGTAGTATGATAATAAAGGTAACGGTAGTAAAAGTAATATTTTTGGGTTTTGTAGTGATTGTAACAATAGCAACGGAAAAGTAAATAAGCGAAACACAAGATGTGAAAAGCTCGTAGGCAATGGATCAGTGGTGGATAGTTATGTCGGATGCGATTCCTCATGTAATAGCTATAACATAGGGTGACACAGAACTAGCTCCAATTCATCAATGTAATGTAGGCATGTATTTCGTAAATAGTCATACGTGCTTATGGAAAAGAACTTGCATGACATCTTTTGTCCTACCCTCCCGTGGCAGCGGGGTCCTAGCGGAAACTAAGGGATATTAAGGCCTCCTTTTAATAGAGAACTTGAACAAAGCATTAGCACATAGTGAATACATGAACTCCTCAAACTATGGTCATCACCGAGAAGTATCCCGATTATTGTTTCTTCGGGGTTTTCGGATCATAACACATAATAGGTGACTATAGACTTGCAAGATAGGATCAAGAACACATATATATCCATGAAAACATAATAGGTTCAGATCTGAAATCATGGCGTTCAGGCCCTAGTGACAAGCATTAAGCATAGCAAAGTCATAGAAACATCAATCTCAGAACATAGTGGATACTAGGGATCAAACCCTAACAAAACTAACTTGATTACATGGTAAATCTCATCCAACCCATCACCGTCCAGCAAGCCTACGATGGAATTACTCACGCACGGCGGTGAGCATCATGAAATTGGTGATGGAGGATGGTTGATGATGATGACGAGGTCGAATCCCCCTCTCCGGAGCCCCGAACGGACTCCAGATCAGCCCTCCCGAGAGAGATTAGGGCTTGGTGGCGGCTCCGTATCGTAAAACGCGATGAAACTTTCTCTCTTATTTTTTTTCTCCGCGAGACGGAATATATGGAGTTGGAGTAGAGGTCGGTAGAGCCTCAGGGGGCCCACGGGACAGGGGGCGCGCCCAGGGGGTGGGTGCCCCCCACCCTCGTGGACCGGGTGTGGGCCCCCTAGTCTTGATTCTTTCGCTAGTATTTTTTATATTTTCCAAAAAGTGCCTTCGTGGATTTTCGGGACATTCCGAGAACTTTTGTTTTCTACACATAAAACAACATCATGGCGCTCTGCTGAAAACAAATACGATCCGGGTTAGTTTCATTGAAATCATGCAAGTTAGAGTCCAAAACAAGGGCAAAAGTGTTTGGAAAAGTAGATACGTTGGAGACGTATCAACTCCCCCAAGCTTAAACCTTTGCTTGTCCTCAAGCAATTCAGTTGATAAACTGAAAGTGATAAAGAAAAACTTTTACAAACTCTGTTTGCTCTTGTTGTTGTAAACATGCAAAGCCAGCATTCAGGTTCCAGCAAATATTATGAAGTAACCATACTCACAATAACACCTTGGTCTCGCAATTACTCATATCAATGGCATAATTAGCTAGCGAGCCATAATAATAAAACTCGGATGACAACACTTTCTCAAAACAATCATAACATGATATAACAAAATGGTATCTCGCTAGCCCTTTCTAAGACCGCAAAACATAAATGCAGAGCACCTTTAAAGATCAAGGACTGACTAAACATTGTAATTCATGGTAAAAGAGATCCAGTCAAGTCATACCCAATATAAACCAATAATAATGAATGCAAATGACAGTGTGCTCTCCAGTGGGTGCTTTTTAATAAGAAGGTGATGACTCAACATAAAAGTAAATGGATAGGCCCTTCGCAGAGGGAAGCAGGGATTTGTAGAGGTGCCAAAGCTCGATTTTAAAATAGAGTTTGAATAACATTTGGAGCGGCATACTTTTGCTGTCAACGCAACAACTATGAGATGGCTGTATCTTCCATACTACATGAATTATAGGCAGTTCCCAAACAGAATGGTAAAGGTTTATACTCCCCCAACCACCAACAAGCATCAATCCATGGCTTGCTCGAAACAACGAGTACATCCAACTAACAACAGCCCTGGGGGAGTTTTGTTTAATTATTTTGATTTGCTTTGATCTTTTTGGATCATGGGACTGGGCATCCCGGTTACCAACCCTTTCTCGTGAATGAGGAGCAGAGTCCACTCCTCTTGAGAATAACCCACCTAGCATGGAAGATATAGGCAACCCTAGTTGGAACATGAGCTACTCGAGCATACAAAACAGAATTTCATTTGAAGGTTTGGAGTTTGGCACATACAAATTTACTTGGAACGGCAGGTAAATACCGCATATAGGAAGGTATGGTGGACTCATTGAAATAACTTTGGGGTTTAAGGAGTTTGGATGCACAAGCAGTATTCCCGCTTAGTACAGGTGAAGGCTAGCAAAAGACTGGGAAGCGACCAACTGAGAGAGCGACAACAGTCATAAACATGCATTAGAATTAATTCACACGAAGTACAAGCATGAGTAGGATATAATCTACCATGAACATGAATATCATGAAGGCTATGTTGATTTGTTTCAACTACATGCGTGAACATGTGCCAAGTCGAGTCACTCAATTCATTCAAAGGAGGATACCATCCCATCATACCACATCATAATCATTCTAATAGCATGTTGGCACGCAAGGTAAACCATTATAACTCATAGCTAATCAAGCATGACACAAGCAACTATAATCTCTAAACGTCATTGCAAATTTGTTTACCTCATAATAAGCTGAATCAGAAACGACGAACTCATCATATTTACAAAAACAAGAGAGGTCGAGTTCATACCATCTTTTCTCATCTCAACCAGTCCATCATATATCGTCATTATTGCCTTTCACTTGCACGACCGAACGATGTGTATAATAATAATAGTGCATGTGCATTGGACTAAGCTGTAATCTGCAAGCATTCAACTCAAGAGAGAAGACAAAGTAATATGGGCTCTAAGTTAAAATAAACAATCATGCATATGAGAGCCACTAAACATTTTCAATATGGTCTTCTACTCTCGACCCCCAAAGAAAAGAAAAGAAAAGAAAACTATTTTCACGGGAAAGCTCCCAACAAGTAAGAAGAAGAACGAGAAATCTTTTTGGGTTTTCATTTTAATTACTACTACAAGCATGGAAATTAAACTAACTAATTTTTTTGATTTTTCTTAAGGTTTATCAAACACACAAGAAGAAAGCTAGAAAAAGAAAATCAAACTAACATGGATAATACAATGAAAGAGTATGAGCACCGACGACTAGAATAGTGTGTGAACATGAATGTAAAGTTGGTGAGAAATACGTACTCCCCCAAGCTTAGGCTTTTGGCCTAAGTTGGTCTAATGCCAAGGATAGCCTGGCTGAAATCCGTAGTTGTAACTGGGGTCGTACTGAGATGGAGCAGCAACCGCCTCCTGAGCTGCGGCATGTTGGCGAGTTGCCTCCGCTCTCCCCTCGTGTTCAGCTGCTTCCTCCCTGGTAACAACATATCTTCCTTTTGCCTGGTAATAAAAAAGGAGAGGAGCAGGAAGAGTAACGTGGACGACGTTGCATCTGTCATAGATTAGTCGATATTGGAGGAATTGTTCATTCCTCTTAAGAAAATGATGTTGGACCATAGCGTCATAATCTAAATAAGCAGGAGGTAACATCATATCCCCCTCTCATGGGGCTATGCCAAGATAATTAGCCACACGGGTCGCATAAATTCCTCCAAATAAATCTCCAGCCCTACCATTATTATGCAACCTATGTGCAACTATTGCCCCCAAGTTATAATCTTTATAACCTAACACAGCACTCTTGAGGACACAAAGATCAGGGACACACATATGACATGCTTCATCTTTACCGTTAATGCATCTACCAATGAAGAGAGCAAAATAATGTATAGCAGGAAAATGAATGCTCCCTATGGTAGCTTGTGCAATATCCCTAGATTCTCCCACAGTAATACTAGCAAGAAAGTCTCTAAATTCATATTTGTGGGGATCATTAATATTACCCCACTGTGGAAGTTTGCAAGCAGTTGTTAAATCCTCTAAGTCCATGGTATAAGATGTATCATAGATATCAAATAGGACACTAGGAGAATTATGTGTACAGTTATATTTAAACCTTCGCACAAATGAATCAGTCAATTGATAGTACTGAGGACACTTATCTTGTAAGAAGTCCTCCAGATCAGCATTATGCACATACGCGTCAAATTCCTCCTTAAAGCCTGCTTCGACCATAAAATCGTCGGATGGCCACTCACAAGCTCGTACATCTGTGTCCCTCAGTAATTCAATGTCTTGCTCACGTATAGCAATCATGGGTCCTTTCTTTACCGAGGAACCACCTTGGTACATTCTCCTAGACATAATTCTTTTTCAGGCAACAATCTCCCAAAGCAGTTTTGTGAATGGAGCTTTGAGCAAGGAGATCAAAAATCGCAGCAAAATGAGCTAGAACTCGTGCTTGAGATGGATGGGGATTTTTTTGGGACGAAAATGGAGTGTGTGGGTGCTGGCATAAGTGGAGGGGGCCACCAGGGGCCCACGAGACAGGGGGCGCCCAAGGTAGGCGGGCGCGCCCTCCACTCTCGTGGCCTGGTGCTTGCCCCTCCTGCAGTGATTTCAGTGCCTAAAATCCTCAAATATTCCATAAAAAATCATACTAAATTTGCAGGGCATTTGGAGCACTTTTATTTTCAGGATACTTTTTATTACACTGATAATTCAGAAAACTGACAGATAATACTATTTTTGCTTTATTTATTCTAAATAACAGAAAGTAAAAAGAGGGTATAGAAGGTTGTGCCTTCTAGTTTCATCCATCTCATGATCATCAAAATGAATCCACTAACAAGGTTGATCAAGTCTTGTTAATAAACTCATTCCGGATAACGCATAACCGGAGCAATTTCGAATAACACTAAGTTACCTCAATGGGGATATGAACATCCCCAATAATAAGAATATCATACTTTTTCTTGACAATAGGGAGAGGGAATTCAAAACCTCCAATAATAATAGTTGGAACTTTTCTAATAGAATTGATGCTATGAACTTGAGATTGTTTCCTCAGAAAGTGTACCGTATGCTCATTACCATTAACATGAAAAGTGAAATTGCCTTTGTTGCAATCAATAACAGCCCCTACAGTATTCAAAGGGTCTACCAAGGATAATCGACATACTATCGTCCTCGAGAATATCAAGAATAACAAAGTCCGTTAAGATAGTGACATTTGCAACCACAACAGGCACATCCACACAAATACCGACAGGTATAGCAGTTGATTTATCAGCATTTGCAAAGATATTTCAGTAGGTGTCAACTTATTCAATTCAAGTCTACGATATAAAGAGAGAGGCATAACACTAACACCGGCTCCAAGATCACATAAAGCAGTTCTAACATAATTTCTTTTAATGGAGCATGGTATAGTAGGTACCCCGGGGTCTCCAAGTTTCTTTGGTATTCCACCCTTAAAAGTGTAATTAGCAAGCATGGTGGAAATTTCAGCTTCCGGTATCTTTCTTTTATTTGTAATGATATCCTTCATATATTTAGCATAAGGATTTACTTTAAGCATATCAGTTAAGCGCATACGTAAGAAGATAGGTCTAATCATTTCAGCAAAGCGCTCAAAGTCCTCATCATCCTTTGTCTTGGATGGTTTGGGAGGAAAGGGTATGGCTTTCTAAACCCATGGTGCTCTTTCTCTATCGTGCTTCCTAGCAACAAAATCTCTCTTATCATAACGTTAATTCTTTGATTGTGGGTTATCAAGATCAACAGCAGGTTCAATCTCTACTTCATTGTTTTTGCTAGGTTGAGCGTCAACATGAACATTATCATTAACACCATCACTAGGTTCATGTTCATCACCTGATTGTGTTTCAAAGATCGAAATGATACATCATTGGGATTCTCGGTGTGTCTACAGATGGGTTCACTAGAAGCATGCAAAGTCCTATCGTTTTTCTTTTTCTTCTTTTCAGAAGAACTAGGTGCCTCTAAATTATTTCTCTGAGAATCTTGCTCGATCCTATTAGGGTGGCCTTCAGGATAAAAAGGTTCCTGAGTCATTCTACCGGTTCTAGTAGCCACTCTAACAGCAATGTCATTTTTATTATTTAATTCATCAAGCAAATCATTTTGAGCTTTAAGTACTTGCTCAGCTTGAGTAGCAACCATAGAAGCATATTTGCTAACGAGTTTAAGTTCACCTTTAACTCTAGCCATATAGTCGCTCACGCGTCCTATCTCGAAAGCATTATTCTTTAACTCTCTACCAACATAAGCATTAAAACTTTCTTATCTAGCCATAAAGTCACCAAATTCATCTAAGCATGGGCTATGAAATTTAGTAGAGGGAACTTCAACTTTATCATATCTATAGAGAGAATTTACCTTTACTACCTGTGTTGGGTTATCAAGACAGTGTGGTTCTTCGACAAGCGGTATATTAAGACCATGTATTTCTTCAATAGGTGGTAAATTCTTAACATATTCAGCTTTAATACCTTTTTCTTTCATTGATTTCTTTGCCTCTTCCATATCTTCGGGGCTGAGAAATAAAACACCTCTCTTCTTCGGAGTGGGTTTAGGAATAGGCTCAGGAGTTGGCTCAATTGGTTCAGGAATTGGCTCAGGAAGAGTCCAATTATTTTCATTAGTCAACATATTATTCAATAGTAAATCAGCTTCGTCAACTGTTCTTTCCCTGAAAACACAACCAGCACAACTATCCAAGTAGTCCTTGGAAACATCGGTTAGTCCATTATAAAAGATATCAAGTATTTCATTTTTCTTAAGAGGATGATCGGGCAAAGCATTAAGTAATCGGAGAAGCCTCCCCCAAGCTTGTGGGAGACTCTCATCTTTGATTTGCACAAAATTATATATTTCCCACAAGGCAGCTTGTTTCTTATGAGCAGGGAAATATTTAGTAGAGAAGTAATAAATCATATCCTGGGGACTACGCACACAACCAGGAGCAAGAGAATTAAACCAAGTCTTAGTATCACCCTTTAATGAGAATAGAAATATCTTTAGGATATAATAATAGCGAGATTTATCATCATGAGTAAACAAGGTGGCTATATCATTCAACTTGGTTATATGTGCCACAACAGTTTCAGATTCAAGGCCATAAAAAGGATCAGATTCAACCAAAGTAATAATCTCAGGATCAATAGATAATTCATAATCCTTATCGGTAACACAAATAGGCGAAGTAGCAAAAGCAGGGTCAGGTTTCATTCTAGCATTAAGAGACTGCTGCTTCCATTTAGCTAATAATTTCTTAAGATCATATCTATCTTTACAAGCAAAGATAGCTTTAGCAGCTTCCTCTTCCATAACATAACCCTCAGGAACAACAGGCAATTCATAATCATTGGGAGAACTTTCATCATCACTATCTTCAATAATAGCATCTTCAATAATTTCATTCTCTCTAGCCCTAGCAAGTTGTTCATCAAGAAATTCACCAAATGGCAAAGTAGTATCACGCACAGAAGTAGTTTCATCATAAGTATCATGCATAGCAGAAGTGGCATCATCAATAACATGCGACATATTAGAATTCATAGCAGTAGCAGGTTTAGGTGTCGCAAGCTTACTCAAAACAGAAGGAGAATCTAGTGCAGA
Organism: Aegilops speltoides; assembly: GCA_021437245.1. Taxonomy (NCBI): domain Eukaryota; kingdom Viridiplantae; phylum Streptophyta; class Magnoliopsida; order Poales; family Poaceae; genus Aegilops; species Aegilops speltoides. The sequence continues at coordinate 271,996,073 of CM038144.1, read as the reverse complement.
GCTAGATGGCAGTTCCTTACCTCCCCTCATAGTTGAGGGAAAAATCTTGGTTCTTTCATCTTTCAAGTTCCTCATAGTGATCAACGGATATAAATCCCAAGTGACTCAGAGAATAGAGCTATGCTCCCCGGCAATGGCGCCAGAAATTAATCTTGATAACCCACAAGTGTAGGGGATCGCAACAGCTTTCGAGGGTAAAGTATTCAACCCAAATTTATTGATTCGACACAAGGGGAGCCAAAGAATATTATTGAGTATTAGCAGTTGAGTTGTCAATTCAACCACACCTGGATAACTTAGTATCTGCAGCAAAGTATTTAGTAGCAAAGTAATATGATAATAAAGGTAACGGTAGCAAAAGTAATATTTTTGGGTTTTGTAGTGATTGTAACAATAGCAACGGAAAAGTAAATAAGCGAAACACAAGATGTGAAAAGCTCGTAGGCAATGGATCAGTGATGGATAGTTATGTCGGATAGCTATAACATAGGGTGACACAGAACTAGCTCCAATTCATCAATGTAATGTAGGCATGTATTCCGTAAATAGTCATACGTGTTATGGAAAAGAACTTGCATGACATCTTTTGTCCTACCCTCCCGTGGCAGTGGGGTCCTAGCGGAAACTAAGGGATATTAAGGCCTCCTTTTAATAGAGAACCGGAACAAAGCATTAGCACATAGTGAATACATGAACTCCTCAAACTATGGTCATCACCGAGAAGTATCCCGATTATTGTCACTTCGGGGTTGTCGGATCATAACACATAATAGGTGGCTATAGACTTGCAAGATAGGATCAAGAACACACATATATTCATGAAAACATAATAGGTTCAGATCTGAAATCATAGCACTCGGGCCCTAGTGACAAGCATTAAGCATAGCAAAGTGATAGCAACATGAATCTCAGAACATAGTGGATACTAGGGATCAACCCCTAACAAAACTAACTTGATTACATGGTAAATCTCATCCAACCCATCACCGTCCAGCAAGCCTACGATGGAATTACTCACGCACGGCGGTGAGCATCATGAAATTGGTGATGGAGGATGGTTGATGATGACGACAGCGTCGAATCCCCCTCTCCGGAGCCCCGAACGGACTCCAGATCAGCCCTCCCGAGAGAGATTAGGGCTTGGCAGTGGCTCCGTATCATAAAACACGATGAGACTTTCTCTCTGATATTTTTCTCCGCAAGACGGAATATATGGAGTTGGAGTTGAGGTCGTGAGCCTCGGGGGCCCATGAGATGCAGGCGCGCCCGGTGTGCCGGGCGCGCCCCACCTCGTGGACAGGTGTGGGCCCCGGTCTTGATTCTTCGCCAATATTTTTATATTTTCCAAAAAGTGCCTTTGTGGATTTTCAGGACATTCCGAGAACTTTTGTTTTCTACACATAAAACAACGTCATGGCAGTTCTGCTGAAAACAGCGTCAGTCCGGGTTAGTTTCATTCAAATCATGCAAGTTAGAGTCCAAAACAAGGGCAAAAGTGTTTGGAAAAGTAGATACGTTGGAGACGTATCACTCGACACAGAAGAAAAATACGGTGGTGATCGTCACACAAAGAGCTATCCAAAGCGCAAGCTGCTGCCCGAATTCGACGACGAGGCCTTAGAGCCCATTCAGCCAAAAACAACAGATCAGCCGGACCGACCACCCCGTGGCCGTGACAAGACGGCTAATGATGCCGCACACAAGTCAGCACACAATTTACGTGAGCTCGTGGACAAAAAGTCCGGTATGACCAGATCCATCTATGGATCTAGGAAGTGCGCTTTGACATAGGATCAGAGCTACCGAAACGATCACATTTATCGAATACCAGCTAGGAATCAGATCCGAACACAACAACCGTCGACAGCATGCCACACACATCCAAATACAGGGGTGCCGCGCGCCCCCTGTGCTTCATCGATGAGGTGCTGGACCATGAATTTCCGGAAGGATTTAAACTCGTGAATATAGAGGCATACGACGGAACGACCGACCCTGGGGTCTGGATTGAGGACTTTATCCTTCATATCCACATGGCTCGCGGAGATGATCTCCACGCCATTAAATACTTACCCCTCAAATTGAAAGGACCAGCTCGGCACTGGTTGAAAAGCCTTCATGAGAACTCAATTGGAAGTTGGGAAGAACTTGAGGATGCTTTTAGGGCCAATTTTCAAGGGACCTATGTCCGACCTCCGGACGCAGACGACCTAAGTCACATAATTCAACAGCCCGGAGATTCAGCCCGAAAACTCTGGAACATATTTCTTACTAAGAAGAATCAAATAGTCGATTGCCTGGACGCCGAAGCCTTAGCGGCCTTCAAGCACAGTATCCGGGACGAATGGCTTGCCAGACACCTCGGCCAAGAAAAGCCAAGGACAATGGCAGCCTTAAGAAGCCTTATGACCCACTTTTGCACGGGCAAGGATAGTTGGCTGGCCCGTAGCGGCACCAGCGACCCAGGCACATCTAGTCAGGGATGGCAAAGGGAAACCGCGACGCAACAAAAACAAGCGTCGGAACAATGATGGCAGCCCAGAAAACACGACGGTCAACACCAGATTTATGGGCTCGCGACTCGGTTAACTAGAGAAGCCATTTAAAGGCAGCAGAGATGGACCGTCCAGCCTAAACAAGATTCTAGACAAATTATGTCAGATTCACGGCACCCCCGAAAAACCTGCAAGTCACACCCACAGAGAATGTTGGATTTTCAAGCAGGCCGGCAAGATAAATGCCAAACACAAGGGGAGGGAGACGCGAAGTGAAGACGAGGATGAGCCTCGCCAGCCGAACACTGGAGGACAAAAAAAATTCCCACCAGAAGTCAAAACAGTAAATATGATTTACGCAACTCAAATTCCAAAGAGTAGGCGCAAACGCGCACTCCGAGACGTATACGCCGAGGAGCCCGTGGCCCCCAAATTCAATCCCTGGTCGGCCTGCCCGATCACCTTTGATCGCAGGGATCATCCGACTACTATCCGGCACGAAGGATCGGCTGCCTTAGTGCTCGACCCAATAATTGATGGATACCATCTCACCCGAGTCCTTATGGACGGCGGCAGTAGTCTAAACCAGATATACCAGGACACTATCTGCAAAATGGGGATAGACCCGTCAAGAATCAGCCTAAGCAACACTACCTTTAAAAGGAGTGATACCAGGTGTCGAGGCCCACTGTATGGGCTCTCTAGTACTAGAGGTTGTATTCGGTTCTCCCGACAACTTCAGAAGCAAGGAATTAACCTTCGACATCGCTCCATTCCGAAGCGGCTATCACGCACTACTCGGAAGACGGCCTCTGCTCGTTTTAACGCAGTACCGCACTGCGCCTACATTAAACTAAAGATGCCCGGTCCACGCGGCGTCATCACAGTTAGCGGAAATACATAGTGTTCATTACGTGCGGAAGAATACATGGCGGCTCTAGCAGCAGAACACTGAGCGGTCCCTCCAACCAGAATAAACGGTCGGTCGTCAAGACCACGGACACAGTTAGACGAGTCCGGCGCTCCACCAAATAAAATAGACCAGTTGGGATCTCCCCATAAAACATGCTAGGGGCTGCTCGCAAAAAAGCCCATAGTTTGGCTCGACCCTATTAATACAATAACATGTTGCATTTTCATGGTTCATTCAGATTAACGAACTCCTCGCACGAAGTCTTTCACCTGGGTTTTCCCTTTTTACAGATGATCATCGTGCTACACCCTTCCAGGATCCCGCACAACGGAGATAAAGGCGCAGACGTGCAGCAGGGCCCCGCTCAAAGGTTTCTTTTTAGATTAAGACCCTGCGTAAACCTTTTTAATGTCTCATGTTGCTTTTTCCCCTCCGGAAACCTTATACAACCAGGAGGGATACTGGCGTTTTCGGCATTTTTGTCACACCAGACTATTGCTCATACTTGGAAACTCAAGGCTCATTATCAAGGGCGTTATTCAGCCCAGTACACATTATAAAGTCCGAATACCTTAGGGAGTGTTTGGCGTCGCGAGTTTGGCCTTATATGCATCAGCTGAAAATCATGTCTTTGGTCAAATGTTGGGTTTGCCCGGCTCCCGTGTTTTTCTAGCTTACGTTCCGCTCTATCAGCTAAGGCGGCACCGGGAGAACTATTGCGATTGTGCCCTGGTTCATCTGGATGAGCACCTCGAGAGAAAGCCGCCGACCGATCATGATGATGAAAGACGAGACTGGTCAACCACTCGATGACCCAGCAGAATCTTCACGATTCCTCCACATTAACGAAGGACCGGTTTCCCGGTCACGAACATACATGCACCATATCCGGATGAACGCGAAAGTACCTGGGGCTATATACTAGCCCCACCGTCAAACTCCTATGGCTAAGAGAAAGTGTTAAAGCTATATAGTCTGATTGCCTGGTTCACCGCGCTATCACCTCCTTAATGGACCAAGACGTTGGATCAAGTGTGACTATGCGTTTTCTCGAACACCCCCGCATTATATGCGTGGGGGCTGAAGCCGATGACTACAAACTTTCAGGTTATATACATACATAAACGGCCGCATGGGAGGCATTACAATACTTTCGGGCAAAAGTATAAACACAGCCTTTATAATCAAAATAGCATTGTCTTTATAATCAAGATACATGTCATTCGAACATGGTACTCTTCGAGCACTGAGCCTCTATTAAACAGGCGCCTTCTAATACTTCTTCAAAATAGTGCTCGGCCGGGTCCTGGCCCTCCGCTGAACCTCGGGTTGCAATAGCGGTGGTTTCCATCCCAGCCCAGTATGTTTTAACATGGGCAAGAGCCATCCGCGCACCCTCTATGCACGCCAACCTCTTCACAGCATCGATATGCGACACAACACCAAGGAATTGTTGCACCAATCGAAAGTAGCTGCCCGGCCTTGGTCCACGTGGCCAAAGATGATCCACGACAAACCTCATAGCAAGCCCGGACAATCTATGGACTTCGGCCCATGCGGCTATCTTCTCATTCAACGGCAGCGGACGCGTCGGGGCACTGAACTGCGACCAGAATAACCTTTCAGCCTTATGGTCTTTCCGATCTTTGAAAAACTCGGTCGCATCCGCAACACTCTTTGCCAGGTCCGCATACGCGTCCGCCGTACTCCACAACTGGTCCAGAGGGGCGTACTTTGGATCTCCGAATTTCATCCGCAACAAATAGGGCTTCCCAGCCACGATATCTCCGGCTTCACAAAGCTCCTCCCTTATCCCCCTCATTTCGGAGCGGGTTTCCTTGTCTGCCTCCAGGGCCTTCTTCAGGTCAGCCGCTTTTTCTTGATTTTCCTTTTCAAGGAGCTCACGGCGGCTGGCGGCATCTTCCAGCTCGATAGCCATCTGGGCTATCTTTTCTTTGCTCTGGCGATGAGCATCCTGTTCGGCTCTTAACTCTTTGACCGCCCTCAGAGCGGCCGCATCACTTATTTGGGCTTGCTCCTTGGCTCGGGCAAGCTCCGCCCGAAGGGTCTCCACGGCAGCAGCTCCATCTGCAGTCACAACATATTTTAGATACTAGCGTCATGCTCCTCTTAAACATTTGCTGACAAGCCGAACATACATACCCTGGGCCTCGTCAAGCCGCTTGTTAACAAGCGCGATGTTGGCATCCGCCACGTCTAGCTGCCGCTTTAGTTCGGCAAAATCAGCAGTCCGGTCAGCCACCGGACCCTCAGCCACCTGCACATAAAGCAGCGTGCTTATTACCAAAGATTATGATCCTTTGTTCGCCACGTTGATGGCAACCAGAGTCTCAGGGGCTACTATCTATACAGAGCACACCTAGCATGTGCAGTACCATCAAAAATGCATTTTTCATGTACCTCAAAGCCTCTCATCAGACTCGTAAAAGCTTCATTCAAACCACTTTTCGCGGATGAAATCCTCTCAACCACCGCACCCATTAAGGCACGATGTGTTTCTGAGATGGCCGCTCACTCCAGAAGGCCCATTAGTGTGTCCGGCTATGTGCCGAACAATCCCGGACTCCTCCTGAAGTTCTCTTTGGGAGCCGGATATTCCAAACTCTAGGCAGCCAAAGTGTCAACTTCTGGCCTTGGTGGATCAGAAGTCCTCCGTGACGACACCTCGGGGTCGTCCGCCCCATGTGAAGGGGAGGCGGGGGAGGCGTTTCGCTCTCCATCATCTCCGGAGGAAGACCCCCAGAGGACGAACTCTGTGGAGAAGGGCTACGAGCCGGACTACAACAAATATTTTTCGGTTACTATCCTCAGAGACAAAACAGGGTATATTTACCAAAGTACTCTTTTACTTATGGCTCGGTGGAGGGTTGGCCCCCTTGCGGGCGCTGCGCGGTAAGGACGCCCCCTGAGGCAGGGCCCCTTGGCAAGGGTTTCTTCCCATGTTTGGAAGCCTCCGTTTCCAAGTCTTCGGAGGCGGCCCTTTTCTTACCTTGAGGAGAGGGGATTTTAGATTCCCCTCCCCGATTATCCTCCTTCGCGGAGGCACTTACTCCCCCAATTTGGATGTGTAGAATATGAGGCCCACCTGTGGCTTCTCTATTCCTCCCCTCGTCTTCTCCTGATGGCACCTGATACGGCGCACGCTCAAGCATCCTGGTCAACAAAGGATCCGGCGATCCTTCGGGAAGAGGGGCTGGACACCTAATCCTCTCCGCCTTCCTTAGCTAGTCCTAGCAGAGAGCATTTTTTCAGAATGACGTTATAATAAACATAAAGGATGGTGTGTTCGGTAGCAGAAGTACTTACCGGGGTATCCAGACGGTTGCAGTTGAGACCCACTGTCGGTGTACTAAAGTAGGGGTATCTTAGTACCCGAACTTGTGCACGGCAATCAAGTAGGCGTCATGGCAAGGCTTGCTTGGGCGCCCGCCAAGATCCTCCGTCATCCCTATTTACCGCCATTTAAGAACAAAGTGTTAACTAAGAAGACAAGGCCCCAGCAAGAGGAGCTTGCCGGGAAGGACAAGACCCCAGCAAGAGGAGCTTGCCGAGAAGGACAAAGACCCCGGCAAGAGGACCTTGCCGGGAAGGACAAGAACCCAGCAAGAGGAGCTTGCCGGGAAGGACAAAGACCCCGGCAAGAGGACCTTGCCGGAAGGCCGACCAAGGCACTTCGAGAACTTGCTTGCACGACGCCCAGCGTCCGGCAAGGCCGGCGGGCGGCAAGCTCATTGGTGCGACAAGACAACGGCATGACAAGGCGCTTGCCGCGGCAAATCTGCCACTCTGCACCCAAGCTCCAGCGCATCCAATGACGTGTCACCCCAGGACTATCCCAGAAGCACGTGGCGAGGCACTGTGCAGCCATGCGGTGCAAGGTGGCAAGCGAAGCTGACAAGGAGGCCATCGTGGCGGTCGGTGGCGCTCCTAACGGTCGCTTCCTTGCACTATTGGGGCCACCGGACGGGCATTAAATGCCCTTGTCCCTGCGTCGAGTTAGGTAGGGGCACTTTGTTGGTAGCAGATTGTACCAACCTGCGTTTTACCTTTTACCCTCTTTCTCGCTGCCACCTATCGGTGACCCTTTAGACTATAAAAAGGAGGCCCATGCGCACGTAGAAGGGGTTCGGAATTTTGGTTCCGCGGTGGGGTTCATTCGGCTCACCCAGCACCACAGCATACCCACGCTCTCAAAACAAGAACAAATACAAACACAAAGCAGCAGTAGGAGTTTTATCTCTCCGGAGAGCTCCGAAGCTGGGTAAAATCCACCGCGCGCTCGACCTCGATCTGCTCTTTGTGCGCCCTCCGCTCCCTTGCCGGACCAAAAGGGGCCCCCTGCCCCATAGGTGCTCGTGCTCCCACAAAAGCCCACGACATCTTTGGCGCGCCAGGTAGGGGGCGTCGAGGTTGTGCGAACCTGATCCGGTCTCTGCGCGCGCTACATCAACATCTTCATCGACATGCCACCGAAGAAGAAGGCCTCGGAGGTAGCCACTCCGTCTGCGACTATCCTACCGCCACCGGAGCAAACTGGTGGTGGGGTGGACGCCGACGGAAGAGCGGACGCTGGCGAAGGAGCGGGCGCCGCCGGTGGGACTCACATCGTCACCCGGTCCAAGGACAAGGCCCCGCAAGGTTCAGCGTCAAGACATCCACCGCACCTCCCGGGAGGTGCAGGATCGACAACGCCACGGTGCTCTGGCGCCCGTGCTTTCGCTGGAACAAGGCCAAGCTGGTGGGTCGCGGGGCGCCCAAGGCCAACATGTACGCCAACACGTTGGCACGAAGCGCGATCTTGATCGCTGGACGAAGGTTGCTCCTTCTAACATGTTAGAAGTTTGAGCATATCTGCACCTCGCGCCGCTCACCACCGCCACCAAGACTCGAGAGGAAGCGCCGCCCGAGCCTAGCTGCTCTAGATTACCCTCGGCGCGGACAAGATCGGCGATCGAGGGCCGCCATTTATAGCCTCATTGGCCGCCAACGCCGACAAGCCCGCAAGCGAAAGCACGTCGAAGCCGCGGCAAGACGTTCGGCGAAGCCGGTGGCGACAAGACCGCTGGGGTGCCACCATCGTACACTCCCGCTACGAAGGCCAAGATCGCCGACTCATTGGGCCAACCGGACGCCGACTCCACCGCGTCGTCCGGACCCCGCGAAGCTCGCCGCGATCAACGCCACGTTCTCCAAGAACGACGACACGAAGACGCTTCGTACTCGCATCAAGCGCGAAAGAAGCGTGGCGTCAATCGACCAACACGCTGGGCCCATTGTCGATATGCATGCGCCCGAAGAACCAGCGACTTGCGTCTGACGCGCAGTTGCCCGCGTTCACCCGTGAGCTGCGGCAAGTCGGGCCCAAAGACCAAGAACTTCAAGCGGGCGTGCGAGAAGTGCGATGGTAGGATACATACGTCGGAGTTCCTCGGCGTCTACACCATCACGGTGCAGCTGCCGGGGACGCGACGAAAGATCCTCGCCAACTAATTCCGGCGGTGCTCCAAGCCCAACGTCGATCTTGGCTCATGCACTTGTCGGACAACTCCATCTCTTCATGGGCAGACACTGCCATCGGTTTGTCGGCGCCTTCACGGTGACCACAAGCCCCATGGCCGGAGAGCGACCTTCACCGCTCGCCCGAAGGAAGGAGAACCCCGCAAGTACATACAAAGATTCAGCGGTGCGGCGCAACATCCCGAGCGTCCACCCTGCCAAGGTTATCGGCGCGTTCCATCGAAACGTCGCGTAACCGCAGAGATGAGGAGGAGATGGCGATGTGCAAGATCGAGATGTCGGCGAGCTATACGCTCTGCCGACAAGTCGCGCACGGGCCGAGGAGGAGGAGAATCCGGAGAGACTGCGGGAGCGAAGGATCGGCAGTGAGGACGCCGCCCGGCAAGGAAGAACCGGAGGCGGAATAACAGAAAGAGAAAGGCTAAGGATGTGCTAGTCGTCGAGCAGTCCGGCAATGGAAGCGGCACCGGCAAGGCCAAAGCTGATGACTCCGGCGAGGCTGTGGTGGCCGCCGACAAGCAGGACGGCTCCGGCAAGCAATATTGCAAGATCCACCGCACCAAGGGCCATGACCTCCAAGCATGCAAGAAGGTTGAACAGATGGCAGAGCTACAGAAAGCTGAATGTGAGCGTCGTGACAAGGAGAAGGCCCGGGAAGGTGGCGGAGGATCCGGCAAGAAGCTTCCCGCCCAGGGAGGGCGCCGCGGCAAGGCCAAGCCGCGGCAAGGAGACAGACCTCCCCGTGGCCGCGACAAGGACGAAGACGAAGATGAAGATGATGAGATGGAGGAAGATGAGACTAATGAGCAGGAGTTCCAGAAGGCAACAGAGGTGTTGTGCGTCGACGGCGGTGCCTCTCTGCACACCTCGCACCGCCAACTCAAACAATGGGCGCGGGAAGTGAATGCAGCAGAACCGTCCGTCGAATCGCGCAAGCCCCTGAAGTGGTCCAGCACGCCCATCGTCTTTGACGTTGAGGATCACCCTGATCACATCACTGCGGTCGGGTGCTTGCCGATGTCGGTTTCGCCAACAATCCGCAACCTCAAGGTCATGAAGATGTTGGTTGACGGCGGGGCCGGCCTAAATCTGATTTCCTCCGCAGTACTCAAGAAGCTTCAGATCCCTGACAGCGAGCTCAAAGAAACTGGTACATTTCAAGGAATCAACCCAGGAAGGAGCCAGCCGAAGGGGAAGATCACACTGTGAAAGTGCAACTAATCCCCGGGTGGTTTTGGTAATTAATAACAACATATATATCATTGAACTAATCATTTCTTGAGTATATTTCGAAAGTTCAAGGATATGGGAATGGCAATGATTGATGATGTGGACCCCTCAAAATGCTAAGGAAAACATTGGCAAAAGCTCAAGACTCCATTTTTGGTTTAGTGATCCAAGATCACATTGAGTCCATAGGAAAGCCAATACTATTAAAGGGGATGAGGTTATGATGATGACTGGTTGCTCTAAAGTGCTTAGTGATTTATCTCTCAAACAATCAGCAATCTTTCATTCCAACATAAACTCATAAGTAATCTCGGTCCCACCGATTCCAAACTCACCACACCGAGATGAACCACCTCGACCATATAGCCAAAACCCTAGAATCTCGGATTTTCCGATTCCAAACTCGGTCATTCGAAATTGGTGTTGCCAAGCTTCAGAACATACGTACTCAAATCGGTGTCACCGAGATGAGAAAGTCGGTCCCACCGAGATTGGCAAACCCTAGACTTTGGAAGAATCGGTCTAACCGAGATTGTATTTTCGGTCCCACGAAAATCCCAACGTTCTAAGATTTGAACTTTCGGTCTCACCGAGTTGTCAACTTCGAGTCGGCCGAGATTGGTCAAATGTGTGTAGCAGTTGGATTTTAATGTGGAGGCTATAAATACCCTCCACCTCCTCTTCATTAGTGGAGAGAGCCATCGAAAGAACTACCACTCCTACCTTACATTTCGAGAAGAAAACTACCTACCCTTGTGTTGAGATCAAGTTGCTCCACTCCCACCATATGAAACTTGATTTCTAGTCTTTCAAGTTGCTTTCCACTCAATCCCTTCCTCCACCACAGCCAAATCGGTGAGGAGAGTTGAGTGTTGGGGAGATTATCATTTGAAGCACAAGAGCAAGGAGTTCATCATCACCAACCCCATCTATTACCTTTTGGAGGGTGGTGCCTCCTAGATTAGTTAGGTGTCGCTTGGGAGCCTCCGTCATGATGTGGAGTTGAACCAAGGAGTTTGTAAGGGCAAGGAGATCGCCTACTTCGTGAAGATCTACCCGAGTAAGGCTAGTCCTCCGTGGGCGTAAGCCATGATGGCATAGACAAGGTTGCTTCTTCGTGGACCCTTCGTGGGTGGAGCCCTCCGTGGACTCACATGGCCGTTACCCTCCGTGGGTTGAAGTCTCCATCAGCGTGGATTGGCGATAGCACCACCTATCGGAACCACGAGAAAAAATCTCCGTGTCTCCATTATGTTTGCTCTTCTCCTCCTCTCATTTACTATACATGCAATTTACTTTCCGCTGCCACAACTCTAGAATTGCATGTGTAGGGTGTTACTTGACTTGGTTATCATTGTGAACTTGCTAAGAAACTACTCCAATCAAAAGGCAAAATTTTAAGTTGTCAAGTAGTCTAATCACCCCCCTCTAGACATACTTCCGATCCTACAAGTGGTATCGAGCTTTGGTCTCCATTGGATTGGTTTCCATTGCATTGGACTCCATAAGCTTGGTTTCACAACCTAGGAGAGTATGGCGTCTAGTGAGGTAATTTTCGTAGAGGTCCTTACTTTGATGGTTCAAACTTTGCTAGTTGGAAGCATAAAATGAAAATGCATATTCTTGGACATAACCACGCCGCATGGGGCATTATTTGTGTTGGCTTGCAAGGTGAGTTCTTGAGGAAGGAAAAGTTCCGGATCGCGAAGCTCTGCGGATGAGTTGCGGATGTTCTGAACAATGCTCAAGCTTGTGACATTCTCTTCAATGCTTTGTGTCCCGAGGAGTTCAACAAGATCAGCCGTCTTGAGAATGCAAAAGAGATTTGGGATACTTTGGTCGAAATGCACGAAGGTCAGAGTCCGTGAAGGAATCAAAGCTAGATGTTCTTCAAGGTCGACTTGACAAGTTCAAGATGAAGGAAGGTGAAGAATCATTGAAATGTATTCTAGGCTTGCTCTCATCACCAATGAGATGGCGAGGCTTAGGAAGCGAGGAAATGACCGACCGATTCATCATCAAGAAGATTCTCGAGCTTTGGATGGAAAGTATGACACCGTGTGCACTTTGATCCAAATGATGCCAAACTACAAAGATCTCAAGCCTACCAAGTCATTGGAAGGATTGTTGCTCATGAGATGACACTTAAAGATAAGGAAGAGCTTCACAACAAGTCTAGTGGTGCTTACAAAGCTGCAATTGAAGCTCCCACATCCTCAAGTGACAAGCTAGTTTCCAATGAAGAGATAAGCCTAATGGTGAAGAACTTCAACAAATTCTACAAGAGTAGAAGCAAGGAAAGAAGCTCAAAGTCTAGATCATATGATGAAGGAGAGATCTTCTAGTCGTGATCGAAGCTGCTACAATTGTGGAAGACCGGACACTACTCAAATGAGTGTTCGACTCCCCACAAGAAGAGAAGAATCTCCAAGAAGAAGAAGCTCAAGAGAAGAGTCGCCTCGAAAAGAGAGAAGGAGTAAAGATGATCGTTATGAGCGAAGATCCTCTCGGAGAAGCAAGGATTAGGAAAGGAAAGACAAGTCATCAAGGAGCTACACAAGAAGAAAACATCAAGCTCATGTTGGTGAATGGGTTTCGGCTCCGACTCAGACAATCACTCGAAAGAAGCTATCACTCCAACTCGAATCTGAGTCAAGATGAAGGTGTTGCGGTCTTGCTCTCGTATCCTCCAACTCCAACTCCTATGACATATTTGATTCACCAAATGAGGGAATTGGAAGATGCTTCATGGCAAAAGGCCCCAAGGTATCACATCCTGAGTTTATTGACTTTAATAGTGATGAGGATGACTTGCTTGGTGAAGATGAGCTTTTACATGATAAATCTAGTGAGCTTAGTAATGATGAACATGCTAGTAGTCTTTATAGTCGAGATGAGTCGAATGACAATGCTATGAAGGAGATTGAGCGTCTAACTAAAGAACTAAACACTCTTAAGTTAGCTCATGAAACAACTCAAGAAGATCATAGAGAGCTCCTAAGATCTCATGAGAAGCTACGCTTGAGAAGCTCAATCTAGAGCAAGAGCATGAGTTTCTAAAAGCTATCAATGACGATCTTGAAAGAAGAGTTCTTCATATCTTGCCAAACGACTTCTCTTGTCTAATTTCTTGCCACCTATCAAAATTAAGCATGACAAGCATAAGAAAAATTCTTCATCTAGTAGTAACAATAATCATGTTAAATCAAATGTTGTTACTTCTAGTAATTCTCTTGATTCCACTAACAATGTTTCAAGCCAAGTTTCACTTGAGCAAGAAAATAGTCTATTGAAAGGGATTATAGAAAGGTGTCTACAAGAGTCTTGCGGAAGCAAGAGCTTTGAGAAATTGTTCGCAAACAAGGAAGACACAGGAAGAATCAAGGAATTGGTTTTGAGCGAAAGTTCAACGCCGAGGGTGTTGAATGGGAAGAAGGTCGATATCCCACTCCAAAGTTTGTCTCTCAAGAGGAGAAGTATGATCCTACTTCTTCCAATGAGGAACAAGCTCAAGATGACCTTCCACCACAAGACCACAAGCTAAAAGGCAAGGACAAGCTTCAAGAGGAGATTGATACATTCATTGAAGCACCCAAGGCCATGGTCAAGTGGGTTCCCAAGGCAACTTCAAGTTCTACTTCAACAGCTCAACTACTACCCCAAGGATTCCCATCAAGATGATGTGGATTCGAAGAAGAAGAACTAGAGAGTTCTTGAGGGTGACTCATGATACACTTCACTCATATTCATTTTGGCAAGGACTTGTGCAATCAACCTCCACATCTTGCACTAGTTCATGGAGTCACAAACCCTCATGTTGGTAAGTCAAGGGACAAGGTAATCATTGCTTTCATGGACATCATCTTTGTGTACTTCAATCTATGTCCATGGATACTCTTGTTTGTTCCTTGTGGGACTAACCCATGTAGGTATTGAAAGTGCCCAATCAAAGGATTGCTCTCAACTCTTGATGATCTTCATCAACATTGAGCATCCACATCTTCAACATCTACATGAAGTCTTCAACGACAACCCAAGGTTAGTTTGACCCTTTAAAGGGGTTCTCACATCAAGGGGAGCTTTGCTCTAAAGAAATGAGCTAAAACATCTCCTAATGATGTGAACACATTAATGCTTTATGGAAAAGTGGTAACCCCACTTGTGCTTAAGCGATGAGTATGACCTATGATCAAATGTTCTCATTTGACTCCTAAGTCAATATACTCATATATAGATGACCTAGTCATCGCCAAATTGTGTGCTGGTTGTTAGTGTTTTGTTTGTGCATGTTTGACACATATTTCATTTGCTATCTTATTGTGTGAGCATGTTGGATGCATGATTTTATCCATTCGAGGACATCCATTTGTTGCTTTGGTCTTTATGGTTTTCTTTCTTTTTGACCAAATGGATGGACAAGAATGCCTAAGTTTTCCCTAGCTATCTATGCTTTCTTGTCTCAAACTCTATTCATGCTTATATCACAAACTTTGAACAAGACTTTTTGGACGAGACCAGTGAGGAGCACTTTCGGAGCCACCGATCCGTCAAAAGCCTAACTTCCAAAACCTTCTAAGTACTTTCGGTCAAACCGATATATCAAATCGGACGGACCGAAATCACTTGGATTGATCTAGGTTTTCACCTCGGTGAAACCGAGTTTCAATTTTCGGCGTGACCGAAGTGTGTAACTGCACGCAGTTAACCATCTCGGTCCCACCGAGTTTTCAAACTCGGTCCCACCGACAGCCGAAGAGTATATATACTCGAGGACAGAGCGCGTTGATTACCTCTTCAAACGCTTCGCCCTCAAAACTCTTCGCTGCCGTCGCCTTGGTCTCGGATCGTCTCCGCCGTCGCTGTCGCCCTCGCCCTTGGTCTCCATCGCCGTCAGCGGTCCTTCGCACCGCACCGTTGCCGCCGTGGTGAACTCCACCGCATTGGGTGAGCTTCATCCCTCTCGTGTTCAATCGCTGATTCTATGCACGATAGGCATTGCCATGATTCTTGCCAAGTTTGAGATTTCCTATCCAAATGTTTAGATCATAGGACAAATTTCGAGTGAAAATTTTAGGGTTAGGTTTCATGAACACATCTCGGTGTGACCGATTCGCATTTTCGGATGACCGATTTGGCCTCTGGCCATTGCCTTGCACTTTTCGGTGAAACCGAGTTGTACAATCGGTAAGACCAAGTGAAAATTTAGTGAAACCCTAATGTCTCGGCTGGGCCGAAACCCATTTCGGTCCAACGAAAGTGGTGTATGTGGTGCATTTAGACATTTGGTTTCACGAATTAATAGACTTCGGTCGAGACCGACATGTATTCTGTGAAAACCTAAAACTAAAGTTTGAACTCATTCTTTTTGCAAAATCTTCTGCGGTTTGTGATAACTCTTCTATTACGCCCATACCCACTCTATTCACGGGTTGTCGGACATATGCGAAGGAAGTAATGATCGAGAACAGTGCGAGATGCGGTTGAGATTCGAGAGCAGCTACAAGTCGAAGCAAGCAGTTTTTCAGATGATGGAGAGAAGCACTCCAAGTGGACTGCTGCTGCTGCCACCAGGCAGGAGGAAGAGAAACTCGGATGAGGAAGATTGATTTCATTCTTGAAGAGGAAATAACCTCTAAGCCTAAAAGGCAAGTGGTTGCAAAGAGCTATCAAGGAAAAGATTCAAAGAAAGGCACAACCAAGGTCAAGAAATCCTTTGTTGCCTGAAGCTCAATATGGAAGAAACCTCCGGCAAGGTTAAGAAGACTTCCAAGAGGAAGAGGAAAGTTCATGAAGAGATCTGCTGATGATGATGATTACGATGAGGAAGCACCTCAGCCACCTCGAAGCGAAGTTGATGGGTGATGCCATCGAGGCGGGAGCACCTCCTAAAACTAAGGCTTCAGCTCCGGCAAAAGGCAGCCCAAGCCAAACCAGCTGCTAAGCCCGGAAAAGACTGTGAGAAATATTCCGCTTGAGAAAAGAAAAAGGACAATGTGCCACTGCGAAATCGATGATGATGCTCATGTTACTGCTCAAGCTAAGACGAAGCGCGATTCATAATGAAGCTCATCCTCGAGCTGAAAACATGAAGGAGAGAAAGGACAAAGGACTCGAGCTATGGAGGCAAACAGATCCATATGCGGCGGGAGAAGAACAGCATTGACCCAAGATTCCACACTAAAAAGCAACAAGACTTTTATGAGGCGGTGCTCATGGACAAGAAGCCAATTATTCTTGACACAAGATATGTTGATTTGGAAATACATCGACGGTGAAAAGCACGAGACTATTTCCCACATGTGCATGAGAACTTCACCGCTTGTGGGATTGCAGATTTCGTTGGTCGAAGTTGGTTGCTGGAGCGATGAGATGATCATGCAATTCTATGCCACACACTTCTATCCAGATGGCAGGATTGTATGGATGATGAAGGCGTAGATTTCATCTGAGTTGAGGAATGGAGAGCATTCTTGAATGCACTGTTTCAAGGAAGATGACATTGATGTGTATGGCATTCGAAGAAAAACCACGAGTCGATGAAGAACATGTATAATGAGGTTGATGAGAAGGATGTAGAGATTTGGAAGCTTGGATCAGTCTACTACCTTGAGCGGGTCTCCCAACCACCAATACCATTACGAGGCATACATTGATGCCTAAGTCGAGGACCACCGCATGATAAGAGGTACTCTATCAACATCTGCACATTCTAGACCGAAGACACCTTTTAAGGTGATGGACACGATAGTTGAGACTATCAAGAGGACAATGACGGTGACGAGAAAGAAGTCGTGTGGGTTTGCTCCGCATATTCGGATGCTCATTAATGCCAAGTTTGGCACGGACACCTACATTGGATAGACCCCACTTGCCCGCTGCAGCTGAACATGAGGACAACGAGATTGTGATGGTGAGAATGCTCCCACGTCGTGGAAGGACATGCTAAGTCTGAAGGCGCTAAACAAGCTAAAGCCGAGAAGGAAGCGACAAAGCCCAAGAGTGTTGAGAACAACTTCTTGAAGCCACTCGGAGAATTGAGCTACGCTGGCCAGCATAGTGCAATCTCGGAGAGCCTTGAGAGGATCGTTGAGGATAAGTTCCATGCTCACGGGCGTCAAGCTAAGCGAAGTGCAGGTCACCGTCAACAAGCTTGATGCGAGATATCGAGGAAGCTAAGAGGAGAAAGCGAGAACTTATGAAGGAGATGGAAGGTGACATGGTCGGGATGACTATGAGCAGCCTGCTGCAGTGCCCACAAAACCCAGATCATTGCTATTCGATGTCGAGATCCAGGCTACCACATCAGCACCTCCTACAGCTCCATCGGTTCAGCACCAGCTCGATATCCACTCCTCCAGCTCCACAGACTTGGCGAAGCTTTGCGCGATGCAGCCATCTCCACTCCATCGGCGAGCGGAGCCGCCAGAGAGTCCCGAGTGGCGATTAGCTCTATACCTTCGAACTTTTGGTAACTTGTTGCCAAAGGGGAAAATTGTATAGATCATAGGGCTTCGAGAGAGAGAGTGCTCGTTTTTGCTCTTTCGTTTGCGGTTTTCCTTGAGATACTTACTTTTGAGTTCTTTGAGATACTCCGTGTGTTTGATACTACGCTTCGTTTGCTCTATCTTGATGAGTGCTTGATCATACCGTGCTTAATGTGTGCTTGATGCTTATCATATTCCATTCATATCTTGTATGATCATTTACTCATGTCTTGGTGATCGGGTGCATGCTATTCATTCTTATCATTTTGTGCGCTCCACCAAGATGTATGTGACATGGAAGAGTAACCCATGATCCTAATCGATTGTGCATTTGCATTCAAGCATAAATCTTAAATAATGCACAAATTTAGGGGAGCTCTTGCTTATCACATACTTCTCAAAGCGACGAAGTTATTCATTGATTATATCATTTGTCGAAGCTTTGATCTATATGTTGTCATCAATTACCAAAAGGGGAGATTGAAAGTGCAACTAATCCCGGGTGGTTTTGGTAATTAATAACAACATATATATCATTGAACTAATCATTTCTTGAGTATATTTGAAAGTTCGGTGATATGGGAATGGCAATGACCGATGATGTGGACCCTCAAAATGCTAAGGAAAACATTGGCAAAAGCTCAAGACTCCATTTTTGGTTTAGTGATCCAAGATCACATTGAGTCCATAGGAAAGCCAATACTATTAAAGGGGATGAGGTTATGATGATGACTGGTTGCTCTAAAGTGCTTAGTGATTTATCTCTCAAACAATCAGCAATCTTTCATTCCAACATAAACTCATAAGTAATCTCGGTCCCACCGATTCCAAACTCAGTCACCGAGATGAACCACCTCGACCATATAGCCAAAACCCTAGAATCTCGGATTTTCCGATTCCAAACTCGGTCATTCGAAATTGGTGTTGCCAAGCTTCGTAACATACGTACTCAAATCGGTGTCACCGAGATGAGAAAGTCGGTCCCACCGAGATTGGCAAACCCTAGACTTTGGAAGAATCGGTCTAACCGAGATTGTATTTTCGGTCCCACTGAAATCCCAACGTTCACAAGATTTGAACTTTCGGTCTCACCGAGTTGTCAACTTCGTCGTGACCGAGATTGGTCAAATGTGTGTAGCAGTTGGATTTTGTGTGGAGGCTATAAATACCCTCCACCTCCTCTTCATTAGTGGAGAGAGCCATCGAAAGAACTACCACTCCTACCTTACATTTACGAGAAGAAAACTACCTACCCTTGTGTTGAGATCAAGTTGCTCCACTCCCACCATATGAAACTTGATTTCTAGTCTTTCCAAGTTGCTTTCCACTCAATCCCTTCCTCCACCACAGCCAAATCGGTGAGGAGAGTTGAGTGTTGGGGAGATATCATTTGAAGCACAAGAGCAAGGAGTTCATCATCACCAACCCCATCTATTACCTTTTGGAGGTGGTGCCTCCTAGATTAGTTAGGTGTCGCTTGGAGCCTCCGTCATGATGTGGAGTTGAACCAAGGAGTTTGTAAGGGCAAGGAGATCGCCTACTTCGTGAAGATCTACCCGAGTAAGGCTAGTCCTCCGTGGGCGTAAGCCATGATGGCATAGACAAGGTTGCTTCTTCGTGGACCCTTCGTGGGTGGAGCCCTCCGTGGACTCATGCAGCCGTTACCCTCCGTGGGTTGAAGTCTCCATCAGCGTGGATTGGCGATAGCACCACCTATCGGAACCACGAGAAAAAATCTCCGTGTCTCCATTGCGTTTGCTCTTCTCCACCTCTCATTTACTATACATGCAATTTACTTTCCGCTGCCACAACTCTAGAATTGCATGTGTAGGGTGTTACTTGACTTGGTTATCATTGTGAACCTGCTAAGAAACTACTCCAATCAAAAGGCAAAATTTTTAAGTTGTCAAGTAGTCTAATCACCCCCCCTCTAGACATACTTCCGATCCTACACACTGCCAGTGACGTTTGGCAGTGAGCTGAACTTCAGGACAGAGAGAGTCACGTTTGACGTTGCTGATTTCCCTTTGCCCTACAATGGGATACTCGGCCGTCCAGCACTTGCAAGTTCATGGCAGCCTCTCCTCGCCTACAATGTGCTCAAGATGCACAGTCCGATAAGTGTCATTTTTCACTGTCCAAGGCGACAAGAAGGATGCATTATCTGTACCCTAAGATCTCTGGGAAGCGGCGGCCCTTGCGGGCGCAAAACCACTTATCATTTGGCTCCGGGGAAGAAAAGACCAAGTCCGGCAAGAGCAGCTCGATGCCTACTCAAACAGCGCGCACCTCTTGGTCTTTGCGCTACCGTCGAGGGCCTTTCCATCGAGCTCCACCAGCAGTGCAAAGAAGGCAAAGAACAAGCTGCACGAGACCAAGAAAGTGGCCGTAAGGAGGGCGACCTTTGGTGGTACCTTCACCATCGATTGCCACGCTTGATCCTAAATAGGAAAGCGCTCGTTGCTTTCCTGCGAGGCGAATGTCGATGTGTTTGCATGGCAACCATCGACATCCCGGTGTTCCCGAGAAAGTAATTGAGCACCACCTTGCCGTGCGCCCTCACGCGTGGCCCGTCAGCGCGAGTCGAGGAAGCAAGCGATGGGCGTCAAGAGTTCATTGTAGAAGAGATCAAGAAATTGGAAGCGGCGAGGCTTGGTCGAGTACTCCATCCAGCGTGGTTAGCCAATCTGGTAGTCGTGCGCCAAAGCAAGCGGGAAGTGGAGGCTTTGTATTGACTTCGCGATGTTAATAAAGCTTGTCCCAAGGATCCATTCCCTTGCGGCGCATTGACCAGGTTATTGACTCCACGGCGGGATGTGATCTGCTTTCATTCCTTGATGCATACTCGGGATATCATCGGATCTTCATGGCGAAGAGGATGAAGAAAAGCGGCATTCATTACTCCATGTAGCACGTCTTGCTTTGTATGGATGCCTTTCGGACTAAAGAATGCTGGTTCAACATTTGCAAGAGTAGTCGACCACGCTTTTGAGCCACGGTTGCACGAAATGTAGAAGCATACATGGATGACATAGTGGTCGAAGCGGAGACGAGCAACTTTGATCCAAGATTTGGGCGAGACCTTCACAAACTGCGCAAGGTCGAATCTCAAGTTGAACCCAGAAGTGCGTGTTTGGAGTACCTTCCGGCAAGCTTCTCGGGTTCTTTGTGTCTCGAGAGGGGGATTGAAGCCAATCCGACAAGATCAAAGCCATTGAGCAGATCGAAGCACCGAAGCGCGTCAAGGATGTCACGAAGACTTGTCGGCTGTGTTGCTGCTCTCGATGAGGTTCATCTCTAAGTCTGCTGGCCAGCGCCCGCCATTTTCAAAATTTTGAAAAAGGCGGGTCAATGAAATGGACTCGGAGCGGAGGCTACGCTGCGAGGATTTGAAGAGATACCTATCCTCCACTCCAACACTTGTCGCACCTAAGCCACAAGAGAAGTTGCCGCTATATCTGGCGGCACCAATCAAAATGGTTAGTGCTGCGTTAATTCGGAGAGGGAGGCGGATGATGAGCTAACAACGCGACAAGCGAATCCGGCGACAAGCGAGGGCTTCCCGACAAGTTCGCTCCGGCAGAGATGGACCTATCTGATTCTTGGGAAGAAAGCGAAGAAGATGGTGCAGCGCCGGTTTACTTTGTCGGTTCCCTTTTGCGGGGGCTAGACCAAGGTACTCGGTGTCGCGAAGTTGCTTCGGCCTTCTCATGGCCTCGAGGAAAGCGCCATTATTTTCAAGCACATGAGATCACAGTTGTCACTCGCTTTCCGTTGAAGAGGATCTGCGAATCCGAAAGCAGCAGGCGGGATTGTCGAGTGGGCCTTTGGGCCCATCAAGCTTTGGCCTCAAGTTTGAAGTACCTCAACTATCGAGCCGAGCATTGTCGAAATTCATAGCGAGTGGGCGCCAACACCCGATGAAAAACTCCGGAGAAGAGCATCCCGTCAAGGAAGTGAGCAAAGAATGGATCATGTACTTTGATGGCGCCTTCTCGCTGCAAAGCGCCCGTGCTGAGGCGTACTACTTGTCACACCAGGGAGAGCACCTCAAGTCGTGATCAAATGCACTTTCCCAAGGAGCAAGCCACAAACAATCTTGTAGAGTATGAAGACTTGCTTGCGGACTCGAGGATCATGGCCGAACTTGGGATCAAGAAGCTTATTATCGGGGGTGACTCGCAGACTGTCGTCCGCCAAGTTAACAAAAGATTATCGAGTCGTTGATGGAAGCCTACATTGATGAAGTGAGGAAGCTAGAAGAACATTTTGGCGGCTGCGAGATGGAACCGTTCAAGAGCTCGAGAATGACATTGCGGATGGCTTTGTCAAAGTGTGCCGCACTCAAGTTCCGTGTGGAACCGAGAATTTTGTGCTCAAGTGACTCAACCATCTGTAACACCATCAATTGGATAGAACAAAAAAGAAAAGTTGGTCACTGGCGACTACTTTCCGCGAGCTCCCGGGCCGCCGCCGAAGAAGGTCCCAGGATCAACACGGAGAAGTCTTGAGGAAGCGATGCTGCTCCGTGAGCCCGAGGTTTGTTCCGTTGAAGCGAGGCGCTCCCGACAAGGCATGTGTCGACATGCTTGCCGGGAGCATCACGCTCGGCGGGATCGATTCTTGCCGTGGAAGCGGATGTTCCTTGGCACATTCGCCTTTAGTCCTTGTTGTCGAGCCGCAAGCTCCAACATGGGCACAATGGATAGTCCATTTCCTTCAGCGGAGAACTTCCGAGGAGCAAGCGGCGGAGAAAGTAGCGGCAATCAAGTATGTACCCGGTTTGTCGATGACATCTTTGTCAGAAGAAAGATTCACAGTGAAATTGAAGTGCATTTCCGGGAAGATGGACAAGAGCTGTTGGCGGAGATACATGGAGGCATATGTGGTCACCACATTGGCGCATAAAACACTTGAAGCAAAGCTTTCAAGCAAGGTTTCTTTTGGCCGACAGACCCTCCGGGATGCAACTGCACAAGTAACCAAGTGTGAAGCGTGCAGTTCCACTCCAAACAGATTCATCAACCAGCTCAAGCTCTCCAAACAATCCCTTTATCCTGGCCATTTTTAGTGCAGGGGCTCGACATTCTCGGCCCTTCTCCCTCGTATCTGGATCGCCTCGAGTGCTGCGCTTATGATGAGCTAGAGCAAGAAGGCAGCGACAAGATGTGTTATTTGCTCCTCGAGGAAAGATCGTCTTCACAGCTTGATGCACGAGCTGCTGCGCTACCGGCAGGCTTTAGCCTTCTAGCCGCAAAGTTAATGCTAGAAAGCTTGAGAGGGAGAAGATAATGAAATGGATATGGCGTTGTTCAAGAAGTACAAGCCTTGCCGGGCGTGGCGACGAGAAAAGCTAAGTTGCCAAAGTTTGAGCATGATCAAGTTTTAAGTTTTTTAAGTTATACTCCTTGAAGCGTCCGTGCCTTGTATGGAAAACACATGTGCGGAGGAATGGACTAAATGGCTAAGTTGCGCCCTTGATTTGTTTTCGAGTCCGCTCAACAATACAAGTCTTGTTGCAACTAGCCCGACAAAGGTTTCTTGCGGGCGCTTACACGCCAACATTTGCTGATGTTCGCACTCAGCAAGTGTGCTTGCTTGCATGATAAGTCCCCTCAAAGCATAGGGTAAAAACATACAAGGGATGTAACGAGTAAAGGATATAACGTGTAGCGTTGCCCAAGACAAAGTTATATTCACGAAAGTAACTTGTTGCGACGCTTGACTAAGTTGTTCTCATAACTAAAATAACGGTGACAAGGAAGAGAAAGAAAGGTACACATTTTTGGTCGACAAGCTAGAGTTCTTTGGGGCTGCAGTACCAAAGATTCATCCACAGCAAGCGAGAGTTGCGAGGGGCTGCGATATCGAGATAAGTTTTAAATCACGATCATGCATCCTCTTATGGGTTTGAGGAGCAGCGAAGTTATATTCCTTGAACGACCGTGCCTTGTATGAAAAGCCTGTGCGCGGAGGAATCGGCTTGTGGCTAAGTTGCACCCTTGATTTGTTTTCGAGTCCGCTCAACAATACAAGTCTTGTTTGCAACTAGCCCGACAAGGTTTCTTGCGGGAAGCGGCACCGCTTGACGAGTGGCGATGTTCACTTTTCGGCAAGAGTGCTTCTTGTGAGCAAGTTCCTCAAAGCGTGGGGTAAAAACATACAAGGCATAGAATCAAGTAAAGGATATAACATAGCAAGCTTCACGAGGAGTCTGGACTAGGGGTGTCAGGACACCGGACTATCAATATTCGCGGACTCTAAGACTATGAAGATACAAGATTGAAGACTCCGCCCGTGTCAGGATGGGACTTTCCTTGGCGTGGAAGGCAAGCTTGCAATCTGGATATGTAGATCTCCTACCATTGTAACCGACTGTGTAACCCTAGCCTTCTCCGGTGTCTATATAAACCGGAGGGCTTTAGTCAAATGGGACAACATACATTACAACAATCATACCATAGGCTAGCTTCTAGGGTTTAGCCTCCTTGATATCGTGGTAGATCCACTCTTGTACTACCCATATCATCAATATTAATCAAGCGGGGCGTGGGGTTTTACCTCCATCGAGAGGGCGAACACAGGTAAAAACATCATGTCCCTCATCTCTGGTTACCATCCGCCTAGGCGCTTGCAGTTGGGACCCCCTACCGAGATCCGCCGGTTTGACACCGACATTGGTGCTTTCATAGAGAGTTCCTCTATGTCGTCACCGATAGGCTTGATGGCATCTTCAACCAGCAACACTATCCGGTGAGACTTTTCTCCTGGGCCAGATCTTCGTATTGGCGGCCTGCCGCCTGTCTCAATTCACTTGGCCATCTGGGCGGAATCGAAGCTAAGCCCCACAGCCGTCGATTCAGATTTGGAAAGCAAACTTCACGGCGATGTCGCGGAGACTTGATCTTGACGGACTCGAGCCCTGACCAGCGCGCCGCCTTTGTGACGATGGGCATGACCTAGCTCAATGCGAGCGATTGCCTTGTGTCCGATGTACTAAGGTAGGGGTACCTCGGTACCCCAACGTACTATGAGCGATCGCGACTTCAGCAGTTTGGATCCACCATATGCTTGCGGAGATCATTCCCTCCACATCAAGCCATTCAAGAACAAAGTGTACAAGATAGAAGATCAAGGCCCGGCAAGAGGAGCTTGCCGGGAAGGCCGTTCGACTCAAGATTACATCACTCATGCAAGTCCTGGCGAGAGGAGCTCGCCCGGGAGACTAGAAAGATCACATCACAAAAAACCGCCTCGGCGCTTCTCAGCGTCGGCGAGGGCAGGGAGCGACAAGACTAAGCCCGACAAGCTCCGGGCCCGGCAAGATCAAGACCCGGCAAGGTACTTGCCGGGCAATCGCTAACGTGCCCGCCTCCGGCTCATCGCCTGCGCGTCGCCTTGACCCTCTCCGAGGCAGCGTGGCGGATGGGCTGTCTTGTGAGAGTGCGGTGGCACTCCACGGCGGTGGATCCATCGCCGTGGCAAGCGAAGACGCAAGGCGGGAGCTTTTGGGCTGGCGGCGACAGGCATTAAATGCTCTTGTCCCCCTCATCAAAAGTAGGTAGAATCCTTGTTCAAGCCTTTGTAGTACACCTTGTTCCCTTTTGTTCAACTACCACCTCTTTTACATTTTACCCCTCTACCCTCGTTGACACACTCGGTGACCCTTGCCCTATAAAGGAGGCCCATGCACAGCGTGGGGGGTTGAACCCTTGGCAACTCTAGCGCTGGGATTGGTGGTTCCATACACCACACCACCATTATTTCGCATTCTTGAGCAAGATCAATACAACACAAAGCAGCGTAGGGGTTTCTGCGACCATCGCGGCCTGGGTAAAATCCGCCGCGTGCATCGCCTCGATCTGCTCTCTGTGCCTCCTCCGCCCTCGTACCGAACACGACGAAGGGCTCCCGGCCCCATAGGTGTCAGCATGGCCAGCGCCACCGCCGCCGCCCAGCGCCCATTTATCTTTAGCGCGCCCGGTAGAAGCGTCGAGGTTGTCGCGGACTGATCGAGCGTTCAGCTGCGCGCTCTTCATCAACCTCTCCGGCCGTCAACCTTCGCCGACAAGCTGCGTCATGGCCCCGAGCGAGGGCTTCAAGGGTTGCAGAATCCGTCTGCGTCTCACCGCCGCCACCGGGCAGCGGTGGGGCGAAGAGACGCCCAGCGGAAGGGTGAACACGGCGAGGGCACTTTCAGCGGCGCCACGAATCGAGGGCAGGGCGGATGACCGCGCCTCGGTCTCCATGAGATCCCGTCCATCCACCACAGCGACCAGTAGCACCATACCACGAGAGGTGGTATCCGCTTTCTTGGGCGCAGAATAAGCCGGAGGCTCACGGGATCTCCGGACTGCTGTCGAGCACGAAACAGCGAAAATGCGGGCGAGGCCTTGCTCCTCCTATCGCTACTAGGAGTCAAGAGCATGTCTGTTCCTCGCGCGCTTCGCTCCGCTCCCCTCCATTCCGGCAGCGCATCTCCTGGAGCGCTTCTGTTGTCGTCGAGGGCAGCAGCCATCAAGCTCTAAGTCCAGGCGAGGGCGGCTCTGGTGCTCACTCCGACAAGCGCAGCTCCTCGGGGCCTATAAGCCCGGCGAGGACAGCTCGGTGCTCGTTCAGCAAGCGCACCTCCCAGTGCTTTGCGCTTGCCCGTCGAGGGCAGCGCCATTGAGCTCCACCAGCAAGTGCAAAGAAACAAGAAAAAGAAAAGCTAAGTTGCTCAAGCCTTTGTGCGAGCACTCTTTAATTCCATGCTTTTTATGTTATATCCCTCGTCGTTAGTCCTTTGTGCATAAAGCTTGTCTTGGAGAACCTGCTTGTGAATAGCCGCACCCTTACTTTGCTTGAACACACTCAGCGAGTAAAAAGTGAGCGCGACCAACCGCGCCCTTGTTTACGTTTGAGTCGCTTTCGGCGAGGTTAAGTCGTCCTTGTTGGACACGCAAGGTTGCTTGCGGAGCGACACCAGCCAGGTAGACTCTTGATGTTCCGTACTCGACAAGCGTGTTAAGCACCGGCAAGTTACCTAGAAGCGTAGGGTAAAAGCGCACAAAGGATGTAAAGTAGAGGTGTAGCGTGGCAAGCCCTGCCGTGAGATGTCGCCATATGAGAGGCTTGTCTTGCGAGAGGAGCCAAGTCGTGGTCGATTCGCGTACTTGTTTTGTTTAGAGTCCGCTCAACAAACACAAGTGTCTTCTGCACCCTTATCTTGCTTCGAGCACTGCTCGACAAAGGTGGCGTCATGGCCCAGCCCGGCAAGGTTGTTTGCGGAAGCAACACGCCGGTGAGCTGTCCCGCTCGGCAAGCGTGTTACGCCCGCAAGCTCCCAGCGTGAAGTACAAACATCGAAGGGCAAAATCGGCATCGTGTTGCAAAATCAAGACTTACGTACATATACATGTAGATAATGAAGGCTGTTGTTGAGATCTATCTCAGCTGTTTTCATGGCTGAAATTGCGGCGACAAGGAGGAACGAAAAATCACACCGGCACACAGGGCCGGCAAGCCGCGAAGTCGCGTTTGAAATTTCTGAGTGCCAAGGTTCTTCGGCAAGCCAACCTCATTTGGGGCTCACGAGCACTAAGATTCGTCTCCGGCAAGCTAGAGTTCTTTGGGGCTGCGATATCGAATAAGTTTTTCATCCCTCGTCATGCATCCTCCTATGGACCGGAAATGCGGGACTGCGTCTTTGAACGGCGTGTCTTGTAAAACCCGTGCGTGGAGGCGAGTCGTGGCCCGATTGCGTGCTTGGTTTGTTTCGAGTCCGCTCAACAAACACTAAGTGTGCGCTGCACCCTTATCTTGCTTCGAGCACCTTTCGACAAGTTAAGCGTCATAGCCCGGCCCGCAAGGTTGCTTGCGGAGCGACACCGCCCGTGAGCTGTCCAGCTTCGGCAGCGTGTTAAGCCCGGCAAGCTCCCGATAGCGTAAGAACACACAAGGCACGCAGGCCAAGTAAAAGACTTAGTCCGTGAAGCTTTCCCTCTTTTCATTAAAACATCCTAGCATAGTACAAGTCCATAGAGGATGAAAAACATGATAGAGAGGATTACAAGTTTTTAAACACAGCTAATGCCGAGGGCTTACAATTTAAAAAGATAAGGTGCCGTGATCCCTCTCTGTTTCTCATTCGGGAGTTGGGAGGTAGGTCAAGAGCCCCGGCAAGAATAGCTTCTTGGGAAGGAGGCCCGGCAAGAGGAGCTTGTCGGGGAAAGGCGAGGCGCCTAGGAGGCGTGGCGGTGGCGCCCGCCGTGCCCGAGGCTGCGCAGGTGGCGGGCATGGGGAGCGCATGCCGGGAGGCATGGCGCGAAGGCGCCAAGAGAACACCCGGGGGCGGCCGGGAGCTTGGCGGAGGCAGGCGTCGGAGGCGAGCTTGAAGGCAGGGGTGGTGGGACAGCCGGCCGCTGGCGAGGCACCTCGCCCTCGTACTCCGACTTAACGGCCTTGCCGCGTCCCCTCTTCCTCTTCTGCTGCCTCTCTCGCCCGGCCAGAGAGGCGGCCCGGGGAGTTCGAGGAGGCGGCAACCCGGAAGATGGGGTTGCCGGTGGCCCAGCAGGCGGTGTCCGAGCGCCTAGTCGGGCCCGCCATCCCCTCGTCGCCGGCCGTCGCTCTCCTCCTCGTCACTCTCGCTCGGGGAGAGCCTTCGCTATCGAGGCTGTCCACAGCAAGCGCACCGGGTTCCATAGTCCCGAAGACCTTGGCGAGAGGTCACCATCCATTAACTTGAAATGGAGGTGAACCCGCCGTCGAGCTATGAGATCGGGCGAATGTCTTCCACCTCGGTCGAAGAACATCACGCCCGGGGCTTTGAGGACCGCGACACTCACCGAGTGCCGCTGATCCCAGCCCCTCATGTAACTCCATCACGTCGGGTGGATCCGGTCCCATCAGCGTCCATAAGCAGGGCGGCGGCCGAGGCGGACGACAGGCGCCGGCGAAGCTTGATGAAGAACTCCGAGGGTCATCTCGGTGTGGACCGCACCGTGGTCGAGAGGCGCCCGGGGGAGGCAGAGGCGCGCTCGCCCGCCGCCTCTCCCGGCCGCCTCGGCTACGCCCTCGGCCTCGTCATGGCCGCCCCTCCCTCTCCCTCGGGCCGGCTCCGCCGCGGGAGCGGGATGGGGAGTGGTGCGCTGCCTAGAGCGACCAGCGCCACCACCGTCGAAGCCGGGATTCCCTCTTTCCATGGCGGCAAGAAGAATTGAAGATGAAGGCGAAGGAAGAAGAGGATGAGTGTGGCCATTGTGCTCCCCATCCGCCCCTTTTAAAGGGGCGAGGTGGGACTCAACCGCCCTTCGACCAATCGAGGCGAGGAGGCGGAGGCGGGGCCGACTCGCCTTCTCCTCCGTGACGGCTCGGTCTCCCACCTTCGCCGCCCACGACCCCGTGCATGAGGGCGCGTGGCGAAAAAGTGGAGCCGGGCGGCAGGTGAAGCGACCCGCTCTGCGCCACGATCACGGGGTGGATGCTTTAAAAAGCGCATCGCCGCCCACGTCTCCACGCGCCGCAATCGGCAGCGTCTTTGTTGCTTGCGAGGCGGCGAATCTGAAAGTAGATTCGACGCCGTGTGCTGCGTGTGCCGTGCCTTTGTTTGGGCTGGCCCAACAGCGCTTCGGCACCGTGTATAGCCCGAGCAGGGGCTCTGTCGGTGTACTAAGGTAGGGGTACCTCGGTACCCCAACTTGTGCTGCGGGCGATCGCAGCTTCAGCAGTGGATCCACCATATGCTTGGGAGATCATTCCCTCCACATCAAGCCATTCAAGAACAAAGTGTACAAGATAGAAGATCAAGGCCTCGGCAAGAGGAGCTTGGGAAGGCCGTTCGAGCTCAAGATTACATCACTCATGCAAGTCCTGGCGAGAGGAGCTGCGCCGGGGAGACTAGAAGATCACATCACAAAAACACGCCTCGGCGCTCGCGTCCGGCGAGGGAGGCGACAAGACTACAAGCCCGACAAGCTCCGGGCCCGGCAAGATCAAGACCCGGCAAGGTACTTGCGGCGAGAACTCGCTGCGTGCCGCCTCCGGCTCATCGCCTGCAGCGTCGCCTTGACCCTCTCCCGAGGCCGTGGCGGATGGCTGTCTTGTTGAGGGGTGCGGTGGCACTCCACGCGGTGGATCCATCGCCCGTGGCAAGCGAAGACGCAAGGCGGGGAGCTTTTGGGGCGGCAGCGGGCATTAAATGCTCTTGTCCCCTCTGTCAAAAGTAGGTAGAATCCTTTGTTCAAGCCTTTGTGGTTTGCTGTTCCCTTGCTTCCAACTACCACCTCTTTTACATTTTACCCCTCTACCCTCGTTGACACATGTCGGTGACCCTTGCCCTATAAAAGGAGGCCCATGCACAACGTGGGGGGTTGAACCCTTAGCAACTCTAGCGCTGGGATTGGCTGGTTCCATACACCACACCACCATTAGCTCGCATTCTTGAGCAAGATCAATACAACACAAAGCAGTAGAGGTTTCTGCGACCATCGCGGCCAGCTGGGTAAAAATCCGCCCGCGTGCATCGCCTCGATCTGCTCTCTGTGCCTCCTCCGCCCTCGTGCCGAACACGAAGGGCTCCCGGCCCCATAGGTGTCCTTGGCCAGCGCCACCCAGCCCGCCCCGGCACCTGGTGGCGCACTGCAGATCTGCTTGCCGTTAGCTTGGAGCCGATCGCCCGGATCGAGGCGGTGGATAAACGCCGCCACAGGGGCTTCAACATCCGCGGCGATGGAGCGAACACCAATCTTGTCCCCATGAAACTTCGTGATTCGGCGCCGGACTCCTTGCGGACTCCGAACCTCCAGCGCCTCTACCAATCGATCCAGTTAGGCGCCGGTTATAAATTCACCGCCGCGGACATCTTCAATGCTCGCCTTCGGAGATATCTTGAATTCACTAAAGCATCTCTCGTTATCTCGGAGAGTCTGGCGGATTATGGCGGGATGGTTGGAGATCTGGACGACGAAGAAATTGAGCCCACCCACCACCCACTTTGTAGCCTTGTCGATGATTTAACCGACATGCTAGACTACGACTCGAAGACATCGGCGCTATGGGCGGCGATGCGGAGGCGAACGAGAACCAGCGCCCACGAGGCACTGGAAGACCACCTCGATCATCGACATATATGGTGGACACCCCAAAAGGCGGGGATGGCGAAGAAGCGGCGAGAGCGCACTCTTTAAAGCAGCCCAAGCCCGGCGTCGGTGGCGCCGCTCTAAATCCCGCCACAGCAAGAATGGAGATTCCGGCACGGGAGATAATAACACTCGAGAGCGCCGAAGACAATCCCCTCAGCCAAGACTCAAGTAGCGGGAGGATCACGAGGCAAGCCCTCATGAGGCGGCGAAGAGGTTGAGGATCATAACTATATGCCTCCCTCACGAAGATGAAGCAAGCCTCAACGATGTGGAATTAAATGTGCAGGATCCCGTCGAACAAGAGCGCTTGGTAGCGAGGCTTATCGCCACAAACAAATAGCCTAAAAGAAAAAGCAGCACACTTCAAGCTGATCGAGGACCTGCTTGGCGATCGATGGACCGAGGTCCTCGCGGCGAAAAGTATAAACTCGAGCGTCCTCAAAAGTTACCCAAGGCGCAAGCTGCTCCCCGATTAGAGGAGGAAGCACACACCTCCATCACCGGTATGCGATATGGTGACCGACCACAGCGTGGTGCGTGGACGAAGAGCATCAAACCCCATCCACTATCGTACCCGGCATCGCTCCAAAAGTCTGAAGCCAAGAGGGAACTCAAATCGGACTTGCGAGACATATTGGAGGACAAAAGCAAGGCAATCCAGATCCATCTATGGATCACGTGGGCGCCCTCGACCCATAGCGAATACCGTCGTGCGGATACAATAACCCGGCGGGCCAAACACAGCGACGGCGCTCTCTCGAGCTGCGTCGCGATATCGCTTATCTGAGGCGCGCACACCGTTATGCTTCAGCGACGAGTAATGGATCATCAGATCCCGAAGGTTTAAACCCGTAAACGCCGAATCCTCACGATGGCACAACAGATCCCGGTGTGGATCGAAGACTATCTTCTCCACATGGCCCGCGGCGGCGATCTCCATGCCATCAAGTACCTCCCTCAAGCTTAAAGGACCAGCTCGGCATTGGCTTAACGACTTGCCCGCGAGTCAATTGGGTGTTGGGAAGACACGGAGGCCGCATTCGCTTGATAACTTCAAAGGCACATATGTGCGACCACGAGCGCCGATGACCTAAGCCACATCATTCAGCTGACAGACGAATCGGCGGACAATTACAGACACGGTTCTTGTGAAAAAAATCAAATAGTCATTGTCCGGGATCGAGGCCCTTGCAGCCTTCAAACATAACATCTGGGACGAATGGCTAGCCCGGCACAGAGGCGGGGAAAAGCGAAATCCATGGCAGCCCCACGCCGTTAATGACCGCTTTTGCGGGAGAGGACAGATAGCTGGCCAGCGACAACAATCTCCGTAAAACTCTGGCGGTCCGGATACCAAGGACAACAGCGGCGGTCACGGCGAAACAAAAACAAAGCGCGCGTGCTGGCGGCGATAAGGAGGATCGACCGTCAATGCGGATTCGGGCTCTAAACCCGGTCGTGGAAGAAGCCATTCAAAAGAACCACTCGGGTCCGTCAATCTGGACCGAATACTCGACCGCTTATGCGGATACACGGCACCTCGACAAGCCAGCTAACCACACCAATAGAGATTCTTTGGGTATTCAAGCGGCGACAAGTTAATTGCGAAAACAATGACAAGGGCTAAATAAGCGGCGGCGAGGAAGAGACCCGACCGCCCGAACAACAAAGAGACGAAGGTTTTCCCCATAAGTGCGGACGGTGAATATGATATCTGCGACCCACATACCCAAGAGGAGAGAAAGCGCGCTCTCTGGGGCGTCTATGCGATGGAGCGATCGCCCCAAAGTTCAACCCATAGTCCTCTTGTCCGATCACTTTTGATCGAAGAGACCATCCGACCGACATCGCCATGGCGGATTCGCGCGTGGTTTTAGACCCAATCGTCGATGGGTTCCACCTCACGAGTCTGATGGGCGGTAGCGACCTGAACCTGCTTTATCGGGATACGATGCACAAAATGGGCATAGACCCATCAAGGAT
Source organism: Aegilops speltoides (assembly GCA_021437245.1). Lineage (NCBI taxonomy): Eukaryota > Viridiplantae > Streptophyta > Magnoliopsida > Poales > Poaceae > Aegilops > Aegilops speltoides. The sequence goes on along the minus strand of CM038144.1, from coordinate 271,963,309 downwards.
TAAACCTACAAAGACAACCTTTAAAGGTGTCATACCGAGTGGAAGCCAAGCTATGCGAGGCTCGGTCACTGCTGGAAGTGGTCTTCGATCCCGGATAATTTCGGGCGAAGAGTTAATCTTGGACATAGTCCCGTTTCAGGCGGCTATCATGCCTGCTTTCGGACGAACAGCGTTTGCAAAATTCAGCAGGTGCCGCATTATGCATACCTAAAGCTCAAGATGCGAGGCCCTCGTGGAGTCATCATGGTCAATAGAATGCAGGCGCTCCTCGAGCGGAGGAACATCTGGCGGCTCTCGCGGAAATCGGAGCAGCCTTCTAAGCAATTCTCTAGTCCGGCCGTTAAGCGGTCGGATCTGACAAAAGCGCCCGAACAGCGCCAACCAAGACCACTGGCGCGATCGAACCGCAGCGTAGCAATGCGGCTAACCCTCGCCAGCGCATGATCGCAAGAATAACACTCCGCGTACATCATTCGCCTTGGAGATACCATGGGCATAGGGGAGGGCACGATCATAGCGGACCCAGTGCAGTTCGACCACACGGGGCTCGCAAGTGTGCCCCCTTTTTTATTTTTCTTCTTTTATATACATGGGACTCACATTAACGAAGCCCGTCTGGCGGCAAACTCTGAACTCATGATGCAACGATCGGGGACTAAAGAAGGCGCGGCGAACATCCAGTGGTCTCAATTCGAGCATTAAATTCGATTATATACACCAAGTCTGCAGCTCATCCCTGGAGGGGGACATGTTTATTTAGTCCAAATCCCTTGCTTACCGCACTATTTGTATTAGTCCGCTCTACTAGCAGATTTTCTTTCATAAATAATGCAGCACCTTTTTATTGCAATGGCATTATCTTTTACATATATGTTCATCACATGAAATCTTGCACCGTATATTTTGAGTGCGGTGAATCGCCAGAGCTACATTCCCCAAATTATGGTGTGATTAAGTCGAACACTTTCACAAGTCGGCACCCGAACTTATAGCATTATATGAATCGGCTCGAATCATGTCTTGGGTCAATAGTTGGGTTTGCTGGCTCCCATGTTTTGGTGCCTTACGTTCCGTTCCGTCGGCTAAGGTAGCCTTTGGGAGAACCAGGGATTGCGCCCGGTTGAGCAGGCGGCGCCTCGATGGAAAAGCTAAAGCTGACTAGCATGATAAGGCGAGAGAGTCGCTGTTCGAGAGGTTTTTCGGGTCATAAAGACTCACGCCGCTTGACGAGTTCGGACAATGTCAGAAGAAAGGCGTGGATAGTGCCGGATTCGGTCTTCGAATACCGGGGGCTTCGCCAAATTTAAAATTATAGAATTCTATGGCTAAGTGAGAGTGTTCAAGCATTATAAGTCCGGTTGCCTTGTTACGTTGTGTTGGCGCCTCCTCGATGGACCCAACAATGGGAACAAGAGTGCTCATGTTTATCCCGAACACCCGGCACTTTCGTGGCTTAGGGGCTGAAGCCAACGACTTGCCATCTCTCGAGATTTTATAAGCGGCCGCCTGAAGGTAATATTTTAAATTAAACAAGCGTTGCTCATGGGCGCATATGAGCGAAGTTTTCAGCGCCTGAGGATAAATACATAGCGAGTTCACTCAAAATTACATTTAAGAGCACTCATCTGCAATATCGCGAGCTCCTTGAGACAATTTTATAATACTTCTCGGCGTGCGATACTCCTTGCCCGTGGCGGTGGGTCCGTGAAAGCTTCTCCGCATCAACTTGCCCATTGCACCTTTATGCGGGCAAGAGCGTGGCGCCTTCAATCTGGCGGGCGCTTGCGACCTCCACCGAGGGCTTGCATCCACCAGCCGCCGCCGCAGGCCAAAGTAGCTCCCGAGCATAGCCTTCGAGGCCCAATGGGACTATGAGGCCCTTCATGGCCTCCTCGGCTACCTTGTGGAGTTCGACCAGTGCTTGGTGGTGGCTTAAGCACCGGATGGCGGCCTCGGCGTCTTGAGACGAAGACCTTCTCCGTCGAGCTCCCTCCTCGCCCACGATAGAATCTTGGCGGCATCGGGCGCACTATCTGGCAGATCTGCAAGCATACAGAGAGCTCGAATGCGGGTAAGTGTCGGGTAGTTCACATTAACATGCCTGCTTTGCATGAAAAATGCCTTACCGCTGCTATCTTCTTTATGTCCTCAACTTCTGAAGGACCTTACGGGCTTCGGCCTTGGCGGACTTGGCACTTTCGAGGCCGAGGCAAGCTCGGACTCTCGAGTCTTGGAGTCACCTCCAAACTCTCATGCTTTTCCATGAGCACAGGAGCTCTTGCCGAACTTCCGCCACCGTGCCTCTTGCTTTTCTCGCTCGGCCCGTTCATGGCCGCATTGCGTTCGACGCGGACCACACATCCTTGAGGCTGCCACCTCGTTAGTGGCCCTGCAATACACATATTATCCTTGTCAAATTTTATTGCAACCAAAATCCTTTTAGTAAGGTACCTATTCAAAGCGGTGTTACTCACCTTCTTTTTCCTCGAGCTGCCTCTTGGCATGGCGAGCTCTTGCTCGGACCGCTCGAGAATCCTTCTTCAACACATCGACCTCCGCCGTTAAAGCGGCGGAGTCGGCAGCGCAAGACCTGCAAACCCATATTGACATATTTTTAGCAACCTGCGCATATCTTGATAGATCCTCGGTCCGGCTTTTCTTTCCGAACACGAACTAAGCATCGAGGCTCTTGTCTATCTTGGTACTACATTACATAATTTTAACTTCTTACCTCAAAGCACATTAGAAGGCTGCTGCGAGCTTCGGTCAGCCCGCTCTTAGCAGCTGAACCTTCTCAATCACCGCACTCATGATAGTGCGGTGTTCTTCCTCGATGGAAGCGCCTTTAAGCGCCTCCAACAAGCTATCCGGCGCCTCGGTTGAGCGAGGCCGCCCGGCGTCACGTCTTGCCCTTCTTCCGAAGGGCGCTTGCGGACTCTGGAACCACTGCGGGTTCGATGTAGAGTCGGCACAAAGTCGAGGAGGCTGCTGGCGCGCCCGGAGCCTCCTCTGATGGGTCCCTCTGGGATCCCACCTCGGCGTCCTCGTCGGCGCGTGGGGTAGAAAGCGTCGGGATGGAATTCACATCGGCGAGGCCAGCGACCCGCTCGATGAGTCGGGAAGATCGTCATCGGCGGACTACACGACGAGAATCGGCGTTAGAAGGATACTACGTGACATGAAAGGTACGGCATATAAATGATCTGGATACTTACGATCTAGCGAGATGCCTGGCCCTTGGAGGCCACTCATCCTCGCCAACGCTGATGTTGGCGAAACTGTCGAGGATAGTTCTCCCCTCTTGGACCCTTGGCCTCCCGATCGGGAAGCCTTCCTCTTCTTCTCTCCTCCTCCGGAGAGAATACTCCTCCTCCTCGTCTTGGGGAGGAGTCTGCGTCGTCATCGGGCCTGATTCTGAGAACTCTTCGAGTCCCGTGGCCACCTTCTTGGCCTTCTTCTCGGCACCACGTGTGGTCTTGGAACCAACAACTCTGATGGCGGGCGTCCACTGGGTCTTCGGCATGGGAGCCAGGCGATAAGCAACTTGGCCTTCTCCATCCATTCTGTCAAAGGAAGAGGCGAGAATGAAACCTCGGTAAGATTCAATTTAATTATCACAAGTGTCCGTAATGGGGTTGAATCACTTACCTCGTCGGTTGATATCTGCGAGCTGAATCATGATCTTCCGTCGGACGCGAGAACTTTAGGCGCCCTTAAGCACCCCTCCAGCGCCTTTATGTTGTATCGAAGAGCCGCTTAGCGCTGGTGCTGTTCGGATTGAACTCCCACAAATTAAATGCCCGTTCTTGGCATGGGAGGATCCGCGGATGAGCATGACTTGGACCACGTCGGCGAGCTGAGCCTATTGCTCACCATCTTCTTGATACATGCTCGAGTCCGTCACCTCCACGGATTCCCCCACCGCAAGCCCTTCTCTTTCCGGGAGGTGAGTTGCGTGGGGATGCGAGATCTAAACTCGGGGGCGCTGCCCATGTGGGTTTCTTGCGGCTCGGTGATGTAGAACCACCCGATTGCCACCCCTTGGCGGAGTCCACGAAGGTCCCTTCCAGCCAAGGGGCGTTAGGCGGTTTGCCCAACATGGCGCCTCCGCATTCGCTTGCGTGCCCTTCACAACCTTGACTTGACGTTGAAGGTCTTGAGCCCTGAGGCGAAGTGGGGCTGGATGCGAGAGAAGGCCTCGCACACGATGATAAGCGCCGAGATGTTGAGGATGAAGTTGGCGCCGGATCGTGGAAATCAGGCCGTAGTAAAACATGAGCCCCGAACAAATGGATGGAGCGAAAGCCCGATCCAGCGGAGGAAGTGGGGAGGAAGGCGACCCTTTCATGAGGCCCGGGGGTAGGGGATGAGCTGCCCCTCGTCGGGAAGCCGATGCGCGATATCGCCGGAAAGGTATCCGGCGCTGCGCACCTTGGTGATGTCCTCCTCCTTAGCGGTGGAGGCCAACCATTTACCTCCCACTCCGGACATATTCGGAGAAGGTCAAGGCGAGATCTTGCGAGCTCGGCGTTGGAGCTTGAGTTGCGGGGTGGATAAGCAAAGGAGGAAGAAGGCGTAGGTGAGAAGGTGAATCCTTATCCCTTATATATAGGCGGACAAAACTATGCGTCCCCCACCAGCCTGGTAAAACTCGCTTATCTCCCAAGCGCCACCATCAATGGCGCGGTTGGGTTACCCACTCACGTATTGATGAGAATCCGGAATAAGGGGAACACGATCTACGCTCGACAAGGCGTGCCAAGAAGCCTTCACTAAGCGTGGTGAGGTGGTATAGTAAAAAACGATTCAAACAAAGGCTTGGTAGCGGTGTGATGTCACGCCGCGTAATACGTCAGCAGATTGAGCTAAGTGTACATTTTATTCTCTCTACGGTGGAATGTGGAATTTATTTTGCGAGCGGACACTATCCGGTGTTCATGATCTTCTCGGATTATTCAAGGGAGGAACCCGCCTTGCAATGCCGAACATTATCTTGCCGGACTTATCGTCATTGAAGCCTGGTTCAGGCTCTTGAGGAGTCTGGACTAGGGGTGTCGGACAGCCGGACTATCAATATCCGCGGACTCTAAGACTACGAAGATACAAGATTGAAGACTCCGTCCGTGTCCGGATGGGACTTTCCTTGGCGTGGAAGGCAAGCTTGGCAATCGGATATGTAGATCTCCTACCATTGTAACCGACTCTGTGTAACCCTAGCCTTCTCGGTGTCTATATAAACCGAAGGGCTTTAGTCCGTAGGGACAACATACATTACAACAATCATACCATAGGCTAGCTTCTAGGGTTTAGCTTCCTTGATCTCGTGGTAGATCCACTCTTGTACTACCCATATCATCAATATTAATCAAGCGGGGCGTGGGTTTTACCTCCATCGAGAGGGCGAACACAGGAAAAAACATCGTGTCCCTCGTCTCTTGTTACCATCCGCCTAGACGCACAGTTCGGGACCCCCTAACCGAGATCCGCCGGTTTTGACACCGACACTTCCCCTTTTCATTAAAAAACATCCCACTCGGGTACAGTCCATAAAGGATGAAAAACATGAAAGAGAGGATTACAAGTTTTAAATGCAGCTAAGGCTCGAAGGCTTACAAATTAAAAAGATAAGATGCCCGTAATCCTTTTCCTACCCCTCTTTTTCAGGAGGTAGGTCAAGGAGGCGAGAAGGGCAAAAGGGGCGCCTAGGCGAACTCACGGTGCCGAAGACACCAAGAGAACATCCGGGAGCCGTCCGAAGGCTGGATGGTGATGGCGGCCGGAAGCGAGCTTCGAAGTCGGGCGGCGGGGCGTCGGCCTGTCGAGGCACCACGCCCTCGTACTCGACTTGGCGGCCATGCCGCCGACCCTCTTCCCCTTCCGCAGCCTCCCTCGCCACGGCCCAAGGAGACGACCCGGGGAGTTCAAGGGGCAGCGACCGGATGATAGGGTCGCCGGTGGCCCTGAGGCGACGCCCGACGCCTGGTCGGGCCCGCCCGCCTCGTCATCACTGCGCTCTCCTCCTCGTCACTCTCGCTCGAGGGGGAGTCTTCGCTATCGGAGGAGCTGTCCACGCAGCATCTCGCCCGAGTGCCGGAGTCCCCGAAGACCTTGACGGAGAGGAGGTCGCCCTCCATTAACTTAAAATGGAGGGTAAACCCCGTCAGTATTTGTGGATGCGGTGACGTCTTCCACCCTCAATCAAGATACATCACGTTAGGGCTTTTGGATACAACGCCGACTCGCGTGCATGATCCCACACCCCTCATGCGCAATCTCAGGCGTCTCGGGCGGCTCGGCTCCATCGTGCTGCAAACGGAGCTGGAAGCCGGAGGCGACAACGAGGCGCCCGCGCCTCGACGAAGAACTTCATAAGGGTCGTCCCGTGTGGACCGCCGGGAGAGGAACCGCCGGCGGCGCGAAGCCGCGCCGCGCCCTGTCCGCCTCTTCCCCGCGCGCCTCGACCTCGCCCACGACCTCGCCCCCTCCCTCTTCCCCTTGTGGCTGGCTCTGCCACCACGGGCGCGGGGTAGGGAGGGATGCGCTGTCTGGCGGCGACCCTCGCCGCCACCGATGAAGGACCAGGATTCCCTTTCTCCATGGCGGATGAGAGAAAGGGGAACATAAGCTGAAGAAAGGAGAAGATGAGAAAGTGCAGGTTCCTACGCTCCCCTCTCGCCCTTCTTAAAGGAGCGAGGTGGGGGCTCGGCCGCCCCGCTCGGCGGATCAGAGCACGAGAAGAGTAGGGAGTCGGGGCCGACCCGCTGCCTCCGCCCGTGACGGCTCGGTTTCCCACCTCCGCCGTCTGCGACCCCGACTGCATGGGAGCCGCGTGGCGGGGATGCAGAACCGAGGCGATAGATGAGGTGACCTCGCCCCGCCCCGTGATCACGGGGGGGTGGACGCCTCGAAAATCGTGCACGCCACCCACGTCTCCCACGACGCCGCGATCGACGCGTGCCGTTACGAGGGGACACGGTGGATACGGAGTGGATTCGGTTTGGACCCAGGCCGCGCGTGCCCGTGCACTGTTTTGGGCCTGGCCCAACAGCTCGGCACCGTGTATGGCCCGAGCCGAGGCTCTGTCGGGTGTACTAAAGTAGGGGTACCTTAGTACCCGAACTTGTGCATGGAAGTCGCGGCGTCAGCGGCAAGGCTTGGCGCCCGCCAAGATCCTCCATCATCCCTATTTACTGCCATTCAAGAACAAAGTGTTAACTAAGAAGACAAGGCCCGGCAAGAGGAGCTTGCCGGGAAGGACAAGACCTCGGCAAGAGGAGCTTGCGGGAAGGACAAAGACCCGGCAAGAGGAGCTTGCGGGAAGGCCGACAAGGCACTTCCAGAAACTTGCCGCGACGCCCAGCGTCCGGCAAGGCCAGCGAGCGGACAAGCTCATTGATCACGACAAGACAGCGGTCGCGGCGAGGCGCTTGCAGCGGCAAGGCTGCCACTCTACACCCAAGCTCCAGCGCATCCAGCGACGTGTCACCCGTGACTATCCTGAAGCATGTGGCGGGCGCTGTGCAGCCATGCGGTGCGAGATGGCAAGCGAAGCTGACAAGGAGGCCATCGTGGCGGTCGGTGGCGCTCCTAACGGTCGCTTCCTTGCCTTTGTTAGGCGACCGGACGGGCATTAAATGTCCTTGTCCCCTGCCGTCAGAGTTAGGTAGGGGGCACTATTGGTAGCAGTTGTACCAACCTGTGTTTTTACCTTTTTACCCCTCTTTCTACGCTGCCACTTGTCGGTGACCCCTTTAGACTATAAAAAGGAGGCCCATGCGCACGTAGAAGGGGTTCGGAATTTTGCTTCCGCGGTGGGGTCCATTCGGCTCACCCAGCACCACAGCATACCCACGCTCTCAAAACAAGAACAAATACAAACACAAAGCAGCAGTAGGAGTTTTATCTCTCCGGAGAGCTCTGAAGCTGGGTAAAATCCCCCGCGCGCTCGACCTCGATCTGCTCTTTGTGCGCCCTCCGCTCCCTTGCCGGACCAGAAGGGGCCCCCTGCCCCATAGGTGCTCGTGCTCCCACAAAAGCCCACGACACACACATCCTCGATGGTGTCCGGACACTTTATTCGTGATCCGAAGAATGACCCATACATCTCTTCGAGCGTCATGCCAAAGAATTGTTGAATGGTTTGCGGTGCTTCCGGGTTGAACTCCCACATACAGAGAGGACGACGTTGGCATGGCAGGGCTTGACGAACTAGCATCACTTGTATTATCTTGACAAGACTGACATCCCTCTTGAGGAGGTCTCGGATGCGGCTTTGCAGTGTCAGCACGTCGTTAATCGGCCCCCAGTCCAGCCCCTTGTTGACCCATGACACCAGTTGCGGCGGAGGGCCCGAGCGGAACGCTGGAGCAGCCACCCGCTTTGTACTCCGGGAAGCTGTGATGTCAAACCACTCTTGCTGCCACAAATCAGAAGTTTCCGCGAAAAAACCCTTTGGGCATGGGGTGTCGGTGCCTCTGCTTATTATAGCGCCTCCGCACTCCGCGTGATGCCCGTCAATCACCCTCGGCCTCACATGGAAGGTCTTGAGCCATAGGCCGAAGTGGGGGTGATGCAGAGGAAGGCTTCACACACGACGATAAACGACGAGATGTGAAGGACGGAATCCGGAGCTAGATCTTGGAAATCTAGTCCGTAGTAGAACATGAGCCCTGTTACGAAGGGATCAACGCTAAAACCTAGCCCTCAGAGAAAGTGGGAAATTAAAATGACACTCTCGTTGGGTTCGGGAGTGGGGACGACCTACCCTTGAGTAGGTAGCGTGTGCGGAATCTCGGCGGTGAGATACCTGGCCTCCCTAAGTTTCTTGACGTCCTCCTCTTTAACGGAGGAAGCCATCCATCGGCCCTGCAGGTTGGATCCGGACATGGTTGAAGGTTTGAAACACTTAGCTTAAGCCTTGGGTGTTGGAACTCGAGGTTTGGGAGGGGAAGGATCAAGCGTGGGAAGAAAAGGACAGGCCTTGGCCCCTTTATAAAGAGGACGAATATCAAGCGTCCCCCGCGTGACCGTTTGGGACTTGCCTAAAATCGAGGAGTCATATTAAACAAACACGGTTGGGTTACCCACACCTGTATTGATGGGAATCCCGTGATAAGGGGGACACGATCTCTACTTCGACAAGACGTGCCAATAGAACCGCCTCGCATCACGTGTAGTGGCTGGTTGTGAAAACGGTTCGAATAAAGACCGAGCCATGGCATGATGTCATAAAAGGCCATCAGCAGATCAGATCTTGGAATATTGTACTCTCTACGGTGGTATGTGGAATTTGTTTTGCAGAGCCGGACACGATCCTTGTGTTCGAAATCTTCTATGGAGTATTCAGAGAAGGAACCCGCCTTGCAATGCCGAAGACAATCTGCGCCGGACTCATCTTCATTGAAGCCTGGTTCAGAGCTCTTGAGGAGTCTGGATTAAGGGGTCCTCGGACAGCCGGACTATATACTTTGGCCGGACCGTCGAACTATGAAGATACAAGATTAAAGACTTCGTCCCATGTCTGGATGGGACTCTCCTTTGCGTGGAAGGCAAGCTTGGCAATTCGGATATGTAGATCTCCTTCTCTGTAACCGACTCTGTGTAACCCTAGCCCCCTCCGGTGTCTATATAAACCAGAGGGTTTAGTCCATAGAACAACAATCATAATCATAGGCTAGCTTCTAGGGTTTAGCCTCTACGATCTCGTGGTAGATCAACTCTTGTAATACCTCATATCATCAAGATCAATCAAGTAGGAAGTAGGGTATTACCTCCATCGAGAGGGCCCGAACCTGGGTAAAACATCGTGTCCCCTGCCTCCTGTTACCATTAGCCTTAGACGCACAGTTCGGGACCCCCTACCCGAGATCCGTCGGTTTTGACACCGACAGTAGCTCCTACACAGTAGCAAGGCAGTTGGGCCTAGCCCATACCTATCGGCCCAGGGTAGGAGGGATGCTGACAGATCTGGACCGCCAGTAAATTTTATCGGATGACGACTCTAAATCAGAGACGGAGCCAGGGCGGGTAGGCCGGGACCATGGCTCCCCACCTATGGTTTTTCTTCTTCTTTTGAAATCACCCCTACATTGTTTACTTAAAATACTCTAAATTTATGTGCCCGCCTCCCTTGATGTTTTACGTCTTTCACTGGCCCCCCTTATATAAGTTTTCGGGCTGGGTCCTTGCTCTAAATTGCTATGAGAAGGTGTAGTTAGTTGAGTTTTACTTTTTTAATTGATTTGATAATATTTAAATAAGTTTAACTTAAAAAAAGAAATATAACTAATCTGGAACGGAGAGAGTAAGAATTGCAAGTGAGAGTGTGAGACCCAAAGCCCGAAACAAACGAACAAAATCTTTGGTCAAATGCTTGATTTAAGATTTAAAAAAGAAATAGAATGGGTGAGCCCGTTCCCCTCCCGAAACCCTCCAGAGGTGACTCCATTGGCGATTTCCTACCTTCCTCTGGAAATCGTCGATGGCTTGTCCCTGTAACCCAGAAACCTACAAAAACTAACCTCGAGACCCCTCTATGCACCCTTCCCCAGCTAGAGCACACCCTTTCCCCCACCCTCCTGAGTCGTTTTAGGAAATCTCTGCGGGAGATCCAGAAACTAAAGTTCCGCCTCCTGTTCCTGAGGTTTCGACTGAAGATCGTGAGTGGAAAACTATTGCCCTCCCCTGAGGATGGAGACAAGGAGCCACTTGTTTCAGGTCGTGATCCACCTTCAGAGACCCTTCCGTTTTCTGAATTAAAAGTCCATGATGAACTGGAGCGTATATGGGTTCCGTTTCAGTTTGAGGAGAAACTTTCGTTTCCATCTTCTTAGAGTTATTTGGAGAATAATGAGGGATTTTACAAGCCCACAAAAGATCTGCTATTTAGGAGGATGCTGGTGCTGCGTTTTCCATCAACCTTGGGAAGCCACACCAGCCTTTGCTCCACGCACTACAAGTGTTCGACCGATTGCCTGATGGCGACATCCGAAGCCCATCTGAAGATAACTTCCCTAGTGACTCTAGGGATGGCATCCAAGTCCACGAGGGATGCGTCAGGGTCCCTGTTGGCCGCTGGGAGCCCAGCCTCTCAAGACGACTGCGAAGCCATTCACCGGCCGGGTAAGGAGCTTGCCCTCTCTACTATGGAGCCTGTGAAGAAAACCCTAATCATTAACACATCGGGGGCTCGCGAAGCAGTTCAGACGCGTTTTCTGGCTGTTGGTCTCTTCTTGTCTGTGCTGATGGTGAATCCTCGTTAGTTGATTGACCATATGAAGGGGGTCTGGAAGATCCATGGGTCGTTGGGCGATCATCAGATGACGACAAAGGAAGTACGTAAATTCATCCTAGAATTCTCAGAAGATGGAGATCAACAACATGTCATCAGGGGTGGCCCATGGCAGTACAAGGGAGACCCGTTCTTGGTTGTCGGCTTGGAATCCGGGGCTGACCCTGCTTCGGTTGTGTTCTCTCATGTTCCTATTTGGGTTCAGTTCCGGGATATTCCTTTTTACCTCCTTACAAAGGAACTTGCCCGAAATCTGGGACAACAGGTTGGGAAGATTCTGCTGGTTGATCAGCATGCGAGGGGCAACATCTGCGACAAATTTCTGCGTGCGAGAGTGTTGCTCCCCTTGTACTCTGCTCTACTAAAGGAGACCACTCTGGCTGACGAGATAACTGGAGAAGAGGTGATTGTTTTCCTGCGCTATGAAAGACTTTTCCAAACTTCTGTTTATTTTGTGGCTTCTTAGGGCATATGGAAGCCAGTTGTGATCTTCCTAATGATGAGAAAAAACTGAGGTATTCCAAGGATATCAGCGTGCATCCCGTGCACTTTGATGACCCCCGTGCCTGGTTCCTTGCCGATAAGATGGGGAAACCAAAGCCCTCGCAAGCTACTACCTCTCCTTGGCGTGCCCCGAAGCCAACCTGCAACTCTCAAATCAACACTCCAAGTGTGGACGTGGTGTTGAAGACGGTCGAGAAAGTGAGTGAAGATGTTGCTCGCCTTTCAGTGGGTGAGATAATGGAAACTGATGCCCCCCGGAAGGGCTCAGACAACAGCATTGATGTGGGGGATGGATCTCCCAGTGATCCAGTTGGTGCCTCGGCTGCTGTGGGTCTGCTGAACGACATGGTGGATGCTTCGCGCACAGCTGATGTTGCCTTGGTTCCTGCATCTAACTCCAGCTGCACAAAGAAGGATGGAGACAAGGTGCAAATGCAGACAAATATGCTGGGCCAAATGCTTGGAAATGAGGCAAAAGACAAGAAGACTCCTGAGTCCGAAGAAATAATCTCTCTGGCGGGGCTGGTTCCGGAGCTCCCTCCAAAGACTAGTGCTGGTGGAGGCTCCGTCGACGACTCCCAGCGTGCTGTTGAGGATCTTGTTAATCTGCAGGGGGCGTTAAAGAGATGGACCATTCAAACATGGTCAAGAACAAAGTATATCTGAGAAATAGAGGCCAAAAGGGGGACATGCATACTGCTAAAGGAGGAGGTGCCACTTCTGTTCTCGGCAAGCGGCTGGATAGAGTCAAGGATCCTCTATCTGTAGAACCTGAGAGCAATAGCGCTGATGTAATCACAAGTAACAAAATGCCTAGAGATGTGGGTTCTGTAGAGGTAGAGCACTATACGGTTGAGAAGGGTGGTCTGGAAGCTGCCGGCCCAGGGGCTGCCGGTAAACTGACGGGCATGAGTGATAGCGCCCGTTAGGAGCCATGAAAATCTTGGCCTGGAACTGCCGGGGACTGGGGCGGCCCCGGACAGTTCAGGAGCTGACACGCCTTGAGAATGCTCACTGCCCGGAGATTGTGTTCCTCTCCGAAACTAGGCAAGGTAAGTCTTTTGTGGATGGTGTGGGGCGTAGAATTGGCTTTAGGCACAGTATCATTGTCTCTGTGAAAGGGAAGGGGGGAGGCCTTGCCCTCTTCTGGGATGATTCCGTAGATGTCGAGTTAATAAACTACGGAGTCCATCATGTCGATGTAAAAGTTTCTATTTCTGGTGAAATAAAATGGAGAGGAACCTTTGTTTACGGTGAGCCCAGGTTCCAGGACCGACATTGTATGTGGGATCTGTTGACACGCATCAAACCATACGCTATTGAACCTTGGCTCATGATCGGCGATTTTAACGAGGCCATGTGGAAAAGCGAACATATCTCTAGAAAGAAAAGGAGTGAACCCCTGATGAAAGCTTTCAGGGAAGTTTTATCTGAATGTAATCTGCATGACCTTGGGTTTAAAGGAGTGGGCTGGACGTATAATAACAATCAATTAGGGGATAAAAATGTTCAAGTGCGGTTGGATAGAGCTGTCGCTTCGCCTGAATGGCAGGACACTTTCTCTGATGTGTGCGTCAAACATCCTGTGTTGCCGAGATCTGACCACTGTCCTCTTTTACTCTGCCTAGAGAAGTTGCAATTTAAGAGAAGGAAAAGGAAAAAAGGTCGCTACGAAGTGATGTGTGATACGTCCATTTTGCATCATGCTTTTATATCGATATTTATTGCATTATGGGTTGTTATTTCACGTTATGTCACAATACTTATGGCTATTCTCTCTTATTTTACAAGGTTTACATGAAGAGGGAGAATGCCGGCAGCTGGAATTCTAGGCGACTCCCTCTCCTCCTAGGCGACTCCTAGGCGGCTCCACCGCCGGTGGCCACTCCGGCCCCGGCGTCCACCACCCTGGCCGCCCAATGGCGCCTCCACACCTTGACTTTGCTAGAGGTAAGGCTTTTCAGCTTGGCATGTGCCAAAAGTTTGGTCATCCAGTGGTTTTCTCTCCTGGTTTTCGCCAACGTGAGTTCAAGCTTGTAGTCTCTTTTGGTCGCGCGTGCTTTCGCCTGGATTGTCACACTGTGAGCATTGTGCTTCACTCTTGCTTTGGTGGTTACCCTCAAGGCTTTAGGGTTAAGTTTCTCTGGGACCGTTCGTTTCAGTTTTCGGTTGCCTCAAAGTCTGTGGGATTTGAACTCTACAATAGTGGCCGTATTTCTGAGAGGGATTTTGAGTTGGTTTTTAGCCTCTGGGGTGAAGGTGGTCCTAATTGGCGTCGTGAGGAGCGTCTGTTCTATCAAGAGGAGCAAAATTCATGGTCTTTGGTTACCAGAGGGCCTCCACGTTCTTCCTCCCAAAGCAGCTCCGGCGATCGCCGGAGGGAGTTCGACCACCGTGTCTCAGTTTTCCAACGGCTGGCGGGGTTACCGGACTCGTCTCCGGATTTACAGGTCACTACTATTGATGAAGGGCGCATTGAGTGCAATATTACACCTCCGATCAATGATCGCGTGGTTCGAGGATGAGGCGCGAACTCGGATCTTCAAATTTGGCCATTACTTGTTACGGTTGTGGCAATTTGGGCCACATGGCTTGGGCTTTGTCCTGAACAGCGTCGTCGACCGGCTCTCGCCGCTTTTTCGGTGGCTTCTTTTCCCACCCCCCATCGAGGCCTGGGCCCTGGGTGGTGGAAGACTGGTTTTTGGCCGTTGGCCCAACCCAGCCAGCGTTTCGAGCTTCCTCTTTTAGACAGCTCTGTGACGGCATGTTCCCTAACTTTCAGCCAAGATTCCCTCTTGCCTCTTCGTCTCCTCCCCTGCCATCCACTGTTCAACCTCGGGCTCGTCTTTCTTCCCCCTTGCAGTGTTCAGAGCCTTCTGCCGGCGCAGAGTTAACCATGGCAAACATTCCGTTTGATCCTCAGCCTTTTGTTCCCCATGGTTTCAATATTCTCAATGTTGAAGGCCGTAATGGTGTGGCCAGGGTGGTTCTCCCCCACCGTCAGAAGCGCCACGAGGACTGGGCCATCTTCACCATTGAGCCGCTTCCGGATGAGGTACTTTTTTCAAATGTGCAAGAAGTTCTTGATGAGTTCTTTGCGGATGTTCAGCAAGTGCAAATAAGAGAAATGCAGCGCTGTCCTCTAGGGGAAGCTTATGTGCGATTTGTCAATCCAAGAGACAAGATAGGTTAGTGCTGCAGAGTCCTCACCAGTTTGGAGATGTTTTCATCACTTTCCATAACCATGATAATGGCCGCAACTGCCGAAGAACACAGTTTAATAGAACAGTTTGGCTGCTCTTCCTTGCGGTCCCGTTTGATTTTCACAATTCTGAAGATATTGCCAGGGCCATCAGTCATTTTGGGCGCCTTGTTTCTTGGGAGAATGACCCTCTTCATATGGGTAGAGTGATTGCAAAAGCTAAAGTTAGAGATCTTGAATCCATCCCTAAAAGTGTCAGGTGGTCTGAAGGTGAAGTTCTAGATGAAGATGCTTGGTCCTCTTCAGTGGAAATTCTTCTGCAACAGTTGATGGGTGGGGCCCCTGCCGATGAGGATCCAATTCCACCTGCCAATATTGACCCTCACCCTCTACCAGGACAAAACAATGCTTTCCCTGGTTTTCATATTAATCCTCAGCCTATTCAGCAAGATGACATGGATGCAGAGGAGGGTCACTGGGCTCTGCAGCCCCCAGTTGGTAATAATGTTGTACCTCAAGATGATTTTGATTTCCTGGAAGGTGTTCATCAAGAAGAAATTGCTTGGGCTGATGGGGAAGAGCTCCCACCACCCTTGGAGGGCCACAGCAGCATCACTACAACTGTCTCCTTGTCTGAAGGTTTTTCTTCACATGCAAGTGAGGAAGTAAATCAACTACCACCTATGTTGCAGATTCAGGGCAATGGCCTTGAGCTTTTGATGCAGGACTACCAAGAGGAGGAGCAGGATATTCATGCCATCCCAACTCCTCAGGCTCCTCTTGCTTTGGCAGTTCCTCAGGAAGTTTTACTGCCAGCAATTCCTGAGGTGGTCCCTCAGATTCAGCCAGTCTTGGAGGAAGTGTTCAAACCTTCTGAGCCTGTTATTGGTAACAGTACTATTGTCCCTCAGGATCTGTTAGTGGACCCTAGTAGAGACACTCATGCTGGTAAAGAGCTAGTAGGCCATGGCAAGGACCCTTTTCAGTTCACAGCTGTAGATTTGGTTGGGGAAGCAGGAGCTAGCTCTCATTCAGTGAACCCACTACTTCTGGGTCCTGCTGGGGATGAAAATGATACCAAAAAAGGTAACTGGATTGCACAAATTGAAGAGCACTTTGAGTTTGCACCCTCATTACTTGGTTTGAAATCTATTCAGTTAAAGGCTCTAGCTAATAAGGATACTATTCTGTCAGAGGAAGGCCTGGTGATTTGGAAGGAGCATTTTTCTCAAAAGCCTTTGGAGGGTGTGCCTTCTCTTTCTGTTCAAGTACCAGTAAGTTGGTTCAATTTTATTGTGCATCTTCTAATGACACCAGACAAGTTTAACTGGACACTCAATATGCTTAAATCTCCTTTGTGGGAATTACTTGCTGAAGTAGAGGGCACTGAAAATTCTTATATCTTTCACATTCCTGATAAATGCACTGCTACTAAGGCTCCTGCTTGCAATCAGCTCATGGACCAATCTCATCAGCAGGATACAAACAAGGAAAATGAAGGAGATTCCTCCAACCAGCAGGACTTGGATTCATTGGCCCTTCTTCAACCTTTTGGGGCTGAAAATTCAAAGAAAAGAAGGGGAGGAAAGACACCTCTTGTAGAAACAGAGGTAAGGAGGAGTGATAGGATAAAAAAAGACAATGATGGGTTTAAAAGAGGTTCTTGCTCTAATAATAAGTGTCTGCCTTGTAATGCTGCTCCACCAGTTGTTCAAAAATCAGTGGTTAAGAATCTCACATCCTCATTTTGCAAGGTTGCTGATCATGAGTTGGAAGGGAAGCTCTCCAAGAAACCTAAGAGAAGGATGGGAGAGGACTTGGCTGGGGTGATCCCACCAAAGGAGGACAGGCAGGACAACCCCAATAGTGTTTAGATGACCACATTAAATGATCTTGTGAAGGAGAGGGAGGGGTTTTATGTTTTGGACTGTATGAATGTTCCTTTTGGTTGTACTTGCACCCTATGGGCCCTCTGGACTTACTGTAATAGCTCATGTTCTTCTGCCAGTGCATTTTGCTTCTATATCTCAATATGGGTAGTTTCATATCTTGCTGTGCCGTGGTTGATGTGGTTACTATACTTGCTCAATTTGCTTACACTGCTGTCTGATTGGACTGAATTCCTTGGGTTCTGGCCAAGTGATGGTGCTTGGTCCCTGGATGTTCTCATATACTGTTTCCATGAATAGTCAAAAGCAAGTCGGAATATACTAAATCGGAACATTAGAGGAATTAACTCACCTGAGAAATGGCTTGCTATAGGGCAAAAAATTGAGGAAAGTGATTGTGCCATCCTGTGTCTTCAAGAAACCAAGAGGGAGCATTTTGATGCTGCTTACATTAAGAACTTTTGTCCCAACAGGCTCAATAAATTTGCCTTCCTGCCTTCAATTGGAGCTTCTGGAGGCCTTCTAATCACATGGAATGGTTCTCTATTTGAGGGAGAGGTCATCTTCCACAATCGATACTCTCTCTCAATTAGTTTCACTAGTCTTTTGTGCAATCAATCCTGGGTCCTAACCAACATTTATGGGCCATGTGAGCAAGCAGAAAAAATGGAGTTTATTAATTGGTTTTCCAACATTCATATGCCAATAGACACAAATTGGATTCTAGTTGGTGATTTCAACTTTATTAGGGATCCTTCCGACAGAATAGGCCTGGTGGGGATGTTAATGAAATGCTTCTTTTAATGAGGCTATCGGCAATCTGGTCTAATTGAGCTCCCTCTTCATGGGAGAAAATACAATTTGGAGTAACATGCAACAGAGTCCTTTGTTGGAAAAGTTGGATTGGTTCTTCACCTCTGCCTCTTGGATGACCACTTATCCTGATACAGTTGCAATGCCTCTTTCTAGACCTATATCAGATCATCTCCCATGTGTTATCAAAATTGGGACTTCAATCCCAAAGGCAAGGGTCTTCAGATTTGAAAATTACTGGTTAAAGCACTCGACTTTAAAGAGGTTATTCTTGCAGCTTGGAATATTCCTGTGGGTAATCTTGATGCAGCAAAAAGCATAAATGCAAAGTTCAAAAATCTTAGAAGGGCTCTAAAACTTTGGGCCAAGAACCTGTCTTGCCTAAAATCCAAAATTGCTGCCATTAATGAGGTTATCTTCTTGTTTGACTTGTTTGAGGAATTCAGAGATTTGGGAGATTTTGAGTGGAATTGCAGGGTTATCCTAAAGGAACAATTGCTATTGCTACTGAAGAACCAAAAAATCTATTGGAAACAGAGAGGTAAAATCAAAGGTGTTAAGTTTGGTGATGAAAACACCAAATTTTTTCATACAAAGGCTTCTATAAATCATAGGCATAATTACATTGCTATGCTTAGAAATGAGGATCAAGTGGAAATCACAGACCATGCAGGTAAAGCTGCCCTGCTGTGGGATGCCTTCAAGAGCAGATTAGGGAGGTCAGAGCAAACCACCATGCACTTTCATTTGCCTTCTCTTCTGCAACATCAAGCCACTCCTTCAGATTTTGAGCAGCTGGAAATCCCTTTCACTGAGGAAGAAATCAATGATGTTGTTAAACAATTGCCCACTGATAAGTCTCCTGGTCCAGATGGATTTAACAATGAGTTTTTTAAGAGCTGTTGGGATATTATAAAGCCTGATGTCACTCGACTTATACATGAGTTCTATGATGGACAAATTTCTCTTGAGAGCATCAACTCCTCCTTCATAACTCTAGTTCCCAAGGGGCCTTCTCCCAGTACTGCTAATGATTTCAGACCCATATCTCTGCTCAATTCTGCCTCAAGCTCATTACCAAATTGCTTGCCAACAAAGTTCTGAAAGTAATCCTCAAAATGGTGCATATAAATCAGTATGGTTTCCTTAAGGAAAGAGCTATTCATGACTGTCTTGGTTGGGCTTATGAGTACCTTCATCAATGCCATAACTCTAAGGAGGAAATTGTTGTGCTAAAGCTAGATTTTGAAAAAGCTTTTGACCTCATTGAGCATTCTACAATTATTGATATCCTTAGAGCAAAGGGTTTTGGAGAAAGATGGATTGGATGGATTAAAATGTTGTTTACCTCTGCTTCATCACAAGTGTTACTTAATGGCATTCCTGTGAAAAAGTTTTATTGCCTCAGAGGAGTGAGACAAGGGGATCCTCTATCTCCCCTTCTTTTTGTGTTGGCTGTCACGACCTACTTCAATTAATCATGAACAGGCAATGAACTTGGGCCTTCTCATTCCTCCTTTGCAAGTTCACCATGTCCGACTTCCCCATAGTACAATATGCGATGATACCGATTCTCATGCAAGTCGATGCCCCACAACTCCATTGTCTTAAAGCACTTCTTCACACATTTGCAGATGCTCTTTGGGTTAAAGGTGAACTACAACAAATCCAATCTCATACCAATCAATGTGAGTGATGAAAATGGAAATTTTGATGGTACTTTGAACTGCTTTGAAAGGATCATTTCCCATCAATTATCTGGGCATGCCTTTAGGACTTCTAAAGCCAACAAAGGAGCAATGTTTGCCTTTAGTAAGAAGAATTGCAAAAAACTAGTGGGCTTATCTTCTTTTATGACTCTTCTTTGGAAGGTTACTTCTGGTCAAATCAGTGCTAAGTTCTCTTATTATTTACTTCATGGGCTGTCTTGATGTTCCTATAACTATCAAAAACCAGGTTAACAAATATTTGAGACACTGTCTTTGGAGGGGACCAGATTTGGAGAATCACAGACCAGCTTTGGTAGCTTGGTCCACTATTTGCAGGCCTAAAAACCAGGGCGGCCTTGGAGTTATGAACATCTTTGTACAAAACCAAGCCCTACTGCTCAAGAACCTACACAAGTTCTACGATAGAGAAAACATTCCTTGGGTAAATCTCATCTGGGAAGCTTATTATGACAATGGCAACCTACCAGGACAAAAATGGGAAGGGTCTTTCTGGTGGAAATGTAACCTCAGGCTCATTGATAGTTACAAATCCATGGCAAGATGCACAATAGGGGATGGTAAATCTGCTCTATTTTGGTCTGATCTCTGGCACACTTCTTGTCTGAATCAATTATTCCTCATCTTTACTCCTTTGTCAGAGATCAGAATCTCTCAGTGCAATCTGTGCTTATGTTTGAATACTTGGAAGATTTATTTCACCTACCTTTGACCCAGGAGGCTTTTCTGGAATTTGAAATAATGGAAGAAATTTGTGACAACCTCAAAAGATCTGCTTCCAATGAGCACTTGGATACATGGAGTTATATGTGGGGGAATAGCACCTTCTCAGTGGCCAAAGCATACAAAATTTTGATAGGTGTTAAAATTGTTCCAGCTCAGTTCAATTGGATTTGGAAATGTTCTGTCCAACCAAAGCACAAGGTTTTATTTTGGAGGCTTCTTCATGATAGGCTCAATACCAGGAATCTGCTAAGAAGGAAATCTTTTCATCTTGAAAACTATAATTGTGCTACACTCAATTGCCAAAGAAGAAACTCTCCAAAGACTCTTCTCGACCTGCCCTTTTGCTTCTCGCTTGTTGGGATATTCTCGCCCTAATGCACAAAGGAACCTCACTATCATGGAAGCCATTCAGTTTAAGGAACAACATACCCCAACCTTTTTACATGGAGATCATTATCATTGCATCTTGGGCCATTTGGATAGTCAGGAATGATACGATTTTCAATAGCATTCCAACCAGCATTCATAGATGGAAGTTCATTTTCCTCACAGAACTGCACCTGCTCAAATTCAGAATTAAGGAGAAGTTTTCAGATTCTTTCTGTTCCTCGTTGGACACACTTGTCCTGTAGCTCTTGGAGTTTTAGTTAGTTTTTTTAGTTTTCTTCAAAACTTCTTTTAGTTTTAGTTCTAGTTTTTTTAGTTTTTCTTTTGTTCAGGGCTTCTCTCAAGCCTTCTTTGCTTGTACTTTGTTTTTTATGATAATAAAAAAAATGCAGTGGGGTATTGCCCTACTGTGTACAGTCAAAAAAAGAAAAGGAGCAAATATTGAAGGACTATTCTGCGCAACTCCAAAAGTCCTGAAACTCTACGGAATACCTTAAAATAAATAAAGAAAAATCGTCGCCAAAGATGAAGGCCAGGGGCCCACACCCTGCTCATGAGGGTGGGGCGCCCCCAGCGCGCCCCTACCTCATGGGCCCCCTGGTGGCTCTCTGACGCCCATCTTCTCCCATATGAAGTCTTTCGATGAAAAAAAATTAAAGAAGAACCTTTCGGGAAGAGACTCCGCCGCCACGAGGCGGAACCTTGGCGGAACCAATCTAGGGCTCCGGCAGAGCTGTTCTGCCGGGGACACTTCCCTCCGGGAGGGGGAAATCATCACCAACGCTCCTCTCATCGGGAGAGGGCAATCTCCATCAACATCTTCACCAGCACCATCTCATCTCCAAACCCTAGTTCATCTCTTGTATCCAATTCTTGTCTCCAAGTCCGGGATTCGTGCTAGTAGGTTGCTAGTAGTGTTGATTACTCCTTGTAGTTGATGCTAGTTGGTTTATTTGGTGGAAGATCATATGTTCAGATCCTATATGCACATTATTACCCCTCGATTATGAACATGAATATGCTTTGTGAGTAGTTACGTTTGTTCACGAGGACAAGGGAGAAGTCTTGCTATTAGTAGTCATGTGAATTTGGTATTCGCTTTGATATTTTGATAATATGTATGTTGTCTAACCTCTAGTGGTGTTATGTGGCGTCGACTACATAACACTTCACCATTATTGGGCCTAGAGGAAGGCATTGGGAAGTAATAAGTAGATGATGGGTTGCTAGAGTGACAGAAGCTTAAACCCTAGTTTATGCGTTGCTTCGTAAGGGGCTGATTTGGATCCATATGTTTCATGCTATGGTTAGGTTTACCTTAATACTTTTGTTGTAGTTGCGGATGCTTGCAATAGAGGTTAATCATAAGTGGGATGCTTGTCCAAGTAAGGGCAGTACCCAAGCACCGGTCCACCCACATATCAAATTATCAAAGTACCGAACGCGAATCATATGAGCGTGATGAAAACTAGCTTGACGATATTCCCATGTGTCCTCGGGAGCGCTTTTCCTATTATAAGAGTTTGTCCAGGCTTGTCCTTTGCTACAAAAAGGATTGGGCCACCTTGCTGCACTTTATTTACTTTTTGTTACTTGTTGCTCGTTACCATTTATCTTATCACAAAACTATCTGTTACCACTTATTTCAGTACTTGCAGAGAATATCTTGCTGAAAACCGCTTATCATTTCCTTCTGCTCCTCATTGGGTTCGACACTCTTACTTATCGAAAGGACTACGATAGACCCCCTATACTTGTGGGTCATCAAGACTCTTTTCTGGCGCTGTTGCTGTGGAGTGAAGCGCCTTTGGTAGGTGGAATTTGGTAAGGAAAAATTTATTTAGTGTGCTGAAATTTTTTGTCACTTGTTACCATGGAAAGTAATTGTGTGAGGGGCTTGTTCGGGGTATCTTCACCCCGTCCAGTAGAGCAAAGAGTTGCTCCTCAACCTACTGAACCTACTGAACCTATTGAAAATGAAACTGCTTTTCAAATTCCTTCGGGTATGATGGAAAAATTGCTAGCTAACACTTTCGCAGGAGATGGAACAAAGCATCCTGACGAACATCTACGCTTTGTGGATGATATTTGTGGACTATTTAAGCTTGCAGGTATACCCGATGATGTTGTTAAGAGGAAGGCTTTCCCTTTATCTTTGGAGGGAGACGCATTGACATGGTATAGGCTATGTGATGATACAGATCATGGAACTATAAAAGATTGAAATTGGAATTTCATCAAAAGTATTACCCTATGCATCTTGTTCATCGTGATCGCAATTATATATATAATTTTTGGCCTCACGAAGGAGAAAGCATCGCTCAAGCTTGGGGGAGGCTTAAATCAATGTTATATTCATGCCCCAATCATGAACTCTCAAAATTGACAATTCTCCAGAATTTTTATGCTCGGCTTTCTGAAAATAATCACACCATGCTCAATACTTCTTGTGCTGGCTCTTCTATGATGAAGTCTATTGAATTTGGATGGAATTTACTGGATAGAATTAAAGCAACTCTAAAGATTGGGACCTCGACGAAGGTAAAGAGTCAGGTATGACACCTAAGTTTGATTGTGTTAAATCTTTTATGGATACCGATATTTTCCGTAAGTTTAGCACTAAATATGGACTTGACTCTGAGATAGTAGCTTCTTTCTGTGAATCTTTTGCTACTTATGTTGATCTCCCCAAGGAGAAGTGGTTTAAATATCATCCTCCCATAGAAGTAAAAGTAGCTGCACCTATTAAAGTTGAAGAAAAGACTGTCACTTACAATGATCCTATTGTTCCTACTTCTTATGTTGAGAAAACCCCTTTCCCTGTTAGAATGAAGGATCATGCCAAAGCTTCAGCTGTTGTTCGTAAAAGCAATACTAGGACTTATACACCTCCTGAGCAAGTCAAAGTAGAACCCAATATTGCTATTGTTAAAGATCTCTTGTCTGATAATATTGATGGGCATGTTATTCAATTCATTGGTGAAACTGCTAGAATTGCTAAACCCTGTGATAGAGATAAACATAGACCTGTGGTAGGCGTGCCTGTTATTTCTGTTAAAATAGGAGATCATTGTTATCATGGCTTATGTGATATGAGTGCTAGTGCTAGTGTTATACCCATTGGCTTATACAAAGAAATTATGCATGAGATTGCACCTGCTGAGTTAGAGGAAATTGATGTTACAATTAAACTTGCCAATAGAGATACTATATCTCCAATGGGAATTGTTAGAGATGTTGAAGTCTTGTGTGGGAAAACCTAATATCCCACTGATTTTCTTGTTCTTGGTTCTCCACAAGATAGCTTTTGTCCCATTATATTTGATAGACCCTTCTTGCGTACTGTTAATGCTATGATAGACTGCGAAAAGAATGTTGTTACTGTTGGCTTGGATAATATGGTTCATGAGTTTAATTTCTCTAAATTTAGTAAACAACATCGTGAGGAAGAATTGCCTAGTAAGGATGAAATTATTGGTCTTGCTTCTATTTCTGTACCTCCTAGTGATCCTTTAGAACACTATTTGCTAGACCATGAAAATGATATGTTCATGAATGAAAGAAGGGAAATAGATGAAGTATTCTTTAAACAGGAAATTATGCTACTACCGAAAAGGAACTTTTAGCGGTTGTATTTGCTTGTGATAAATTCAGACCCTATATTGTTGATTCTAGAGTAACTATTCATACAGATCATGCTGCTATTAAATATCTTATGGAAAAGAAAGATGCAAAACCTAGACTCATTAGATGGGTTCTCTTGCTTCAAGAATTTGATTTACATATTGTTGAGAGAAAAGGAGCTGAGAATCCCGTTGCAGACAACTTGTCTAGGCTAGAGAATGTTCTTGATGGCCCACTACCTATTGATGATAGCTTGTGAGCAATTAAATGTCATGAGTACTTCTGTAGCACTCCATGGTATGCTGATTATGCTAATTATATTGTTTCTAAATTTATACCGCCTAGCTTCACATACCAACAAAAGAAAAAGTTTTTCTATGACTTGCGACATTACTTTTGGGATGACCCACATCTTTATAAAGGAGTAGATGGTGTTATTAGACGTTGTGTACCTGAGCATGAACATGAACAGATCCTACGCAAATGTCACTCCAAAGCTTATGGAGGACACCACGCTGGAGATAGAACTGCACATAAGGTATTGCAATCCGGCTTTTATTGGCCTACTCTCTTCAAGGATGCCCGTAAGTTTGTTTTATCTTGCGATGAATGTCAAAGAATTAGTAATATCAGTAGACGTCAAGAAATGCCTATGAATTATTCACTTGTTATTGAGCCATTTGATGTTTGGGGCTTTGATTATATGGGACCTTTTCCTGCCTCTAATGGTTACACTCATATTTTAGTTGCTGTTGATTACGTTACTAAGTGGGTAGAAGCTATTCCAACTAGTAGTGTTGATCATAATACTTCTATTAAAATGCTTAAGGAAGTTATTTTTCTGAGGTTTGGAGTCCCTAGATACTTAATGACTGATGGTGGTTCACACTTTATTCATGGTGCTTTCCGTAAGATGCTTGCTAAATACGACGTTAATCATATAATTGCATCTCCATATCACTTGCAGTCTAGTGGTTAGGTAGAATTGAGCAATATAGAGCTCAAATTAATTTTGCAAAAGACTGTCAATAGATCTAGAAAGAATTGGTCCAAGAAACTGAATGATGCATTATGGGCCTATAGAACAGCGTACAAAAATCCTATGGGTATGTCTCCGTATAAAATGGTTTATGGAAAAGCATGTCACTTGCATCTCGAACTAGAACATAAGGCATATTGGGCTATTAAATAGCTCAACTATGATTTCAAACTTGCCGGTGAGAAGAGGTTATTTGATATTAGCTCACTTGATGAATGGAGAACCCAAGCTTATGAGAATGCCAAGCTATTCAAAGAAAAAGTCAAACGTTGGCATGATAAAAGGATACAAAAGCGTGAGTTTGATGTAGGTGATTATGTATTGCTATACAACTCTCGTTTAAGATTTTTTGCAGGAAAACTTCTCTCCAAATGGGAAGGTCCTTACGTTATCGAGGAGGTCTATCGTTCCGGTGCCATAAAAATCAACAACTTCGCAGGCACAAATACGAAGGTGGTAAACGGTCAAAGGATCAAACACTATATCTCAGGTAATCCTATAAATGTTGAAACTAATATTATTGAAACCGTAACCCCGGAGGAGTACATAAGGGACACTTTCCAGAACGTTCCAGACCTCGAAAAGGAATAGGTATGTGGTACGGTAAGTAAACCGACTCCAAAACAATTTTAAGGCAATATTTCTCCATTTTGGAATATTTAAAAAATAGAAAAATAAGTAGCAGTCCGGGGAGGACACGAGGCCTCCACGAGGGTGGAGGGCGCGCCCTACCCCCCTGGGCGCCCCCCTACCTCGTGAGCACCTCGTGTGCCCTCCGGACTCCGTTCCTTTCACGATACACATTTTAGTCGGTAAAAATTCATTATATATACTCCCGAAGGTTTTGACTCTCGTATCACGCAAATATCCTCTATTTTTGTTTTGAGCTGTTGCTGCCGCAGATTAGGGCAAGATGTCTTCCCAATATTCGGAGGGAGAGAGCTACATGGCTGATTATATTGCAAATCCAAAAGTATATGGGGATGCGGAGCATTATGAATGGACCACAGAGGAAGAAGAAGACTACGATCCAAAGAGGAAGGAGGAAACGAGTTCCGACGAAGAGGACTATCCCATACCTCAACCTGGTGATATGCATGTGGAGTTCAAGAAGTCAAGCCTCCCTAAGGTCCAATCTATCTCACCTCGTTTTTCGCAGGACAGCAAGGCAACACTATGCAAAAAGATAATGAAACTTGAGCTCAAGAATGAGGATCTAAGGGAGGAAAATTTTAGCCTTAGACGCAAGCCGGAGAAGAAAAATGCAACACCTCCATCACCTGCGAAGAAATAATCACATGGGTATGGGCACTCCCCTTGGCAACTGCCAAGCTTGGGGGAGGTGCCCTGGTATCGTATCACCATCACAACTCCTATCTTTACCGTTTTTTCTTAGTTTGATCCTATTAGTAGTATCCTGATTTAGTAGAATAAAGTCATGGCATGATCTAGTTTTGAGTTTTGCTTTATGATCCTTCTTTGTAATCGAGTCCGTGAGCTATATAATAAAGATTAGTGTTGATTCAAGGGCTTGAGTATTTTGCCATGATCTTGGGTGATTAGAAGAAAAAGAATAAAAAGAGTCAAAGAGTTCATATTGATCTTAGTGAAAGTAATGACTTCACATAGAAAAAGTATGATGATTAAAAGTTGTTGGGAGTTGGCAAATATAGCTTTGGTCATCGTTGCAATTAATAGGAAGTAATAAGGGAAGAGAGGTTTCACATATAGATATATTATCATTGACATCTTTTATGATTGAGAGCACTCATTAAAATATGACATGTTAAAGAGTTGAGGTTGGACAAGGAAGACAACATAATGAGTTATGTTTTCTTACATCTGAGATAAAGTATGTTGTCATGGTTCCTCTACCGTGTTGAGTTTGCCTTTCTCCCTCATGCTAACCAATTCTCAGCACTAAGTAGAAATACTACTTGTGCTTCCAAATACCCTTAAATCAGTTTTGCCATGAGAGTCCACCATATCTACCTATGGATTGAGTAAGATCCTTCAAGTAAGTTGTCATCGGTGCAAGCAATAAAATTGCTCTCTAAATATGCATGACTTATTAGTGCCAGAGAAATAAGCTTTGTACGAACTTGTTGTGGACACAATAAAAGCGACGGACTGCATAATAAAGGTTCACATGCAAGGGGCAATATAAAGTGACGTTCTTTTGCATTAAGATTTTGTGCATCAACCCTAAACGCGCATGACAACCTCTGCTTCCCTCTGCGAAGGGCCTATCTTTTATTATTATCCTCTACCTTATGCAAGAGTCACGGTGATCTTCACCCTTCCTTTTTCATTTTATCTTTTGGCAAGCTCAGCATGTTGGAAAGAACATGATATATATATATATATCTAATTGGATGTGGGGGAGCATGAATTATTATTGTTGACATTACCCTTGAGGCAAAAAGTTGTGGAGCAAAATTATAAGCCCCTATCTTTCTCTGTGTCTGATTAAAACTCCGTAACCACAAGTATTGCGCGAGTGTTAGCAATTGTGAAGGATTAAGTGATAATTGAGTATGTGGGCTTGCTTTTAAGCTCTGACATAGACTCTTTCCGATGTTATGGTAAATTGCAGATGCTTCAATGACTGAGATTATAATTGTTGGTGCCCAATAAGGTTTCTGATTCATATTTTGGCTTTGTGAAAAGATCATCACTTGAACATAAGTAATCATATGACAAAATCTATATATGTTGCTGTTATGAAATAATCATGGTGCCTTCATGTCTGTATTTATTTTTATCGACGCCTCTACCTCTAAACATGAGGACATATTTATTGTTATCGGCTTTTCGCTTGAGGACAAGCGGGGTCTAAGTTTGGGGGAGTTGATACGTCCATTTTGCATCATGCTTTTATATCGATATTTATTGCATTATGGGATGTTATTTCACGTTATGTCACGATACTTATGGCTATTCTCTCTTATTTTACAAGGTTTACATGAAGAGGGAGAATGTCGGCAGCTGGAATTCTGGGCTGGAAAAGGAGCAAATATTGAAGGAGTATTCTGCGCAACTCCAAAAGTCCTGAAACTCCACGGAATACCTTAAAATAAATAAAGAAAAATCGTCGCCAAAGATGAAGGCCAAGGGGCCCACACCCTGTTCACGAGGATGGGGGGCGCCCCCCTGGGCGCGCCACCGTACCTCGTGGGCCCCCTGGTGGCTCTCCGACACCCATCTTCTCCCATATGAAGTCTTTCGATGAAAAAAATTTAAAGAAGAACCTTTCGGGACGAGACTCCGCCGCCACGAGGCGGAACCAATCTAGGGCTCTGACAGAGCTGTTCTGCCGGGGAAACTTCCCTCCGGGAGGGGGAAATCATCACCATCGTCATCACCAACGCTCCTCTCATCGGGAGAGGGCAATCTCCATCAACATCTTCACCAGCACCATCTCATCTCCAAACCCTAGTTCATCTCTTGTATCCAATTCTTGTCTCCAAGTCCGGGATTGGTGCTAGTAGGTTGCTAGTAGTGTTGATTACTCCTTGTAGTTGATGCTAGTTGGTTTATTTGGTGGAAGATCATATGTTCAGATCCTTTATGCACATTATTACCCCTCTGGTTAGGAACATGAATATGCTTTGTGAGTAGTTACGTTTGTTCCTGAGGACAAGGGAGAAGTCTTGCTATTAGTAGTCATGTGAATTTGGTATTCGTTTGATATTTTGATAAGATGTATGTTGTCTAACCTCTAGTGGTGTTATGTGAACGTCGACTACATAACACTTCACCATTATTTGGGCCTAGAGGAAGGCATTGGGAAGTAATAAGTAGATGATGGGTTGCTAGAGTGATAGAAGCTTAAACCCTAGTTTATGCGTTGCTTCGTAAGGGGCTGATTTGGATCCATATGTTTCATGCTATGGTTAGGTTTACCTTAATACTTTTGTTGTAGTTGCGGATGCTTGCAATAGAGGTTAATCATAAGTGGGATGCTTGTCCAAGTAAGGGCAGTACCCAAGCACCGGTCCACCCACATATCAAATTATCAAAGTACCGAAGGCAAATCATATGAGCGTGATGAAAACTAGCTTGACGATATTCCCATGTGTCCTCGGGCGCGCTTTTCCTATTATAAGAGTTTGTCCAGGCTTGTCCTTTGCTACAAAAAGGATTGGTCCACCTTTTGCACTTTATTTACTTTTTGTTACTTGTTGCTCGTTACCATTTATCTTATCACAAAACTATCTGTTACCACTTATTTCAGTACTTGCAGAGAATACCTTGCTGAAAACCGCTTATCATTTCCTTCTGCTCCTCGTTGGGTTCGACACTCTTACTTATCGAAAGGACTACGATAGATCCCCTATACTTGTGGGTCATCAATGTGGGAAAGAGAAATGTTCAACTCCTGTTCAATTATCCTACATACAGGGGCATGATGGTTCCCTCCTGTTCAATTTTGTGTGCCCAGTTTCTAGGCATGATGGTTCCAGGCATTCTCAATTATCCTAGCACAAGCCAACTGGTTAGCCATGAGAAATGTTCCCTCCTGTTCAATTTTGTGTGCCCAGTTTCTAGGATGGAAGAAGTGAAGGAGGTTCTTAGTGTCCAAAATTGTACTTTCGAGGAGAAATATCTGGGGCTACCCACACCGGAAGGGCGTATGAAGGCTGAGAAGTTTCAGCCTATAAACGTCAGGTTCAACAAAAAGGCTATCAGACTGGAATGAAAGATTTATGGCCATGGCTGCAAAAGAGGTTCTCATCAAATCCGTTGCTTAGGCGCTTCCCACTTACACAATGAGTGTGTTTAAGATGCCGTTGAGTTTCCATGATGATTACATGAAACTCGTGAGGCGTTTCTTCTAGGGGGAGGAGCAATGACAGAGAAGGTTCATTGGGCTTCTTGGGAATTGTAGGATCGTTGAAGGCAAGAGTGTCTAGAGGGGGGGGTGATTAGACAACTTGACAAGATAAAAGATTATGCCTTTTGATTAACATAAGTTCATAGCAAATTCACAATGAAGAACAAGTCAAGCATCATGCATACAAGTCGAGCAACATACTAAGCATGCAATTCTAGAGTATAGGGCAGCGGAAAGTAAATTGCATGAATAGTAAGGGAGAGATTGTGAAGAGCAAACGCAATTGGAGACACGGAGATTTTTTCTCGTGGTTCCGATAGGTGGTGCTATCGTCAATCCACGTTGATGGAGACTTCAACCCACGGAGGGTAACTGCCACATGAGTCCACGAGGGCTCCACCCACGAAGGGTCCACGAAGAAGCAACCTTGTCTATGCCATCATGGCTTACGCCCACGGAGGACTAGCCTTACTCGGGGTAGATCTTCACGAAGTAGGCGATCTCCTTGCCCTTACAAACTCCTTGGTTCAACTCCACATCATGACGGAGGCTCCCAAGTGACACCTAACCAATCTAGGAGGCACCACCTCCAAAAGGTAATAGATGGGGTTGGTGATGATGAACTCCTTGCTCTTGTGCTTCAAATGATAATCTCCCCAACACTCAACTCTCCTCACCGATTTGGCTGTGGTGGAGGAAGGGATTGAGTGGAAAGCAACTTGGAAAGACTAGAAATCAAGTTTCATATGGTGGGAGTGGAGCAACTTGATCTCAACACAAGGGTAGGTAGTTTTCTTCTCGTAAATGTAAGGTAGGAGTGGTAGTTCTTTCGATGGCTCTCTCCACGAATGAAGAGGAGGTGGAGGGTATTTATAGCCTCCACACAAAATCCAACTGTTACACACATTTGACCAATCTCGGTCGGACCGAAGTTGACAACTCGGTCGGACCGAAAGTTCAAATCTTGTGAGCGTTGGGATTTTCGTGGGACCGAAAATACAATCTCGGTTAGTCCGATTCTTCCAAAGTCTAGGGTTTGCCAATTTGGTGGGACCGACTTTCTCATCTCGGTGACACCGATTTGAGTCTGAAGGTTCTGAAGCTTGGCAACACCAATATCGGAATGACCGAGTTTGGAATCGGAAAATCCGAGATTCTTAGGGTTTGGCTATATGGTGAGGTGGTTCATCTCGGTGTGGTGAGTTTGGAATCGGTGGGACCGAGATTACTTATGGGTTCATGTTGGAATGAAAGATTGCTGATTGTTTGAGAGATAAATCACTAAGCACTTTAGAGCAACCAGATCATCATCATAACCTCACCCCTTTTAATAGTATTGGCTTTCCTATGGACTCAATGTGATCTTGGATCACTAAACCAAAAATGGAGTCTTGAGCTTTTGCCAATCCTTTCCTTAGCATCTTAGGGGTCCACCTTCTAGTTCTCTTGCCATTGCCGAGTGGTTGACTTTCTGAAACATACTTGATAAAAGCATTAGTCCAACCACAAAGTATGTTGTCATTAATTACCAAAACCACCTAGGAGAGCAAATGTGCTTTCAATCTCCCCTTTTGGTAATTGATGGCAACACACGAAAAAAGATATCAAAGCTTACTAAAAGAAGGACATGGTTAACATTAAAGCTTTGACAAACATGTAGTACACAAGCTCCCCTACAAGTGTGCAAGATTTTAGGTTTTGGTTTTAGACTACCACAAGCACACATGAGAGAAAAGCTAGATGTCTGCATGCAGCTTGGCTATATGCATCGAGCAGATGAGGGTAAATGAGAGATGATGCATATGTGCATGGTGATTTCTTGCAAACAAGTATTCACAAGCAAGTCACCATCATGCACACCTCACAAGATGCATATACTTACCTTGAAGTTCCTTGGTGATGTACCAAGAAATAAACTTGAGAAAACACGGTTAGATAAACACAAGAGTATTCCTACACCAACAAAGAAGAACATCAAGAGTACCAAGCCGAGGATGACATGTATAAAGAGTGTCTCAAAGTTGAGCACTAGCTTGAATCACCCAACATGTCTCCCAAGACTAAAAGATTTTCAATGAGCTCTGAGAGATTTTGCTTTCCATAAGATATCAATTGTGATCTTGAGAGGATACCAATTGTAAAAAATACCAATTATATAAAATACCAATTGTACTTTTCAAGATACCAATGATGAGAGCAAGAGAAGCAAAATCGGAGAATAATGGTAATACTTTTACTTTTGGCAAAGCTTTGATGTGATCCTCTCCCCGTAAGATAAGATTGTTCTTCTTCCTTAAAAATATCTTCTCTCCTTTATCCTCCAATCTTCCCTTAATCTCCCCTAAATCTTCTCCCTTGACATCAAGTGCCGAAAAGGACAAGAAACCGGAAGGACAGAAAGATGGAAGGAAGGAAGTGGGTTCATTAAGAATCACAACAGAGCAAATTAAGTATGTAGAATGTAAATCAATTAGGTGAGCTGTAGAAGATGATATCCTAGTGAATGTAAATCGGTGACACGAATTGAGATGGATCGGTGAGTCCGAAAGTCGAGACTTAGGGCAGATCCTTATTTTTCTCGATCCAAATATTTAAATCGGTGACTCGAGTTTAATTCCAAGGAAATGTAGAAATAATTCAGCTCATTTGCAAGAAATGTTTCAAGATTTGCAATGAATGTGTAAAAGATTTTCGTGAATTTATCAGAGCGGAAAAATATACACAAGAACAAAAGAAACAGCAATGAAAAGAGTTCTAGATGAAGTTTTTTTTTATAAAACAAGGAAAAAACTCAACAAGAGAATCAAAAGAGACAATAGTAAAACTCCAAATCATATGTACTTCATCTAGACAAGGGTCGGCGACTAGGTCACCTATGTTTGAGTATATTGACTTAGGAGTCAAATGAGAACATTTGATCATAGGTCATACTCATCGTTTAAGCTCAAAATGGGGTTACCATTTTTCGATAAAGCATTTGATGTTATCACATCTTTTGAAACTGCTTGTACTCATATCTTTGAGCAAAGCTTTTTCAAGATGTGAAAGACATACCTTGGGCTTGTTGTTGCTTGTTCTCATGTAGGTGAACTTGATGTAGATGCTCATAGAATGTGAAGTTGGAGCACCATTACCAAATGTAGAGTTCATCTTCCTACATGGGTTAGGCAAGCAAGGAAATTCTCAAGAATGTCCAATATGACATGAGTGAAGAACTGGAAGTTTATGATGTTAAAAAGGATATGTGGAAATTTGTTCCTTGAACTCAACATCCCAAGAGCTAGATACTTGGTCAATGACAAGATTACTCATGATTTGAGTGAGTGTGATAATCTTGTAGAATGTAGACCATCCAAGTACCTGCAAGGAGTTTGATGCAATACAAGGGGGCAAATGTGTCCAAGACATATGATCATCATCATAAGAGAAATATCAAGGATTAGTCAATTAGGCTCATGCCTTGCATGCATCAATGGAGTTTTCACTCCAAGTTTGAAGCATCAATGATGTTCAACTCACTCCTCAAGCGACAAAACACTTTCTCATCAAGTGGTTTTGTGAAGATATCTGCAAGCTGTTTGTCAGTACGAACATGTTTAAGATCAATGTCACCCTTAGCAATATGATCACGAATAAAATGGTGACGAACTTCAATGTGTTTTGTGCGAGAGTGTTGCACAGGATTGTGTCCAATCTTAATTGCACTCTCGTTGTCACAAAGCAAAGGAACATGTCTTGCATGTATCCCATAGTCCTTAAGCATTTGTTTCATCCATAGCAATCGAGCACAACACGAACCAGCAGCGATATATTCTCGCTTCGCGATAGATAATGATATCGAGTTTTGTTTCTTGGATGACCAAGACACAAGAGATCGACCAAGAAATTGACATGTACCGAAGTTGACTTTCTATCTATCTTGTCTCCGGCATAGTCCGAGTCGGAATAGCCAACAAGATCGAAGAGGCCCTCTTAGGATACCAAATGCCAAAGTTAGGTGTGTGTATCAAATATCTCACAATTCTTTTAACAGCTTTAAGATGACATTCTTTAGGAGCAGCTTGATATCGAGCACACATGCATACACTCAAAGATAATATCGGACGAGAAGCACAAAGATATAGTAGAGAACCAATC
This sequence comes from Aegilops speltoides, assembly GCA_021437245.1. Taxonomy (NCBI): domain Eukaryota; kingdom Viridiplantae; phylum Streptophyta; class Magnoliopsida; order Poales; family Poaceae; genus Aegilops; species Aegilops speltoides. The sequence continues at coordinate 271,929,134 of CM038144.1, read as the reverse complement.
ATGGATCGATAAACCTTTTGATCAACAGGTTCTCCATCTTTAGTCAAGTCATTGTGTCCATTAGTAGGCATGGGGTTCTCATACCTTTGCTCTCTTGCATGTTGAACTTCTTGAAGAGATCCTTAGTGTACTTAGTTTGTGAGACAAAAGTACCCTCCTTAGATTGCTTGATTTGCAACCCAAGAAAGAACTTGAGTTCACTCATCATGGACATCTCATACTTCTCTGACATAAGCTTCCCAAACTTCTCACTAAAATCAGGGTTAGTTGAACCAAAGATAATATCATCGACATATATTTGGCACACAAATAGTTCACCGTCAACCCTTTTGTGAATAGCGTTGAGTCAATTTTACCAATTTCAAATCCTTTTTCAAGAAGAAAGCTAGTCAAGCATTTGTACCAAGCTCTAGGGGCTTGTTTAAGACCATAAAGAGCTTTGTGCAATTTGTAAACATGATTAGGCTTTTTAGGATTCACAAATCCGGGAGGTTGTTTCACAAATACTTCCTCCTCAATTTCACCATTCTGAAAAGCACTTTTAATGTCCATTTGATAGAGAGTAATGTTATGGTGATTGGCATAAGCAAGAAGAATGCGAATGGACTCAAGTCTAGCAACGGGGGCATAGGTCTCACCATAGTCCATACCTTCGACTTGTGTGTAACCTTGTGCTACAAGACGAGCTTTGTTGCGGATGACTTGTCCATCTTCATCTTGCTTGTTCCGAAACACCCATTTGGTTCCAATGACGTTTTGGTCATCATTGGGCTTCTCTACCAAAGACCAAACGTTGTTCCTCTCGAAGTTGTGCAGCTCTTCATGCATAGCGTTCACCCAATCCGGGTCTTCAAGCGCTTCTTCTACCTTCATAGGTTCAAGACTTGAAATAAATGAGTAATGCTCACAAAAGTTAGCTAAACGAGTTTTAGAGCGAGTGATTCTCCCGGAGTCGATGTCATTCATCATTTGTTCCACGGGATGGTCTTTCTTGACTCTTTCTCGAACTCGGGATAGCTTTTGTCGTGGTCGTGGTTGAGCTTCCTCATCATCCTCATCTTCTTCTCCATCTGAGTTGTTGGTGTTGTCTTGAGGTGGTGGAGAAGGAGGTTGTGGTGGATCTTCTTGTCGCACTTCCTCATCTTGGTGAGTTCCACTTGTGGAAGCCTCCATATTGCCTTGAGGTTCACCTTGCCGTGAGGTAGGGGCTCCACATATGTAGATGAGGTACTCTCCTTCACTTCCATGGGACGAATCTTTCCAATGGATAAATCTTGAATGGCTTCCGATGGGTCCTTGTCTCCTACATCAATAGGCATTTGCTCTACTTGCGAGCCATTAGATTCATCAAACTTCACATCTACCGTCTCTTCAACCTTTCGGGTGAAATTATTGTAGACACGGTAGGTGTGAGAGTTTGATCCATAACCGAGGAAAAAGCCTTCATGAGTTTTAGGAGCAAACTTAGACCGACGATGCTTATCAAGAATATAGCACTTTGAACCAAAGACACGAAAATATCCCACTTGGGGTTTGTTACCCGTGAGGAGCTCGTATGAAGTCTTGCCGAGAAGCTTGTGAAGATAAAGTCTGTTGATGGCATGACAAGTTGTCTCAACGGCTTCACCCCAAAAGTGTTTTGGTGTCTTGTATTCATCAAGCATTGTCCTCGCCATCTCAATGAGCGTTCGGTTCTTCCTCTCAACAACCCCGTTTTGTTGAGGTGTGTACGTAGCTGAGAACTCATGTTGAATCCCTTCCTCATCGAGAAAAGAGTCCACATGGGCGTTCTTGAACTCCGTTCCGTTGTCACTCCGAACCTTCTTGATCTTCACCTCAAATTGATTCTGAGCCTTTCTAGCAAAGGTTTTGAAGATTTTCGAACTCGCGATTTGTCATCAAGTAGAAATACCCACGAATCTGGAAAAGTCATCAACAATAACTAGACCAAAGGAGTTACCACCAAGGCTTTTGTAAGCATTGGGACCGAAGAGATCCATATGAAGAAGCTCAAGCGGTCTCCTTGTGGTCATGACATTCTTCACGGGATGACTTCCTCCAACTTGTTTTCCTGCTTGACATGCACTGCAGAGTCTATCTTTGTCAAAGAAAACATCTTTAACACCTAGAATGTGATCACCTTTGATTAGCTTATCTAAATTTCGCATACCAACATGTCCAAGCCTTCTATGCCAAAGCCAACCTTTAGCAGATTTAGCAATAAAGCAAGTTCTAGGTTGAGCTTTCTTAGTGAAATCGACAATGTATAGGTCACCTCTACGAATGCCAGTAAAGACCATGTTATGATTGTCACTACGAAAAACTTGGCAATCTACTTTGGTGAATAGCACATTGAATCCAAAGTCAGCTAATCTAGACACGGAAAGTAAATTGTATCCAAGTGATTCAACAAGCATGACATTTTTAATGGAGCTATCATGAGATATGGCCACCTTACCAAGGCCAAGTACCTTACCCTTGGAGTTGTCTCCAAAAGTCACATACTTGCGTGGACCATCGTTCTTTGCAAGCTCTCAAAACATGTCTTCATCTCCGTCATGTGATCGGTGCATCCACTATCAAGAATCCATTCTTTGCCACCGGATATGTAGTCTCTCATATTTGCCATTAGACCGAGACTCTTCATGATCTTGTCTAGCTCGATGTCCGAATCGTCATCATGCTCATGCTCATCATCATATTGACCCATAGATAATTCATCATCAATACCTAGGTCAATTTGACAATGACTTGCATCAGTTTTATCAACGTGATAATAGTCATCGGAATGCAAAACAAGAGCATTTCTTATTCAACATTGATAAAACCGGATCACCCTTCTTTTTCATAAGATCACGAAGCTCAAAGAAGCATTTATCAAAGTTAGGATCTTTGGGGCGCAACATATCAAATTCAACTGTCTTGTATAGAATTTCATCAAGACCTCTCAACGAGTAGTCCGGATAAAGTTCTTCCAAGAACTTCCACATAGCATGGGCGCACTCAAAGTTAGTGACAAGCTCAAGCAAGTTATCAGGCAAACCTCTAATGATAAGATTGACAGTTCTAAGGTTACGAAGCAAATCAAGCTCTTCATCTACAGTAGGGTGCAAGGGGTCAAATGGTGGTGCATATGGGGTTTCAACATATTTGCGCAAGTTGTATATCTTAAAGATAGCAAGCATTTCAATCCTCCACGAGTTATAGGACACTCCATCAAGAATAGGCACTCTATGACTAACACTCCCAAACGTAGACACGTCCATCTTCCTCCAATGGTGTGCAAACCAAAGCAATGGAGACCAATGCTCTGATACCAATTGTAGGATCGTTGAAGGCAAGAGTGTCTAGAGGGGGGGTGATTAGACAACTCGACAAGATAAAAGATTATGCCTTTTGATTAACATAAGTTCATAGCAAATTCACAATGAAGAACAAGTCAAGCATCATGCATACAAGTCGAGCAACATACTAAGCATGCAATTCTAGAGTATAGGGCGTGGAAAGTAAATTGCATGAATAGTAAGGGAGAGATTGTGAAGAGCAAACGCAATTGGAGACACGGAGATTTTTTCTCGTGGTTCCGATAGGTGGTGCTATCGTCAATCCACGTTGATGGAGACTTCAACCCACGGAGGGTAACGGCTGCACGAGTCCACGGAGGGCTCCACCCACGAAGGGTCCACGAAGAAGCAACCTTGTCTATGCCATCATGGCTTACGCCCACGGAGGACTAGCCTTACTCGGGGTAGATCTTCACGAAGTAGGCGATCTCCTTGCCCTTACAAACTCCTTGGTTCAACTCCACATCATGACGGAGGCTCCCAAGTGACACCTAACCAATCTAGGAGGCACCACCTCCAAAAGGTAATAGATGGGGTTGGTGATGATGAACTCCTTGCTCTTGTGCTTCAAATGATAATCTCCCCAACACTCAACTCTCCTCACCGATTTGGCTGTGGTGGAGGAAGGGATTGAGTGGAAAGCAACTTGGAAAGACTAGAAATCAAGTTTCATATGGTGGGAGTGGAGCAACTTGATCTCAACACAAGGGTAGGTAGTTTTCTTCTCGAAATGTAAGGTAGGAGTGGTAGTTCTTTCGATGGCTCTCTCCACGAATGAAGAGGAGGTGGAGGGTATTTATAGCCTCCACACAAAATCCAACTGTTACACATTTTGACCAATCTCGGTCGGACCGAAGTTGACAACTCGGTCGGACCGAAAGTTCAAATCTTGTGAGCGTTGGGATTTTCAGTGGGACCGAAAATACAATCTCGGTTAGTCCGATTCTTCCAAAGTCTAGGGTTTGCCAATTTCGTGGGACCGACTTTCTCATCTCGGTGACACCGATTTGAGTACGTATGTTCTGAAGCTTGGCAACACCAATATCGGAATGACCGAGTTTGGAATCGGAAAATCCGAGATTCTTAGGGTTTGGCTATATGGTCGAGGTGGTTCATCTCGGTGTGGTGAGTTTGGAATCGGTGGGACCGAGATTACTTATGGGTTCATGTTGGAATGAAAGATTGCTGATTGTTTGAGAGATAAATCACTAAGCACTTTAGAGCAACCAGATCATCATCATAACCTCACCCCTTTTAATAGTATTGGCTTTCCTATGGACTCAATGTGATCTTGGATCACTAAACCAAAAATGGAGTCTTGAGCTTTTGCCAATCCTTTCCTTAGCATCTTAGGGGTCCACCTTCTAGTTCTCTTGCCATTGCGAGTGGTTGACTTTCCTGAAACATACTTGATAAAAGCATTAGTCCAACCACAAAGTATGTTGTCATTAATTACCAAAACCACCTAGGGAGCAAATGTGCTTTCAGGAATGCTTGATCAAACCAAAATCTCAGGGAGGAATCAGTTTCCGCGACACTGTTTGTTTCAACCAGGCTCTCTTAGCGTGACGGGCTTGGAGATTAATCCGAGAGTTTATGTGCTCGACTCTTCAAAGCAAGGTACTACCCTAACGGCAATGTCCTTTGATACAGTGTTTTCTGGTGAAGCATCTCAAGCGTGGAGGGGAATCGAATTTAGTTTGGAGCTTCTGAGGAAAGGAGTAATCTGGAGGATTGGAAATGGTAATTGCACCCGTATTTGGAGGGACAATTGGATTCCTACAGAACCATCCCTAAAAATTCTTGGTAGCAGGAAACAGTCTAGGACTCGCAGCGTGTGTGATCTCTTCTTGCCTGAGAGTAAGGAATGGAATGAGGAGTTGGTGAGACAGGTGTTTTGGCCAAATGATGCGGAGGTGATCTTAAAGATAAAGATTCCGATACATGAGATGGAGGATACTCCAGCATGGCACTATGAAACGTCCGGCATTTCTCCGTCTCAAGTAGTCGTATAAGCTTGCATATAATTTGAAGCATTTGTAATAACAACTCGACCGAAGTAGCGCCGCCCAAAGGGGACATGAATATGTGGAAGTTGGTGTGGAATGTCATTATCCCAAACAAGGTCCGGTCCTTTGGTTGGAGGTTGGCTGTGATAATCTTGCTACAAAGCGAATAAATACAAAAGGAATCGGAGATTGATAGTACGTGCAATATTTGTGGTATGGCGGGGCGAGAACAGTTTTCATGTGGTGGTGGAATGTACCAAAGCCCGTGCCTTAAGAGATTAGTTCTGAAGGGTGTGGGATCTTCCCGGAAAAAGTTTTTATTTACAATGGGCCCGACCGCTTCTAATCCTCCTTGCAAAAATCAAACCAAGGCAAATGTGATTTGGTGCTTCTAATGTTCTGGCGTGCTTGGTTCCTCCGAAATGATGTGGTCCACAACCAAGGAAAGAGCTCCATTATAGACTCGGTTAGATTCTGCAAAACTTCTCTCACATTTTTGGGGTGAATGCCTCACATCGATGATAAAGGAAAGAAGCCATTGTTGACCTTCTCCTTAGAAGTGTCATATGCCGTGTTGAACAAACTGGTCCAAGCCATCTTGGTATGTCTAATTGACTAGACCTCCCGGGATGGTGAAAGTAAACACAGATCTTTGCGTTTGTGGCCATTTCGGTGAATCTAGTGTTGGGTACATTATAAGAGACTTCATGGGCGACTTGTTAGAAGCGCGTAAAACTCCATCCTGTGCAAGTGTCGAAGAGGTCAAGTTTATCGTGTATCACGGGTCAAGGTCTCTTGACTTGGGAAATGATAAGATCATCGTTGAATCTGATTGTCTTTGCGATTATTTTGAACATTCTCTCCCTATGACCCCTCTTGCGGCTTGGAGAGAGCATTATATTGTGATTAGGGAGCTTCTTCAAGATAGATCAAACATTGTCTTTCGAAAGATTGGGAGAGATGGCAAGAAAGTTGCTCATGAGTTAGCCAAGCTAACCCAGAGCAGTGGTAGGGGGGCTGTCCGTATGGGCCAACTACCACTGGTTTTGGCGTGGCTGGTGCAATCTGATTGTAACGACTGTGATGATATTTTAATATAATTGCAATCTTTCCCTAAAAAAAAATCTTTGGTCAAATGCAGGACCAATACGTGAATACACTACTGTACGAAGGAGCTATCTCAAACATTGACCGCTCCACTCCTGTTTGTTGAAGTTGGAGGTCGAGGCTGCCGTCTCCCATCATCCACGCCGAGAGTCCAAGCTCCAAAACCAAACCAGAACCGGTTGATCCGTCAGTAGCCGCGGCCGCCGGCGATGGAGAAGGGCAAGGGCCTCGCCCGCCGCTGGGCAGTGGAGCTCCACGACGCATCTTCCTCCTCATCCTCGCCTGCCTTCCCCGATCCTCCCGGCTTCACCAGATCTGCCCCGGAAGCGGTGCCCCGCCCCACCCCCTGCCCTCTTTTCTGGAACTGTTCCTTCGCTCGCTCGGACCGTAGAATTTACGTGCTGTTTTTCTTGGCTCTCAGGATGACGCCGCCAGCGCGCGGCAGCGCAAGGAGACCGAAGCCGCCTGGAAGGGGCAGGTTCGCTCGATTCCCCGATGCTCGTCGTAGTAGTCTCCTAGCGAGATAGATCCAATGATTAGATACTCCCAGAACTGTACCAATTCAGTGTGAATTGGCCAACTTGTCTAGGTCTAGCATAGAAGCAATTGAGGAGGAACCGGATCTCAGCGCTTCCTTCTGGGCTGATTCCCCCGAGTTCACTTGCTCGATATCTCTAGGTTTTGGGCAGTCTTAATTGAAGTTTATGTGGTATTGCTCTGAGCAGAAGGCCTGGGAGGTGGCGCAGGCGCCCTTCAAGAACCTGATGATGATGGGTTTTATGATGTGGATGGCCGGGAGCACAGTCCACCTGTTCAGCATTGGCATCGTCTTCTCTGCTCTCTGGCAGCCCTTCAACGCACTCCGATCTGTCGGGAAAGGTACTGTCTTGAGTCAACTGAATTTTTAGTATGGGTTGTTAGTTCAGTTGAAGAGATTGCTAACTCTGCTACTTTAAGACCCTTTGGTCAGTCATTTCTGATTTATGTTCTTTGCCTTAGTATCGGTGTGTAGATTAATGTTAGGAAGACTATGGGGTAATGCTTGTGATTAGTGAACAGTTATACGTGCTCTGGCTGATACATATTTGATTTTCATGTTCTGATATACTCCCTCTGTAAACTAATATAAGATCATTTAGATCACTAAAGTAGTGATCTAAACGATCTTATATTTGTTTACAGAGGGAGTATATTCGATTGGCCCTGATGCCTGATTGAGCAAAAGAATTTCTAATGGTTGATCACTAGGTGTTTACTCATCTGAAAATATTCTTTGTGTGCAAGTAAATTTTAGTTTAGGCAGGCTTGAATTATGAAAGAAGAATAGGTATTTTGCTAGGTTAATAAGTTATATCCCCCATGCCACAGGTTTTAGCTTATGTTGCAATTCTTATTTCTATATTTTGAATCCCATCCTATATACCTAAGAGAGTCATCTCCACTAACTTATTTATCTCAACATGCAAGCATGCCACCTCACCATACAATTATGAATGGGATACGGCCCACCTCAACATGTAATCATGCATGGGAAAAGACCCACCACGACATTCAACCATGCACGGGAAAATGTTTAACATTCAGTTATTCTACTTACATTCAATGAATATTGTTACAACTATACATAATTAAATATTTTAAGTCATATGTATTTTAAATTTTGGTTCTCATGTTATCAACCCAAATTTTCATCAACCAACTCCCGCAGCAACATGCGGTGTATTCTCTAGTTATTACAACGCACTGGGCATAGATCATGAATAGCAGAGATAGTGTGCTGCTCTGTGTTGAAGTTGCTTCTCACACCTCTATTCTCTATCATCTTGCACCCTTCCAGTCTCATAGAGGTGTATCACACACCCTATTCTGGGAGAGAACATACACATGTTACTCTTGTGGAAGAAAAGCACTTAAAACACAACAATAATGCTTTTGGCCGACTTAGCCTTTTCTTGTTCTTGCTATTATTCCCTCTAAACAAATCGGTCACAAGGATGGATTTATACAGGACACACACAACATCTTTGATTCACTGCTTTCATGAACTCCTGCATGTTCCATCTTAGTGCATGCGTTGTCCCAGTAGACTCATGGATGCACACTGTGCCATTGCATGCAAGCAACTAATCTACTCAACGAGCGACTGTTACACCTCTTAGGAAGCTAAATGTGTAGGGTGCTATGCCCACATGCATGCACATCTCGAGTCAAGTTAACTCCAACAGTCGACTGTCAATGCTGTTGATTTCTGTAGTAAAAGTGGGTGGTAACTGATGTTACTATGAACTCAGTAAAGCATTAACATATAGGCTAGACATGTATGCACATAGATACCGGGATTGGGGTTGTTGTTGTCAATGATGGTCTGAGTCACTCGTTGGTCGGTCTAGGTTGGCCGTCAGGATGGAACCATGTCAGCGATCCAGGTCAATATGGACAAGAAGAGGGGATAGGGAGAGATAATTAGCCTTGTTGCAAGTGATGTGTGAGCAGTTCTGGCTTACAGTAGTAACACCAATGAATAGATGTGGTGGTAGTTAGTGATGGTGAAATGTAACGGTTCAGCTAATCTTAAGTGCCCTCTCATCCATCTCCACCTGGATCAGAGACCTGGTGTTGTCCCAGCATCGAATCTGGCATGAACCTGATTGTGGATCCAGACATTGACATTGGTCTTGGTAACTGTGGACTATGGTCGCTCATACATCAAGTCGTTCTCTTCTGTGGACAACTTTAGCTGTTTGAATAATATTTCATATTGAAACACATTTTTTGACAGGGAGGATACATTTCATTATGTGTTGACCAAAACCATTTATTTGCGTATGTTTGCTCGATGGTAAAATTTAACGCAAATTTCTAAGTTACCATTGAAACTAGATAACCATCCTGATTTCTCTTGATATAATAAGTGGAAAGAACTTCTCAAAAAGTGGAAAGAACAATTTTTGTTTTGTAACACTGCATGACTCACCCAGTCTGATTCTATTGGGTACAAGAAGTATATGCTTCTAGTCTATTACCATATTCCAAAGATGTGCTAATGAGCCTTTTGGGCATCATGTACCAAAATATGATTACCTCATTGTCCACGTGATTCAGGATTGTGTTAATGAGCTGTTACTTTTCTTTTTTAATTATGTATCTTTGCAGTTTTTGAACCATTTAAGGACCCAAGGGTGGATACACTTGCACCTAAGTTGCTCTTCACTGCTCTCAACTTGGCCGCTATGGGTTTGGGTGTTTGGAAGGTTAGTATAATAAGAGGTTAAGCCAGAATCTGCATATATTTCTGTAAGCACTTCAGACACGTGATTATTTTGTTCTACAGCTCAATACATTGGGTCTTCTTCCAACAAATGCATCAGACTGGGTATCTTCACTGTCTCCTGCACGGGTATGTTGCTAATACCACCGAAATTATTTGTTGCTTCTCAGTGCCTTATTCTCATTGTTTTTGACTTGTGACTAAGTATGCATATTAGGCAGTACTTTTTCATTGGCTGGCTGGTGCTCACTAGTGTTTTAAAACTATTCGCTGATAGTAGCTTGTATTGGTCTCAGTTATGTATGTATGATAGCCAGATGGAATATCGTTTATCTATTCAGGGCGCTGCACCCTTGCTATTGTTAGATATTGCTATCAACCAAGCATCCCAAAAGACCGATCCGATAGGAAGAGGAGATACAGAATAGCAACACCTCCCCTCATCTTCACATCTGACGTGGAATGGATATGGAATGATCAACACCTCCCCTCACGCCTGACTTGGGTGGAGATAAATGATTGGGAGAGATAAATGATTGGGAGAAATGCGGGGACTGAGACTTGAAGGGGGTTGTTGTATCTCCCGCCCAGGTCAGGTGTGAGGGGAGGTGTTGGTCATTCCATATTTTCGTCAGATGTGAAGGGGGGTGTTGTGTATATACACTGGTAGGACTAGGGTTCCTACCAGCACGGCTACGTAGGTTATAGGGATGAGGTGGAGGTGGATGAGGGTCGAGCGGGCGGCGCTTGGCCAGGTGCGCGCGCCGCATGGCTAGGGTTTAGGGCGGCGGTTGGTCAGGTGTCGGCTAGGGTTCCGGCTCCTCGGGAGCCGCAATGTAAGATGATAATATCTTTATTGCTTGATCTCAAACGATGTCTTACAACTAGTATTTATAACTTTAGCCTAAGATAACTTGCCTTAAATAACTTGTGGGTCAAGCCCCTAATACTAATGCCTGGTGGGCCTCTTCCTAGTATAGACCAAACCGGTCATAACATCTCTCCCCGCCTGCGCAAACAGCTCGTCCTCGAGCTGAAAGTCTGGATAGTGTTGGCGGAATTCTTCACGCTGCTCCCAAGTAGCCTCCTCCGGAAGGCCTGCCCACTGAACGAGGATGAACCAGACGCCACGACGAGCCGCACTCGCAACACCTTTGCCGCTCTGGAAGAATGCGACCATTGGCGATGGGAGGAAGTGCTTGGTGGAGCCACGGTGGCTCACCACGGAAGGCTTGAGCAACCCCACATGGAAGACGTCGTGGATGCGAGCACGGCCGAAGTCAAGATGATAGGCCACCTTCCCAATGCGCTCCAAGATAGGGAAGTGCCCGCGAAGCGAGGGCGAACTTGCGCCGCCTTGGTCGAGTGATCGTGTAGGCGGTGGAGAAGACGCAACCACACCCAATCACCCACCGCGAACTCCGCCTCCACGATGATGATCGTCGTGAGTCGTGCTTGGCCACCGCTTTGGGCTGAAGAGACGCCGACGAACCTCGGCAAGCATCTCGCCACGAGTGCGGATGAGGTCACCCGCAACCTCCGTCCGGCCGCTCTCCGGATCCACCGAAATATAGGCGGGGTGGTCGACCATAGACCACCTCAAATGGCGTGCGCGCAGGCGAGTGATAGGAGGTGTTGTAGCGATACTCGCCAAGAGAGCCGATCCACCCAGCGCGAGGCCGATCACCGTCACACAACGCAAATACATGGCAATGACCTTGTTAACCACCTCGGTGGACCGTCTGTGCGAGGATGGAACGCCGTACTCGGTGAGCCGACACCCGCCATCTCAAGAGGTCGCGCGGACATGGCCCGTGAACACCGGGTCTCGATCACGACGATCGGGCGGGAACCGTGTAGAGCGGACGATGCCGTCGAAGAAGGCGAACCACGGACGCCGCCGTATGGATGGCGGCGCTATGAAGTGGGCGTGCGGAGAAGCGGTCGACCACCGTGAGGATGACCGACTTGCCGCCCACCTTGGGAAGGCCCTCAATGAAGACCATGGATATATCCGCCTGGACACGAGATGGCACCTCAAAGGGCTGGAGTAACCCGGCCGACCGAGGTCTCTGTCTTATTCATACCGGCATGTCCGACAAGACCGAACCCGATCGCGGACCAGGCCCGATCGCCGAGGATGTAGAAGTCGGCCAAGACGATGGAGGGTTTTCAGATACCTCATGACCCGCCGAGTGGGCGACAGAACACACGGTGACGGAGATCATCTCATGGCGAACAAAGACCCGGTGCCCATGTAGGAGCAATCCGTCGAGAAGCGCCAAAGGTTTCCTCCAGTCGCCGGCCGTGAGTCTTCTTGAAGACGGACGGCGTCGTCGGCCGTCGCGATGGCGCGGCGAATGTCGGCGAAGAGGCGAACGCCGGCGGAGCGGATCTGAGGGCCGCCCGGTGGACTCATCGGCGGAGGAAGCGAGGTCGAGTCGCGACGACGGTAGCGTCGGCCCGCAGTGTTAAGGCGGCCGCCGATACTCGACGGAGAAGTCGGGTCAAGAGCTTGTCGATCCATCGCGCTTTGTGGCACGGTCGACACCGTTGGTCCAAAGAAAACTTCAGTGTGTAGTGGTGTCTTGAATCGAAGGACCGTCCCCACAAGTGGCCGCCAATGACGAACGCCCCAGACAAGGCCAATGAGCTCCGCTCATATGCCGCCACTTAAGATGACACGGAGCGAAGGCGGGTGAAGAAGGCGAGGTCCATCGCCTCGATGAAGCTACTGCCGAACCTCGCGCCGAGGCGTCACGATCCACCACAAGCAGGCGGTCAAGTCGGGCATCCGGAGGACGGGGCCCGTCGTGAGGCCCTTGAGGGCCTCGAACGCCGTCGTCGCCTCGTCGTCAGTAAGCGTCGCGCGGCGGCAACCGCGTGGAGCGCCATGATGAGCGAACTCCGGATAAATTTCGGTAGTAGCCGGCGAGGTCGAGAACCCGCGGAGAGCTCCGCGGCGAGCGAGGCGTCGGCCATGCGAGACGGCCGCCACCTTGTCGGCGTCCCATAGCCACCCCGTCGGTGAGATGACGTGGCCCAAGTAGGCCACCGATATGCGTCCCAACGAGCACTTCGCGCTTAAGGTGGAGGTGGTGCGCTCGAAGCTCGTTGAAGACGATGGCGACGTGCTGGAGGTGCTCGGCCCAAGATGCACTGTAGATTAGAATATCATCAAAGAAAACGAGCACAAACCGGCGTAAGTAGGGCCTGAGGACGTCGTTCATCGAGCTCGGAAGGTCGCCGGGCGTTGCGAGCCAAAGGGCATCACCAAGAACTCGAAGTGGCCGTGATGAGTCCAAAACGCCGTCTTGGCGATGTCATCCGGGTGCATGCGCACCTGGTGGTACCCCGACCGGAGGTCGAGTTTGATGAAGAAGCGCGCCCCGTGGAGCTCATCGAGGAGCTCGTCGACCACCGGAATAGGGGACTTGTCCTTAAGTGTGACAACATTAAGGGCGCGGTAGTCGATCTTGAAACGCCATGTCTTGTCGACTTCGGACGAGAAGCACCGCGCGTAAATGGCGAAGTGGAGAGTCGATGATGCTCGCCGCGAGCATGAGCGCACATCGCCGCTCCAACTCATCCTTCGCAATCAGGGTAGCGGTAAGCCCGTACGCCGCCGCCGCGAGCTGGCGAAGATGTATACGGTGATCGTGCGTCGCGGGGCGGCGCCCGTGGCTCGGTGAAGATGTCCGCGTCTTCTTGGAGAGGCTTTCCAATAGTGGGTGCTCGGTAGTGGCGGTGGTCGCGCTACCGGTGGAAGCAGTGGTTGGGCGGCATCCCAATGCCGCCCCATCAATGCGCCGCCCAACCGCCGAAGGTCATTGTCGGTAGCGTTGAAATCCCATAGAATAGGACCAAGAGTCGCAGAAGTCGGCGCCAAGGATGAAGTCGAAGCAGCCCAAGTCGATCTTGCCGCAGTGATGGTGAAGTGCTCGTCGCCGATAGTGATGGGCATGTCGCGGGCGAGCCTGTGGCGTGAGACGGCCGCCATTAGCGATCGTGGACTCATAATCGCCACCACCGGTTGGTTGTAATGCAAGGCGCCGCATGGTGGTCTCCGGCGAGAAGTTATCGTGGACCACAGATCCACGAGGGCCACCAGCGTTCGCCTGGATCATGACCGGTAAGAGCATCGTCCGTTCATCACGGATGCCGCGGTAGCGTGTAGGGACACCACGAGGCGGTGGGGAAGCGAGTCTTCTTCTGCGGAGCTCGCAAGGGCCGGAGCGCCGAGGCCATCCTCGATGTGTCCTCCTCGGTCGTATGTCGTCTCCAAGTAGAAGAGGCGAGGCAGACATGGCCGGTGCATAAAGGCGCATCACGCTTGAAGATAAGCCCGGTAGCCGGCGTTCCAATTCCTTTGAGCGAGGCGCTGAATGGCCGCGTCGGTGCGGGGTGAGTGCTTGGCGGCCGTGGACGACGCCGTCTTTGCGGAGACGGCGGGGAAAGCTGCCGGCCCCACGTGGCGCGGATGGATGCGTTAGGGCTCGGGCGCTTGCTGCTCGACGCCGGCATAGTACATGGCCGTCTGAAGGTCTTGGGGCCCTTCATCTCGACATCCACGCGATGTGGTCGGAAAACCGCCGATGAAAAGCTCCGCCATTGTAAGGCCGTCACACCGGTGCGTGGCACGCCAGGCTCGAAGCGGTCGGCGAAGTCTCGCACCGTGGAGGTGAACGGCAGCGGCCCAACTCGCCAGCGGCTCCCACGGACGGTGGCGAAACGAAGAAAACCATGCTCTTAAAGCGATCCCACGGGGCATGCCGTCCTCGCCCCGCTTTCGGCGTAGTACCATGTCTGGCGGCCCCGCGGAGATGGTAGGAAGCCGCCAAGTACGCCCGACGCGCGGTGTCTGTTGTCCGCGAAGAACGGGTCACACTGGTTGAGCTGATTAAGCGGGTCGTCGAGCCGTCGTATGTGGCGAAGTCGATCTTGGCGAACCGGGGCGGCTGCTGGTGTGGCGCGCCCTGGCCCACTGTCTCGGCGGTGCGTAGGGCGGATGATGGTGCGCGGTCCATGGTGGAAGGCCCGACGTAGTTCCCGGTGGCGCCCGACGCCTTGGGCTGCAACGGAAAACCGGACGGCGGACGGGCCCCCGGGTAGGCCGATGGCGGCTCGTGAAGCCAGTCGGGAAGTGGCGATGGCGATGACGGAAAGCGGACCTCCTGGATCGGAAGCCCTTCGGCGCAGCCGCCCAAGTTAGAGGCTGGATGGGCGGTGGAGACCTCGCTCGTGGCGGCTGGAGCGACGGCGCGGCGGGAGACGGCATGGCGGCGCGGTCGAGTGGGCCATCTGCGGCCCGTGGTGGCGGCGAGTGGCGCTGTTGCCGCCGCGGCGGCGGCGGCTATATCGGGCTAAGGCGGCGGTGCGCGGCCGGGGAAGCGCGGGTAGCCTCCGCGATGGCCCCGATGCATCGAGTACCACGGCGGCGCCGGACCAGCGCCATGGCTGGATGGAGTGGTGGAGGCGGCCCGTGCGGACTTGCGGGTAGAGCGGATGCCTCGACCGCGGCGACTAGGTCGTTGAGGACGCCGCCATTACCTCTGTGTGAACTCCGCTGCTGCTGCGAGGTGACGGCGGCGTATGTTGGATGGGGCGGTGGCGCGCCGTGGTTGGCGCGTGCCGGGCGCCGGGAGGTCGGCGCCGAGAGCGACGCCGTGGCGCCCGCGAGCGAGCCGTGATGCCCGGCGCGAAGCGGCGGCGGAGTTGGCGGCGGCGGCAGTGGTGGAGTTGACGGCGGCGGTGGTGGCGGCGGCGGAATTGAGGTGGCGAACATGGTGAAACCGGTACTGATACCAAATTGGTAGGACTAGGGTTCCTACTAGCACGGCTCGTGGGTTATAGGGATGAGGTGGAGGTGGACGAGGGCCGGAGCGGGCGCGCCAAGCGCGGGCGCCGTCGCGGCTAGGGTTTAGGGGCGGCGGTTGGCTGGTGTCGGCTAGGGTTCCGGCTCCTCAGGGAGCCAGGCAACAGAAGATGATAATATCTTTATTGCTTGATCTCAAACGATGTCTTACAACTAGTATTTATAACTTTAGCCTAAGATAACTTGCCTAAAATAACTTGCCTAAGATAACTTGTGGGTCAAGCCCCTAATACTAATGCCGGGTGGGCCTCTTCCTAGTATATAGACCAAACCGGTCATAACATACACAGATTGGTCTTTTGGATAGATGGTAAGATGACTGTATCTTAACAGCTATGGGGCTTGTGAACTGGGTTAAAACATCTATTCAACTAATCTCAGTAGAACATGCTTTGTCAAACAACAGTGAGATTCTGTTTACCACATTATTAAGCGGTCTAATGAGGCTGGTTGAACTGGATTACATGGTTTGGATTTTCCAGTCGGGTTGATTTTGGTGGTTTGGAATTGGTTGAAGAAGATAACAGTTCGGCTTTGGGTATGGTGTACTGAAAAACAATCTGAATTGAGTTGGGTTGTGTTGAGAATTTTTGGGTTGAGAATGGTTTCAAGTCAACCCATGGGTGGAATCTGTTTGTTCCTGTGGCTTTGAGCAGCCCACACATTTGCCTCCTTGCCTGTGGTCGAAAACAGTGTTAGCTGCCATGGCATCCGTCCTCCTCCACCCTGGACCTTCTCCATATAATTATATTGACATCAAGCTTACCTGAATCGTTTATGCTTGCAAACAACATTAAAGATTTCTTTCAGAACTTTCTTATCTGTGAAATAATGATCATTCCCAGTAAACCATGCTATTGGGCACTGGTAGATCTTTGCGCTTCTGTTGATAACTATGTTGAATAAACATTTTCTTAAACTACATGTGCCAGATAGACACTACTACTGCATTTGGCCAGCAAAATTAATCACAAATGCATCAAAACATCTTGTGACCGGCTGCAGCAGTCTATGGCTCTTATCATTTCCTGTTTTACATGATAAAAATTGAAGCTGAAGAAGTGCTAGAAGTTATTTGTGCATTTTGCCATCGCCTTGCACTTTCCTGACCAAAGCGCACGCTGAAGCGCAGTTGTGAGCTAGGTGTTCTGCTATGCCTAGAGCCTAGGTGCGCCATTTTAATAATGGTAAAAATCCATGCTCCAATGTGGTCCCCCCTGAGGTTTAATTATGGATTACCTGGATAATGATATCTGCATTGTAGTTGGCCCAACATGTCAACTAATTAGCTGAAATGAGGTTCTATTATAACCCATAATGTGTATTGAAAAATCTCGCGTTTACTGCTGTAACTTGTGCTAAATTTAATCAATTCTCACAAATTGTTAATACCTTTTTGCCTCTGGGTGCAACACGACGCCTAGTCAATAACATGTTGATTTCCAATATTGTAATAATATAGTTTGTATGGATTTGTGAATGTGTATCTGCATATTTAGGTTGCTTGAACTGATTGAATTATTTTTCTCAATGGCAGGAGGTTGAATATGCTGGTGGAGGGATCCCCTTGATGTAATTTCCCTTATGATCTTCAATTGGTAAAACTTCGTTTTACTACTTGGAGGATGGTATCTGTACTAAAGCGAAATTTCCCCTGCTGAAGGGAGAAATTTTACGCGGGTTTGTTGTATTTTTTGTTTCACATGTACCAAATTCGGATTGATATCTATAGACAAATCACAGGCTTAGCTAAAGATAGCTTGCTCCTTTTTTTTTCTCTTCTGCTTACCATGTCTGATCCAATAGAGATGTTGCTAACTCTCCCATTCAATGTAGTGGACGAACTGCTTTTGTTTTGTTCGATAAATAGCTGTGAGATTTGTTGTTGGGTTTAGCTGGTTGAAATTGACATTTGAACTTATGGTTTATTCTGCACGCAAGAGTGTGATGTTTTTGAGTGGCTACCCTCCACTGTACTCTATACATGAGATGGTCAGAAAAGGAAAAAAAAAGGACCAGTCAACATTCCTAAATTCTCAGTTGTGCAGCTGCATGATTTGGCGTGGCGAGCGCACACCTTGCGCTGCTGCGGCTCATCCTTCCAAGACAAAAACAATTATGTGCCAAATTATTTGCTTCCCTGCGGCAATGTTGAAAGCTTATCGGTGACATGCCATCTGCAAGCTGAAATCAGTCTGCTATGATCGCTGAGTATGGTGCTCTTATATCTGTTTCACCTTTCCACGCTTCAATTATCTCCATGCAGTCCGACTCCATAATAACCCTTGAAAATCCCAGCTAGTGAACCAGAGCGAGACCACGCCATAAAACAAGGGCTTCCGCGGGGGCTGCATCATGTGTGCACACTAAGTTCTCAGTTTTTTTTTTGAGCAAAACCAAGTTCTCAGCTACACCCGACACAGCTTGTTCTCGTGCGATCGCCGCAATCGCCCGCCGCAATGGCCCCAGGCCCGTCCTCGAAGTATGCTGCATCCGTATTCATCTTATATGTGCCGGCTGGGGTTTTTGTCCATCTCACGAGCTCCTTTTTTTTTTTACGGAGTATTGCACGAGCTCTTCTAGTTCCTCCTGTACTTTCATGATTCGCCGTTATTGCATATGTAGAAAAAGCTGAGCTTATAGATGGTCTAATGCTCACTCATTTCTGGAAGTGGAGTATCTGTTCCCGAGCTCAAATGCTCTCTGATGAACCGTAAAATCAAAAAATAAAAATAGAAATCTGTTTTTTTGGCAAACTTTGACAAATGTTTTATGTGTGCTTGCAAAATTTTATTATGGAAAGACATCCATGGAGTCGTGGCAAAAATAAAAAATAAAAAAATTGATGCTTCGAGAATGCTATTTTTGAAGACATTTTGGAGTGTTGATTTTGTTTTTTTCTATGACTTCCAAGAATGTCATTTCGTGATGAAAAATTTCAAACATATAAAACTATTTGTCAAAATTTCCCACAAACAATTTTCAGAATTTCTTGACTTTGTTTTCATTTTTTTGATTTTACTGTTCATCCCAAGCTCATTTGAGCTCGGGAGTAGAAGAGGACTTTCGCTCCTTTTCTGTTTCTCTTCTTTCCCACCATTTATACAATGGACCGACGACAACTAGTTCTTGCAAACCGAGCTGCCCAAGAACGGCAGACTTCTATTTGGGCCATCTTAGAATTTCTTGAGACACCACAACACCCGAACGATAAATGGCCAAAACCTCAATGAGATGTAGGATACCCAATGCATTCTCCTAGACTCCACTCACGGGAACAAGTGAAAAGTAGGCGCTGTATTTATAATACCTAAATAGTTCATCCCCGCTATTCTATTTCTCTTGACATACAGCCTATCCACATCAGCACCCTTGCCACGTCATCAGTTACTCTTAATTATTTTGATCATGCAGCTCACCACGTCAACATTTTTTTACAAAAAAATTCATATGATTTGACTATGTAAACCGAAGACGCCTCTGAACCAAGAGTCACCCTCTCTTCCCCTTCCCCTTCCTTCGGCTTTCCCCAACATCCGGGCATCCTCTCCTCGATTGCTTGCACGACCCACCAACTAATTACGTGGCTATCTATCTCCGGCAACCGATCTATTTCGTCTTCATCTTCTATCAAAAATAGATTTTTGGAAAAGGGGCGCTTTATTACTTAAAGGATTTAAGCATGACACCTTGCCTCTGCATAACTAAGATGCACACAGCGAAACAAAGTCCTCTCGCACAAATGAAAAATAAAAAGGCGAAATACAAAGAAACATGTAGAGTTCGTATAACGTCTAAAGCGGAGGTGGGCCAATCCCCCATGTTTGGTAAAAGTACCCCTCACCGTATCCTCCAATCGTGTACACACCTCCGTAAACAGGTCTCGATTCTCCACGCATTATAGAGATAACCATGAACGAAGAGTCCCAGTACATCTATAGATAACCTGCATCAGAGAAGTACTTTTATCGCTAAAAACCTTATCATTTCTATATAGCCAAAGCGACCAAATAACGACAAGCGCTCCCACCCTAAGAAGAGTTCTAAACCTGTGATCTATCTCATGTAACCAGCTGCCAAATACATTAGCAATACTACAAGCAGGATATAAGCTAGAAGCTATCTGGATGACTGACCATATAGAACGAGCCAATTTGCATTGCAAAAATAAATGTTTTATTGTCTCACCATGATGACAAAAGGCACATTGCGGACTTCGATGCCAATTCCTCTTAATAAGGTTATCTTTAGTAAGAACGACTCCACGAGGAAGATACCATACAAACTTTTTATTCTTAAGAGGTATCTTCATCTTTCAGATCTTTTTATTATTATCAACTGGCACATCAGACTGGATTAATGCTCTATACATATACTCCACTGAGAATTGTCCATTCCCGTGTAGGTTCCATCTGAATACATCAGACCTATGTGACAATTGCACCATAGACAAGCGCTGGAGCATGATGTACCACGATTGGAGTCTGGGTCCAATAAATCTCTTCTGAGCATCACATTTGGCAGAAATGATTCCATTAACGTGGATATAGTATCACCCTTGTGACGCACAATGTTGTATAGAGACGGATATTATTCTCGGAGTGTTACACTTCCTAGCCACTTGTCCTCCCAGAATCTAATTTTTGAGCCGTCCTTAATCGAGAAGGATCCATAAGAGAAGGAAAATTTCTTCTTAGCCATTAGACCGCCCAAAAGTGAGAATACCCAGGCCTCCAATATACTTGGGATACCGCCTTGGAACCCACATATTTCCTCCTCAGGGGGTTTTCCAGACACCGTCTTCCATTAGTAATTTAAACAACCATTTGCCGAGGAGTGCCATATTCTTAACCTCAAGGTCATGAATGCCCAACCCGCCTTTGTCTTTGGGAGGGCAAACCACACTCCATTTAGCCATTCGATATTTCTTTCTCTCGCTATCTCCTTGCCAAAATAATCTTGATCAGAAATAATCCAATCCATGTAAAACTCCTTTCGGCAACTGGAAGAAGGAAATCATATATAGTGCCATGTTACTTAGTACTGAATTTAGGAGGACCAATCTTCCACCTAGAGACAATAATTTACCTTTCCAACTGCTAAGTATTTTTTTTGCAGTCTCTCCTCTTTTTGTTTCCATTCAACATTTGCGAGTCTCCGGTAATGTATCGGTATCCCCAAATATGTGATCACTAACTGGCCCAACCCGCATCTGAACAGTTCAGCATACAGGTGGGCCTCGTCTTGAGCCTCGTCAAAATAAAACAATTCACTTTTATGGAAATTGATCTTAAGACCTGAGAGTTGCTTGAATGCTGATAGAATTAATTTCAGATTTCTCGCTTTCTCGAGGTCATGATCCGTGAAAAAATCATATTGTCGATATATCGAACTATAGAGAGACCACCATCAACTAGATTATTTACTACCCCATCAATTTTGCCATCAACCCTAGCACGCTCAATCATGATGGCTAGCATATCCGCCATGATATTGAATAGCATGGGCGATAACGAGTCACCTTGTCGCAATCCCTTCTTCGTTCAAAAATAGTGTTCAACATTTCATTCTGAGAGTCTGTTGAAGAAATGGCCGTTTGACTTTGTCATAAACTTTTTCAAAGTCTATTTTGAGTACCACCCCATTTTACTTTTTCTGACGTAATTCATGGATTGTTTCATGAAGGATAAACACTCCATCTAGGATGTGTCTATCTCGCATAAAAGTGGCCTGTGAAGGACGAACCACGTGTTGAGCAACCGAATTTAGCCTAATAGTCGCAACCTTCATGAATATTTTACAACTAACATTAAGGAGGCAATAGGTCTATATTGTTGTATCCTTTCAGCCTCATTAACCTTAGGTAATAAAATAATCTTGCCAAAGTTTAAGCAAAACAATTCTAGATGGGCAGCATGCATGTCGCTAAAAAAAGTAGGAGATCCGGTTTGATGACTTCCTAGAAGTTCTGATAGAACTCATCGGGAAAACCATCCGACCCATGGCTTTGTTGTGCTCCATTAGGAAAACCGCCTTTCTAACTTCCTCCTCGGAATATGGGGCTATTAGAAGGCCATTTTACTCAGCAAAGACCTTGGGAGATGTCGTCTATTCAGCACTCATCCATCAAGAAGTTTCCTTCCTCTAGGGCTCCGAACAGATTTTTATAATAATTAGTTATATAAGATTTAAGTTGCTCATGCCCCTCAATCGTGCCCTCATACTATTGTAGGGAATGAATAATTTTCTTTCGGTGTCTGCCATTGGCAACTCCATTGAAATATCTAGTATTTGAATCACCTTCCAAGATAAATTGAGAGTTAGAATGTTGGTACCATTTGAGTTCCTCTTCACGCATCATGCTAGCTATCTGTATATTCAAATGACTCTTGATATCGATTTCATCCTCATATAGAGGTCCAACCTCTGCAAAATCTTCTAATTAATCAGTGATAGAAGAAAGACGAAGCTTCTCCTTTTTTGAGGATACCCACTGTATGCCTAGACCAACCACCAAGGAATTTGTGTAATGCATGCACTTTGTTATTCCATTTGTGAATTGGAGTATGCCCGGCCACCGGTTTCTCCCAATCTCCTTGACCATATCATGGAAGCCATGCCGAAGCAATCACCCAAGTTCGAACTTGAACTTTCGTGTATGTTGTGGTCGTGGCGAACCAGTAGTTAGGAGAATGGGTGCGCAGTCTGATATAGCCTCAATACAAGGTAGAGCATGGACAAACACCATAGGAAATTTATATTCCCAGTCGATATCCACTAAAGCACGATCTAGTTTTTCAAATTTCGGTTTTGGAAGACTATTCGCCCAAGTGAATTGTCTTTCAATCATGGAAACCTCTTGCAGATCTAGATTGTCGATGACAACATTGAAAAGGAAGGGCCAATGATTATCAAACCTACCATAACTTTTCTCATTTGGAAATCAAAGGAAATTGAAATCCCACCTATACGAATGGGGTAGGGATTATCATTCGCCAAATTTACAAATTCACGAAGAAAGTCGGCCTTGAGCTCATCCTGGGCTACCCCATACATGAGGAAGAGAGTACATGTGAAGTTGTCGACCTTGTTGCGAATATGGAGTTTAACGTGAAACTCACCATCCGAACTAGCCAAAACACCCATAGTCCCTATATTTACGCCAAGTGCAATGCCCCCAGAATGACCTCTAGGCGGTCGTGAAACCCAAGTAAAGTCTATACCGCCAGAAAAACGGTTGAGCAGGCTTACTAAAAAATCACATCTCCCCATTTTAGAGATAGCCAAAAAAAAAACTAAATTGTATTCCCTGTTCCATTCCGCAATGAATAAATGTTTAGCCAAGTCACAAAGACCTCTGTTATTAAAAAACACCCGATTCATGAGGAAACAATATGAGATTTAGAATATTTTGCCCTCTTATGGGACTTACTATTTTTTTCGGACGTGCAATCTTTGATTTACGTCTGGATGCTGTAAGCTCAATCAATGAGCTAAGCCCGGGTTCATCTAGGCCCACGTCTGAAACCGCTCCTACTAAATGAGAGATTAGCCGACCATTTGGATGTGGCATGCAACTCCTCCTCATCAATATGGGAGGCATAAGACTTGCTAGAAACATGTGGAGTAACTTTTAGTCTGTCATATTCCAAATGTTTCAAAGCATTAGTCGAAATAGAAATACCCTTCTCATTCTTTCCTATACTAACACCCACATTATTCAACTAAGAAATGATGGCTGCATTGGAAAAAGCTAGAAAGGATTTGAGTGGCGACAAAATATCTTGGTTGTTGAGGTTCTGCGCTGCTTTGTGCCGCATAGCCTTGGCCAAGGAGTCCTCATCTGTGTCCATAGTACTGTCGTCAGCAACCGTATGCCGACAACTTCGGCATGTAGGTGTCACCCCCAGCATTGGTCATGGCGCCGGCTCTACTGCCGGAGGAGGGGATGATGGTGGAGTCCTTCCTGATAGTGTCTACCGCTTGCTTGAACGCCGAGGCCAACGACGCAGTGGCACGTGGCTACACATCCAAAGGCAGGCCAGCTGGTCCTAGATCATGAGCAACTAGCGCGGCCGACATGTCGATAGCCACCCATACGGTAGCACGTGGGTGCACCCCCGAAGCCAGCCCCTCCTGGGCTGGGTGTCGGTTCGCCACCATATGAGCCATCGATGCAACACTGAAAGCACAAGTGCTCCCTGGGTGATTTTGGTAATTAATGTCAACATATCTCTTGTTGGACTAATACCTTTACCTAGTGTATTTTAGATGAGTTCAACAATGGCGTGGCAAGGAAAAGAGGATGTGGAATCCCTTCAAAATTCTAAGACAATGATTGGCAAAAGCTCAAGACTCTTCATTTTCAGTTTAGTGATCCAAGATCACATTGAGTCTATAGGAAAGCCAATATTATTAAAAGGGGATGAGGTGTTGCTTAATGGTCTACTTGCTCAAAGTGTTTAGTGATATTGCTCCAAAACCCTCAACCACTTTCCCACTCCAAATATGTCCAAAACCCAAAGTCAAACTCGGCGCACCGATGTACTCTATCCGGCGCCAACGAGTTCAGTTGACATAGCCACTGCCAGAAACCCTAGACAATTCGGTCACACCGATACAGATCTCGGTCTCACCAAGATGGCCTTGCAAATTCTCTATTTCCCTTCGTAACATTTTGGTCTCACCGAAATGAGCGATCGGTCCCACCGAGTTTTCTTGACCAACTCTCTGTTTCCTCTTTGCTGAAATCGATCTCTCCGAGTTCAAGCAATCGGTCTCACCGAGATGAGGTTTTGCCCTAGCCCTAGCACATCGGTCACACCGAGTTGATCTCGTCGGTCCTACCAAG
The DNA here is from genome assembly GCA_021437245.1 of Aegilops speltoides. NCBI lineage: Eukaryota > Viridiplantae > Streptophyta > Magnoliopsida > Poales > Poaceae > Aegilops > Aegilops speltoides. Next base: position 271,904,680 of record CM038144.1, on the reverse strand, counting down.
ATTCCTAACGTTCACATTTTGAACTAAATCGGTCTCACCGAGTTCTTCTATTCGGTCTGACCGAGTTGGGTCAAATATGTGTAACGGTTGGATTTTGTGTGGAGGCTATATATACCCCTCCACCTGTTGGGGAACGTAGTAATTTCAAAAAAATTTATATGGACACGCAAGATCATGGTGATGCATAGCAACGAGAGGGGAGAGTGTTGTCCATGTACCCTCGTAGATCGAAAGCGGAAGTGTTAGAACAACGCGGTTGATGTTGTCGTACGTCTTCACGGTCCGACAGATCAAGCACCGAAACTACGGCACCTCCGAGTTCTAGCACACGTTCAGCTCGATGACGATCCCCGTACTCCGATCCAGCAGAATCTCGGGGAAGAGTTCCGTCAGCACGATGGCGTGGTGACGATCTTGATGTTCTACCATTGCAAGGCTTCGCCTAAGCATCGCTACAATATTATCAAGGACTATGGTGGAGGGGGGCACCGCACACGGCTAAGAGATCAAGATATCAATTGTTATCTCTATGGGGTGCCCCTCCCCCGTATATAAAGGAGTGGAGGAGGGGGCCGACCAAGGGGGGTGGCGCGCCCTAGGGGGGGAGTCCAACCCCAACTGGGAGTAGGACTCCCCCCTTTCCTATTAGGAGAGGGAGAGGGAAGGAAGAGGGGGGAGGGAAGAAGGAAAGGGGGGCCCCCCTCCCAATTAGGATTGGGCTTGGGGGGCGCGCCCCCTCCTTTGCTTCTTCTCCCTCCTTTCCACTAAGGCCCGATAAGGCCCATATACCTCCCAGGGGGTTCTGATAACCTCCCGGAGCTCCGGCATTGTCCCAATCTCACCCGGAACCTTTCAAGTGTCCAAATATAGTCGTCCAATATATCGATCTTTATGTCTCGACCATTTCGAGACTCCTCGTCAAGTCCGTGATCACATCCGGGACTCCGAACAACCTTCAGTACATCAAAACTCATAAACTCATAATAAAACTGTCAACGAAACCTCAAGCGTGCGGACCCTACGGGTTCGAGAACTATGTAGACATGACCGAGACTCGTTTCCGGTCAATAACCAATAGCGGAACCTGGATGCTCATATTGGCTCCTACATATTCTACGAAGATCTTTATCGGTCAAACCGCATAACAACGTACGTTGTTCCCTTTGTCATCGGTATGTTACTTGCCCAAGATTCGATCGTCGGTATCCAATACCTAGTTCAATCTCGTTACCGGCAAGTCTCTTTACTCATTACGTAATGCATCATTTCATAACTAACTCATTAGCTACATTGCTTGCAAGGCTTGTAGTGATGTGCATTACCGAGAGGGCCCAGAGATACCTCTCCGACAATCGGAGTGACAAAACCTAATATCAAAATATGCCAACTCAACATGTACCTTTGGAGACACCAGAGAGCTCCTTTATAATCACCCGATTCGTTGTGACGTTTGGTAGCACACAAAGTGTTCCTCCGGTAAACGGGAGTTGCATAATCTTATAGTTGTAGGAACTTGTATAAGTCATGAAGAAAGCAACAACAACATACTAAACGATCAAGTGCTAAGCTAACGGAATGGGTCAAGTCAGTCACATCATTCTCCTAATGATGTGATCCCGTTAATCAAATGACAACACATGTCTATGGTTAGGAAACATAACCATCTTTGATTAATGAGCTAGTCAAGTAGAGGCATACTAGTGACATTTAAGTTTGTCTATGTATTCACACATGTATCATGTTTCCGGTTAATACAATTCTAGCATGAATAATAAACATTTATCATGATATGAGGAAATAAATAATAACTTTATTATTGCCTCTAGGGCATATTTCCTTCAGTCTCCCACTTGCACTAGAGTCAATAATCTAGATTACACAGTAATGATTCTAACACCCATGGAGTCTTGGTGCTGATCATGTTTTGGTCATGGAAGAGGCTTAGTCAACGGGTCTGCAACATTTAGATCCGTATGTATCTTGCAAATCTCTATGTCTCCCACCTGGACTTGTAACGTGACATATCTGAGCAGTGATAATTCCCTGCTTATGTAAACACCTCGGTGTACAAACTCTGTCAGTAAGACCTTGTTACTATTGTTGATGACATTCCAGTAGCCACCGATGGACGAGAACTTTGCCTATTGGTCCGCCTCGTCTTAACGAGCAGGAAAATGGTTCTCTTAGTCCCTCGCCCTTGGTACCAACGTTGTTGCCAACATAACTGACATGTTGTCCTCTGTCCTGCCTTGCTATCATGACCGGGCAATATGTAACACCTTCTTGTTTTAACCCACATGGTGGGCCCATAACCCACAGTTCCACAGGAACGAAACGTGACTCTCCTGTACATCTCTGTCTTCTAAAATTGTTTCTCACACTTGGTTTCATATGTAATTCGCGAGCCACCTTCCTAGTGATCTATTCTGGTATCAGACAAAATACTTATTCCCATTGCTTTGAACCCCTGTCACCCTCTGTTTCAGGCAACGAATGATTGCCTACCCGGTTGAACCTTCTTATTGCACCTTCTTACCTTGCTCTCGATGACTTTCTCAAATTTCAACTCGAGAGATGCCTCTATGTCACGTTCAGTGAGATAGCCCTCAGGTACCTATCTTGTGATGAGCTCCCTCCTTCTCGAGTCTATCCCCCTTACTTCACCACTTAAATCTCGGGACGAGATTACTTGTAGTAGAGGAGATTTGTGACGCCCGGATAATTAAGCTACAGTAATTCTCTACTAATGATGCCACGTCATCATTAGTACTGTCGCTAAACTCATGTTGGTTTGAATCCGGTCCAGTTCAAATTTAAAACTTAAGTCAAAAATAAAAGTTTTCAAATGTCGAAGCTAAAATGTGCGGAGTGTGGCAAATAATCTTGGGATGTTTATCATATAAAAACCACACTTTTATAAAGTGTTTAAATGTAAAATAGTGGCTTTCGCGATTAATTAATGCCTTTTCTAATTTATAAAATTTTGAACTATTTTATTTTGAGCCCAAACTTTTTGTACCACCTAAGAGCATTGTCTAGTATTTATATGACATGTTTCACATTTTACAAAAGTTGTTTGGTGGGTCAACCAAATACAAAACTAGAGCTAAAAAAAACTAAACAAAAAAAGGAGAACAACCCTCCTCCCGGGGCCAACCGCCCAAGAGAATATGACCCAACTGGGCATCCAATCCACCAGCCCGCAGGCCCAGCAGCGCCCTTTACTTCCCCATGCGCGCCCGAAACCCTAGCCCCACTCGCCCACTCCCGCCCCGCACGACGCCCACTCCCCTCGCTCCTCTCCTCCCCCCGATTCGGGATCTGGATCGGGCGACGCCCCGACCTCGCCAGTCGCCCCGATCCCCTCCTCCCGCTCCCTCGCTCGTCTGCGCCCTTGCAGCCAAGGTGGCCGACCCGCTGCCTCTCCCGGCGATCGCGCCCTTCCCACCCCACGACGCGGCGCCCACCCGGCGGCGCGGACTCCGTCAACGCCGACGCTTTCTCGCCCTCCTCTCCTCGCGCGACACCGCTGGCGCGCGCCTCGCCTCGTCGTTGACCCGACGCCGTCGCCCGTCATCACCGCCACCCCGTCGCCAACCGTCGTCGCCCCGAGCTCCGGCGCCTCCCCGACTCCTCCTCGCGCACACTATTGCACACCTGCAGGGCCCGGTGAGGCCGCCTCCTCCGCTTTCCCCCTCTCCTTTCCCTCTCGTCGCAATAGGTCGCCCCCGCCGCCACGCCCGAGCTCCTGAGGAGCTCGCGGTTGCCGCGCCCGTGTGACCCACCGTCGTGCACTGGCCGCACCTCCCCTGACCTGCTAGCTCCCGCCACGGTCTCTCCCCTTGCCGTATGCACGCACGCCGTGGTGGCCGGCTCGTCCCCCGCTGCAGCGGCTCCTGCCCGTGCGTGTGCGCCGCCGCACCCGCACCACGCCGCAATCCCTGCCTCCGCCCATTCCCGACGAGCCCCGCGTTGGGCGGCTACTTGCCCGTGCAGCTGCGTGCGCCTGACCGCCTCGCCTCTCTTGCAGCCGGCGCGATTGCCGCCTCCTCTCTCGCACCCGGGTGGGTTCGATCTCCGCCCGGGCAGTGCCCGTTACGCCCGTCGCCCGCTAAGGTCTTATGGGCCGCTGACCACAGGGGCCCATGCCCCTGCAAAAAAAAAGGGGTTAAAAATATATTAATAAAAACAATCAATTAATTAACTTAATTAACTTTGTTTAATTACCCTACTCACAGATTAGTTAATTAAAGTCCGTTTAATAAAATTGTGTCTATGACAGTGGGTCCCTCATGTCAGTTTTGGCCAGTCAACGGTCAGTGTTGACCGCTGACGTCATGACGATGTCATGCTGATGCAATAACCCCCATTTTAGATTTAATAATAATTTTAGAAAATGGTTAAATCTTTAAAAAATAATATAAAATAATACGTAGCTCGGATGAAAAAGTTTTATACATGAAAATTGCTCGAGCAGCGAGATGAATCGAATCTGTGATGCATTACGCCACACATCCCTAGCATAGCAAACATGCAACTTTTCTCCTCCGGTTCATCTGTCTGACAGACGTCCGGAACCGGGATACTTTCCCGGATGTTTCCCCCTTCGCCAGTATCACCTAGCACCGCGTTCGAACACTTCTAGCCTCGCTTATTGTCTTGTTATGCACTTGTCTACTATGTATTTACTGTTTCTTCCCCCTCTTCTCTCCGGTAGACCCCGAGACCGATGCTGATGTCCCTGTGATCGACTACGTCGACGACGACCCTCCTTCTTGTCTGAGCAACCAGGCAAGCCCCCCCTTTGATCATCCCGATATCGCCCATTCTATACTCTCATGCTTTCATTAGATTTTGCTATTGTTATTGTTTGCTCCTATTCTGATGCATAGCCTACTTTTGTACCTGCTTATTGTTACCTACCTGCTTACCCTAAAATGCTTAGTATAGGTTGGTTAGTGATCCATCAGTGACCCCCACTTGTCCTTGTTGCCCCTGCTTCATCATCGACGAATTGATCAGCGTGATCGACGACCAGAGCCGGACACCTCACATCACATCACGCCCCTTTAGTTGCTCGACTCTGCAGAGCTACTATCAAGTGCCGAGGGTGATCCCTCTTAACGCACTCCTGATGATAATTCTGTAGTGTAGCTATTCGGTGTGGTCATCGAGGGTGGTTCCTCTTTCACCATTCCCGATACGGCTCTGTCGTTCAACACCTCAAGTGTGAACCTCGAGTGTGGTCCCTCTTACGTTCACCTTGATGATTACATTGGGTGGAATCCTCCGAGGGTGATTCCTTGGGTTTTCCCCTTGATGTTTGGACACACGGTTACCTTGACATTACTTGAGACCTTTGGGAAAGTTGGGTGGGCCCGGAGAGCACCCGCAAGATGGTTATGTGGCATGGCCGGGCATTCTAGGCCCTTGTCGTAAGTCCACGAGACGGGGCGATGGGGTCACTTTCGATCGTGAGTCTCTGCTCGTATCCGCAAGCTAATAATACACTATGGTTTGGGTATTTGTTACGAATTGGCCTTTGGCCTTTGCTTTCAACCACCACGTGAGAATAGTTATGGGCCTCGGCGTCGTGGTATCGGCCAAGCTTTGTCGACGTCTAGTTCAGCGATGCGTCCGCGGTGGGCGGCACCATCTGTAGTGGTGGAGCTGGACCCGCCTGCAGCGCAACAATCCGAGTGTAGCAGGCGATGGGCCCGCACCCGGAGTGCTTAGGATGTAGACCGGCGGGACCTCTCTGCTGAGCCTAGGTCGGGCTGCGATGTGTTGATCTTCGAGGCGGGCATTGACCCCGAAGGTGTGTCCGCCAGCGTGATCGGCGTGTTGGCAAGCGTGGTGCACCCTGCGGTGATTATCTATTAATAGCCGTGTCCACGGTAGCAGACGTTCGGACTTATATCACGATCTTATACAACTACGAATGGATACTTGGATATGTGGCTCGGGATTGCTTTCTCGCGGAGTCGAGGAAGGATCTCAGGCATTAATGTTACAACATGCTTGTTAATTATAAGCTGCTATTCTTTACTCTTCTACATGCTTTGCAAGATGCTTGGAGCTGCGTGAAGATGCTAGTCTTCGATAGGCTAGGCCCTCCCGTCTATTACGGCATTACTGCGATTCAGTCCACGATACAAACCTTCCATTTGATACGAGTGCATACTTAGTATAGATCTGATGCTTGCGAGTACTTTGGATGAGTACTCACGGTTGCTTTGCTACCCCTTTTCCCCCTTCTTTCTTCTTTCCGGTTGATGCAACCAGATGGTGGATCCTTGGAGCTAGATGCCACCGTCGATGGATACTACTACATGGAGGCCACCGAAGACCAGGAGTAGTTAGGAGGTCCCAGGCAGGAGGCCTTGCCTCTTCGATCGTGTTGCTTTTGTGCTAGCCTTCTTAAGGCATCCTTGTTTAACTTATGTCTGTACTCAGATATTGTTGCTTCCGCTAACTCTTGTGTATCGAGCTATGTATTCGAGCCCTCGAGGCCCCTGGCTTGTAATATAAAGCTTGTATTATTTTATTTGTGTCTAGAGTTGTGTTGTGATATCTTCCCGTGAGTCCCTGATCTTGATCGTACACATTTGCATGTATGATTAGTGTACGATTGAATCGAGGCGTCTGAAGATTATCGTATCGAGCCCATTGCTGTAGGATCCCCCTTTCCAACTCCTTGGCCGAAGTTGAGTCTAGTCTTTGAAAAACTAATTTACTAACATGGCTGTGCGGCTTACGAGCCCATGTCGCCATTGGGTGGTATTAGGATCTTTCACTCCTCGTCTATACTCTGGGACTCTAATCTCTCCTCTATTCGGGTTAAATGTTTTTGTCAACTCTAACTCTAGGATCTCGTAAATACTTTCTCCCGGGGAGCCCCTCACTCAAATGATTTCTTGGTGCATCAGAAGATTCTGAAGACGCTCTCTGATGTTTTACCGAGTCCCTTGTACCCTTCGCAGTTGAGATCCCTTCCACCGATAAAATCCTTATGCGTAACTACCTACGTTGCCGTTCATACCTTCATCCCCAGTTGCTCTTGTTATTACAAGATGTCCTGAAATACTCTTCGATTTTTAGAGGATCCTTTATGCTTACGGCCCTACAGTCCTTGCCGCATGAATACCCCTACGGATAATTACTCGCTTTTATCGAGTATCCATTCATCCCCAGTTATTCTTATTCTTCATAAGATACTTTTAATACAATCCGAGCTTTCGATGACCTCTATCGCCTATTGCTCTAGAAGGTCTTACCTGTCTACACTATGGTTAATTCCATATGCCTAGCAGTATCCATTGACGTCCTTTGTCATTATCATCTTGAGTCTTTCGATTTGATATGCCTGTGTCGCAATTATCAGTTGATCCTTATAGATTATCTTTTCGGCTCAGACGTCTTCCCGAACATGAGCTGGTTCTCGGCCAATCAGATTGCCATCGATTGTGCCCTATGTCATTTCAACTTAACCATCCTTGGTCAGAGTGTATGCTTCTGATCCCTTGATTTTGGAAATCATAATTCCTTTGCATTTTGAACTCTGAATTAGTTAGTTGCTTCTATAATCTGACATCCTTGCATTCTTTCTTCTTCTTGTTGAGTATCGTTGCTCACATCAGATCCTGTGTGGACCGCCAGATCCTTTGTGGATTTTATCCAACAACGTCCTTCATATTCAGTAACCTTGTGATCCTTTCCTCGGATACATAATGCTTTTGGTAAATTGTATCCCCGCTCTTGTTAAGCATACTCTACTTCCAGGCTTGAGTTATTTACTCATGAAGTTTGTGGTATATGTTCCTAAGATGCCGTAGTGGGTTGAGCCTACGCCTTCCCTAATCTGTGTGAACCCGAAGATTACGCGGGTTATATCGATTGGCATTTCTTTGGATAAATTTTCAATTCTACAACTTTGTCAAAGACGAGAAGTAAATGGACAGTTATGCATTAGAGAAATGGGAGTCGACCTTGAACCTTGTGTTCGTGCCCATGGACCTGATGTGGAACTTATCATGGAAGCTTCTTGTTATAATAATAATCCCCTTGGATAACTTCATCTGTTATTTATATTTGGTCCTTTGCAACTGTGGATCCAACCCTGATTGTTCTTCTTTGATTTAATTTCTCGAACAAGTGGAAGTACTTGTCTTCTGTAGATCATTTCACCCGTCCAACCTCTGTTCTGCTATACCCTCGAGTGTTACCTTCTGGTATCTCGAGAATATCTCGAAACTGCATAACTTCTTATGAGTTTTTCATCAACTATTATTCTCGCCGATTCAAATTTTCCACGGGTTCTGCGTTGTTGAACACTCGAGAACATCGGTAATTGATTCAGGTCTCCATTGCTTTGTTTAACCCTTCTTGTAACCTGACATATCTGAGCAGTGATAATTCCCTGCTTATGTAAACACCTCGGTGTACAAACTCTGTCAGTAAGACCTTGTTACTATTGTTGATGACATTCCAGTAGCCACCGATGGACGAGAACTTTGCCTATTGGTCCGCCTCGTCTTAACGAGCAGGAAAATGGTTCTCTTCGTCCCTCGCCCTTGGTACCAACGTTGTTGCCAACATAACTAACATGTTGTCCTCTGTCCTGCCTTGCTATCATGACCGTGCAATATGTAACACCTTCTTGTTTTAACCCACATGGTGGGCCCATAACCCACAGTTCCACAGGAACGAAACGTGACTCTCCTGTACATCTCTGTCTTCTAAAATTGTTTCTCACACTTGGTTTCATATGTAATTCGCGAGCCACCTTACTGGTGATCTATTCTGGTATCAGACAAAATACTTATTCCCATTGCTTTGAACCCCTGTCACCCTTTGTTTCAGGCAACGAACGATTGCCTACCCGGTTGAACCTTCTTATTGCACCTTCTTACCTTGCTCTCGATGACTTTCTCAAATTTCAACTCGAGAGATGCCTCTATGCCACGTTTAGTGAGATAGCCCTCAGGTACCTATCTTGTGATGAGCTCCGTCCTTCTCGAGTCTATCCCCCTTACTTCACCACTTAAATCTCGGGACGAGATTACTTGTAGTAGAGGAGATTTGTGACGATAATTAAGCTACAGTAATTCTCTGCTAATGATGCCACGTCATCATTAGTACTGTCGCTAAACTCATGTTGGTTTGAATCCGGTCCAGTTCAAATTTAAAACTTAAGTCAAAAATAAAAGTTTTCAAATGTCGAAGCTAAAATGTGCGGAGTGTGGCAAATAATCTTGGGATGTTTATCATATAAAAACCACACTTTTATAAAGTGTTTAAATGTCCCAAAACAATTAAAATAGTGGCTTTCGCGATTAATTAAATGCCTTTTCTAATTTATAAAATTTTGAACTATTTTATTTTGAGCCCAAACTTTTTGTACCACCTAAGAGCATTGTCTAGTATTTATATGACATGTTTCACATTTTACAAAAGTTGTTTGGTGGGTTAACCAAATACAAAACTGGAGCTAAAAGAAAACTAAACAAAAAAAAGGAGAACAACCCCTCCCTCCCAGGGCCAACCGGCCCAGCAGGCCACTGACCCAACTGGGCATCCAATCCACCAGCCCGCAGGCCCAGCCGCGCCCTTTACTTCCCCCCTGGGCGCCCGAAACCCTAGCCCCACTCGCCCACTCCCGCCCCGCACAACGCCCACTCCCCTCGCTCCTCTCCTCCCCCCGATTCGGGATCTGGATCGGGCGGCCTTGACCTCGCCGATCGCCCGATCCTCCTCCGCTCCCTCGCTCGTCGCGCCGCTTGCGCCAAGGTGGCCGACCCGCTGCCTCTCCCACAGGGACGCGCTTCCCACCCACACGGCCGGCGCCCGCCCGGCGACGCGACTCCGTCAGCGCCACGCCTTCTCGCCCTCCTCTCGCCAGCGCGACACCGCTTTGGCCTTGCGGCCTCGCCTCGTCGTTGACCCGACGCCGTCGCCCGTCGTCACCGCCACCCCGTCGTCAACCGTCGTCGCCCCGAGCTCCGGCGCCTCCCCGAATCCTCCTCGCGCACACTATTGCACACCTGCAGGGCCCGGTGAGGCCGCCTCCTCCGCTTTCCCCCTCTCCTTTCCCTCTCGTCGCAATAGGTCGCCCCCGCCGCCACGCCCGAGCTCCTGAGGAGCTCGCGATTGCCGCGCCCGTGTGACCCACCGTCGTGCAGCGCCGCACCTCCCACGACACTGCTAGCTCCGCCACGGTCTCTCCTTGCCGTATGCCGCGCCGCTGTGGTGGCGGCTCGTCCCCATGCGGCGGCTCCTGCCCGTCGCGTGTGCGCGCCGCGCCCGCACCACGCCGCAATCCCTGCCTCCGCCCGTTCAGCAGGCCCGCGTTGGGCAGCTGCTTGCGCCCGTGCAGCTGCGTCTTGCGACGAGCCGCCTGCCTCGCAACCGCGCGCGTATCGCCCGGCCTCCGCCTCGCACCCATGTGGGTTCGATCTCCGCCCGGGCAATGCCCGTTACGCCCGTCGCCCGCTAAGGTCTTATGGGCCGCTGACCACAGGGGCCCATGCCCCTGCCAAAAAAAGGGGTTAAAAATGTATTAATAAAAACAATCAATTAATTAACTTAATTAACTTTGTTTAATTACCCTACTCACAGATTAGTTAATTAAAGTCCGTTTAATAAAATTGTGTCTATGACAGTGGGTCCCTCATGTCGGTTTGGCGATCAACAGTGCATGTTGACCGCTGCGTCATGATGATGTCATCTGATGCAATAACCCCATTTTAGATTTAATAATAATTTGAGAAAATGTTTAAATCTTTAAAAATAATATAAAATAATCCGTAGCTTCGGATGAAAAAGTTTTATACATGAAAGTTGCTCGAGCAGCGAGAGGAATCCGAATCGTGGTATGTTAGCCGCACACATCCCTAGCATGGCAAACATGCAACTTTTCCCCTCGGTTCATCACATGCGACAGGGCGTCCGGAACAGGATACTTTCGGATGTTTCCCTTCGCCAAGATCACCTAGCACGCGTTGAACACTTCTAGCCTCGCTTATTGTCTTGTTATGCACTTGTCTACTATGTATTTACTGTTTCTTCCCCTCTTCTCTCGGTAGACCCGAGACCGATCTTTGATGTCCTGTGATCGACTACGTCGACGAGGACCCTCCCTCTTGTCGAGCAACCAGCAAGCCCCCTTTGATCATCCGATATCGCCCATTCTATACTCTCATGCTTGCATTAGATTTTTACTCTTGTTATTGTTTGCTCCTATTACGATGCATAGCACCTTTTGTACACCTTATTGTTACCTACACTTACCCTAAAGCTGCTTAGTATAGGTAGGTTAGTGATCCATCATGACCCCACTTGTCCTTGTTGCCTGCTTCATCATCGGCGAATCGTCGGCGTGATCGGCGACGAGCCGGACACCTCACATCACATCACGCCCTTTAGTTGCTCGACTCTGCGAGCTACTATCAAGTGCCGAGGTGATCCTCTTAACGCACTCGATGATAATTCTGTAGTGTAGCTATTCGATTGTGGTCATCGAGGGTGGTTCCTCTTTCACCATTCGATCTGGCTCGTCGTTCAACACCTCAAGTGTGAACCTCGAGGTGGTCCCTCTTCGTTCACCTTGATGATTACATTGGGTGGAATCCTCAGGGTGATTCCTTGGGTTTTCCCTTGATGTTTGGACACCACGGTTACCTTGACATTACTTGAGACCTTTGGGAAAGTCGGGTGGGCCGGAGAGCACCCATAAGATGGTTCACGTGCACGGCCGGGCATTCTAGGCCCTTGTCGTAAGTCCACGAGGCAGGCGACAGGGTCACTTTGGTCGTGAGTCTCTGCTTTCGTCTCCGCAAGCTAATAATACACTATGGTTTGGGTATTTGTTACGAATTGGCCTTTGGCCTTTGCGCACAACCACCACGTGAGAATAGTTATGGGCCTCGGCGTCGTGGTATCGGTAAAGCTTTGTCGGGCGTCCGGTTCGGCGATGCGGCGCGGTGGGCGGCACCATCTGTAGTGGTGGAGCTGGACCCGCCCTGCGCATAACGATCCGGTGTAGCAGGCGATGGGCCCAGACCCGTAGTGCTTAGGATGTAGACCGGCGGGGACCTCTCTGCTGAGCCTAGGTCGGGCTGCGGCGTGTTGATCTTCGGCGGGCATTGACCCGAAAGGTGTGTCCGCCAGCGTGATCGGCGTGTTGGCAAGCGTGGTGCACCCTGCGGAAGATTATCTATTAATAGTCGTGTCCTGATAGCAGACGTTAGGACTTATATCGATCTTATACAACTACAAATGGATACTTGGATCGTGGCTCGGGATTGCTTTCTCGCGAGGAGTCGAGGAAGGATCTCTCAGGCATTAATGTTACAACATGCTTGTTAATTATAAACTGCTATTCTTTACTCTTCTACATCTTTGCAAGATGCTCGGAGCTGCGTGAAGATGCTAGTCTTTGATAGGCTTGGCCCTCCTGTCTAATCGGCATTACTGCGATTCGGTCCACCAGATACAAACCTTCCATTTGATACGATGCATACTTAGTATAGATCGATGCTTGCGAGTACTTTGGATGAGTACTCACGGTTGCTTTGCTACCCTTTTCCCCTTCTTTCTTCTTTCGGTTGATGCAACGGATGGTGGATCCTTGGAGCTAGATGCCACCGTCGATGGATACTACTACATGGAGGCCACCGAAGACCAGGAGTAGTTAGGAGGTCCCAGGCAGGAGGCCTTGCCTCTTCGATCGTGTTGCTTTTGTGCTAGCCTTCTTAAGGCATCCTTGTTTAACTTATATACGTACTCGAGATATTGTTGCTTCGCTAACTCTTGTGTATCGAGCTATGTATTCGAGCCCTCGAGGCCCCTGGCTTGTAATATAAAGCTTGTATTATTTTATTTGTGTCTAGAGTTGTGTTGTGATATCTTCCCATGAGTCCCTGATCTTGATCGTACACATTTGCGTGTATGATTAGTGTACGATTGAATCGGGGGCGTCACACCTTTGTTTAGAACTGCACCAACTGATAGCTCCACCGTTCAATATAAACACGTATCCGGTTTGCGATTTAGAATCGTCCGAATCAGTGTCAAAGCTTGCATCAACGTAACCATTTACGACTAGCTCTTTGTCACCTCCATAAACGAGAAACATATCCTTAGTCCTTTTCAGGTATTTCAGGATATTCTTGACCACGGTCCAAAGATCCACTCCTGAATTACTTTGGTACCTCCCTGCTAAACTTATTGCTAAGCATACATCAGGTCTGTTACACAACATTGCACACATGATAAAGCCTATGGCTGAAGCATAGGGAACATCTTTCATTTTCTCTCTATCTTCTGCTGTGGTCGGGCTTTGAGTCGACTCAACTTCACACCTTATGTCTGAGGCAAGAACCCATTCTTTGCACGATCCATTTGAACTTTTCAAAACTTTATCAAGGTATGTGCTTTGTGAAAGTCAATTAAGCGTCTTGATCTATCTCTATAGATCTTGATGCCCAATATGTAAGCAGCTTCACCGAGGTCTTTCATGGAAAAACTTTTATACAAGCATCCCTTTATGCTATCCGGAAATTCTATATCATTTCCAATTAACAATATGTCATCTACATATAATATCGGACATGCTCTGAGCTCCCACTCACTTTCTTGTAAATCGAGGCTTTTCCAAAAGTCTCAGTATAAAACCATATCTTTGATCACACTATCAAAGCGTTTATTCTAACCGAGAGGCTTGCACCAGTCCATAAATGGATCACTGGAGCTTGCACACTTTGTTAGCATATTTTGAATCGACAAAACCTTCTGGTTGCATCATATACAACTCTTCTTCCAGAAATCCATTCAGGAATGCAGTTTTGACATCCATTTGCCATATTTCATAGTCATAAAATGCAGCAATTGCTAACATGATTCGGACAAACTTAAGCATCGCTACGGGTGAGAAAGTCTCATCGTAGTCAACCCCTTGAACTTGTCGAAAACCTCTCGCAACAAGTCAAGCTTTGTAGACAGTTACATTACCATCAGCGTCAGTCTTCTTCTTGAAGATCCATTTATTCTCGATGGCTTGCCGATCATGGGGCAAGTCAACCAAAGACCATACTTTGTTCTCATACATGGATCCCATCTCAGATTTCATGGCCTCAAGCCATTTTGCGGAATCTGGGCTCATCACCGCTTCCTCATAGTTCATAGGTTCGTCATGGTCAAGTAACATGACTTCCAGAATAGGATTACCATACCACTCTGGTGCGGATCTTACTCTGGTTGACCTACGAGGTTTGGTAGTAACTTGATCTGAAGTTTCATGATCAATATCATTAGCTTCCTCACCGATTGGTGTAGTTGTCACGGGAACCGGTTCTTGTGATGAACTACTTTCAATAAGGGAGCAGTCTGATTACCTCATCAAGTTCTACTTTCCTCCCACTCACTTCTTTCGATAGAAACTCCTTCTCTAGAAAGGATCCGAATTTAGCAACAAAAATCTTGCCCTCGGATCGGTGATAGAAGGTGTACCCAATAGTCTCTTTTGGGTATCCTATGAAGACACATTTCTCGATTTGGGTTCGAGCTTATCTTGTTGAAGTTTCTTCACATCGAGCATCATGAGCCCCAAACTTTAAGAAACGACAACTTTGGTTTCTTGCCAAACCACAATTCATAAGGTGTCGTCTCAACGGATTTTGATGGTGCCCTATTTAACGTGAATACGGCCGTCTCTAAAGCATAACCCCAAAATGATAGCGGTAAATCAGTAAGAGACATCATAGATCGCACCATATCTAGTAAAGTACGATTACGACGTTTGGACACACCATTTCTTTGTGGCGTTCCAGGTGGCGTGAGTTGCGAAACTATTCCGCATTGCTTCAAATGTAAACCAAACTCGTAACTCAAATATTCTTCTCCACGATCAGATCGTAGAAACTTTATTTTCTTGTTACGATGATTTTCCACTTCACTCTGAAATTCTTTGAACATCTCAAATGTTTCAGACTTGTGTTTCATTAAGTAGATATACCCATATCTGCTCAAATCATTTGTGAAGGTTGGAAAATAACGATACCTGCCATGAGCCTCAATATTCATTGGACCACACACATCAGTATGTATGATTTCAAACAAATCAGTTGCTCGCTCCATAGTTCCGGAGAACGGCATTTTAGTCATCTTGCCCATGAGGCATGGTTCGCAAGTACCAGGTGATTCATAATCAAGTGATTCCAGAAGTCCATCAGTATGGAGTTTGTTCATGCGCTTTACACCAATATGACCCAAACGGTAGTGCCACAAATAAGTTTCACTATCATTATCAACTCTGCATCTTTTGGCTTCAACATTATGAATATGTGTATCACTACTATCGAAATTTAATAAAAATAGACCACTCTTCAAGGGTGCATGGTGAGGAGTCTGGACTAGGGGGTGTCCGGATAGCGAACTATCATCATCGGCGGACTCCAAGACTATGAAGATACAAGATTGAAGACTTAGTCCCGTGTCGGATGGGACTTTCCTTGGCGTGGAAGGCAAGCTTGGCAATCTGGATATGTAGATCTCCTACCATTGTAACCGACTCTGTAACCCTAGACCTCTCCGGTGTCTATATAAACCGGAGGGTTTTAGTCCATAGGACGAACAACAATCATACCATAGGCTAGCTTCTAGGGTTTAGCCTCCTTGATCTCGTGGTAGATCCACTCTTGTACTACCCATATCATCAATATCAATCCGGCGAGAGTAGGTTTTACCTCCATCGAGAGGTCGAACACAGGTAAAAACATCGTGTCCCTTGTCTCCTGTTACCATCCGCCTAGACGCCGATTCGGGACCCCCTACCGAGATCCGTCGGTTTGACACCGACATTGGTGCTTTCATTGAGAGTTCCTGCGTGTCGTCGCATATAGGCCCGATGGCTCCTTGATCATCACCAGCGACGCAGTGATCGGTGAGACTTTTCTCCCGGACAGATCTTACGTATTCGGCGGCTTTGCTGCGGGCAATTCGCAGCCATCTGGAGCGGATCGAAGCTCGCCCGTGGCCGTCGGTCGATTGGAAATCTGAACTTCATGGTGACATCTGCGGAGACTTGATCTTGGTGGATTCGAGCCACGGCCGGCCGCCCGCCTTGTCACAATGGGCATGATTTAGCTCTGCTGCCGGACGGTTACGGAGGCGCCTGCGAGTCGCTCCGATCCCTAATTGGGCCGGTATGCGGTCGAGATGGGTGGCTGGACACGCCTCGGGGCTGCTACCTCTACGGCGATGGAGCCGAATACTGACCTTGTCCCTTGTGAAGCTCGTGACTCCGAGGTGCCGGACTCCTCCTCGGACTCCGAACCTCCCGCGTCCCCTCCAATCGAATCCGATTGGGCGCCGATCATGGAGTTCACCGCCGCGGACATCTTTCAACACTCACCTTTGGCGACATTCGAATTAGCTAAAATATCTCGTTATCGGAGAGCCACTGGCGGGCTGTGGTCGGGGCGGTTGGGATCGAGACGGCGAAGTAATTCAAAGCCCACCCACCACCCACTTTGTAGCCACTTGTCACGATCTAACTAACATGCTGAAACCGACTCAAGACATTGGCGGTATGGACGGCGATGCGAAGGCGACCAGAACCAGCGCCTACGGGGCCTTTGGAAAACCACCTCGTCATATGACATATACATGGTGGACATCCCAAAGGATGGGAATGGCGAGAAGCAGCGGAGGAAGACTCCTCCAAGAAACAGCCAAGCGCCCGGCATCGTGGCGCCGCTCTAAATCCGCCACAGCAAGAATGGAGATTCGGCACGGAGATAATAACACCACAGGGCGGTGCGAAGACAACCCCTCCGGCAAGATTCAGCACGGGGAGGGCGAAGAAGCCAGCAGCTAGTGAGAGGCGGCGGAGCGAAGAGGTAGAGGATGATAATTACATGCCTCCCTCTGGAGATGAGGCAAGCCTCGACAATGACGAATTAAATCGTGCTGAGGATCCCATCGAACAAGGCGTTTTAAGCGCAGGCTTATAGCCATGGCAAGCAGCCTCAAGAAAAAGCAGCAACAGACTTAGAGCTGATCAAGATCTGCTAGCCGACCAGATGGGTGAAGTCCTTGCGGTGAAGAGCATGAACTCGAGCGCCCCTCAAAAGCTACCCCAACGCAAGCTGCTCCCCTATTAGAGGAGGAGGCATATAACCTGCATCACCAGCGCTGTCTGGTGACCGACCACCTTGGGGCAGCGACAGAGAGGCCTCTAGGCCCTCCACGAACCGTACCCGACACCGCTCAAAAAGTCACAAGCCACGGGAATCGCGGACTTGCGAGACATATTGGAGGATAAGGCGAGACAATCAAGATCGATCTACGGATCGCGTGGGCGCCCGCGATCTTGACGACGACCGTCGCGCGGATCTGACAACTCGGCGGGCGAACACGATGAACAAAGCTCGCTTGAGCTACGTCGCGATATAGCCCAATATAGGCGCGCACACCACTATGCTTCACGGATGAAGTAATGGATCATCAAATCCCGAAGGTTTAAACCCGTGAACATTGAATCCTCGATGGCACAACAGACCCGCGGTTTGGATCGAAGACTATCTCCTTCATATCCACATGGCCCGCGGTGACGATCTTCACGCCATCAAATATCTCCCACTCAAGCTTAAAGGACCAGCTCGGCATTGGCTTAACAGCTTGCCAGCAGAATCAATTGGGTGTTGGGAGGACCTAGAAGCCGTATTCCTTGACAACTTCCAGGGCACATATGTGCGACCACCAGATGCCGATGACCTAAGCCACATAATTCAGCAGCCAGACGAATCGGCCAGACAATTCTGGACACGTGTCAAAACAAAGAAAAATCAAATCGTCATTGTCCGGGATCACGAGAGGCCGTCAGCCTTCAAACATAACATCCGCGATGAGTGGCTTGCCGGCACCTAGGACAAGAAAAGCGAAATCCATGCAGCCCTCACATCACTCATGACCCGCTTCGCGGCGAGGACAGGTAGCTAGCCCGCGATAACAACCTCGGCAAAAATTCGGCGATCCGGATCGAAGGACCGCAATGGCGGTCGCGTCATAACAAGAACAAGCGCCGCGTTAGCGGCGATAACTGCGAGATCTGACGGTCAGCGCGGATTCGAGGCTCCAAACCGGTCGTGGAAGAAGCCATTCAAAAGAACTACTCGGGTCCATCAATTTGGACCGAATACTCGATCGCTCGTGCGGATACGGCACCCCGAAAAACCAGCTAATCACACCAGCGAGGATTGTTGGGTATTCAAGCGAGCGAGCAAGTTAATTGCAGCGATGACAAGGGGCTGCATAGCGATGGCGAGGAAGAGACCCGACCGCCCGAACAATAGAGGACGAAGGTTTTCTCCCACAAGTGCGGACGGTGAACATGATATCGCAACTCACATACCCAAAAGGGGCGGAGCGTGCACTCGAGGGCGTGTATGCGATGGAGCGGTCGCTCAGTTCAACCCATGGTCCTCTGCCCGATCACCTTGATCGAAGGACCACCTCACCGGCATCCGCCACGGCGGATTCGCGCGTGGTTTTAGATCCAATCGTCGATGGATTTCACCTCACTAGAGTCTGATGATGGCGGCGGCGGCAACTGAACCTGCTTTATCGGGATCGGTCGCAAGATGGGCATAGACCCTCAAGGATTAAACCCACAAAGGCGACCTTCAAAGCGTCATACCAAGTGTAGAGGCCAATTATGCAGGCTCGGTCACACTTGAAGTGGTCTTTGGATCCCGGATAACTTCGAAGCGAGTTAATCTTGACATAGTTCCGTTCGCGGCGGCTATCATGCTCTGCTTTCGAGACGGACGCGTTTACAAAGTTCAACGCGGTGCCGCTTTCGCATATCTCAAGCTCAAGATGCGGGCCCTCGAGTCATCACGGTCAGCGGAAACACGAGCGCTCCCTCGAGCGGAGAACACACAGCGGCTCTCGCGGCGGAAATCTGAGCAGCCTCTTAAGGCAATTCCCAAGTCCGGCCGTTAGCGGCCGAACACTTCGCTAAGCGCCGGGTAACCTACAACAAGACCACCTGCACGTTCGAGCAGCGTAGCAATGCGGCGCCAACCCAGCCCTTGCAAAATTGCGGGACTGGTCGCCCGCGTACATCATTACGCTCTGGAGATACCATGGGCATAGGGGAGGGGCACGACCACGGCGAGGACTAGAGTCGGCTCAACCACACGGGGGCTCCCAAGTGTGTCATCTTTTTCTCTTTCTTTTTTCTTACCACAGGACTGTGTTCACGGAGGCCTGTCCGTGATGAACTGCCGAACTCACGATCTGCAACAGCGAGGGAAGGAGAAAGGGTCAAGCGAATATCCGGAGGTCTCCATTACGAGCATTAAATCTGTTTTATACACCATTCCGCAGCCTACCCACGGAGAGAACCGTTTAATAGTCCCACCCCTTGCTTGCCGCACTATTTGTATCGTTCTGCATTCATGGCAGTATTTCTTGAATAAACAATGCATCGCTTTTTGCTTATAATTTCATTTCTTTCTTATACATATGTTCATTTATGACATGTTGCATCCGTACACTTTGGTGCGGCTAAATACCGAAGGGCTTAAGTTCCCCACATTATGGTGTGATAAGTCCGAACACTTTCACAAGTCACGGCACCCGAACTTATAGCATTATATGCATCGGCTCGAATCATGTCTTGGGTCAATAGTTGGGTTTGCGGCTCCCATGTTTTGGTACCTTACGTTCCGTTGTATCGGCTAAGGTAGCAGGGAGAACCACTTGGATTCGCCCGGTTGAGCTGGGCGGCGCCTTAGTGGAAAGCTAAAACTGACCGTCATGATAAAGGCGAGGATTGATCGCTGTTCGAGAGGTTCTTTCGAGTCCCTAAAGACCTATGCCGCTTAGAGCGAGGAACCGGCTATGTCCGGCCCAGGCGTGGATAGCGCCCCGAATTCGGCCTTCCGAACACTAGGGGCTTCGCCAAAATTTAAAATTATAGAATTCTATGGCTAAGTGAGAGTGTTCAAGCACTATAAGTCCGGTTGCCTTGTTACGTTGTGTTGGCGCCTCCTAGATGGACCCAAAAATGGGAACAAGAGCTCAATTTTATGCGAACACCCGGCTTTTCGTGGCATGGGGGCTGAAGCCGACGACTTGCCATCTCTCAGTTTGATAAGCGGCCGCCTGAAGGTAATATTTTAAATTAACAAGCATTGCTTAGCGCATATGAACAAAGTTTCAGTAGACGAGGATAACAAAATCTTGAGTCTACTCAAATATTACATCTTTGGAGCACTCACCCGCAATCATGCGGGCACCCTTGAGACACTCTTATAATACATCTCGGGCGTGCGATACTCCTTGCCCGTCGGTGGCGCGTTCGTCACAAGCTTCTCGATGTCCATCCGCCCAGTGCACCTTCGCGCGGGCAAGGGCCAACAGGCACCTTCAATCAGCGGTAGTGCTTGGCGACTTCAACCCGAGGACACGCATCCACCAGCCGCCGCACCAGGGCTGAAGTAGCTCCTGGCATGGCCTCTTTGGGCCCACAGCCGAACTATGAGGCCCTTCATGGCTGTTCGGCCACCTTGTGGGCTCGACCAGCTGCTTCAGCTGGTAAGCTAAAGGGCACCGGATGTCCGGCCTCGGCATCTTGAGACGAAGACCTTCTCCGTCGAGCTCCCTCCTCGGCCCGGTAGAAAGCGGCGGCATCGAGACCAGCTGCGGGGCAGATCTGCGAAGCAGCTCTGGAGAGCTCGAATTCAGGTAAGTAATAGGTAATTCACATTCACATGCTTGCTTTGCATGAAAATGCCTTACCGCCGCTATTTTCTTCAATGCCTCGATTTCTGGAGGGCCTTGTGGGCTTGGCCTTAGCGGCTTTGGCACTCTCAAGAGCCGCAAGCTCGGACTCTCGAGTCTTTGAGTCACGCTCCAAACTCGTGCTTTTCCACAAGAGCACGGAGCTCTTGCTGTACCTCCGCCACCCGCGCCTCCTGCTTCTCGCTCGGCTCGTTCATGGCCGCGTTGTGTTCGATCGCGGACCTTTGCCTCCCGAGTTGCCACCTCGTTTGTAGCCCTGTAGTACCCACGTTATCCTTGTTATTTCTCTTGCAACCAAATCCTTTTACGCAAGGTACAACTTTATCTGGTGTTACTCACCTTCCTTGTCCTCGAGCTGCTTCTTGGTATGGCGAGCTCGTTCTCGGACCCGTCGAGGCTCTGCTTCAAAGCATCGACCTCCATGATCGGTCTTGGCGGAGGTCGGCAGCGCAGCACTGCAATGCCATATTGACATATTTTTAGACTCCTGCGTATATCTTTTTAGATCCTCAGTCCGGCTTTTCTTTCCGAACACGAACCCGAGCATCGAGGGCTCTTGTCTATCGCGGTATTATATTACACATCTTAAAATTCTTACCTCAAAGCTTTGTTAGAAGGCTGCTGCGAGGCTTCGGTCGGCCCGCTCTTGGCGAAGCTGAACCTTGAATCACCGCACTCATAGCGGTGCGGTGTTCTTCGATGGAAGCACCGTTGGCGCCTCCGGCAAGTTATCCGGCGCCTCCGGTTGGGCCGAAGGCCGCCCGGCTGTCACATCTTGCCCTTCTTCTGAAGGGCCGCTCGCCGGACTCCGGAACCACTGCGGAGTTCGGTGCGAAGTCTGGTGCAAAATGCAGGAGGTTGCCTGCGGCACCTCGGGGCCTCCTCCTCTGGCGGGTCCCTTCACAGGATCCCACCTCGGCGTCGTCGGCGTCACGGGGGTGGGCGGTGGGAAGAATCCATATCCGGCGTGCCCAAGGACCCGCTCGGCGAAGCGGGAAGATGCGTCATTAGGCGGACTACATGTTGTATGCGGTATTAGAAAGACAACGTGTGGCAAAAAGAAAAATTATAAATCATCCAGGAGTCCGGATACTTACGATCTCGCCAAGGGCTTGGCCCTTGAGGGCCACTCCTCGTTGCCGTCGCCAACATTGGCGGAACAGTCCGGGGGAAGGGTCCTTCCCTTCTTGGACCCTTCGGCCTCCCTCGTTGGGGAGGCCTTCCTCTTCTTCTCTCCCCGGCAGAGAGGCCTCTTCTTCTCCTCCTGCGTCTTCGTGGGAGGAGTCGCCTCGAGTTATCGGACGATGAGTCGATACCACTGACGCCGGGAACTCCTTCGGGTTCCGTGGCCTTCTTCTTGGCCTTCTTCTCGGCACTACATAAAGTGCGGGACCGGCAACCTGTCAAGCGGGCATCCGCTGGAGTCTTACGGAAGAAGGCTGGACAGTTAACCTGTCGGGGCGTCTTCTGCCGAACTGTCAAAGGCATTGGGAGTTTAGATCCGCATAGAGTCAAACTATGAAAAGCAAATGTCCCATAAAGGATAACATAGCTTACCTCGCCAACTGGACGCTGCGTGCTGAATCCGCGATCTTCGGTAGCGGATGCGGGAGCTTCGGCGCCCTTGAACAGCACCCTCCAGGCAGCTTCATACGTAGTGTCAAAGAGCCGCTCAAGGTCGGTCTTGTGCGGATCAAACTCCACAAATTGGAGTCCGTTCTTTGGCGGGGAGAATCCGGCGGACGAGCATGACACGGATCACGTTGAAAAGCTTGAGTTTCTTGTTCACGAGTGCGGAGAGCGGGACGAGGTCGGTCGACTCTTCGAACTACCCCATAGTAAGCCCTTCTCTTTCTAGGAGGTGAGCTGCATGGGGATGCAGATCTGAATTGGGGGCGCTGCCCATTTAGGATCCGCGGCTCGGTGATGTAGAACCACCAGTTGCCACCCTTTGATGGATTCCACGAAGGCAACCTCAAGACAAGTGGCGTTGGGCATTTTCCCACCATGGCGCCTCTGCACTCCGCAGCTGCCCTTCACAACCTTCGACTTGACATTGAAGGTCTTTAGCCACAAGCCAAAGTGGGGCTGGATCAGAGGAAGGCCTGCACCGACGATAAACGCTGAGATATTGAGGATGAAATTTGGGGCGGATCGTGGAAATCCAGGCCGTAGTAATACATGAGCCCCGGACAAAGGGTGGAGTGGGAAGCCCAGTCAGCGGAGGAAATGGGAAGAATACCACCCTCTCATGGGGCACAGGGGTGGGGATGAGCTACCCCTCGTCGAGGAGCCGATCGCAATGTCATTTGGGCGGATATCGGTGTTGCGCAGCTTCTCAATGTGCCCCTCCGTAGCGGAGGAGGCCATCCTGCCTCCGCTCCGGACATGGTGGAGAAGGTCGAGGGAGATGTGCGGACTTGGGTGCTAGAGCTCGAGTGCGTGGAGATGGATAAGCAAAGGAGGAAGAAGGCATGGGTAAGGAGGTGGATCCTTATCCCTTATATGGTAGAACGAAAACTATGCATCCCCTGGCCTGCTAAAACTAGCTTATCTCCCAAAGCGCCACAATCAATGGCGCGGTTGGGTTACTACGTCCGTATTGATAGGAATCCGGAATAAGGGAACACGATCTACTGCCCGACAAGGCGTGCCAAGAAACCGCTTAAGCTAAGCTTGAGGTGGTATAATAAAAGCGATTCAAGTAAAGGCTTGGTAGTGGTGTGGCGTCCGCATACAAAATCGTCGGCGAGTTGAACTTGTGTAAATATTATTCTCTCTCACGGTGAGTGCGTGGAATTTATTTTGCGAGCGGACACTATCCTGGTGTTCACAATCTTCTATGAATTATTCGGAGGAACCCGCCTTGCAATGCGAAGACAATATCTTGCGCGGACTCGTCGTCATTGAAGCCTGGTTAAGGGCTACTAAGGGAGTCTGGACTAGGGGGTGTCAGGATAGCGAACTATCATCATAGGCGGACTCCAAGACTATGAAGATACAAGATTGAATACTTCATCCCGTGTGGGATGGGACTTTCCTTGGCGTGGATGGCAAGCTTGCAATCGGATATGTAGATCTCCTACCTATGTAACCCGACTCTGTGTAGCCCTAGCCCTCTCCGGTGTCTATATATAAGCGGAGGTTTTTGAATCCATAGGACGAACAACAATCATACCATAGGCTAGCTTCTAGGGTTTAGCCTCCTTGATCTCGTGGTAGGTCCACTCTTGTACTACCCATATCATCAATATCAATCAAGCGGGAGTGAGGTTTTACCTCCATCGAGAGGGCGAACACAGGTAAAACTGTCGTGTCCCTTGTCTCCTGTTACCATCCGCCTAGGCATACGAGTTCGGGACCCCCTACCGAGATCCGCGGTTTGACACGATAATGACCATAAATGATATTACTCATATAAATAGAACAACCATTATTCTCATATTTAAGTGAATAACCGTCGCGCATCAAACAAGATCCAGATATAATGTTCATGTACTTGGCGGCATGGAATAACAATTATTCAGGTCTAAAACTAATCCGAAGGTAGATGTAGAGGTAGCGTGCCGACCCGCGATCACATCGACTTTGGAACCATTTCCCAGCGCGCTCGTCACCTCGTCCTTAGCCAATCTTAAGCAATCGTAGTCCTTGTTTGAGTTGCAAATATTATTGCAGAACCAGTACCAAATACCAGTGCTACTACGAGCATTAGTAAGGTACACATCAATAACATGTGTATCACATATACCTTTGTTCACCTTGCCATCCTTCTTATCCGCCAAATACTTGGGGCGAGTTCCGCTTCCGTGTCGGTCGCTTCGGTAAAGCACTCGATCTCAGGCTTAGGTCCAGATTTAGGTTTCTTCTCTTGAGCAGACAACTTGCTTGCTGTTCTTCTTGAGTTCCTTCTTCTTCCTTTACCCTTTTTCTTGGCTGGTGGTCTTATTGGCCATGAACACTTGATGCTCCTTCTTGATTTCTACCTCCGCAGACCTTTAGCATTGCGAAGAGCTGGGAATAGTCTTGTCCATCCCTTGCATATTATAGTTCATCACGAAGCTCTTGTAGCTTGGTGGCGATGATTGAAGAATTACATCATTGACACTATCATCGGGAAGATTAACTCCTAGTTGAATCAAGTGATTATTATACCGAGACATTTTGAGTATATGTTCAGCGACAAAACTATTCTCCTCCATCTTACAGCTATAGAACTTATTGGAACTTCATATCTCTCAATCCGGGCATTTGCTTGAAATATTAACCAGGTCTGGAACATCTCATATGCTCCATGACGTTCAAAAGCGTCGTTGAAGACCGGTTCCAAGCCGTAAAGCATGGCACAACTGAACTATCGAGTAGTCATCGGCTTTGCTCTGCGAGGCGTTCTTGGCGTTGTCGATTGCATCTGCCGGCGAGCACGGCACCCAGCGGTGCTTCAAGACATAATTCTTACGTGCGCAATGAGGATAATCCTCAAATTCTGGACCCGATCCGTGTAATTGCTACCATCATCTTTAACTTAGCTTTCTCAAGGAATGCATTAAAATTCAGCGGAACAACAGCACGAGCCATCTATCTACAACAAACATAGACAAGCAAAATACTATCGGTACTAAGTTAAGTGATAAATTTAAGTTCAATTAATCATATTACTAAGAACTACCACTTAGGCAGACATCTCTCTAGTCATCTAAGTGATCACGTGATCAAATCAACTAAACCATGTCCAATCATCATGTGAGATGGAGTAGTTTCAATGGTGAACATCACTATGTTGATCATATCTACTATATGATTCACGTTTGACCTTCGGTCTCCGTGTTAGAGGCCATATCTGTATATGCTAGGCTCGTCAAGTTTAACCTAAGTATTCGCGTGTGCAACTGTTTTGCACCGTTGTATTTGAGCGTAGAACCTATAACACCCGATCATCACGTGGTGTCTCGTACGAAGAACTTTCTGGCGGTGCATACTCGGGGAGAACACTTCTTAATAATTAGTGAGAGATCATCTTAAAATGCTACCATCAATCAAAGCAAGATAAGATGCATAAAGGATAAACATCACATGCAATCAATATAAGTGATATGATATGGCCATCATCATCTTGTGCTTGTGATCTCCATCTCGAAGCTTACCGTCATGATCACCATCATCACCGGTAGCGACACCTTGATCTCCATCGTAGCATCGTTGTTGTTCGCCATCTATTGCTTCTATGACTATCGCTACGCTTAGTGATAAAGTAAAGCAATTACATGGCGTTGCATTTCATACAATAAGCGACAACCATATGGCTCCCGATTGCGATAACTTCGGTTACAAAACATGATCATCTCATACAATAAAATATAGCATCACGTCTTAACCATATCACGCCATAACATGCCTGCAAAAACAAGTTAGACGTCCTCTACTTTGTTGTTGCAAATTTTACGTGGCTGCTACGGGCTGAGCAAGAACCGTTCTTACCTACGCATCAAAACCACAACGATAGTTCGTCAAGTTAGTGCTGATTTTTTCAGAGGGCGAACTAGTATCAGCTAGGCCTAGGTTTTGTATTTTAACATGCGTAGCCCACGGCATACGGAGACAGTGGTTTCAACTTATTTTTTGAGGTCCATACCGGCCTATGGGCGTTTTCTTAAAGATCGGCATCCCAATGTATTTTTTAATAAACGCAGGTCTCATTCTGTTATCTATATATAAGAATAATAATGTTGTGTCAATTTATGTTTTTCCTTCTAACCACATTATATATATTTATATTATTACTATTATCGTATATTTTATAGAGATTTATATATACATTATAAAAACATCCCGTGTTATTAACTTATAAGCGTAAATGTTTAGCGAAGTTGGCAAGAAAATCCTGGTTGTTTTTGACTCACGGGCAAGGAAAATCCTCGTGATTGCGTACAAAAGCTTGCGAAGATTTTAAGGACCAATTTAATAATAATGCGCTCATTTTATTTTGAGCAATAACTTCGCTAATTTGTTAATTATATATATATATAATGTGCCTCTCCGGTTTATTCTTTGATATTAATTGCTCCTTCTAACATAACATTATATATATAATGAGCCCAACTAATTAAGTGTATTTCAAGGAAGTGCAAATGGGCTGGGATTTCTTAGAAAATATAAATGGGCTGATTGGCCTTGAAATTATTTGTTCACCCAGCCCAACAAATGGGTGTACATTCTAGAAAACATGGGTTAAATATATGCCACATTTTGCGGTGACATGTGGGCGATAGGTCGAAAGCCCTCATGCGAGCGTTGTCTACTCGATCGACAAATGATTGTGTCATCCACAGCCATTGGTTTATATCCAACGACCGGCATGCACCTTCAATCTCTTGTCTTCTTCCTCCAGTCGTCGCGGGACCGCTGGTCGACCTCCGGACTAGTGGCTCTGCTTATACGCGCATTCTTTGAAGCGCTACCCCACCATCGGCCAGGCTATCCCTCCACCCCTCGACACCTCCTGTTATTTTCCACAGACTGCAGCCCCATGCCACAACAGAACCAGTTATAACCCTTCTCCTCCTCTCAATCTGCGACTCCACTGCCACGTCTTCCTATCTCCGAGTCGTTCTCGTTCGGGGCCTCGCCGCCATCCACCGCCTTGCTGTGCTCTGTGCGGCGTGGTCAACAAACGAGAGTCATCGGAAGAGGACTGTATGTGGAGAGCCTGACGGCTGGGACCCACGAGGTCCATGGTCGCACGCAAGGAAACTTCCTCCTTATTAAGCTGAAAAATGTTTCCTCCACGACAGCCGGGACCCATCGGTTTGTATCTTCATACGGAAGAAGTGCCTCCTTGTTTTGCGAAAAATTTATTCATCCATTGACAGGTGGGACCCGTCGGTTTGGTGGCTAACTTGTGGGCCTACTAGCGAGCGTGTATGCCGCTTTGTCAGCAATCAACAAATGATTCTAGCGGATGGACCGTTGGATGTTAATCCAACGGCCGTGCTCCTTCTTGACCTCTGTTCTTGCTCCTGTCTCCGTGGCGTACCGTGGCTGTCTTGCCGTGCACCGAACCAGTGAAGTTTCCCACTCCTCTCCATCTGTGACTCCACTACCCCATCTTCCCCATCTCCGGGTCGTTCCAGTCTGGGGCCTCGCCCTCGTCCACCGGCCTTAGTGCGCTCGACGCGGTGTGGTCAGCGTGGTCGACAACCGAGAGTCGTGGAAGATATTTGTGCGTGAGAGGCGACAATGGGGCCCTGCATGCCCATGGG
Source organism: Aegilops speltoides (assembly GCA_021437245.1). Classification (NCBI taxonomy): domain Eukaryota; kingdom Viridiplantae; phylum Streptophyta; class Magnoliopsida; order Poales; family Poaceae; genus Aegilops; species Aegilops speltoides. The sequence goes on along the minus strand of CM038144.1, from coordinate 271,876,610 downwards.
CGCATGCATACAGCGAGAATGCGGCGTGGTCGACATGGTCGAGCGACTTCCGCCGAGGGTATCTTTATGCGTGGAGAGGCTGACATCGGGTCCACAGCCCGCGACAAGGAAGTGCTTCCTTATTCAGCGGAAAATAATGTTTCCTCCGTGTGACAACGAGGACCCACTAGGCGGACCCACCGTATTTCTGAAAAAAAGCGTTTGCCCCACTGCTTTGGGACCCACGGCGGACCACCGTTGTCGGTGTACTAAAGTAAAGGGTACCTTAGTATCCCGAACTTACTGCAGGCGATCGCTGTAGCCAAGCGACAAGGCTTCCGGGCATCTACCAAGATCCTCCGTAGCTCATATTTGTGCCATTCAAGAACAAAGTGTTTTAACTAAGGAGACAAGGCTCCGGCAAGAAGGCTTGCGGAAGGACAAACCCGGCAAGAGGAGCTTGCGGGAGGTCAACCAAGAAACTTGCGCTGAGCGCGCGCGTCCGGCAAGACCAGCGGCGACAAGCTTCGGGTGCGACAAGACAACGACGAGCCACCACTCTGCGCCCACACTCCGGCGAATCCGGCGGCGTGTACGCCACGGATCGTTCGAGCACCGTGGTGGGGAAACTGTCGATAAGCGGTGCGAGGTGGCAAGTGGAGATGGCGAAGGCCATCGTGGCGGTGGCGGCGCCCTAACGATCGCTTCTCTGCCTTTGTTGGGTGAAGCGGACCGGGCATTAAATCGCTTGTCCCTGCCGTCCGAGAGTTAGGTAGGGTGCCTTGTAGATAGCAGTTGTACCAACCACCCTTTTACATTTGTACCCTCTCTGCGTTGCCACACAGCCGGTGACCCTTTAGCACGTAAAAGGAGGCCCATGCGCGGCGTGGGGGTTCGACTCCTTCCGAAAACCGCAGCGCTCCGCGGCGCTTGAGCAAGAACATAATACCACCACAAAGCAGCGGTAGGAGTTTTATCTCTCGGAGAGCTCCGAAGTGAGGTAAAATCCCTCGCGTGCCGCCTCGTCTGCTCTTCGTGTGCTCTCCGCTCCCTTGCTTGGGACGAAAGGGCCCTGCCCCATAGGTGTTAGTTCCCCACGACATCTTTGGCGCGCCGGTAAAGTGCGTCGAGGTTGTCTTGAACCTGATCCGGTGTTGCGCCTTCATCAACACCTTCATTGACATGCCGAAAGAAGAAGACTTGAGGTGGTTGGTCGTCGCGTTGATCCACCGCCACGGAGCAAGCGGGCGGTGGGGTGGGCGCCCGGCGAGGAGCAGACGCCGGCAGAGGACTCACGCCGTCACGAGGTCAAGGACAAGGCCCATAAGCCTCGGCGTGCGTGCATACGCACCCCTCTCGGGAAGTGCGGGATCGATCTTGCCATGGTGCTCCTAGCACCGTACTCGCGTTGGAACAAGGCCAAGCTGGTGGATCGCGGGGCGCTCAAAGCCCGACATCGCGGCGTCGACATGTTGTACGAAACGCGATGCGATCGCTGGGCGAGATGTTGCTCCTTCTAACACTGTTAGAAGTTTGAGCATATCCGCTCCTCGCATCGTTCGCCACCGCGCCCAAGACTCGGAGGAAGCGGCGGCGAGACCAACTGCTTCTGGATTACCCTCGGCGCCGAGACAAGATTGGCGATTGGAGGCCACCATTCGAGCCTCATCGGCTTTGCCAGCGGTGACAAGCCCGGCAAGGCGCCCGGCGCAAGCGATGGCGACAAGACGGCTGGGGTGCCACCACCGTGCACTCCCTGCCCGAAGGCCAAGATCGCCCGACTGGCGGGCTAACCCGACACCCGATTCCACCGCGTCGTCGGACCCAGCGAGCTTCGTCGCGATCAGCGCCAAGTTCTCCAAACGGCGACAAAAAGCGCTTCGTACTACGCCAGCGTCGAAGAAAGCGGCGTCGGTCAGACCAACACGCTAGGCCCATTGTTGATATGCATGCGCCCGAAGAACGAGCGACTTTCGTCTGTGATAGGTTGCCCTGCGTTCACTCGTGAGCTCTGGCGAGTCGGTGGCGATACCAAGAACTTCAAGCCCGGATGTACCGAAAATGCGATGGCGGGATACATCCGTCGGAGTTCCTTAGCGTCTACACCATCGCGGTGCGAGCTGCGGTAGCGACGAAAGATCCTTGCTAACTACTTCCGGCGGTACTCAAGCCCAACGTCGGATCTTGGCTCATGCACTTGCCGGACAACTCCATCTCTTCATGGGCGGATCATGCCATCGGTTTGTCGGCGCCTTCATGGCGGCCACAAGCCCATGGCGGAAGCGATCTTCATCTGCTCGCCCAAAAGAAGAGAACCCTTACGCCAAGTACATTCAAAAGATTCAGCCAAGTGCAGTGAACATCCCAGCGTCCACCACTGCGCGGTTATCGTAGCGTTCCATCGAAGCGTCGTGTAACCGCGAGATGAGGAGAGATGGCGATGTGCAAAATCGAAGATGTCGGCGAGCTATATGCTCGGCGACAAATGTGCGCGTCTTTGAGGAGGAGAAACGCGAGGCGAAGGATCGATAGTGAGGATGCGCCCGGTGAAGAAGAACGGGCGAAATAACGAAGAGGAAGCTAAAGATGTGCTGGTTGTCGAGCAATCCGACCAGCGGAGGTGGCGTCGAAGGCCAAAACTGGTGACTCGGCGAAATGTGGTGGCGCCGACAAGCGGGGCAGCTCCGGCAAGCGATCTTGCAAGATCCACGCACCAAGGGCCATGATCTCCGACACGCAAGAAGGTTGAGCAGCTTGTTGAGCTGCGAAAAGCTGAATCTGGCGAGACAAGGAAAGGCCAAGAAAGTGGTGGAGGATCCGGCAAGCGTCGGCGGCGCGCCAGGCAAAACCAGCGGCGACAAGGAGACAGGCCTCCTGGCGGCGCGACAAGGATGAAGGCGAAGCGAAGCGAAGATGAAGAGATGGATGAGGATGAGGCCGACGGCGGGGAGTTTGAGAAGGCGGCAGCGGTTTTGTGCGTCGGCGGCGGTGCTTATGCGCATACGCCGCACCGCCGGCTCAAGCGATGGGTGCGTGAAGCTAATGCAGCGAGAACCATCGGTTGAGTCGCGCAAGCCTCTGAAGTGGTCGGCCGCCCATCATCTTTGATGTTGAGGATCACCACGATCGCATAAGCTGCGGTCGGTGCTTGCGATGTTGGTTTCACCAACTATCCGCAACATCAAGGTCACAAAGATGCTGGTTGGCCAGGCGGGGCGGCTTGAATCTGATCTCCTCGCGGTGCTCAAAGCTCAGATCCCGGCAATGCGACTCGAAAGCGGGTACCTTTCAAGGAATCAACCCGAGGAAGGAGCAAGCGAAGGGGAAGATTACCTTACCCGGTGACATTTGGCGTGAGCTGAACCGGAGAAGAAAGTTACCTTTGGCGTCGCTGATTTCCCATTGCCCTATAATGGGATACTTGGCGTCGGCGCTTCGCCAAGTTCATGGCAGCCTCTCATTATGCTTAGCGTGCTCAAGATGCCGGTCCGATAAGTGTCATTTACGTCCACTGGCGACAAGAAGGATGCCCTTATCGCACCGACAAGATCTACCGGAAGCGGCGGCAGCAGCGGAGCATAAACCACTTGCGGCTTGGCTCGAGGGAAGAAAGAAGACTAAGTCCGGCAGAACAGCTCGATGCCCACTCCGGCAGCGCACCTCTTGGTGCTGCGCTACCGTCGAGGCCTTTCCATCGAGCTCCACGGCAAGTGTAAGAAGGCAAAACAGCTTCACGAGAGACCAAGAAAGTGGCGCCAAGGAGGGCGGCCTGGTGGTACCTTCACCATCAGCGCCATGCTTAACCCTAAATAGGAAAGCAGCTTCGTTGCTTTCCTGAGGCGAATGTCGATGTGTTTGCATGGCGACCATCCGATATCCCGGTGTTCCTAGGAAAGTAATTGAGCACCACCTTGCCGTCTTCCCTCACTGTGGCGGCCCGTCAAGCGAGTTAGGAAACAAGCGATGGGCGTCAGAATTCATCGCCGAAGAGATCAAGAAGTTGGAAGCGGCAGGCCTTGGCGGAGAGTGCTCCATCCTCGTGGTTGGCCAATCACTGTGAGTGCGTGCGCCAAAGGCGAATGGGAAGTGGAGGCTTTGTATTGACTTCTTTGGTGTTAATAGAGCTTGTCCCAAAGATCCATTTCCCTTCAGCGCATTGACGGTTAGCCGACTCCGCGGCGGGATGTGATTTGCTTTCATTTCTTGATGCATACTTTCGAGATATCATCGGATCTTCATGGCGAGAAGAGGATGAAGAAAACCGCATTCATTACTCCATGTAGCGCGTGCTACTTTATCTACGAATGCCTTTCGGACTAAGAATGCGGTTCAACATTTGCAAGGGTAGTTCATGAAGCTTTTGAGCCACGGTTGCGCAAAATGTAAAGCCTACATGGATGACATAGTGGTCGAAACAAAAACGAAAGCAACTTCGATCCAAGATTTGGGCCAGAGACCTTTGCAAATTTGCCAAGATCAATCTCAAGTTGAACCCGAGAAGTGCGTGTTGGAGTTCCTTCGGCAAGCTTCTCGGGTTCTTTGTATCGAGAGGGGATTGAAGCCAATCCCGACAAGATCAAAGCCATTGAGCGGTCGAGAGCACGAAGCGGCGTCAAGGATGTGCGAAGGCTTGCCGCTCTGCGTTGCCGCTCTCGATAGATTCATCTCTAAGTCTGCTGAGCAGCGCCCTGCCATTTTCAAAATTTTGAAACGAGCAGGTCAATGAAATGGACCCACTGAAGCGGAGGCTGCGCTGCAAGACTTGAAGAGATATCTGTCCTCCACTCCAATACTTGTCGCACCTAAGCCACAAGAGAAGTTGCTGTTATACCTAGCGGCAACCAATCAAGTGGTTAGTGTTGCGTTAGTAGCAGAGAGGGAGGTAGATGATGAGCCAGCAGCCGCGTCAAGCACATCCAGCGACAAGCAGGGGGCTTCCCCGACAAGCTCTGATCTCGACAAGGATAGATCTGTGCAGCCACGGGAAGAAAGCGAAGAAGATGGTGCGACACCAGGTTTATTTTGTCGGTTCCCTTCTGCGAGGGCTAGGTCAAGAGTACTCTGGCGTCGCGAAGTTGCTTTTCGGCCTTGATGGCCTCGAGGAAGCTGCGCCATTACTTTCAAGCACATGAGATCACAGTTGTCCTCGCTTTCCATTGAAGAGGATATTGCGAGAATCCGAAAGCAGCAAGCGGAGTTGTTGAGTAGGCACTAAATTGTCAAGCTTTGGCCTTAAATTTGAGAGTACCTCAACTATCAAGCCGAGCATTAGCGAAATTCATAGCAGAATGGGCGTAACACCTAATGAAGAAACTCGAGCGAGCATCCCGTCAAGGAAGCAAACAAGGAATGGGTCATGTGCTTTGATGGTGCCTTCTCGCTGCAAGGCGCCCGGTCTTGGCGTACTACTTATCGCACCACGGAGAGCACCTCAAATCGTGGTCGGATGCACTTTCCCAAGGTGCAAGCGACAAACAATCTGCGCAGTATGAAGGCTTGCTTGCGGACTTCGAGGATCATGGCGGACCTTGGGATCAAAGCTTATTGTCGGGGGTGACTCGCGCTTGTCGTCCGCCAAGTTAACAAAGATTATCGAGTCCGTTGATGGAAGCCTACATTGATGAAGTGAGGAAGTTGGAAGAGCATTTTGAAGGCTGCGAGATGGAACATGTTCAAGAGCCCGAGCGATGTTGCCGATGGCACATCGAAATGTCCGCCTCAAATTGCACAATGGAACCGGGGATCTTTGTGCTCAAGCTAACTCAACCATCGTAACACCATCAGCTGGATAGAACAAGAAAGAGAAGTTGATTTACGGTGACTACTTTCCGGTGACCTCCCGAAGCCGCCGCCAAGAAAGGTCCCCAAGATCAACACCAAGAGTCTTTGAGGAGCAGTTTGCTCGAGCAAGCCCTAGGGTTTGTTTCGTTGAGGCGAGCACTCGACAAGTTTTGCTCCGGCGAACTTGCGGGAACATCAACTCGGTGAACCCGCGAGTTCTTGCTTAGTAGAAGCTAATGTTCCTTGATAGCATTGTGCCTTTAGTCCTTGTCGTTGAGCCACGAGCTCCGGCATGGTATGACCAGATGTCCGTTTCCTTCAAGCAGGAGAACTTCGAGAAACAGAAGAAGCGGAGAAAGTAGCCCGCAATCAAGTATGTACCGGTTTATCGATGATATCTTGTCTGAAAGAAGATTCAATGGGGTGAAATTGAAGTTTATTCCACAGGAAGAAGAAGGAGAAACTGTTGGCGGAAATACATGGAAGGCATATGTGGCCATCACATTGGCGCCAAAAGCACTTCGACAAGGCTTTCCGGCAAGGTTTTTGGCAGCAACCCTCGAGGATGCAACTGCCACGAGTAACCAAGTGTGAAGCGTGCAGTTCCACTCCAAGTAGATACATCAACCAGCTCAAGCTCTCCAAACAATCCCTTTATCCTGGCCATTTTTAAGTGCAGGGGCTCGACATCCTCGGCCCCTTTCCCAGGGCTGTCGGGGCTTGATACTTATGCGTGGTGATCGACAAGTTCCGCGAAGTGGCGGAGGTAGGCGATGAGGAAGGTGACAACCGCGATCGGCGATCAAGTTCTTGAGTCAATTGTTTTGCTGCCAGGAGTCCCTAACGGGATCATCACCAACAACGGCACACAATTCACGAGCAGCACCTTCATGCGATCGTCCAAGATCTTGGCGCCAGATGCTGCCCTTCTATTGCTCACCGAAGCAGCGGTCAAGCGGAGAGGCGAATCTTTGAAGTGCTCTGTGAACTCAAGACGAGAACTTTCGACAGGCTGCACAAGTCACGGAAGAAATTGGATCGCGGAGCTGCCGGTGGTTCTTTGATTCGATCGGGGCGGCGTAAATCGAGCCCTGGCCAAACACCTTTGCTCTAGTCTATGGGCGGAGAGTTCTCCCCCCGGAACTTCGTATCAGATGCGCCTCAGTGCTCGCTTATGATGAGCTTGAGCAAGAGCAGTGCGGCAAGATGGCGCTGCTCCTTCGAAAGATAGTCTTCGGCTCTTGTCAGCAGCTGCTCGATACCAGACAAGCTTTGCGTCGCTACCATAGCCGCATAAGTTAATGCGAAGTTTCGAGGAAAAGCGACCTTGTTCTTTGGCGGCGTTCAATCCGCCAAAATTCCAATAAGTTGGCCTTGAAGTGGGAAGGCCCTTGTCGGGTGAAGCAGTCACTAGGCTGGCGCATCCGCCTTGAGACCGAAGATGGCTTTCGGTGAGCAACTCACGGAACATAGAGCATCTTCGTAAGTTTACCCCTAAAGG